>VMRM01000041.1:0-600000 GCA_010277075.1 Poeciliopsis retropinna
AACGAGCCACACCCACCAAACTCACAGGGTAGGGGCACCCTCACTGCCCCTCTCTGTGCCAACTATGGGCCCTCTGGCACTTATACTTTTTCACTTATTCAGCGTGCTCAATTCCATTTTCTGGCTATCATCCCCTATCCTCAACTCTACCCAAACCCTAACCAGTCACCCTCAACTCTACCCAAACCCTAACCAGTCACCCTCGAGCCTAACCAGTCCACCCTCAACTCACCCCAAACCCTAACCAGTCACCCTCAACTCTACCCAAACCCAACCAGTCACCCTCAACTCTACCCAAACCCTAACCAGTCACCCCGAGCCTAACCAGTCACCCTCACTCTACCCAACCCTAACCAGTCACCCTCGAGCCTAACCAGTCCCCCTCAACTCTGGCTTTAAATGACATGTCCCCTTCCCAAAGACTCTTCACTTACCCTAACCATTAGAGGTCCGACATATCATTAGAGGTCCGACATATCATTAGAGGTCCGACATATCATTAGAGGTCCGACATATCCAAGATGAAGCTAATTTTCACTTGACCCAGGACCACCTCCAGTTGACCCAGGACCACCTCCAGACCACTCTGGGAAGGGTCCCGTAGCTTGACCCGTCGGCAACACTTGGAGCAATTTGGCCCGTTTTGCCAACTCGGGCAACCCCCACAAATGACACCTCCACGGACTCGGGGGGACCCCCTGAGCACGCAGGACCCACTCCCACCTCGATCCGACACTCGTACAAAACTTGGAAAATGAATGGGAGTCTATGGCAGCTACAGGAAGGGGAGGGGCCAGGGCCACCAAACTTCGTAGGCAGGTGGGGGGGCCCGGGGGGAGCATACACACGGAGTTTGGGCAGCCTACCACTTACACCTTCCGAGATAATCCACCTGAAACTCCATTTCCAATCAATGGGAGTCAATGGCAGCTATGTCTTAGCAATGAGCTACAGCAACCAAACTCACAGGGTACGTGCCCACCCTCCCTGGGACTCTCTGTGCCAGCTTTGCTCCACATGACTCTTATACTTTGGGAGATAATCCACCTGAAACTCGGACTTTTCTGGTTTTCATCCTATATCCTCAACTCTACCCAAACCCTAACCAGTCACCCTCAACTCTACCCAAACCCTAACCAGTCACCCTCGAGCCTAACCAGTCACCCTCAACTCTACCCAAACCCTAACCAGTCACCCTCGAGCCTAACCAGTCACCCTCAACTCTACCCAAACCCTAACCAGTCACCCTCGAGCCTAACCAGTCCCCCTCAACTCTGGCTTTAAATGACATGTCCCCTTCCCAAAGACTCTTCACTTACCCTAACCATTAGAGGTCCAAAATATCAAACATGGACCTAATTTTCACTTGACATGGGACCACCTCCAGACCACTCAGGACCCTCCGAAACACACTCTGGGAAGGGTCCCGTAGCTTGACCCGTCGGCGGCAACACTTGGAGCAATTTGGCCCATTTTGCCAACTCGGGCAACCCCCACAAATGGACACCTCCACGGACTCGGGGGGACCCCCCTGAGCACGCAGGACCCACTCCCACCTCGATCCGACCTTCCTACCCACACTTACAAAATACATGGGGGTCTATGGCAGCTATAGGACGGGGAGGGGCCAGGGCCACCAAACTTGCTGGGGACCTGGGGGGGCCCGGGGGGAGCATACACACGGAGTTTGGGGACTTGAGCCCCAAGGGTTTCGGACTTATAGAGCTTGAGACCTTTTTTCACATCAATGGGAGTCAATGGCAGCTATGTCATAGGAATCAGCCACACCCACCAAACTCACAGGGTATGTGGGGCCCCTCCCACAGAGTCTCGCTGCCAACTATGGGCCCCCTATCTCTTATACTTTTTCACTTATTGAGCTTGAGACACTTCATTTTCTGGCTATCATCCCTTATCCTCAACTCTACCCAAACCCTAACCAGTCACCCTCAACTCTACCCAAACCCTAACCAGTCACCCTCAACTCGACCCAAACCCTAACCAGTCACCCTCAACTCTACCCAAACCCTAACCAGTCACCCTCGAGCCTAACCAGTCACCCTCAACTCTACCCAAACCCTAACCAGTCACCCTCGAGCCTAACCAGTCCCCCTCAACTCTGGCTTTAAATGACATGTCCCCTTCCCAAAGACTCTTCACTTACCCTAACCATTAGAGGTCCAAAATATCAAACATGGACCTAATTTTCACTTGACATGGGACCACCTCCAGACCACTCAGGACCCTCCGAAACACACTCTGGGAAGGGTCCCGTAGCTTGACCCGTCGGCAACACTTGGAGCAATTTGGCCCATTTTGCCAACTCGGGCAACCCCCACAAATGACACCTCCACGGACTCGGGGGACCCCCTGAGCACGCAGGACCCACTCCCACCTCGATCCGACACTCGTACAAAACTTGGAAAATGAATGGGAGTCTATGGCAGCTACAGGAAGGGGAGGGGCCAGGGCCACCAAAACTTCGTAGGCAGGTGGGGGGGCCCGGGGGGAGCATACACACGGAGTTTGGGGACTTGAGCCCCAAGGGTTTCGGACTTATAGAGCTTGAGACCTTTTTTCACATCAATGGGAGTCAATGGCAGCTATGTCATAGGAATCAGCCACACCCACCAAACTCACAGGGTATGTGGGGCCCCTCCCACAGAGTCTCGCTGCCAACTATGGGCCCCCTATCTCTTATACTTTTTCACTTATTGAGCTTGAGACACTTCATTTTCTGGCTATCATCCCTTATCCTAACCCCTAACCCTAACCCTACCCCTTACCCTAACCCTAACCCTAACCCTAACCCTAACCCTAACCCTAACCCTAACCCTAACCCTAACCCTAACCCTAACCCTAACCCTAACCCTAACCCTAACCCTACCCCTAAACCCTAACCAGTCACCCTGCCTTTAAATGACATGTCCCCTTCCCAAAGACTCTTCACTTACCCTAACCATTAGAGGTCCAAAATACCATTAGAGGTCCGACATATCATTAGAGGTCCGACATATCATTAGAGGTCCGACATATCATTAGAGGTCCGACATATCCAAGATGAAGCTCATTTTCACTTGCCCCAGGACCACCTCCAGTTGACCCAGGACCACCTCCAGACCACTCTGGGAAGGGTCCCGTAGCTTGACCCGTCGGCAACACTTGGAGCAATTTTCACCGTTTGGGCAACTCGGGCAACCCCCACAAATGACACCTCCACGGACTCGGGGGGACCCCCTGAGCACGCAGGACCCACTCCCACCTCGATCCGACACTCGTACAAACTTGGAAAATGAATGGGAGTCTATGGCAGCTACAGGAAGGGGAGGGGCCAGGGCCACCAAACTTCGTAGGCAGGTGGGGGGCCCGGGGGGAGCATACACACGGAGTTTGGGGACTTGAGCCCCAAGGGTTTCGGACTTATAGAGCTTGAGACCTTTTTTCACATCAATGGGAGTCAATGGCAGCTATGTCATAGGAATCAGCCACACCCACCACAACTCACAGGGTATGTGGGCCCCTCCCACAGAGTCTCGCTGCCAACTATGGGCCCCCTATCTCTTATACTTTTTCACTTATTGAGCTTGAGACACTTCATTTTCTGGCTATCATCCCTTATCCTAACCCCTAACCCTAACCCTACCCCTTACCCTAACCCTAACCCTAACCCTACCAACCCCTTACCCTAACCCTAACCCTAACCCTAACCCTAACCCTAACCCTAACCCTAACCCTAACCCTAACCCTAACCCTAACCCTAAACCCTAACCCTAACCCTACCCCTAAACCCTAACCAGTCACCCTGCCTTTAATGACATGTCCCCTTCCCAAAGACTCTTCACTTACCCTAACCATTAGAGGTCCAAAATACCATTAGAGGTCCGACATATCATTAGAGGTCCGACATATCATTAGAGGTCCGACATATCATTAGAGGTCCGACATATCCAAGATGAAGCTCATTTTCACTTGCCCCAGGACCACCTCCAGTTGACCCAGGACCACCTCCAGACCACTCTGGGAAGGGTCCCGTAGCTTGACCCGTCGGCAACACTTGGAGCAATTTTCACCGTTTGGGCAACTCGGGCAACCCCCACAAATGACACCTCCACGGACTCGGGGGGACCCCCTGAGCACGCAGGACCCACTCCCACCTCGATCCGACACTCGTACAAAACTTGGAAAATGAATGGGAGTCTATGGCAGCTACAGGAAGGGGAGGGGCCAGGGCCACCAAACTTCGTAGGCAGGTGGGGGGGCCCGGGGGGAGCATACACACGGAGTTTGGGGACTTGAGCCCCAAGGGTTTCGGACTTATAGAGCTTGAGACCTTTTTTCACATCAATGGGAGTCAATGGCAGCTATGTCATAGGAATCAGCCACACCCACCAAACTCACAGGGTATGTGGGGCCCCTCCCACAGAGTCTCGCTGCCAACTATGGGCCCCCTATCTCTTATACTTTTTCACTTATTGAGCTTGAGACACTTCATTTTCTGGCTATCATCCCTTATCCTAAGTTCAAACCCTAAGTTCAAACCCTAAGTTCAAACCCTAAGTTCAAACCCTAAGTTCAAACCCTAAGTTCAAACCCTAAGTTCAAACCCTAAGTTCAAACCCTAAGTTCAAACCCTAAGTTCAAACCCTAAGTTCAAACCCTAAGTTCAAACCCTAAGTTCAAACCCTAAGTTCAAACCCTAAGTTCAAACCCTAAGTTCAAACCCTAAGTTCAAACCCTAAGTTCAAACCCTAAGTTCAAACCCTAAGTTCAAACCCTAAGTTCAAACCCTAAGTTCAAACCCTAAGTTCAAACCCTAAGTTCAAACCCTAAGTTCAAACCCTAAGTTCAAACCCTAAGTTCAAACCCTAAGTTCAAACCCTAAGTTCAAACCCTAAGTTCAAACCCTAAGTTCAAACCCTAAGTTCAAACCCTAAGTTCAAACCCTAAGTTCAAACCCTAAGTTCAAACCCTAAGTTCAAACCCTAAGTTCAAACCCTAAGTTCAAACCCTAAGTTCAAACCCTAAGTTCAAACCCTAAGTTCAAACCCTAAGTTCAAACCCTAAGTTCAAACCCTAAGTTCAAACCCTAAGTTCAAACCCTAAGTTCAAACCCTAAGTTCAAACCCTAAGTTCAAACCCTAAGTTAGGTTTTGCCCAGTGCTCCTATTCCTTAAAATTCAGTGATTTATATTGATAGCTTTTTTTATTGTTTAAATGTATGCACCCATGTTGAACTCCAAAAATTCTTATTGTGTAGAAAACATTTACCTTAACATATTAATCCTTGAGAAAAGTCTTATGAATCTCTATACTAACTTGTCTACAAACCCTTAGCTAATCATGTTCTTTTTACAAGGAAGCAGCAAAAAAATGTATTGGCTTAGCTTGATAACTGACTTTTCAGAGGGGGAATTGGACCCTGACATTTTACTCCAATGGAAAAAGCACCAAGTCATGGCATGGAAGGGCTAATGTTGATATGCCAAAGGCAGCAAACTTCAACAATGCAGTTAGAGCACATAAGAAAATATCAGGGTGTGGTTTTATTTGCAAGGTGCTGTGCTTACAGGCAGATTGCCATTGTTACAAGGCAATTTACACATAACTAAGCATGATCCTACAAGGGGAAACTTATTTAAAGTACATTTGCACTGGATCAAATGTTAAGTGTCAAGGGATATTAAGACACTGACATTAACTGTTTAGAACAGCAGCAATTGATTTAGAGGAATTTTACTATTTAACGGCAAATTCCTTTTAGCAGTACTTTGAATGGGCCACATTGCTGAAACTAACTATTGTGTTTCAATTTGTTTTTGAACTGACAAATAATCCTAATGGAAAAAACACTAAAGTTTTAGATTTCATTAATCAATTGTGACAACATTATCTTTGACATTTAAAATGAATGTCCTCATATGTGGACAGAATTTTTCTCAGGAACTGGATCATGTGAAAATAATTTATATTTGGGCTGATTGGGACCAAATGATTAAGAAAGTCAGGATTTAGTATATGCTATGCAAGAGCTCAGGTCTTAGGAGGTTAAAGCTATTTAGCAGAACTTAACTGAAATTAACATTTTTGGTTTTACAGTGAGAAGCTGTTGGGCTGTAGAACTGAAGAATGAACACCAGTTGGGGTGCATGTTGCTGTGTGTGAGGCTATTCCTCTAGAAGACTGGACTGCATTTAAGACTCCTGAGTCCTGGAGTCACCTTTCCCACGTGCTGTTCCTGTAGGCGGAACCTGGGAAGGCTGATACGTACCGGGCCCCTGGTTTCAAAAACATGCTGTCCGTTAACACCGCAAGGTGGAACCAGCATGCCCAGGAAGCAGAAGAGTTCTCCGTTGATTCTCTGCTGGTCTGCATGGTGGGGTGTTGACTCACCCCAAAGCCAACTGAACACCAGCAGGTTTCCACCAAGTTGTTATTGCTCCCTGTGCTCTACTGTCCCTAAAAAGGACAAGCAAAAGCAGTCATAGCAAGGCATCGCCACACAGCCATCCGCCCAAGGAAGATGAAACCGGACCAGCTGCAGCAAGCTGCTACCTTCCAGGTCTTCAGTCATCTGCTTGGATTTAAACCATCATCCCTGGAATGAGAGCAAAGAGCCATTCTAGTGCCATCATACACCGCAAGACCCCTAGAAAGCTCAGAATAAAGGGTACACGATAACTTTAAGAATGTGAGGAGCCTTACCCAATGCTGCCTGCAGGTGAGTTTTCTGAAGGAGCACTTCAATAATGTACACCCCTTTCTGACCCATGGTGTTGATTTTCTACATGTTTCAAAGCTCATTCTAAATCATCTAGTTTGACAGAAGAGCTCATCCTGATCGCAACAGTATATGTTTGTTAGGGATTGCAGCAAAAAGCTGAACTAGAACCTAAAATCTGAAGGCCCACCATGCAGTGGATTCTGGGTAATGCTGAAGGACATTTTAAAGTCTATTTCTGATGTTCAGAATGGATTAACACATTTCTGACACCAAACAGAAACTTAAACATTAGATTTGAGTTGAAGCTTAGCTGTGATTTCTGTCTTAAAAATGGAGTTTGAAGACAAATAAAATGAAATAAAACATGTTTAAAAGAGCACATTTTTAAAAACCAAATTCCGACCTTCAGGGCAGCATTAGGATAAAACTCCTTCATCCAAAAAATTCTCAGACATGACATATTAAAGCTGAGCTGTGACTGATGTAAAAAAGGAGCTGAAAAGATTTTTCATGGTTGACTGGGATACATGTACACTGAGTGCCTGCCATAAGCATTTGCATTATTTCAAGTATTTGGATGACATTTGGGGTTAGGGTTAGTATTCAGAGGAGGAGTAGCCTCCGCAGAGGAAAAAAGCAGCAAAAGAAAGCAGATGAATGACTGACCGTGTGTCAGTCATAAAACCGTGAGTTTAATGTTATTCACGCAATTCTGTTTCTGTTAAACCATGAGTGTATTTTCTTGATTTATTACTTTATCTCACTGTTTCATATTTAAATGAAGCTTTTCATGAGCAGCAATTGGCTAAGATAAAATGTTATTACTGACAGGTGTTCATACGTCAGGTGTTATCATGTGGCTAATGTGCCTTTGTTGTAAGGCTTCTTGATGTTGAGTTCATAAGCTCACACTAAGTTTGAGATATTAGTCAGAAGTAATGGGAGTTTACTCAGCTGTACGGTGTAATTAAGTACAGTTATGCTTTATGTTTATGTTGTAACTTTATCTAATTGGTTTGTATTGTGTTTTGTCTACAGAGACCACACACACATGCTTCCATGTATGTACATTCTGGAAACCTTTCTATATAAAGAGTAAACTTTGAATTGGACTCCTCCTGATTTGTTCTACATCCAGAGAAATATTTATAAGTATTCTGATCAGACTCTGAAGCGATTGCTGTGATCTCAGATTCACAAAGTCTCAACAAGCAGCCTTACTGCAGTGGATTTCTTTGACACCACAACCTTTAAAGATCCAAATTTCAGCAGTACACGCAACTAGATATCAAAGTTTATTTCAAACCAACTGAAACACACATTGTTATTTAAATCAAGTTTCCACCCAAAGCACAAGTTTGCTGGATTAGATTAGTCACAATTATTGCAGTTTAAAAATAATTGGACACAAGAATCAGATTTCTATGAAAAAAATAGGGTGCTGTTTGCAGCTTTGTCCAGCAGGGGGTGCTTCATGTCCTTCTTAAGGAGATGCTTAAAGTCATTTTCTGAATCCAAATAGGCAGATGAAACTGTGCCAGTTCCTTTCATCAGCACCTACTCACCTGTTTATGTTCATCTGGCACTAGATTTGAAGCAAAATTTTTATAGTTTAAATCTGTTAATGGAAGGCTGAAAGACAGGAGGGTCATATCTGATTTCCAGATGAGCAAAAAATCTGAAGGATCATCATTTTGTTCATGCAAATGAATTGTATGAAAGGTATGAAAGGTGCTACACAAATAAAATTGGATTTGATTTGAATAAATAGCTCAATTTTTATGCATAATTGTGATTACAATCTATAATGTGATAACAACTTAGGCTGAAGCAGCTGTGTGGAAGAGTAAACAAATACTACCACCTGCAGGTGAGAGACAATTTAACACAAATTTGTTATGAACTCACAGTAACATATAAGCTTGAACAAATTCAAGCATGTGTTGATTTTGATTGATTTTCTGTGTATGCAGAATTATGAAAAACTGGAGGGACTTCAGTACTGAGTGGGATTGAATAGGCTTTAAAGAATTCCATAACCTTTTAAACATAATTATCAGTGACTGTCAGTATTATGCTGATGCGTTCACATAAAATAAGGAAAGATATAGAATTGGTCATGTGTACTGCATAATGCTTCTGTTCAGGCACAGATTTCTTTCCTTTTTACCCTCTCTCCATACTCTGCTCTTACGTCAGTCTCTAACTCTTTAACCCATGTCCCAGTGAAATAAAGTGAGCAACATTGTGTTCAATGAAAAGTTACTTAGCATCATTCAAGGCAGTCTATAGGTATTTCTCTGTCTTTAATCGTTTAAAAAACACAACCAAAACAATGATATATTTATTGAAGTGTAGACTGGGGATGTCGAAGTAACCATTGCATATAGCCTCTCCGATTAGGGCTACTTGAGTAGTTCCAACAGATCCAAGTTTTCACCTCTCGCCCATTTCCGTCTTGTTCCAGTAGCCCATTTTTTGTCAAGGTTCCCCAGCACCTGACGCAGACCTTGTTTGGCCGGGCGACATCTGAGCCGGCATGTTTCCTTGCTTCTCAATGTCTCTCATGGTCTGAGGTAGGCAGTAGCTCAAAGGATCTTGCCTAAGGACCCAGGCTGAATAGCGCAATTTGTGGATCATAAAATCATGGAAGCTGGAAAACACATACTACTGCCCTTTTAAATGCATCATAATTGTTTTATATTTACCTTTTTTTCAGGACAAGAGTACTTTCCTTCTGGTTTTGGATGCAAAGACATTCCAGGAGCTGGGAAGGGCTGTGGTGCCAGTCAACATCCCATATGGCTTCCATGAAACATTCAGTAGCACAGCCTAGACCTGCCTTCTTTAATGTTCTTGTCTAATTATATATTACAAACGACTTCGCTATATATTTAATGATAGACTGAAACCCTTCAAGGCTCTGTTTATATGTTGCATGCTAATGTTTTGCTTGTATGACAAAAAAAGGCTTAAGAATGTTGATACTATGAAAGCTTTAAGCACAATGTGCCCTGTATTAGTGTGAGAGTGCGTGTATGCTATTGTGCAACAGGACATATGTAATGACAAGTTTACTTAAATAAAAAATGCTGCTTCTGAAAAAGCTGTAATATCAAAATAAATGAAAATGATAAATGATCAGGAGTCATACCTGATCAGGATAGGTGTGACTCCTGGACTCCAGGATAATCAGGATAAGGAAAAACATATGCTTAGGTGTAAAGTGCTTTGATTCACTCATGTTTGACTGAAAAAAGAAGAAAAAAGTGATCATTTGAATAAAATGTTTCCCAAGATCACTCACATCATCTATTTTCTTGTAGCTTTAAAAATTACTTTGGTAATTTTAAAGGAAATACTGTCACCCCGCAATGCTTTTCATAAGTCACAGGAATGTTTTCTTCTTTGTTAGTGCTTCCCTAAGTGTCTGTAGAGAACAAAATGTGTCACTATTTGTAGTGTAACTGCAGCTGAAATAAGTGGAGAGCCTCCAGGCTACAACCTCCAGGCTACAGCCTCCAGGCTACAGCTCCATGCTCCAGCCTCCAGGCTACAACCTCCAGGCTAAAGCCTCCAGGCTACAGCTCCATGCAGCCTCCATGCAGCCTCCATACAGCCTCCATACAGCCTCCATAAAGCCCTCCATACAGCCTCCATGAAGCCCCCATAAAGGCCTCCAGGCTCCATAAAGGCCTCTATGCAGGCCTCTATAAAGACCTCCATAAAGGCCTCTATGCAGCCTCCATAAAGGCCTCCAGGCTCCATAACGGCCTCTATGCAGGCCTCTATAAAGACCTCCATAAAGGCCTCTATGCAGCCTCCATAAAGGCCTCCAGGCTCCATAAAGGCCTCTATGCAGGCCTCTATGAAGACCTCCATAAAGGCCTCTATGCAGCCTCCATAAAGGCCTCCATGCTCCAGCCTCCAGGCTACAACCTCCAGGCTCCAGCCTCCAGGCTACAGCTCCATGCTCCAGCCTCCAGGCTACAACCTCCAGGCTACAGCCTCCAGGCTACAGCCTCCAGGCTACAACATCCAGGCTACAGCCTGCATGCTCCAGCCTCCAGGCTACAACCTCCAGGCTACAACCTCCAGGCTAAAGCCTCCAGGCTACAGCTACATGCTCCAGCCTCCAAGCTACAACCTCCAGGCTAAAGCCTCCAGGCTACAGCTCCATGCTCCAGCCTCCAGGCTACAACCTCCAGGCTACAGCTCCATGCTCCAGCCTCCAGGCTACAACCTCCAGGCTAAAGCCTCCAGGCTACAGCTCCATGCTCCAGCCTCCAGGCTACAACATCCAGGCTACAACCTCCAGGCTACAGCCTCCAGGCTACAGCTCCATGCTCCAGCCTCCAGGCTACAACCTCCAGGCTACAGCCTCCAGGCTACAACCTCCAGGCTACAACCTCCAGGCTACAGCCTCCAGGCTACAGCTCCATGCTCCAGCCTCCAGGCTACAACCTCCAGGCTACAGCCTCCAGGCTACAACCTCCAGGCTACAACCTCCAGGCTACAGCCTCCAGGCTACAGCTCCATGCTCCAGCCTCCAGGCTACAACCTCCAGGCTACAGCTCCATGCTCCAGCCTCCAGGCTACAACCTCCAGGCTACAGCCTCCAGGCTACAGCTCCATGCTCCAGCCTCCAGGCTACAACCTCCAGGCTACAACCTCCAGGCTACAGCCTCCAGGCTACAACATCCAGGCTACAGCCTGCATGCTCCAGCCTCCAGGCTACAACCTCCAGGCTACAACCTCCAGGCTAAAGCCTCCAGGCTACAGCTCCATGCTCCAGCCTCCAGGCTACAACCTCCAGGCTAAAGCCTCCAGGCTACAGCTCCATGCTCCAGCCTCCAGGCTACAACCTCCAGGCTACAGCCTCCAGGCTACAGCTCCATGCTCCAGCCTCCAGGCTACAACCTCCAGGCTACAACCTCCAGGCTACAGCCTCCAGGCTACAACATCCAGGCTACAGCCTGCATGCTCCAGCCTCCAGGCTACAACCTTCAGGCTACAACCTCCAGGCTACAGCCTCCATACAGCCTCCATGGAGCCCGGCTGGGATCAACACAGCCTCGGGTAAGGACCACACTCACACTCGGGAATGGCTCCAGGACCCAGGAACCAGGCGCACCTCTCGGACCTGCGGACCCACACTTAAGCACCCCCCCCACGGACTAAACCGAGCAGTACGCACCCCCTGGAAGTTCGTGCCCCTGGTAAGGCGCGAATGGGCCCCGCGAGGGGGCTGGGGGCCCCCCCCCCCCTTGGAGGAGGGCCCTGTCCCGGTCCCCTCTCAGACCCTGGAGGGTGTCGGATGGGTCTTAAGCTATGATCCGGAGCGCTTCTTGTGCCCCTGGTAAGGCAGAGGGAGACCAGCTCCACTGTGGGAGGGGGGGGACGACCTACCGGGGCCAGCCAGGGCCTTCCTTAGTAGTCCCTGGCTGGCCCTGACAGGCCGGCCCCCCCCTCCCGCTGTGGAGGGTTTGCGGATGGGACTTGGGCTGTGAACCAGCTCCACAGGGGGAGACGGGCGGATGGGACTTGGGCTGTGAACCGGAGCGCTTCTCGTGCCCCTGGTAAGGCAGAGGCACGAGAAGCGCGCCCGCCGGCCAGGGCCTTCCTTGGTTGGCCCTGGTTGGCCCTGGTTGGCCCTGGTGTGGTAGCCGTTTCTCAGGCTCCCTCTCCGGAATCGAACCCTGATTTCCCGTTACCCGTTGTCACCATGGTAGGCACGTAGCGTGCCATCGAAAGTTGATAGGGCAGACATTCGAATGAGTTGGCCCTGGTGTGGAAGCCGTTTCTCAGGCTCCCTCTCCGGAATCGAACCCTGATTTCCCGTTACCCGTTGTCACCATGGTAGGCACGTAGCGTGCCATCGAAAGTTGATAGGGCAGACATTCGAATGAGACGTTTCCGCCACGGAGGGCCAGCGATCGGCCCCAGGTTATCTAGAGTCACCAAAGCGGGCCGGGGCGGGCCCCCCTTGAGAGGAGCCGCACCCCGCATGGGTTTTGGATCTGATAAATGCACGCATCCCCGGAGCCCACCCCGAAAGAGGTGGGCCCGGGTCAGCGCTCGTTTGCATGTATTAGCTCTAGAATTGCCACAGTTATCCAAGTCACGGAAGAGCGATCAAAGGAACCATAGCTGATTTAATGAGCCATTCGCGGTTTCACTGTACCGGACCGTGTGTACTTGGACTTGGGCATGGCTTAATCTTTGAGACAAGCATATGTTGCTACTGGCAGGATCAACCAGGTAGACCCCCAGGCATGCATCGCCACTGCGGTTTCAGGTTGCCCCGGTAAGCTCTGACACAGCAGAACCCTTTGGTCCGGGGGAGAGCCCTCGGCCGCAGCTTTAATACTCTGTCTGGGAACCGGAGACGAAAGCGCATGAGAAACATTGACCTTCTGGAGCCGCCGCTGCTGCTGCTGCCGTGTGGGAAAGGTTGATTTTCACCCATCCGGGAAACCACAACCACCCCCAAACTCAGCGGGGCACCAGTGGAGGACCGCTGGGAGAGACGGGGCGTCTTGGTCTCGCTACCGAGAGGACGACCTCGGGCTGAAGCAGAGGGACAGGACAAGGGCCCTGGAACGTTCGCGACGGGTCTGGAGGCGAGCCTGCAAGGCTGGAGGAACCGCCCACTGAAGCGCCGGTGCCAGGGCACCGGGGCCAACGGGGGCCCTCCATGGGGCCCCTGTGCGCTCGGTCACATAGTGTGGTGTGAGGTGGTTAGGAGGACGGACCGGAAGTCAAGCTCCGAGGCACGTGGCCACAAGACCGCTCACCGTGCGCTGCTGTGGCCTAGCAGCCACTTTACTGCCCAAAACATCCAAGAACCAAGGTGGGGGAACCACATCTTCAAAAGGCCGTGGGAGGCTCCCTGGTCGGACTGAGAGCTCCGTGTGACCGCCACACAGTCATCCAGACCCCAACAGGCACTGGCACAGACCGAGATCCGCTCAGGTGACTTTTTCGGCCTGAGCTGACTCCGTCTTCGCTGCCTTCCTGAGACCGGAGCCCAGACGAAACCAGAGGGGCGACCACCATCTTTGAAGGCCTGGGAGGCTCCCCTGGTGGAGAGAGCTCCCTATCGACATCACCAGACCCCAACAGGCACGTGGCACGGACCGAGATCCGTACGGTGCACTGTTTCGGCCTGAGCTGACTCCGTCAGCGCTGCCTTCCTGAGTTACACGGAGCTCCAACAGAACCAAGGGGCGACCCCTCTTTAGAAGGCCGTGGAGGCCCCGGGGCTGAAGCTCCACGGGACCGCCACACAGTCATCCAGATAAAGGCACGTGGACGGACCGGATCCGCTCACGGGCACTGTTTTCGGCCGGCGCTGCGTCATTGCGCTGCCCCGATCACACTCCAGAAGAACCAGAGGGGGACCACCATCTTTAAAGGCCGTGGGAGGCTCCCCTGGTCGGACTGAGAGCTCCGGGACGCCACAGTCATCCAGACCTCCAACAGGCACGTGGCACGGACCGAGATCCGCTCACGGTGCACTGTTTTCGGCCTGAGCTGACTGCGTCATTGCGCTGCCTTCCTGAGTTACACGGAGCTCCAGACAGAACCAGGGGGGCGTCCACCATCTTTCGGAGGCCGTGGGAGGCTCAGCTGGTCGGACTGAGAGCTCCACGACGTCGCTACGGTGATGCTGAGAGCCACAGAGACTCTGGAAGACTTTCTTCCAGAAAAAGGGCTAAAAAGGGCCGAAAATGGGTGAAAATGCCCGAAAATGTCTGCAAAACGGGCTTCGGGGAGGCCTGGGAAGCCCCCTGAACCAACGGGAGCGAAAAAACTCTGTTTATTTTAGGCCCAGGCCCTCTTTTCTGGCTCATTCCTATAAATCCGCCGGTGGGATTTTTGTCTGTATGTGCTGGAAGTCCTAGCTATCCGTTTTGAGCCGATTCAGGTTTCCAATGCGCAGTATGCCACCGTGGACTTCCACCGGTCCTCCCGTCTCCTGTGGACGTCCTGGGAGACATTGGACCGCACAGGGCTTCTCTGTGGAGCAAGAGCTATCGGGCCATGGTGCATTTTTACCGGATTTCTTCGTTTTTGACCGTTTTTGGAGATGGCTTCTGGCGCGACCTTCCGCGACGCGTAGTGACTTCCGTGAGCGGCCTGGAAAGAAACGGACACCACCATCGTGATCCCCGGGCTCTGGGCTTTCCGGCAGTATATAGGTTTCCCGGGGAAAATGGATTTTTAAAGTTTTTTTATGGAGGTGGAAGAGGACCGGGGGCCACCGGACGGTCCCTTGGCCGGGGGCCCCGCGCTGGCAGGCGAACTCGGAGTGAAGCTGCTCACCGGTGTCTCCCCCCCTGGAGGTCCGATTTTTCCACTTTGGCCCAGGCTCCTGGCAGTCACATGGGCTCGATCGGGGCAATGTGGGGGGTCGAGTGATCCGAGTCCTGGATCTCCAGGACCCCGGGAAGGGGCATTTTCGACCGGGATTGCGGAACACGGTTCTCGATTTTTCCTGCTCCGGGGAAACGCTTTAAAAATCGGACACCCGCCCCGAATTGTTCCCCAGGCTCTGGGCTTTCCGCCAATATGTAGCTTTCCAGGGGGGGGGCCCTTTTTAGCCACTTTTCCCGAGGTGGAAGGGGACCGTCCGGGGCTCCGAAACGGTATTCGGTGGCTCAAAATTCGGGGAAAAGGGTTAAAAATCAGACAACCGCACCAGAGTGTTCCCCAGGCTCTGGGCTTTCCGGCAGTATATAGGTTTCCCGGGGCAAGTGGACTGTCAAAGGTTTTTTTATGGAGGTGGAAGAGGACCGGGGGCCACCGGACGGTCCCTTGGCCGGGGGACCCGCGCTGGCAGGCCGACTCGGAGTACAGCGGCTCACCGGTGCGTCTCCCCCCCCTGGAGGTCCGATTTTTCCACTTTGGCCCAGGCTCCTGGCAGTCACATGGGCTCGATCGGGGCAGTGTGGGGGGTCGAGTGATCCGACTCCTGGATCTCCAGGACCCCGGGAAGGGGGCATTTTCGACCGGGATTGCGGAACACGGTTCTCGATTTTTCCTGCTCCGGGGAAACGCTTTAAAAATCGGACACCCGCCCCGAATTGTTCCCCAGGCTCTGGGCTTTCCGCCAATATGTAGCTTTCCAGGGGGGGCCCCCCTTTTTAGCCACTTTTCCCGAGGTGGAAGGGGACCCTCCGGGGCTCCGAAACGGTATTCGGTGGCTCAAAATTCGGGGAAAAGGGTTAAAAATCAGACAACCGCACCAGAGTGTTCCCCAGGCTCTGGGCTTTCCGCCAATATATAGTTTGACCGGGGCCCTGGATCTCCTCCACCCCAGCGCCCCGGCTCTCTAACCCTAGTAGATTTTGTTAAGCCTAAGTTTGTTGATTTTTAAACCTAAGTTTGGGAATTTTTATGAATTGTTTTTAAACCTGTTTTGTGTTTTTTAAAAAAGTTAAGAAAAACAGAAAGAGGAACAGAAAAAGAGGGTGCTTAACGAAATTAAAGACAAAGAAACAAAGTCAAAGAAAAGTCGCCTGAAGAAGACAAAGAAAATGTCGAAACGTCGCGAAATAAAGCCAAAGAAAAAAAGCAAAGAAGAAGCAAAAGAGGAAAAAACAATGCAAAAGACAAGAAAGAATTCCAATTAGTAGGACGCTGAAAAGAAAAGAAAGGGGGTGCCAAACTAAGTTAAGTTGGTTTTCATTTTATTTTGGACACACATCCGAAAGGCAGGGTGGAGAGTGCATTCCCAACCCTCCGGCTGGGGGGTTGGATCTTTTCCCCTACCCTAACGTATTCGTTCAGAGAAAAGAGGGAGAAGGGGCGGAGCCTCGCCTGGGGCAGAGTATAAATAGGGCTGCAGAGCAGTGTAGCTCATTTCTGCTCCAGACAGCAAAGGGACAGTGTCTCCCCCAGAGCTTTTTTCTTTTTAGGATACTTTTGACTGCGCCCAGCCTGAGGAAGACCCGGGAAGGGTCAAAACGTTGCATAGGGCGCTTATTTTTCTTTTCATCTTATTTTTGAATAAAATATTTTTGAAAAAAATTTTTTTTTTTTTTTTTAAAGTAAAAAATATTTAAAAACAAAGTAAAAAAAAGAATGAAGAAAAGCAGACATTTTTTATTTTATAGCAGTTTCCCCTTTTGGGAGATGGTTTTATTTTTTCATTTTTTTCCTTTTACGTCAGGTTTCTGAGGACAGAAACCCTCTTTAAGCTTATTAAAATACAAAACACAAAAATAAAAAATAAGTTACACAAAACATTGACATACAAATAAAAACTTACACAAAACACCAACACACACAAAAACATGGATGATAACTGGACGACAGTCCGACGACGACGTCGCCGTCCAGTTTACCGTGATCCTGACGGGTACTGGGACCAGGGAGGACCTCCGGACTGGGGGGCCAGAGCCTTTCCCTCTGACAGGAGGAATCAGTTCCCCTACCCTAACCCTGTTTGCTGTCCTTTGTTTTATTCGTTCGTTCTGTTATTAAAGTGCCAGACGGCAAAAAATACGAGATTCATTTATTTTCATTCTTTATTCAGTCCGATTATACAGCGCTATTTTACAATCAGTTTAGTTCAGTTTTAAATATTTTTTTTAATTAGTTTTCCCTCCCGATGGCGTGGGATTTTTATCCAGACCCGGAGGAAGAATGGACTACGGTCCAACACCGCCGGGCCAGACGGCGCTACCGGCAACCGGCGGAGCAGAACCGCTACGCCCACCGGGGCGCATCACATTACCGGAGCCCACCACCGCAGCACCGGAGACGGAGCTATGCCTCTGCGGCCCGAGATCACCCCTCAAGCTGCAGTAGAAGCTCCCGTGCTCCACAACACCGCTTCCAGCCGCACCAGCAGCCCCGCCCCCGCTCGTACAGCTGGAACTGCACCGCAGCACCACGCCGGGGACACAACCAGCAGCAGCAACGGTACGATTCCCGGGGGCAGAATCGCGCACCTGACCGCGACAACCATTAGCAGGCTGACGACCCGCTCTTCGCGATCAAGGTGAGAGCCTTACACAGGCTGTTAAAAGCGACACACCACCGCATGAACGTGTCGCGAAACGACCGCTATCCGCGTGCCATCCAACGGATCGCAGAGAACCTGGCCTCGACCATCAAACCGAACTACCCCAGTTCCAAGACGCTGGATCTGGTGGAGGGCAACGCCAGGGACTGGGCGTGGAACACCATCCTCATACTGCGGGATCATTATGATGAGGTGCGGGCCACGGAGAAGCAACTACTCCTGGACCTCGGCGGTGACCTTCTAGCGCCACTTGAAGTGGCCATCAAGTGGGCAAAGCGCAACCTGGGCAGGAGATTCAACATGGAAACTGCGGATGAGGTCCAGCTCTACCTGGTGATGAAAGAGAAGAAGGCAGCTCCATCCTCCTCCTCCTCTTCCTCATCTTACTCCACTTCCTCTCCTCCTCCTCCTCGAGTCCCCTCTCCTTCCTCCTACGCATCCTCTGCAAGCCGCCCAGAGCAATGTGACCAGGCTGGGAACACAGAGGATGACCTGGACAGTCCCCCCCACTCACCTCCGCCACGCTCAACCTCTTCATCCCCGGCTGCACGTCCCCCCTCTCCATCCGCCCGCCCTGTCATGATCACCTCAGCTACCATGACGGACCCCCTCACAGTGGCTGGACACCACCGGGCTCAGATGAAAGGACAGCGGGACTACAATGCCCCCTCCACCTTCGACTGAGAACGGTGTCCCACTTCCTCAACGCCGAGAGAGAAACTCAAGGGCCTTCACCCCAGCACCACAAACGGCCCCCCCACCTTCCTCTTCTTCTCCTCCTCTTCCTCTTCTTCCCCCTCAACCCAAGATGGCAGCAGTCCCTGCCACTGATGAGGACCTCAGCCACATCTCTGACCTCATCCAGGAGGAGGCAAACAAACACCGCGCGGCAGCTGCAGTCTCCCCTCCTCTCTCCCAGACGTCCAGCTCTTCACGGCCCTCCCTGAGACCCAGGATGGCCCCACTTCACCGCAGACTGCAGGTCAGCACGCAACGGCGACTCACCTTCAACGCCAAAGTGAGGACATCAGCCCTCTCAGCAACCTCCTCTGCCAACGGGTCCACGGCTCCATCACCTGGTCGGGTAAAAGTGGCAGCCAGACAGGTGGGTGGTCTCAATAAAAACAGGAACTGGTCCCTGGACCTAAATAAAAAATTTGTCATCCTGGGAGATTCGAATGTGGCCAGGTTTCCGGCCCTGAGCAACCCAGATCTGCAGGTGGACAGCTTCCCTGGTGCAAAGTGGAGGCATCTTACTCACCTGTTTGAGAAAGCACCGATGTTCGAGACCGTGGAGTGGCTGATCCTCTCTCTGGGCATCAACCACAGGGCACAGAGGGACAAAACAGCAGCTGTCAAGGAGATGAGAACGGCACTGAGAGCAGCGAGGATGAGGTGCCCTAATGCTGAGATCTTTGTCCCAGCGATAAATTTCTCACTGGCATTGCCCCTCCGTGAACAGGTAACTCTTACACACATGAACATACACATCGCGCAGCTCAACCGGTTCATCCCGACATTGGAGAGGAGGGCCTTCACGGTTGCCAGGGACAACATCCACTGGTCCAAGGCAACCGCTGCTCGCATGCTCAGCCACTGGGGCGAGTGGTTCAAACTCTTGGACCCCTGACCTTTGACCCTGAACCCAAACCCTGACCCCAATCCTAACCCACACACCAAACAAATTCAAACTAACCCACACACCAAACAAATTCAAACATACAAAATAATTACTTTTTGCCTCTCCTGGGGCGTAAAATCTTTCTTTTCGGTGTGAACCGAATGTTTCTTTTGTGCAGCTTGTAGTACAGGATTGGGCTACACTGTGGGAGGTCTAAAACACCTCTTTTGGTTTTTTTCTTTTTTAATGGGGATTGCTGCGTGGTGGACTGCGTGGTGGCCTGGGTGGACTGCGTGGTGGCCTGGGTGGACTGCGTGGTGGTCTGGATGGACTGCGTGGTGGCCTGGGAGGACTGCGTGGTGGCCTGGGAGGACTTGCTGTCCTGGGAGGACTGCGTGGTGGACTGGCTGTCCTGGGACTGGCTCGGACAACTGTAGGAGTGCTCCAACTCCTGATCCACTTTCTAAAATACAAAAAAGACAACATTACATGACTTTTCTGTCCATATATAAGGCACTTAAATACATGCCATTCGGGATCATCTGTGAATGATCCTAAATTGCAGGTACTTTATGTCTGCAATGTGGGGTGATGGATTGTAAAATGGAGACTAACCCTTTTTTTCTTGACTGGCTCCTCGCCTTCCCCCTCACTGCTTGAAGACTCGGACAGCAAAAGAGGAGGCATTGTGGCTTTGCTTGTTCCTGGGGTGTCCGGGTCGGTGGCCAGCAGAAACTTCTTTCTCAGCTCAGCAAGTTGTTCTGTGCTCTGACTAAGAGCATAAAATTTTTCGACTGTCGTGGTGTCGTGGCACATGCTCTTACTTATTTTTCCCCTTGTGCCTGGAGACGAGACGTTTCTGGCCTTTAAACATAAAGGATGTTGTTCAATATTTAGTTGTTTTTTTTTATTTTAACAATGAAAAAGTGATATAATTACTTACATATGTAGAAATGGAGGTGCGGAAATCGGTGAATGTTGGGTTCCCGCTGAACCCCATCTCTGACCATGCACTTTGAAGGTGCTGCTGCAAGTTTGTCACTTTCTGCTGGTTCTCATTAAAGAGGACCAGGTCGGTGGATGGATGGAGAGTTTCCCTGAGATGGAGCCACTGCTCCAGCCATCCGAACTCCTCCACCGTCAAAAAATGCTGAGCTGGCCCAAAGGCCTTGTTTGTCTTATGCTCCTTTACCTGTCATGAGAAAAAAGAGAGTATATTACCTGCCATTCAGGATCATCTGTGAATGAGCCTAAATGGCACCTTCATATCTGTCATTCAGGATCATCTGTGAATGAGCCTAAATGGCAGGCACTGAATTAGATCTAACAAGGACTTAAGTGCAGTGTCTTGAAACTTACATTAATGACAAATCCCTCGTCTCCAAATTTTTGCATCACATCGCGCCTCATCCACTTCGGCAATGGTCATGTTGGTCAGTACCCCTGTCCGATGTCCGTACAGGCTGGCGGTGTACAGACTGAAGTGGCCATAGAAGCGTCTGATGTTTGCAGGACTGGGCTTTGTCTCGATGGCATCTACAAAAACATAAATTAAAACTCAGGTAAGAGACTAAATAAGTGCCTGCCATTTAGGATCATCAGCAAATGAGCCTAAATGGCAGGCACCCAGGTAAGTGAATATAGCAAAGAATTTGATATAAGTCTTACCGAGGAGCTTGGGAATTATTTGTCGTGCCTTTTTTTGGCACGCCCTGAGGTCCTCTTTTGAAATGGTCCTAATTTGCTTCTTTTTTTTGACCAGGATCTGGCGGAGCACGATGTGCCGGCTCAGTTTCTTCAGGTCAGAGCACAGGGCTCTCAAGATGGCCACCATCGAGTTCTTTGAGACACGAGAAGTCGATGGTGGCGTGTCTTTGAAGAAGCTCAGGAACTCAGAGACGTTCACCAAGTACAGTTTAATAGTGGTGATAGCCTTTCCTTGAGTAAACAGGTGTTCCAGCCACCTGATCAGACAGAAATGTTTGAACTTAAACAGGAACACATACATTAATTAACATGCATTAGAGAGATACTTACTCATGAACCCTGCTTATATTTTCAAGGAAGGTCCAATTTGGCAAAACCGGCCTTCCCTCAGTGAGGAACGTCAGGAAGAGTATCACCCTCCTGATCTTTGACTTTTGATTTTCAATTTGCTTCTGGGTGCTCATGGAGCCCTTCAAGTGTACCCAGTACTCCTCCATATACTCAACTGCATACAAAATATTTAAAAGTGAACTTGTATGGTTTATACAATAGAAAAATGAACCAAGCAGTGACATTACTTACGGATTGATGATGGGAAGCCTTGACAAGATTTCAGCACAGACAGGGTGATTTTTTTCTTTTCTTTCGGTTGGTCCTCAGAAAACGACAAATCACCCTGATCTTCATAATCAGGAAGATCTTGAAGATGATGTGCTCCAGAAGGCCCCGCCTCTGAGTCTCCAGACTCCTGGGTGCTTGCCTTCTGGAATGCCTGTTAAAGGTTAAAGGGTAAGTAAGAAACACAGGTAAGTGCATAAATAAGTGCTTGCAATCTGGGCTCATGTGTGAATGAGCCTAGATGGCTGTTATTCAGGCAAGTAACTGAATATATTAAAGAAATGTACATACCTCTTCCAAGGACTTTATTTTGGATTTTGCTTTTTGTATCCAACGGTCCTTGTTTCGATGCTGCCTCAACAGCTCCTTGATCTTGTCTGCCTTTTGTTGGCAGTCAGAGCAGGAGCTGGAGGCAGCATCAAGATCGGTACTGTCCCGAATGAGCTCTTCGTCCTCATCATGCTGATCAAGACTTGAGATCATCGGTGGGGTCGGGTTTGAGGCCCTGAGGGCCTTCAAACCGTCGATGGTGACAGCCTTTTAAATTTTTTTGACAATGCCGTCCAGGATCATTTGGTCCAGCTCCGGGTGGCCCTGGTCAAGGTGCCTGTCCAGCCGAGACTTGGCAAATCCACAGCCCTCGACTGGACAGGACATGTGTCTGTAATTGACACGCCCGGAGGCGTAATTTATCAAGAGCCTCTTTTCCTTTGGATTTGTAATGGAGTGGTGGCTCATCAGGTGTTTGCCCATGTTGCGATAGTCAAACTCGCAGAGCGGGCAAGACAACATCAACTTGGGTGGAGTGATTTTTAGAACTGCAATAAATAAAATGGCATGCACTAAATTAGATGCTCCTTTAAAACACAAACGGGTAAGTAAAACAGTTGCACTAATTAAGAATGCTACACTCAAGCTAAAGATGCTTTCAGTTATCTTTAGCATCACACGGTTATTTTCAAAAGTATGTGCTTTCTAAACTTCAATTTCTTCATAAAGAAACACATTTTAATCCTATTCAGCCAATAAAATCAACTTACCGAAGAAATCAACGTGCTTGCTGCTCCTTTCAGTGAAATCAGCTTGCTTACTGTTCCTTTGTGTTCTCCAGACCGAGCAAATAGCTTGCACCTGGCACATCAAAACATGATCCTTTATGTCATGTGACTGCAGTGGCGCCACTCCTCCTCTTGTCTGGCAGGAGCAGTAATCAACTTGCACCTGTGAAGTTCCGTTTTTTTTTTTTCGTTTTGCCACCAGGGATCAGCCAAGATTACGCCCAAGTGGCAAGGCCAAAAGATATAAGTCTTATGAGCCCATATGACACGTGTGTCACTATAGTTGAGAGGTTAATTCCCCCGGATTTCATGCCGGAGACCCTGGTTCGAGGCCAGGCCCCGACCAAACTTTTTCACTGTTTGTTTGTGGAGGGTCGAAGACATAAGCACTAGGAGCTCTTCCATGTGTATGGGTCCAGTAGTGTAATGGTTCACGAACTACGGCGTCTCCCCAGCGCCCGGGGTTCGAATCCAGAGTATTCTGGTAACCCTTCTTGTTTTTTTCCCATTTTGTCACCAGGGATTATCTGTGAATGAGCCTAAATGGCAAGTATGCCATTTTGCCACGAGGAATCATCTATGAATGATCCCAAATGGCAAGGCACTTTTGCCATCCCGGTATCATTATCAATGGGAATTTGGAAACGGGGGGATCCAACATTCCCAGGGCCTTAAAGGGGGCGTGTCATGCAGTTAATGGGACAAAAGTGGGCTCGGCCCATCCCCCACACTCGGAAGAATAAACGGAATGAGGCGGAACGTTGTCCGAAGCCCCACTACGCTGGGGGGGCCAGGACCACTTGGGAGCACTCCCTGGTACCCCAAATGGCAAAACACTTCACAGACAATGGCTCCAGTCGTGAAATGGAAGAAGCAGCAGGACCTGAAGCTTAAGACTTGGGCTGAAGAATAGCAGTCCACACTTAGAGACAAAAGACCTCTAAGGACTTGCCTTTTGGCTACAAGCTGCTCCTCTCTATACTATGAGCTTCCCAAAAAATACAGGGCACCAGTAGTCCAATAGTCACTATGGGGCCAAATGACAGGCAATGGCTCCAGAAGTCAAATGGCTATGGATTTAGCCTGGAGTTCAATGTTGCAGGAACAGTTGCCACATAGGCTCATCTGTCAATGATCCTAAATGGCAAGCAAAAAGATATAAGTACTATGAGCCCAGGGTAGCCACATGGTTCCAACAGCCGAGTGGTTCATGTGCCCGACTTATGCATGGAAAACCTGGATCGATTCCCATGTGAGGCACAATAACCACTACAACACTGGATCCATACGTGCTCTGTGGCTGCTACCAATGGGACTCCGTGCTCGTTGGTGGGCAGAACCACTACACAACTGGATCCAGGAACCGTACTACATCAGAAGCATGGTGAGACCTTGTTGCTGAACATCCCAGTATCACTTGCAGCCATGGGCAGTGAATGGACAGCCACTGATTAAAATCTGTCACCTGGTGGGACAAACCATTGGACCACTGGAATCACGGCTGGAACCTCTTTTTATTTGTGACCCCCTTTTGTCTGGTCATCCAGAGAACCAGGGGGACTCATGGAGGTCCTTTACCCAGGAATGGAGCACCAAAGTCCCACATGGAGGTAAGCTGACCATCCCCCCTTGGACCTCCAGAGGACCAGGGGGACTCATGGAGGTCCTTTACCCAGGAATGGAGCACCAAAGTCCCGCATGGAGGTGGGCTGACCACGGCTGGAACATGTACTTTTATTTATGACATGGGGGGGGTTAACAATGCAGGAACTATGAAGCTGCCATCTAGGATCATCTGTGAATGATCCAAAATGGCAGCAGCTTCATGTTTGCCATTTAGGCTCATTCACAGATGATCCTAAATGGCAAGCATAAAAGATATAAGTCCCATGAGCACTTATGAACCACATGGTTCCAGCAGCCGAGTGGTTAAAGTGTCCGACTTGTGAATGGAAAACCAGAATCGATTCCTGTGTGTGGCACAATAACCATTGCACAACTCGATCTTTCTGCTGACTATGCTTTGGCAGTGGGACTCTGCTGGTGGTGATGGTGACAATCATTACACAACTGGATCCTCATTCTGTATCCCTGGCATTGCCAATGGGACTCTGATCAAACCACTACACAACTAGATCCAAGAACCATATGACATCATCAGCATGGTGTCTGAGACATTGCAGTTGCAGAAAGTCTGAGGGTGACTTGCAGCCATGGGCAGTGAATAGACCACTACACAACTGGATCAAGAAGTTGAACAATGTGCAAACACGGCTGGAACCAACACTTTTATTTTTGACCAGCGGGACTTTAAAAATGCAGGAACAATGAAGCTGCCTTTCGGGATCATCTGTGAATGATCCAAAATGGCAGCAGCTTCATGTTTGCCATTTAAGCACATTCATAGATGATCCTAAATGGCAAGCATAAAAGATATAAGCCCATGAGCACTTATGAACCACATGGTTCCAGCAGCCCAGTGGTTAATGTGCCCAACTTTCAGACAGGAAACATGGTTCGATTCCCATGTGGGGCACAATAACCATTATACCACTGGATCCATACGTGCTCTGTGGCTGCTGCTCGTGGGACTCTGTGGTTGTCGGTGGGCAAAACCACTACACAACTGGATCCAGAAACCGTACTATGTTATAAAGTATGGAAGGTTACTGCTGAAGGTCCAAGCGTGACATGGAGCGATGGGCGGTGAAGAACACTAGGAATTACACCTGGAACCTCCTTTTATTTGTGACCCCCTTTTGTCTGGTCATCCAGAGAACCAGGGGGGTACTCATGGAGGTCCTTTACCCAGGGATGGAGCACCATAGTCCCGCATGGAGGTAAGCTGACCACCCCCCTTGGACCTCCAGAGGACCAGGGGGACTCATGGAGGTCCTTTACCCAGGAATAGAGCACCATAGTCCCGCATGGAGGTAAACTGACCACCCCCCCCATTGGACATCCAGAGGACCAGGGGGACTCATGGAGGTCCTTTACCAAGGGATGGAGCACCATAGTCCCGCATGGAGGTGGCCTGACTACCCCCTTGGACTTCCAGAGGTCAAACACTTGGTAAAATATCATCAAGAGCCTTTGCCACAAGGGACCACTCAAGCATGACCCCTTGTGGCACTCAAATCCAAAGACAAGAGCTCCATCCAGTGGAATTTGCAAATATAGCAATTGCACCCAAATGGCACTAAACGATCCCTTGTGGCCCATTCAATGAAACACCGAAATGGCGCATTTTGCTTCTCCCGCCACTTTGGATTCATGCCATGTCATGCCGGTATCAAATTGTATGGAAACTCTCTGCCACTTCGGTCCGTCACCCTAACCAATTTTCACTAACCCTAACCTCTTTAGCAATACTGGCCCTTTCAGGAAAGTTGGAATGGTTTCTGGGGGGCCAGGAACAGTGATGGCCTGTGCATTACAAATTCTGTCGCCTTCGGTGACAGAATTTAACTTTGTTTCTCCTAACCCTAAGCAGTCAATTTTCTGGACACCACCACGTATAAAGGAGAAAATTTTGACACAACACACAGATTAGAGATTAAAGTATTTTTCAAACCTACAGACACACATGCTCTACTATTTAAGACCAGCTACCATCCGAGACACACTTATGCTGGTCTTATCAAATCACAGCTCCTCAGATTTCATAGAATTTGTACACAGAAAACAGACTTTGAGGAGGCAACTAGGACTCTGTTTTCTGCTTTATGTAAGAGAGGATATTCCAGATCTTTCCTGAGAGAATGCAGGAAGAACTTTCTTGAGTCCAGACCCCCTAATTCATCTCCGACGATCCGCCTGATCACCACATTCTCCTCCTCAGCAGGACAATTTGTGTATAAGATCAAACAGAATTTTACTAAATTCCAATCTGACACGTCTTTGCTTCAAAATTATAGAATAATTGCGGCCTACAAAAGGAATAAAAACCTGAGGGATTTCCTCGTCCGTGCTGAGGTAAGACCTTTGAATACACCAAAGGTCAGAGGTCAGGGTGGATTCTTCAAGCAGCTGCACTGGGTACAAAACAGATTTAACAACACAATTTTCAAATCAGAACCATCAGGAACCCCTAAATCAAAAAATTGTTTATTTGATAACCTGCCAAATTTGTAAGATCCAGTATGTGGGTGAGACGGGTAACAGCCTCCTTACTCGTTTCACCCAGCATAGATATAATATTCAAAAACAAAAAAAGACCCACGTACCCTTAGTGCAGCACTTTATACGCCACGGCTGGGATGCAGTTTCAGCCCTGGTGCTGGAATGCAACCCAGCCTGGTCCTCAGCCCAGAGGAGAAGGGCTGAAAGGCTGTGGATCCTCAGGCTGGACACACAGATCCCTGGGGGTCTAAATGAGAGATAGGTGCTGCGTGGGGACTCCTGGCGGGACGTGCCTGTGCACACAGGGTGAGGGGGAGAAGGAAGGGGGTTCAAGTTCTTGGACCCCTGACCCCAACCCCAACCCCAATCCATTCTTCAGCCATATTCTGTATGAACAACTGTAACTCTATATCCTTAGCTGTTGCCTCCACTTTCCATCTGACACAGGCAACACAATGGACACCAAATTCACATGACACTGAATATCCTCTTCAGTTGAACTCACACTATTGTGTGGAGGGGCTCTTGACAGAACATCAGCAAGAATCAGATGTTTCCGTGGAGTATGAATCCTGGGTGACATCTCGTTCAGATGTTTTTTTTATTGCAACCAAGGGTCGGTGATATGTTTCAACTACAAAAGATGGCAGACCATACATATAGTTATGAAACCGTTCTAGTCCATAAGCCAGCCCCAAGCATTCTTTTTCTATTTGAACAATATCTGCATTCAGTTTTTGTCATGGTTCTGGACACATAAGCTACTGGCTTCCATTGTTCATTCTCAGCTTGAGAACAAGATGGACTTGGAGAACTTCTCCAAGTCCATCTTTTGAGGCATCTGTAGACAGTTTTATTTTTTAGTTGGATCGTAGAAGGTGAGCACTGGTTCTGTAGTCTGATATTTTTTCAGTTCCTTCCACTTTAAATCGCTTCTTAAAACTCATTTTTATTCTTTGGCTTTTAAGTGAAGCATATTCTGTTTTTATCAACTTGTGTTATTGTCGTTCCTGTGCAGCACTTTGGTGCAGTTTTACACCTGTTTTTAAAGTGCTATATAAATACATTTGACATTGACACTGTTGTTCATGGACTTCTGTACACTGGAATTAACTATCGTACAGGAGTCTGCGAATGTTTGTCATCTTTGCACTGAAGTTGGGAATAAATTTTCCTATAAAATTGATCCTAACCCATGATGCACAGGACACCTGTTTTGTCAACAGGCGGTGGCATCTTCAAGATGGTTTTTATTTTATCTTCATCTGGTCGAACACCTTGGGCAAATAGTTTGTCACCCACAAACATAATTTCCACCATCCTCCTCTGACTTCAACCCTATCGAGAACCTTTGGAGTTTCCTCAAGCAGAAGATGTGAGGATGGGATGCAGTTCATATCAAAACAGGAGGTTTTCTGACATCCTACAAAGAAATTCAGGCAGAAACTATCCACAAACTCACAAGTTCAATGAATGCAAGCATTGTGCAGGTGGTATCAAAGAAGGGGTCCTATGTTAACATGTAACTGTCTCTTAAGATGTTTTTGATTGAAATAGCTTTTGATTTTAGTACATGTGACCACTTACTGCTGCACATTCAAAGAATGACCATTTGCAGTTCTTTATAATCCAGAAAATGTTTAGAAAAACTGCTGTGCATAATAATTTGGAGCAGTGCCTTTTGAGTTTAGAAACTCAAAATGAGGATCGGAGCTAGGAACCAAGAAGGGTTAAACAACCTGCTAAAGAAGGTTAGTTTTGTTCTGGGGACAACAAAGGATTCTTCATAAAATCCAAGTTAATTATGGACAACCCTGACCATTCTCTTCATGAGACTGTCTTGGGATAACATTTCTTCAGTCAGAGGCTTCTTCAAATTAATACAGACTGCTGCAAGAGTTCTTCCCTGCCAAAAGCCGTCACTATCTACAATAACGCCACAGTAACAAATCAATCTGCTTCATAGTTTGTGGATGTTTTATCCATGTTTAGTTTTGGTAAATTAATAGTTTTGTTATTCAAGGCCACTGTTGATCGTAATTAGGACTTCAGTGCATTCAGATGAAATTACAACTTTAGTACGCCCTGTCAACAGTGTGTGCTCCAGTCCAACACCCCTAAACCCCTAAGAAGAAAACTCTAAAGATGCCCATGGCTATAGACAATGACTGACTCCTTTGGAAGTCTGAGTCCATGACAAAGTAACTTGTGGAATTCTAACTATTCGGGCCGTTTCTGCACTGTTTCACCGTAACCAGCAAGGGATAGCGGCCACTCCCTCAGGCAGTGGCTACTATAGACACCAGAACTAGCGGTGCAGATGACCTCAAGGCAGCTGTGAAAGCTTCCTGGAAAACTCAGAAGAGGTCTTCAGGGATGATCTCTATGACATGCAACATTGATGCAGTAATTCATTCAAAAGGAGTCCGTACCAAATACCATACCTTTCAGAAGTCTGACGTTTCTTTTTCAGATATACTTTATATAGTGTTCTGAGAAACTAAATTTGGGGTTTTGAGATGTAAGTGGAGATAGCAGTTTTGGGCAGCACAGAATCATGTCAACATTGGCCAAGTGAATTGAAAAGAACAAAAACTGCATGAATATGGCATTGAACTTGTGTTCCAATGCTAACTTAATTTTTTCTGGAAGTCCAGGTTGTTGACAGGTTATATGACAGAACTTGATAATAAATGATAATAAATGGATAAACACACAAGAACAATTCAAAATTTTGCTCTGGATTCAGCCAGTGAATAAAAGCTAAATTAAGAAAATTATCTCTTATTTTCATTAGGACTCTTGCTGTTGCATTTTAGATAAGTGGAAGACTTTTACTAGAATTTTCAGACTTTCTAATAGTAAGGAATTATATTTGGTCCACCATCAAAGTATCAAATGCATGAACTGGTTTTCCCAGCTCCCCTCTTAGGTAGGATATTTCTAATTTTGGCAATTTTCCAGAAATTAAAAAATATGGGATGTAAATAACACACCAAGGTTCTTTACCTTGTTACCAGAAGCCAATTTGATGGCATCCAAAATAGATGACTGACAAATTTTAAAGTCATCTAAAGTTGGTGCTGAGACGGAACCTCATTAGAATCAGTTTGGCTACGAGACTCAACATGCTGTACTTGAGGTAAATTTAGTAACTGAAGATTAATGATAAAGCCGATATCGCTGACTAAACCTAAATGAGCCAAAACAGAATAAGAGTAAAACAGCAGTTTGTTAAAAAAAAAGTTTGCATCTGAAGACAGTGACATATTTTAATGATTTATAAAACAACCATATAAAAACAGCCCATAAAAACGCATGCACTTTCAGTGTAAATTCCTTTGGAAATATATAGGAAATTTATACAAGTTTAAACCTTAACAGTGACTTCATTCAGTTAGGTGATTCACAACAAATATACTTGGCTGCATAGACACATTGACAATATTATTGCCTACATGGAAAATAAATTGAAAAGTAAAAAATAAGAATCAAGTTGATTTTAATTCTTACAGGGGCTTTTGCTGAAACTATACTATAAAAATGTGATGGAGGTCAGCTTCCACTTTTCATTTCACTACACCAAAGAACTTTGCAGTAGTGAATAAAGAGAGCATTCCCATTAAAAATACATTCTGATTATTTCTGACAAAAAAACTCACTGATAGAATGATGAAAAAAGCCTGAGTTAAGAGAAACGTGGAGTCATAATAATAAGCCTGAGGAAACAGTTCACTGATTCACTATTTTACAGAACATAAAAAAATATGTACAAAAGCATTATTTTATGTAAAAAATCCAGGTTGCATTTTTCTATTTATCTTATTAAACAATTTACAAAGTTGCTGGTGGGAAAAACTGAAAAAAATGTTGTAAATGAGGTACTGCAGGTGTTGAGCCTGAGTCCATACTGGATTAAACCAGACAGCTCTACATCACCAAGTGTCACGGTTCACGTGAGAAGTGAGATCTTCCTGTCTTAACTCTTAAATAAGGAACATGATCACATTAAGTCTGAAAACAAAGACAAGGACTGAGGGAAGTCAAAAATAAGATCCAGTGTCATTTGCTGGGAGGAATTGAAGGCAGCATAAAGGGTCAATTATGTCCACTTCAAGCTTTAGGATAGTAACAACATTTTGTTGAGAGCCGTAGAGTCTAATGGAGCAACAAGTCTTTTGCGTTTTCTTTTTCTGACAGGGTTCACAGGCTGAGGACCCTGTCACTGTTACTGAGATAATGAAATGAAGAGACTGAAACACAGTCCTTCAAACAGCTTCATGACAGGGAACCCTAATCAGCCTAAGGCATTGACCAAGTTGCCGAGTCTGGGACTGTTGCTGTAGAACCAAGCAGCTCCTGTTATGTCTTACGGTTGCTCCAGTTCTGCTCAGGCGTGCTCTTGTGGTCTGATGAGTAGTCAAATGGTGAGTGAGACTCACAAGGTGAGCATTCATCTCGAGGAGAACGTGTTCCACTTGCTGACGCTCTCTGATCTGTTTGCCAGTCTGAATGGTAGCGGTAGGAAGAACGGTAGTCTGAATGAGAAAGCTCCTTCATCTCCTGCCGATGGTCTCTGTTGGTGCGGAATTCCTCCAGTTTCCTATGTTTATTGTCGTTATAATACCTGAAACACATCAGAATCAACTGGGTAAACCTGGAGCAGATAATAGTACAGAAAAGCTGACAGCTAAAGACAGATGCATATGTGACTGATTTCTATGATTAGTTAACATTTACAAACTAAATTGTTTTAAAAATAAATCCTAAGCAAAGTGTATAAACTGACCACATGCTTTTATGATCACAAATGTTGTTTTGATGGTAGTTCAAGCTGCTTTAGTAGGTGCACATTTATTCCCACCCTTCAAAAAGCAAAATGGAAATAGTAGTAGTTAAAATTCAACTAAAATCACAGTCAGGGAGGAAGACAGCATGACTACTTCCTCCAAAACTGATAGGGATCAGAAAAGCTAAAACTAGAACACAGTGAGAATATTTGGGAATATTCTTCAACTTCTTAAGCTGCTACCCTCGCGACCCGACCCCGGATAAGCGGAAGAAGATGGATGGATGGATGAAGTACAATAAAATAGGTACAATATTTTAATTTTAATTTCTATCAATTTTTTGATGCAAAAACTGATAAGTAGCTTAGGGTGATTTCTTCAGAGTATTCTAAGTTTTTGAATGACTCTTTTTGGTGGTTTTAAAAGCCGGAAGCACAAATGATGTAGCAATGAACAAACACTGTAAATTGTTTAAAGTGGGCCCTGAATCTATAACCTATGAAAGTTAACTTTTTGAGTAGAATTAAATAACTTTTCCATGATATTCTAATCTTTTGGAAAGGGTCTGTACACACACACTATGTATGAGTATATATACAGTACAGACCAAAAGTTTCCTTTATTTTCATGACTATTGACATTGTATATTCACACTGAAGGCATCAAAACTATGAATTAACACATGTGGAAATATGTAATAAACAAAAAAGTGTAAAACAACTGAAAATACGCCTTATATTGTAGTTTCTTCAAAGTAGCCACCTTTTGCTGTGATTACTGCTTTGCACACACTCTGCATTCTCTTGATGAGCTTCAAGAGGTCGTCACCTGAAACGGTTTTCACTTCACAGGTGTGCCCTGTCAGGTTAATAAGTGGGATTTCTTGCCGTATAAATGGGGTTGGGACCACCAGTTGTGTTGTGCCGAAGTCAGGTGGACACACAGCTGATAGTCCTTCTGAATAGACTGTTAGAATTTGTATTATGGCAAGAAAAAAGCAGCTAAGTAAAGAAAAACGAGTGTCCATCATTACTTTAAGAAATGAAGGTCAGTCAGTCCGAAAAATTGGGAAATCTTTGAAAGTGTCCCCAAGTGCAGTCATAAAAACCATCAAGCGCTACAAAGAAACTGTCTCACATGAGGACGGCCCCAGGAAAGGAAGAATAAGAGTCACCTCTGCTGCGGAGGATAAGTTCATCTGAGTCACCAGCCTCAGAAATCGCAGGTTAACAGCAGCTCAGATTAGAGACCAGGTCAATGCCACACAGAGTTCTAGCAGCAGACACATCTCTAGAACAACTATGAAGAGGAGACTGTGTGAATCAGGCCTTCATGGTAGAATAGCTGCTAGGAAACCACTGCTAAGGACAGGCAACAAGCAGAAGAGACTTGTTTGGCCTAAAGAACACAAGGAATGGACATTAGACCAGTGGAAATCTGTGCTTTGGTCTGATGAGTCCAAATTTGAGCTCTTTGGTTCCAACCACCGTGTCTTTGTGAGACGCAGAAAAGGTGAACAGATGGACTCTACATGCCTGGTTCCCACCGTGAAGCATGGAGGAGGTGTGATGGTGTGGGGTGCTTTGCTGGTGACACTGTTGGGGATTTATTCAAAATTGAAGGCATACTGAACCAGTATGGCTACCACAGCATCTTGCAGCGTCATGCTATTCCATCCGGTTTGCGTTTAGTTGGACCATCATTTACTTTTCAACAGGACAATGACCCCAAACAAAAATCCAGGCTGTGTAAGGGCTATTTGACCAAGAATGAAAGTGATGGGGTGCTGCGCCAGATGACTTGGCCTCCACAGTCACCGGACCTGAACCCAATTGAGATGGTTTGGGGTGAGCTGGACCGCAGAGTGAAGGCAAAAGGGCCAACAAGTGCTAAACATCTCTGGGAACTCCTTCAAGACTGTTGGAAGACCATTTCAGGTGACTTCCTCTTGAAGCTCATCAAGAGAATGCCACGAGTGTGTGAAGCAGTAATCACAGCAAAAGGTGGCTACTTTGAAGAACCTAGAATATAAGACATATTTTCAGTTGTTTCACTCATTTTTGTTAAGTATATAATTCCATATGTGTTAATTCAGTTTTGATGCCTTCAGTGTGAATCTACAATTTTCATAGTCATGAAAATAATGGAAACTCATTGAATGAGAAGGTGTGTACAAACTTTTGGTCTGTACTGTATGTATATATATATATATATATATATATACATATATATACATATGTATATATATACATCTGTATATACATATGTATATATATACATATACATATACATCTGTATATGTATATACAGATGTATATATACATATGTATATACAAATGTATATATACATCTGTATATACAGATGTATATATATACATATGTATATATATCACCAACGTGAGTATACCTGTCACATTTCTGCAGATATTTAATTTTGTCTTTTCATCTGACAATTCTGACAAAATGACACTTTAACCCAGTGTTTCTCAATTCTGGTCCTCACACCCCTCTGCCCTACATGTTTTAGGTGTTTCTCTTATGCCACACACCTGGATTGAATATGTGGGTGATTAACAGGCTTCTGTAGCACTTGATGGTCATGCAATCATTTGAATCAGCTGTTCTGGAATAGAGGTACATCTAAAACATGCAGAGCAGGAGGCTGAGGACTGGAATTGAGAAGCGCTGCTTTAACACAATGACAAGTAATCTGTGTGCAGCTTCACCCTGTGGTTTGTATTATGAAGTACCTATTTTTTTATTTTGCTTAAAAAATTCTGATTTTTTTCCCCTCAAAATCACTTACTTTTCACATTTTTCCATTCAAATGCTCAGAAGCGAAGCTGGTGAGGCAGCAGCGAGCTGAGTCTCACCTGGGATCGATCAACCTCTGGCTAACTGCACTGGCTGCCATTCTATGGGAGCATGCTCCTCTTGTCTGTACGTTGCCAATAAAATGGCTAAAAATCATATAATATATGAACTGATTTGACATTATTTAACTAATGTACAGTGTTTTTTGTAACCAACTCTAGTTTGTGTAACGTGTTTTGTTTACTATTCTCTGCTGTTTATGATCAGCAGAGAATCTGTTCTCTGCTGATCATAAACAGCAGAGAACAGATTCAAGGCGAGGCAGGCAGTTCTATTGCCTCATGGCAGGGGGTGCTCATGATCCCAGATATAACTGCAGAGCTAAGAACTAACAGCAAGCTTGCCATTCAGAATAAGTCAAGTACAGCGGTAGATTTATAGTTTTCTCACATCTTTTCAAGTCAACATGGATGACTAAATCTCTAAACTTAACCCTCCTGTTATGTTCGTTTCTGGGTTACAGCAACAATGTAAGTGGGTCAATTTGACCCGTGGAGTTTTTAATCATGCAAAAGTGTCAGATATCAAAAGATTCCTCCAAAACATCTTTGTATCTGATTATTAACTCCAATACTAACCATTTCAATCAATATTTGTGCAATGATGTTTTTTATTTCTCAGAAATTAAGGAACAATGACGACAACCCACTCATTGCTGAAAAAATTCAGCAAGTCAGGATTTTTAAAGATCGGTGATCAGCCAGAAAACTGGAATCAGTGCATCGCTGCTTTCTTTTTTATCTGTCTGTAGAACAGTTGATTACTGTAATCAATGAAAAGACCATTATTGTAAACAAAATAGATTTAGTAATAATTAAAGAAGTACTTGAACATCTTAAATATGTACGTATTTGACAGAACATTCCTAAGGAAGAAAAACTTCTCTTTTAATCCTCTATGTACTGTATTTATATTTTTCATATCTTTTATCTTTCTCTTTCAATGTTAATCAACTATATCTTTCTCTCTAATTATCAGTTTTATTTCATTGCCAAATTCAGATAATCAGGGTGAGTATTTTTCCTCTGATAAACCTGGTCAGAACTTTTATTTGATGATGACTGGATTTTAGCTGCATGGCAGGGCACGATGCAGTTGAGCCATTTTGCACACTTTGGACCTTCGCCATATGTACAAATAGGAGAGTTCCTCCTGCCGCTGCTAGCTGGAGGCTAGTTTTGCTTTATGCTTATTTGAGCATGCGTGAGCAGAGCAGTCACACTATTTTTCTGTGATTTTCGCAGTTTCCTTGCTCTTTCAAGCCTTCTGTTGCGTGTTTCCAGTGTTGGAAACTTGTTTCAAAGCATCACTAATAATCAGTGAGCATCACTGACCATCGCATTTTTGATGGTGACTTTTAGCACCATCAAAAATGCGACATGCAAAGCAAAACACATCTGTGATCGATGGAGGATAAATCGGCTTGTGACTGAATGTACTCACCATTTTAAAATTAACATCCATATTTTGACAGCTCCCTACTTCTTACGCCGCCTAGTAAACTCATATGAACTCATCAGTTTTTACCCAAAATGTGGGATCTGTGGTCATCTTTGCTACTTGTGACGAAGATCGTGCTTCCACCGCCTCTGACTCTGCAGGCATCGGATCTGAGACAGTTTCAGGTCCTGGCAGAACCGTAGAACCGTCCGTAAAAAAATTTAAATCTATGACTTTCCAGGTTTTCCATGACAGGTACGAGTCTTGCATTGCAGGTCCTGAGGAGTGTGTGGACCTGGCTGGTCATCCAGGAATGGGATTAGAAAAAAATCTGGATGCTGTGGCTATGGAAAGGATGTCAGTCTGTTTGACAAGGGTTAAATCACTGACATGAATCAAGCAGAGTAAAATCTAAGGAGATGCAGAAACTATTGAAATTGGGTTAAGAACAGACCAACACATTATTAAAAACTGGAGGGATAGTGGGAACCCACTGTCTTCGAGAAAGAAATGTGGCTGGACAAAAATCATGACCGTTTGTGATTGGCAATCAATTAAATATTTGGTGAAATCAAATTGAAGAAAAAAACAATAGTAGAACTTACTTTCACTATGTTTAATAGTGAAAGTAAGAGCATTTCCACACTTACAATATGAAGGGAACTCAAGGGATTGGAACTGAACAGCTGTGCAGCCTAAAGAAAAATTACTCATCAGTAAGGCAAACTGGAAAAAAATGGCCTTGATTTGCTAGGGAGCATAAAGAGTGGGCTCTGGAGCAATGGAAGAAGGTCATACGGTCTGATGAGTCCAAATTTAATCCAGAGTTAAAATCTGGACTCGGTGGTGACCAATCCATATGTGAAAATAATGTCTCATGCTTCCTGACCCACTCTTTCACAATTTGAGCCCAATGAATCCTCGCATTATAATCTTGGAACTTGCCTGTAAAGTCAGGGAATAAAAAACCCATTGATTTCTGGTCATTCAGTATATTCAGATAGTCAGCTGGCCTCAATAATCCAGTGTTGCAGAAGCTTATTGAAACAATGACACAGCAAATGAGTGCCATAATCAAAGTCTGTCCAATGAAATCTTAGAATGTGCAACGTTTTTTTGATGGCGACTTTTTTTTGGCCAGATAAAATATATATATATAATGATTTATTGATATTGACTGATATAAAAATTTGTCTTGTGACAACAATGTGTTCCATGGTGCTCAGCGCTATGTTTTCAAAATACATTTCTCCTCTGCTGTTAATAACAAGAAGTTTGTGAGCAGGGCTTCCCCCAGAAAAATTGCTAAGCTCGGTGGTCGGGGCACCGAGGCAATCCACCGGCAGGCCACCAGCGGTCCACCATGTTTTTGTATGAAAAGATGTCAAGTAGACAGGAAATGTAAAATTATTACTGGACAATTATATGTAATGGGAAAACATCATCAGTGAAATGCTATTTAAACTCCCAACTAGTCTGACAAACAACAAATCAAAAATATGCAATTAAAATGAATATCAATTATTTGTACTTCTGTTTAATCCAAATTATATCAGCAGCTCCTTAAGGCCCCCTTGGTGTTAAATTTCATTAAATGGTTTCAGCATATATAAAATAAAATATTTTAAATTGTTTAACATTTAAATGTAGGATTTTAAGGAGCAATATTCATAGATTGTTTTACCACAGCAACAATCTGATGCTCTGAGTTGAATCTTTGACATTGAACTTTCTTTGTTCACAAACACAAACTAGTACATTGAAATTATAACTGATTGCTTTTTACGTTGGCCAGAAAAACTACTCTTCCTCTCCCAGATTTGACTAAATCTAACACAGAAGCTGTTAGAGAGGGTTAGGGGTCTGGGGCTTTTGTACAAAGTATGCGTTCAGACAAAAAATATGCGTATATATATTACTTTCAGAGTATCAACCTGAAGGCTGATACACACAAGTCGGCATGTATAAAAGTGAATATGGCATTTTTACTTGCTGTGAAAATGTGAGGCAGTCACACAAACATTTTTGTGGACAATAAACTACAAAGCGGCAAATCTCACCTAAATACACTAAAATCTGACTCCATTCAATGTTATTTAACCCAAGGAGCATCTAACTCATGTTTTGAATCTTATTGTTTAAACTTCAACAGTGAAACTGAACCATATTTATCCTCAGGTAATAACATAACACATAAATTAAAAGATAGAATAAGATGGGAAAACTTCTTTTAAATTTATTGTAAAATTTCTCAGTTTCTGTCACATAAAGATGTAATGCATTGGTCCATGTGCCGAAGCATATGAAATGCATGTTGTCTGTGGGACACTATTCACTGAACAAAAACAAAAAAACAGATCAGCAGATTAATTCCAAACAGATCAGGTTTGATCATTTTTAAGGTGATCAAGGTGCATAGAAAAATCACACGTATGCAAGTAGCTGCACGGTTTACTAGTGTTTAGATCAAGGTTTAGATTAGTGATTTTCCTGGAGAACTGTGCAGAACTCAAAGGAGCCGTGTGTTACAAGTGACGGTGGAGCTGGCGGTCAGTTTGAGACGGTCAGTCGAGCCAGAAAGCATGGACAGAAAGCATCTCCGTTCTGTAAATGTGCAGCTTTTATGAGTAAAGGTGCCTCATTAATGGAACATTGGCCTGATTCCTCCATTCCCCACCTCTAAAGGCTCTGATATGTTGTCTGTCTTTAAATCCTGGCTGAACAAGCATTTCTACTTGGATCTATTTAATTACTTTTTATTTTTAATTTGGAAGTGTTCTTTTTAAAATGTATTATTTTATTTTTTGTGTGGTGACCTTATGCACAGGCACCTTTTACATAAAAGATATAATTGTTATCATTATATTACTACTAGCAAAAACCGTTTTCTTGGTTACTGGGAGCAGTCAGGGGAACTGACAGCGGCACTCTATTTCCCACAAATTGGGACGCATAAAAAAAGGTGCAGGCATGTCCACGGTTTTATACATCTGAATCTTTTTGTATACCGCATTTTCTAAAATTTGTCCAAATGGGAATTTTTGACAGCTGCAAACTGAGGCCCCAAATCATGAAGGTTTCTCTCTCACACCCATATCCATTTTCCTTGCTGGTAAACTGTCTAGATAGGTTACTTAGGGTTCTATGGTGTTTCCATGAAAATGTTGACATTTTCGTGTTGTTCCTATAGTTCAGTGTGATTTTGCTGAAACGATCATTTCTGCCTAAGAAATGTTTGTTTGAATGTTTCTTAGGGAGTTGAATTTTCCTATTGGTTTGCAGCGGCACATCTTCGTCATAGCCCCTCTTCCTAGTTTGAATTACGAGCCGACCAAGCATTGAGAGCTTGTCACTGCGAGAATTGATTGTAACATTAGTCAGCTTTATGAATTTGTTATTTATTTGCAATGTGGACATAGAATTCAATAGGTCTCCTCTGTTCTGACTACTGGTGAAGATATGGTGTTGAACGGATGACTGTGTGAGACTGGCTGCAATGCTGAGGAAGCAAAGCGGTTAATGGCAGAAGCTGAAGCTTGTTCAGGCTGAGCCATAGAGCATAAAAGTCAGCAAACAACACAGAAAAAGAATTACTAGATTTATTAGTAGTAGTTGTTTTGAAAAAACAGTGACTTGAGGAGTCTGAACATTTGATAAATATAGTGACAATGTAGATAAGTTGAGAAAAGTGTTTATTTTGTTCAGATCACGGCCACTCATCCTCATACTCAGCTGTGTCTCTCGGATCCACCCACTTTGTTAGAAATGCTTAAAAACTATATAAAAAAAATTATCTTAGCATTTTCAGAACTCGTTAAGTTTTCCAAAAGTTAGAAAGCACTTGTTCATTTACAGAATAATCACTGTCCTCCAGGGCCTAAATATAGCCCTATGACAGACCGTCACTTTGTCAACAGAGCAGCTGCCCCAAGATATGCCTATTTAACAATAGTCAGGCAAGGCCGATATTGCCGATATATACTGCTCAAAAAAATAAAGGGAACACTTAAACAACACAATATAACTCCAAGTAAATCAAACTTCTGTGAAATCAAATTGTCCATCTAGGATGTGTTATTTGAGTGTTCCCTTTATTTTTTTGAGCAGTGTATATATAAAAAAGGCAAGTAATGGTCAATTTGTTAATCTCCTTCTACTTTAAAGTTAGGAAAGTTAAGAAGTGTTGTCTTATGTGAACGTTCATGCTTACCTGTCCTGTCTGTCTCGGATATCTGTCTTATAGTGATCTCTATGGTCTTTCCCATTGCTGAAAGAGGAGTATGGTCTTTTCCTCGAGTCCACCACACTGGTCTTCTTGTGGTACTCAGAGCTGTGTCTGTCTTTATTGGTGCTGCTTTCAGAGTATCTACCTGAAGGCTGATGTCTGTCTGAGCAGTAGCTATCTCTGCTGCTGTCATCTTGGTGGGAGCTGTCCTTCAATCTTTCAACATCTATGGACAAAAAACATATCCAAAATGAATCAACAGTGGCTTCTTGATATTATTATACGTTCAAAAGACACTTACCTCCATGCTTATAGCCTTGAGTGTTTATAGTTCTAGTGTTCTGCTCCACAGTCTAGAGACACAATAGTCATATTCTATTAAGATGACAATACCCTGGCATAGATTCTCAGTTCTCTAGGACATGACAATAAATACATAGGACATTGGAATATTTCTCTTGTTCCTTTAACATGATTTACCTTACATCCCAAAGTCTTCTTCAAGTTCTGAAAATGGCTGGAAGTAACATACTTCTTAAAGACAAAGAACACTTATTTGGCGACAGCATTGTGCACATTTTTGAGAGGGAAGGAACTTGTGAGATGAGTGAGAAAAGCCATCAAAACAAAAACTAAACAGAGCAGGTGGCCTCAGATTTTATGTTTATAACACCTGCTGTACAGCATTGACTTAATATCATTGCTCTGAATTCAACATATAATAATAATGATAATTTAAGAAAAATTATACTAATAATTAAAGCTGCAGGCAGCCTCAAACGGCCCTCACAGCTTAGAGCTGCTCCGGCCTCACGGCAACTGTGGGAGCTCCAGCAACGCCATTCGCTCACTACTGTCAACGGTCTTGCGCAGCTCCTGCACCCATCCTCTAGGCGATACGCATCGATGTGTTCAGCAGTGCTTCCTGACAATGCACAAAAAAATCTGGTGCAGATCCGCTAATGTAGTGAGCTGATTTCGGAATAACCGAGGGGGCACAATGGAGTCAAATTGCAATTTAACGCTATTGGGCTCTTTAAATGACAGATTTTTGTGAAGCTCTAAAGTTTGGTTTAGAGACAACTGTATGAATACAACAAGGGATTGATATTTGCCATTTAGTAATGCCTACATTGTTCAGCCAGCGTTGACAGAATTCATCATCATGTCACAGGTTTAAATCTATATGAATCAAAGAGTAAAAGTAAGGCATCCAGCAGAAAAGAAACCAGGTGCATCAAACATCAATTGCCTCCTTCCTATTGGATCCTCGAGCTTTAATGTCTCGAGGATACTTACTTGCACTTTATTTAGCAACCCAGAACAGGGATTAGAACTTAGAATGCAGAAAAACTACCTTAAAAACATCATTTTAGACCCCTATTCTTCCAAACCAGAAAAGGAATTAGACCAGAGGATACTTCCTATTGGAAGGAGGCAATTGATGTTATCAATTGACCATGTAAATGTAATGAAGGGTATTTTGTAATGACATAGAAAGTCTGATGCAGCTGTGAGCTTGCATGTAGAAGTTATTGCACCTTGATGTTTTATGGCGAAGATAGATTTTGACACTTAGCCACGCCCACATGCTTTAATGTACAAAAAATCTGAGGATAACTTTTGACCTTCAGTGCAAGCTGATTCTGAAATCTGTGTCTCAAAAACTGTAGGACGAGTTCGATCAGCGGCCGAAATGGGTTTTCTCTGTGGGGTGGCTGGGCTCTCCCTTAGAGATAGGGTGAGAAGCTCAGTCATCCGGGAGGGACTCAGAGTAGAGCCGCTGCTCCTTCATGTTGAGAGGAGCCAGTTGAGGTAGCGCGGGCATCTGATCAGGATGCCTCCTGGACGCCTCCCTGGTGAGGTGTTTCAGGCACGTCCCACCGGGAGGAGGCCCCGGGGAAGACCCAGGACACGCTGGAGGGTCTATGTCTCCCGGCTGCCCTGGGAACACCTTGGGATTCCCCCGGATGAGCTGGAAGAAGTGGTTGGGGAGAGGGAGGTCTGGGCCTCCCTTCTTAGGCTGCTACCCCCGCGACCCGACCCCGAATAAGCGGAAGAAGATGGATGGCTGGATGGATGGCGTTCAATCAGATACGACGTCAAAAAAAGACGAGGTGGCGGTTTTGATCCAAAATGGCTGACTTCCTGTTGGGTTTGGACCATGGCTCCAAGAGACTTTTTCATAGGTCCTGATAAGATATACATGTATACCAAGTTACATAATTGTCGGTCAAAGCACGATTGGGGCTGATTTTTCAAAATAACCTAGGGGGCGTTGTGGAAGAATTAGGCCACGCCCACCAAATATTGGACTGCATTCCTGTCAGGGGGTCAACAAGGATCGATCACAGTGAGTTTGGTGTAGCTCTGTGTAGAGCCAAACGTATAGCAACGCCATCAGCTATCATTTCGCTGCGCCGCGTGGCAATGGCACAAAAAAGAGTTTTCATGCTTTAAAGCACGAAAACGCTTTGTGCTTTAAAGCAAGTGAGACCAACTAGTTATCTAAAATATATCTAAAAGATAACTAGTTGGTCTGCACCTTTTTTTCTTATTCCTTAGAAACTGTGGAGTACTCATTACTTTTACAAATTTAGAGCACACTTATAAAGTCCAGAGAATACTTGTACTTATCTAGCAACCCAGAAGTCTCGAGGATACTTACTTGCACTTTATTTAGCAACCCAGAACAGGGATTAGAACTTAGAATGCAGAAAAACTACCTTAAAAACATCATTTTAGACCCCTATTCTTCCAAACCAGAAAAGGAATTAGACCAGAGGATACTTATTATAATTATCTACCAATCCTGAATAGGAGTATCTAGTTTTAGAACATTATTAGCTTTTCTTCTTTTGCTCTTTCTTTTGGTTTGTATTTCCTTTTAATTTCTGTAAAGCACTTTGTATTGCCTTGTTGCTGAAAATGTGTTATATAAATAAAATTACCTTACCTTACATGTCTTCTGACACAAGAACATGTTGATTAGTTCAAGGGGGTCAGAGATGGCGCTTTCCAAGTAAAAATAGTCAATTCCTGTTCTGAAGGGGGCGTGGCTTAGATGACATCAGACTATAATGACATATGATCATCAAACAGCCAACCAGGATCACTCATGCCAAGTTTGGTGCCAATTGACCTTTTTATGTGAAAGTTCTAATGCTTCGCTTGCTTTGGCGAGAACGTGAACTTCGCTGCACCCCGTGAACATATACAAAAACAAAATTTTTTTCAGAATTTTTAAATCTCCCACCCCTTAAATGCATCCTGACCAAAAATGAAGCTGATAGGTTGAAATTCTTACAAGTTCGTTAAAGTTCAACGTGAGTAAAATTTAAAATGACCAAAATTTGACCTTTGACCCAAAATGGCCACCTTTCTATACATTTTAAGGGGTACCTCCAAGACACTTTTTTTGTTGATTTGGTGGGATCTACCTATGTACTGAGTTTCTGATCTCTGTGGCCTATGGTTTGTCCTAGCTCACGTTAGGGGGAACTGTAGAACACTTTGGCCACACCCACTTACGATTCCACTGGAATCCCAAAATTGTTAGTTGACAATTTATAGTGAAGTGTGGTGAGTTTTTGAATATGCTAAAGCCTCCAAAAAGCCAAATCATCTGACGAAAGCATAATAAGAAACGGCGCAATTACAACAGGCCTTCGCAGCGCTTTTGCTGCTCAGGCCTAATGACAATGATAAGTATTTATGCTTTCAAACAAAGCACTGCACATTTACAAGGAGAAAACAAAACAATGCAAAAGAAACCAATGAAACAAAACATTAGGATTCAAAACAGACAGGACTGAGTGAACAAGTGTTTCTTAAATTTGCTTTAAAAATCTCCACAGAACATGTCTGTGCAATTAAGTCTGTTACTTCCAACCATGTTCAGATCAAAACAGGTCATTTGGATGACAGGTAAAACATCTTAAATAAGAGAGATCCTGTTACCTTTTCTTTAAGCATTTAATGTTAAGAGAAGAATAAGGTTTAATTAAACGATTTTACATACTTGGGCATTTTCTTGTCTTTTCTTGATTGCATGCTTATAGAGTTTGTGCAATTTTCTTGCATCAAACTCTGTGAATTTAGAGACAAATATCCACAGGTTCCTGTAAAACAAAATGAATATCATGTGGTTCAATGACGTTAACCACTTTGGTCAGAATCTGTAACATACTATCAATTTTTTTAAACTCTTGCATTGAAATTTATCATAGTATTTTGATTTGAGAAAATCAACAGTTGCAATGTAAAAACTAACTTTCTCCATTGCTTGATCTGATCAGGATTTGAATATTCCTTCAAACACTGAGTGATGTGGTCCCCAATCTTTATGAGGCATTGTCTGGTGTGCTCCAGCTGCTCGCGCTCTGACAGTCCTTTCTCTGGTCTGTCCAACTGCTTCAGGGCAGCTTTGACTGGACGCATTCTCTCTTTACACTGCAACATTAAACAGACACTTTGTTCAAGTAACAAACACAGGTACAATCACATACATGTAAAATCAAAGCTTTTTAAGCCAAACCTACTCTGTTAAGACTTTTGTCTTGAATCTGCATCCCTCTGTTTAAAGCTCTGTTTGATTACCATGGAATAAGCACTGGGATTATTTGGATGTGACTGTGAGCAGCAACTGCTTGTATCTTTATGAATGTTCCATGAAATCTGTTATTATTGGAACTCTCAAAAAAGTGGGAAAAGTCATAGCATAGACCGGTACAGACCCGTTGTACCAGTCCGCTGTCGTCGTGGTGAAGAGAGAGCTGAGCCAAACAGCGAAGCTCTCGATTTCCCGTTCGATCTACGTTCCTACCCTCATCTATGGTCATGAGCTTTGGGTCGTGACCGAAAGAACGAGATCTCGGATACAAGCGGCCGGTTTTCTCCGTAGGGTGGCTGGACTCTCCCTTAGAGATAGGGTGAGAAGCTCAGTCATCCGGGAGGGACTCAAGAGTAGAGCCGCTGCTCCTTCACGTCGCGAGGAGCCAGTTGAGGTGGCTCGGGCATCTGATCAGGATGCCCAGAAGTGGCTGGGGAGAGGGAGGTTCTGGGCCTCCCTTCTTAAGCTGCTGCCCCCCCGACCCGACCCCGGATAAGCGAAGAAGATGGATGGATGGATGGATGGATGGATGGGCCTGCCCATAGCAATGCATAAGGAGAGCAGTGACTGACTTGTGAAGCCTGTAAGTCAGTCACTGTTCTCCTAAATAAATCAGAATCAGCGTTTGGTTCTGTTACTGCATCAGAACCCCTTTTAGGATTTGCAACTGAAATTGCGAAGCAAGTCAGTCACTGCCTCCATGCATTGCATGGCAGGCACCTATTGTTCTTCAGCTAATAGAATGTCTCTTTACATATTTGGGGCCTGCCCATAGCAATAGCAATGGAGGCAGTGACAGGCACCTATTGCAATGGCAATAGGTGCCTGTCACCATTGCCATTGCATGCAGGCAATGTATTATTGGGGCCTGCCCATAGCAATGCATAATGAGAGCAGCTGGCCAAGCTATCGGGCAGTTTTGATCTAGTAATTGCCCCACAAGTATTCATGCTAACATGCATTGCATGGCAGGCACCTACTGTTCTTCACCCAATAGAATGTCTCTTTAATATTATTAATGGGGTCTGCCCATAGCAATGCATAAGGAGAGCAGTGACTGACTTGCACAGCAAGGCAGAGCATTAGCATTAGCCATTTACCTTAAATAAGGTATTATCTATTTCTCATACTTATGAGACATGTTCAGTATACTGAATGGAGTAAGTCAATTACGGACAACATGCTAGTGATGCCCCACAAGTATTCACGCTAACATTAGCATTTTGGCTAATTTTAGCTTATACACTCATTTTAACATACTGAATGGTGCAAGTCCATGTTAGTCCATGTTTTTTAGCCAAGCTAAAAAATTCTGATGCTAATTTTTAGCATCAGAATGCTGGGTCCAAACCGACGGGCACACTTTGTAAGGCCCTGGTTAAATTTCTTCAGGAATTTTCTAGTTCTCCTTTATTCTCCTGACCTGCACCTGCTGCTGCAGTCAAACATGTGGTGGCAATAATTAGCAAAGTTGCACCCATATAGAGGCTTTTAAGCATTTTTTTCTGTGGCCCCTTGCACTTTTGAGCTCAAAAACCAAATTTGCTAACCTCACTAGAAAGGGAGGGCGGGTTGAGAAATGTCATTGGATTAGCCCGCTGTTTTTCGAGAAAAGCCACCAATGGAGTCTTGCAGTTGATAAGTTATTTGTAATGCTCTTTTTTTGGTTATGACAGCCCTGGCCCGGATTATAAGTACGTGTCGGTCTGCTGGTACACCAGATGGCCAGTCTATCAGTCTGTCTAGCAGTCTATCAAGTCTACTTTAACCCTTTCATGCATAGTGGTCTCTACAGTGGGCAGCTATCTAAAAGCCATTTTCTTGTGCTTCTTGTGGATTTTTATGTTATAAATGCCCACAGACCATTGAAGCGCACGATTGTCGCTTGCGATAACCGTAGCCGATCCTCCTGTACTGTGAGGTGTATCACGATGACTGATCTGGTCCAGTCAGTAGATCGGCATGACTGCTCCAATCTAAAATCAGGCATATTCAACATTGTTTTGGCCCGACAATCGCAGCCTGTTGGGTTTTCCCTGACTGGGAGTGAGAACGCAGCCTGTTGAATGTGACAGGTAGCCAATCAGAAAGTGCAGTGACGTAAGCACAGAGGAGAATCCCAAAAAGCTGACATCGAGCAACTGAGAGCCCGGTGTTCTGTCAAATCATCATACGCTGTCAGAATAGCAGCGTATGATGATTAGACTATACTATACTATTCTGACAGCAAACAAAACTCTTGGTATTGATAATACATGTTTAGATGATACAAACTGATGGGAGAGAGAGGAGGATTTGACAGACGACAAATACATCAGCACACCACATAGACAGCCCCGCTAATAAAAGATAATCAGTAAGACAACGTTAAACAAATAAATATTTCGCCTTTGCTTTTACCATTTATTCCTTGGCGTAAAGTTCCAACTAAACCGCTGGATTTAACTGTGGAGGAAACATCAGTAGTAGTGGGTACATTAGTAGTAGCAGGGGACGCAGAAGCAGTAGTACAGAATAGCATGTATGCTATTCTGACCCCGTATGATTATCTACGGAACACCTGTCCAGTATTTAGTGCAGCAAATAGTGCGGCTGCTCACACTGTCATTTATCCAACGCCTTTTCTTTTTGTTACGCCTTTTATCGCTTAAAATGAGTCAACAAACTATCACTGTTTCTACATCGTCATTCATCCGTGTTTGTTTATTCTAAATTCACCTATGGTATGTTGGGGATTTTACTGGATTTTCTGGAACCGGGATGTTCGTGAGTGAAATCGGTTCGTGTGTGTTGTGTTGCTCTTGCCGTGTGGCTGGACACACGAACCGATCGAACCTGTTATACTTTTAACGGCTCGTTTCGGGTGTGGTAACAAGAGGTTTGGAAAGTCTGCTGACATTTCTGACATTTCGTGCCATGTGAACCAGTAGACAAGCTCTACTCCTCTCATCTCGTCTTGACCACTGCCCTAACGCTCTCTGATTCTGGATGTTATGGCAACGTTTACAAGTCACTTCAAAATAGATACAGATGTGCCACAAAAACGAACCTTTTATTTTCATGAAAATATTAATTCTTGATAATGACAAATCAATGGGAGCCCTGAGCTTGTTTCTCTGCAATCCATCTGGGATTGATGGAAGCCAATAACACTTGAGGTGTTGCTTATGCTGCCTGGTCTCTATGTGGCGAAGCAGTTTGAAGGCTTCATTCCCTCATCAGCGAGCCGGTTGGAGCGAGCTTGGAATGTGGGAATCACCTACCGGGATAAAGCCATTTTCATGTCTCTTCTCTGGGCCTTTTCCCAGAGAAGAGACAGATCAAAGACATCTGATCTGTTTCTTACTCATTTTGCTGTTTGTGGGCTCAATGTTGGGGCGCAAGACGTAACCGAGAGAATCCGGTTAAAGGATTTTCAAAAAACAAGATCCTTCAGACTCAGATAATACATAAAACGTAAATATTTAATTATTTCTTGTGTGGCCCGGCAACAATTGGTCCACGAGCCGGTACTGGCTCGTGGCCCGGGGATTGGGGACGACTGCTGTAGACGACTCTTGCAAGTAAAAAAAATATTGTGACATCGGATAACCCCTAAAGAATAATACTACTGATGCATTTTCCAAATAACTTTGCATTTGGAGAAAATTATAATTGATCACCTAAAAAAAATAATTAAAAAAAATTTTTAAGAATTTTTTTCCCCTACCTTTTTAATGCCTTAAAAAAAAATCTAAGAAAATTGGAAAAGAAATCGTGACACAAAGGATCACAATTCATGCATGAAAGGGTTCAATTCAGCAGTGACTTCAATAACTTCTCACAATAAGTTATGTCTGTTTTGTAATGCTGGTGATTTTTACAGAAATCTTAGATGTTAAAAATTATTTTCAGTTTATAAACCGAAAATAATGAGACATTGCTGTGACCGAGTCTTATTTTCAAAATCCAGTTAATTTCTCATTTCTAAAAGGGCTTATGGGTTGACCGACTTGAATAAGAATATTGTGATAAGTCAAATCTGCTGTCCTATCCTCTTGTGTCAACACATGCTGTTTACTTCACAACTTCAGTATACAGTGAACCCTCGCTACAACACAGTTCGCTTTTCAGTCTCGCTGCTTCGTGGATTTTTTGTGCATTTTGTTTTTTCCACAGTGCATTGTATTCTGCGTCCTGATTGGCTAAACAGTTTCTCTGCTTCTTCTCTGCCTGTGTATCACTAACGTTGCGGTTTAATATGTGCCCGTACGTAAAACAGCTTGCCAAATTTAAGTTTGCAAATTCTCTTGCAATTTCAAGTTTCTCTAAAACCCATGTCGACAAAACGTTCTGCACCGACAAAGGCACTTGCGGTCGAGCCCAAAAGGCAGAGGAAGATGCTAACTATCACAGAAAAACATTAAAGAGCGACAACAACTACCTATAATTCTGTTCTTCTCTTGAAAAAAAAAAAAAAACACACCTGCACCACGGGCTTTAGAAGAAAAAACGCTACAGAGCGGAGTCAGGATGCAGCGGCTCAGTCAGAAATACACAAGTCACTTTTTGTCCTGCTGTACATTTTCTCCTGTTCTAATCCAATGACTCAGGTCGCGGTGGGGCGGTGCTGATCTCCGCAATTTAAAGCCTTCAGTCCGTATTGATGATTATTTTACAGTACAGTAGTTAATTGTAAAAAAAAAAACAAAACCAAAATACCTTTATACAGTACTTTTATTTGTTAAACAAATGCTTCGGCCTGTAAAAAGATTTTATTCTTTGGTTTCAATGTATTATAGAGTATTTCATTGTATAATAATTGTAAAAAAATAAAGGTTACTACTTTGCGGATTTCGCCTATCGTGGGTTCTTTTTGGAATGAAACCCCTGCGAAAAACGAGGGTTCACTGTCTATCCAATGTGACTGAATAAAACTGAAGCACTGATTAACATACCACACTGAAAGTTCTTTGGTCCAATTCCTCAGATTCCTCACATACTGGCACATTATCTGCAGTATATGCCTTCTGAACTGATAAGTTTGAAGCTCTCTTTGTCCTTTCTCGTACCTCGGTTTTTACATCAATCTGATGAAAAGAATTTGGAATCAAAGTTAGAGAAAAAGGTAGATATTTTGAATTTATGAACAAAAGGAACAAAACTTTATCATTAAACAACTTTTACCACCTTTTCAACGGTGTCATCCTCTTGTTTGTGTACTGGCTCTTTACTCTCTTTAATGTCACAGCTTTCAGCCTCCTCTTTTTTTCCGTCTCTTTCTTCACAGTCTCTCTCCTCTGATGAAGAAGCTTGGTGCTCATGATCCTCCTCATAATTGTTCTTTCCCTTTAACTTGTCTTCTTGAACATGTTTGGTTGGAGCCCTCCCGGTTGCCATCCTCTAAAACAGTACACCATGTTACCATACCCATAAAAACTAAGGTTAAGGCAGTAAATAACAAACTAGGCAAATAGGATTCAAGTTTACCTTTTCCACATCAGTTTCATTCTCATCATCAGATCTCTTGTCTGAAGTCAGATCTGAAGATGGGCTCTTGATCAGATCGTCCCCCTTTATTGACTTTAGAGTTTTGCCGATTTTTCTTCTTGGTTTCTTCTTCCGTGAATTAACCTAGACAACATTCAAAAAGTTCATTTATCATTAAGACCTTTGAATAGGTCTTAACGTGGAATAATAAACTGATGAAACTGAGACCTACTGTTCCAGTTTGTTTCTGTGCTTCTCTTTTGGCCAGGTCTTTGCTCAGTAATTTGATGAGGTAGTCTGCTCTGGCTTGGAGCTGTTTGGCTTGCGGCTTCTTGTCAGGATCATCTGGTAGAAGCTGAATTACAGTTCATACAACACTGTTATTTTTTATTAAAGACACATTTATTTACAGATAGAGTTGAGACAATCTGAGTCTAATGCTTGATGGAAGGACATTGAATTAGTTCTTAATCTGGATCCCCCTCTGTAGGCAGTATTGAAGAATAAAGATTTAGAACAAATTCTACTGAGAACTGAAAACCTTTGGTAAAATTCCAATTAAAAATCTGGTCAAAAGTTAAACAGAAATATAAACTACATTATAGGGCTGAAACGATTCCTCGAGTGATTCAAGTACCTCCGTTATTAAAATTCCTCGAGGAAAAGTTTTCTGCCTTGACGCTTCATTAAGTTATATTTTATTAATAAGCATCCTTAAAATGACTGGCGCGATGTCTGGAGTTCGGCTCCCCAAAGCTGCTGCCAGTTTAAATTTTTTTTAAAATTTATTTTATGTACAGCACTTTGTATCAGATGTGGTTGTTTTAAAGTGCTTTATAAATAAAGTTGGTATGGTATGGTATGGTGGCCGGTGTTCAGTACGGGGAAGAGCGCTGGAGGTTTATTTATACAGGTAAGTGGATAGACTGATCACTGCAGGCGGCTACGCATTAAATGATTAACATAAGTGTAGCTTTACGGACGAACCAGAAAATTTATTTCATATCATCCCAGTCTCAACAAATTGGTGATGGATGCATCGTGGCGGTACATGGCTGGTAGATGTGTTTCTGTGTTTGACAAACGAAGGTCTCAAATCCCATCGCTAAAATAAACACAAAAGCTATACATGACAGGGAAAGTTGAGCATTCATCTATGAAATTGACTGTAGATGAATACATAAACCAAAAGCTGGAGTACAGACATTTTTTATTCACGTATTTCAGAGCTTGCCTCTTTATTTTTAAATTGAATATAATTTCAGATTTTTGTATAACTTTTCTTCAGGTTAACTTAGAAAGTGAGCCTTTATTATTACAGGTTAATTTTCTAAACTACAGAAAAGTTATTGTTAGGAAAACTCAAATGTGAAAAATTAGACTGATGTTGATATGCGATAGTAATACTACTGTTATGTTATATTTACCAATGTTTTATTTTCTTTTTTTTATCCGATTACTCGATTGAACTTAATAATCGGTAGATTACTCAATTGCTAAAATATTCGTTTACAGCAGCCCTACTACATTATAACCTCAGAATTATAAGGTGATGTGCTTATGACCCGGATTTTAAACTAAATAAAATATATAGCGGATTCTGTAATTGGTCATCTAAAGGTATAACAACAAAATTTTCATTAATGGAAAAAGGACAAATAAGAGTTTCAAACACTTAAAAGAAGTTATGGCTTGTAAAAAACAGGATTTTTATAGGTATCTACAGGTACTTTATTATCTTAATCAGGAAATTATTAGACATTTACATGAGCAGGAATCAGTGCTTATTGAAATACTAATGGCATATCAGGTCAATTCCAAAAAAAGGTATTATGTCATGGCTGTACAAGGGACTTATGAGTAAAAAAATACATTCAAGTTTATGAGTGAAAACAAAATGGGAAAAGGAAAGTAAAATGAAAATCACAGAAGAATGGTGCAGTTATTGCATGACAGGTACTGTCATATTGTATATGAATACATATTGTATTTCTTAGATTTTTTATAACACCAAAAAAGAAAATATCTTGCACCAGTGGTGAGCCTAAATGCTGAAGGCAATGTGGAAACACAGAACCCAACCACTTGCATATATTTTCAGACTATATCGTTATTAGACAATATTGGACAGAAATACACAAAAATATTAAAAATATCTAATATAACAATACCTTTTGAATTCACCACCATTATTCTAGGTATCAGAGAATTTCTATGTGACAACACAAAATATCTGTATATTATCTACAGCCTGTTCAAAACTGTCACCAGATGCTGGCTCCTCCATGACCTCACCAGCACGCTGTAGAAGTATGGACAGTGTTAATGAATTCAGATGGAAAAATTAACATTCTCAATCTGTCTTCAAATGAACAAGTTCACTATCCTATGGTCCAATGGGTGTCCAATGTTAGTCAAGCAGAATATGCAAGAATGTTGGATTAATACTTAGCAAAAAGAGATGAATCGTCTTTCAGTAAGTGTAAATGAAAATGGTGATGAGAACAAAATTTGTAATTGACCACAGACTGGAACTGTAACCTTTAGGTGGAATCAAGCTTTTGTAATCTCAATGGTTCAAAAATAACAATAATAATAAAAAAAGATACTTAATATACTTTTTTTAAATTAAAGTACAACAGCCTCGGGGCGTCCTAAAGTTATTGTTAGGAAGCCATCTTCTCCCGTAGAGAAGACGGCTACCTCTACCCTGGACAGGAATTCAAACTGAACGCAGTGTTTTTTCTGTTCACATTGCTAACCCTACCACAATGGCAATTACATTTCTCAGAGTTGCATGCCACTTTATACTTTTTTCATACTTGCTAATTTCCACCCCTTGTTTGAACGCATTAATTCTACATCTCCTCCCAGTTTATTATTTACTTATTGTAATTAGGGAGTACTTTCTGAACAATTTGACAAAAGGTTTGCTGCAGTTCATTTTCACATGTTAGACTAAGTTAGTCAACCTATTGTTTTTTACAGTTTCAGTTTATTGATGTAGAAAGTGTTTCCCACTAATTGGTTGTTATACTCCTAATTGGGCTGACTGAACAAAGTTTTGTTATTTTTACATGTTTGAGCAAGCTTCTGAAGCTATTGCATTTATGTGTGCTGTACTGAAGCAGAGCTAAATGTACAGTTCTAGGCACAGACAAGATACTGCGCAGAACCCTCAAGCTCCCAGGCCTCTGGTAGAGGACCCGAACTCAGAGGATAAGAACCACCCGCGGTGGGTGAGAAGGGAATTTTTTTTATAACAGATTATATTATGATATATAATTAGATCATTTTAATATTAGAGTCCACATTATCTTAAGCGCGCCAGTCTGAGGGCTGGAACTACGAGGCTGAAAATGAGTCCTACTCTGGCCCTGATAAGAACCCTGAACAGAGAGTCATGAGAGTCCATTGATAAAGTCACATAGTGTCAATGTAATCTCCTTGACAATCCCTCAGAAGGAGCATTGGCAAGGACTGGAGGATTATCAACCCCATATCAGTATGGGGTTGAAAACACACCCATATTATTTAACATCTATCATATTTCTGCATATCCTGGCCTGGCAGCCTGTCAAAGCTAAGACAGCATTGAGATGATGTGAACTTACCTTGTGTGTGAGATTTAGGTCTGGGTCCATCTTGATCATCTCCCAGCTGCCATATCCATATTCATAAATTCCTATGAGAAGACTTGAATCATCCTCCTTTCCCCATTCAATGTCAAAGTGTGCTGCCTTCGAGTGACATGGAATCATGTACCTATACAATTAGAAAAAGTTCAGGCTTACTTAAAAACATACTTCTTGTGATTATGAGTATGTAAAAAACAAACTCAGGTGGTGATTGAGAAATATAGTATGCTATTTTTCAAATTCCTAGAAAAGTTGTCAATTTAGAGATTTACACAAGTAAAAAAAAAGACTAAACACAGTTTATGAGTTCCTTTGTAAATGGAACTTATATGGAGGAATTTTACTGCCATAAGTCGAGAGCACACATTTTCAGCCTGAAAGCAGGATTTCATGTCTTGTTCTCAAAACTTGTAATGCTTACACTCAAAATGTCTGCTTTCTTTCAAAGAGAAAGGTATGTGTTGTCCCACATGTTCTCCTCTTACTCAAAACTTCTCTCTGCTCAGATCAAATCTCTGCTTGCAAACCTCTTTGCTCGTTTGCAAATTCTCTTCTACCCTCTCGCGAAACATAAAAGTACGGTAGCTTGACAGCCATCTCAGCCAACAGAATGAATGAAATGTGTTGTATGTAGAAAGTGTTATACTGGGCAGTGGGCGCTTCCTCGAGGGTGAATTTGTTTTCTTTTAGTGGGTGCGCCTGTGTGGCTATCTATCTTTCTGTTCTATATCGATCTATAGATAGGAACAACCTATATAGATAGACAGATATTAAAAGAAAACTGATAAAATTCAACAGCCATTCTTTTGAAAGCATGCCATGACTCTTAAGTGTAACTAACCTCTGAAAGCTAAACCCCACCCATAGCAAATTTAGAAAAATTCCAACAAATCTGGCAGATCCAACAGTCACAGCTGAGTCAAGGGATGAGCAGAGGAGATGGATCGGGGTGTGATCAGGACGAAAGAAGCACTATCATCAACTTATCCACTTTGTCGTTATGTTAATAAATTTTTCAGACTTCTCTAGAAACTTCTGTTATTTTAAAAAATTGTGTTGAGGGCAAGAGTATAATCGCTCTAGCCGTTGTCTTCCTGTTGCTGGCTTATTTGTTGGACATGCCTGTCATGTCAAATGCTCCGTGAACCGTGCCACGACGGGCCACATGGACTTTGAATGTAAACCAGACACATGATGTGTGAAACATGTTTAATGTGAACGCACCATAAGGTTCTGGCTCGTTTATTCTAGTCGTCATAGCAACTGTCGTGTCAGTTGGATACAGACGCCAAATAGCGACCCTTTTCCACTAGTCTCAGGCTCTACTTCAGCAGTCCTGCTGAAGTAGTCCTTACTTTGCTCTACTACAAAGTAATGATGTTTACACAGACCAGGTCTTGTGCGAAATTCTGTTCCCCTGTGAAAATATGTTCCTTATGTGTAGGGACACATAATGCAGCCAGCAAGGTGCATCTGAACATTTTCAAGGCACTTCTGATTGAATTTTCGGTAAAACAACACATCATGTAAAGGTTATAATTTTCACAGCACATTCATAATATACAGTGCCTTGCAAAAGTATTCAGCCTTCTTGAACTTTTCAACCTTTTGTCGCTTTTCAGGCTTCAAACAGAAAGAAATAACATTTTTATTCATTTGTGAAGAATCAACAAGTGGAACACAATCGTGACATGGAACGAAATGCATTGGATATTTTAAACTTTTTTTTTTAACAAATAATAAACTGCAAAGTGGGGTGTGCAATATTATTCAGCGACTTTACTTTCGGTGCATCAAACTCACTCCAGAAGTTCAGTGAGGACCTCTGAATGATCCAGTGTTGTCCTAAATGACTGATGATGATAAACAGAATCCACCTGTGTATAATCAAGTCCTGTATAAATGCACCTGCTCTGTGATGGTCTCAGGGTTGTGTTTAAAGTGCAGAGAGCATCATTAAAACCAAGGAACACACCAGCCAGGTCCCAGATACTGTTGGAGAAGTTTAAAGCTGGATTTGGATACAAAAAGATTTCCCAAACTTTAAACAGTGAGCAAGCGATCATATCGAAATTGAAGGAGTATCAGACCACTGCAAATCTACTAAGACCCGGCCGTCTCTCTAAACTTTCATCTGGAACAAGGAGAAGACTGATCAGAGATGCAGCCAAGAGGCCCATGATCACTCTGGATGAACTGCAGAGATCTACAGCTGAGGTGGGAGTGTTTGTCCAGAGAACAACAATCAGTGGTACACTGTACAAATCTGGCCTTTATGGAAGAGTGGCAATAAGAAAACCATTTTGCAAAAATATCCATAAAAAGTCTCATTTGAAGTTTGCCACAAGCCACCTGGGAGACACACCAAACATTGAAGAAGGAGCTCTGGTCAGATGAAACCAAAATAAGAATTTGGCCACAATGCAACAAAGCAACACAGCTCATCACCCTGAACACACCATCACCACTGTCAAACATGGTGGTGGCAGCATCATGGTTTAGGCCCGCTTTTCTTCAGCAGGGACAGGGAAAATGGTTCAAATGAATGGGAAGATGAATGGAGCCGAATACAGAACCATTCTGGAAGAAAACCTGTTGGAGTCTGCAAAAGACCTGAGACTGGGACGGAGATTTATCTTCCAACAAGACAATGATGCCAAACATAAAGTCAATGGAATGGTTCACAAATAAACATATAAACATGTTAGAATGGCCAAATCAAAGTCCAGATCTGAATCCAATCAAGAATCTGTGGGAATAGCTGAAAACTGCAGTTCACAAGCGCTCTCCATCCAACCTCTGAGCTCCAGCTGTTTTGCAAGGAAGAATAGGCAAGAATTTCAGTCTGTTGATGTGCAAAATTGATAGAGACAAAACCAAGTGGCTTGCAAAAGGTGACGCAACAAAGTATTAATGCAAGGGGGCCGAATAATATTGCAAGCCCCACTTTGTAGCTTTTTATTTGTTAAAAGTTTAAAATATCCAATACATTTCATTCCACCTCATGATCGTGTCCCACTTGTTGATTCTTCACAAAATAATAAAAATATTAGATCTTTGAAAAGCAGCAAAAGGCTGATTCTTTAAAAAATGTCATATTGAAAAATAAAACAAATTTCAATATTGACCCTAACAGCAGGCATGGTTATTTTGGCACACTAACTATTTTCCCCAGCCTGCTATGTGATTTTAACAAGCAAAAGCTTTTGTAGAGGTCCAGGACTGTTAAATAAAGATTTATTAGGGCACAAAAATACTTCCAAAGCTAATTTGACCGACAGAACAAAAAATTATGATGATGATGATGATGATGCCCCGGGCGGTTGCCAGAGACCGCCCCTAAGCACATCTGCTAAGGCGCATCATGTGTGTGTCACACAAATCGCACAACATTAACACAAACCTAAACCATAAAAATACAGGTCATTGTGCATAATGACCATGTCCATTAAAAACTGTGGATCTAATACGATTTTTTAAATTATTATTTTAAAAATTAATAATTAGACTTATTGTTATAATAAATGACAGGGAAGCAAAGCCTACCTGTGTGATCCACAGGAGGAAGAGGATGAATAACCCCATGTTCAGGTGGGGAGGTGAAGCGACAATGTTTTGCTTAATTTCTTCTCTTTTGTAAAAGTTTTGACTAGATTTAACTGTTTACCCCTCCCGCAGTGTTAGCGCGGCGCTCAGGAGAAGCGCAGTGTAGCGCGGCAGAGCACAGTCGTCCACTTTACAGTTTGCAATGCCACAAAAAATCTGCTAAACCGGTGACGCCGCTAGAACCGTGCACATGGTAAAAAGCTCAGGAGGCATTCACTCCACCACTCTTAGAACTGCGGGAGACTTAAAACTCACGTTATTCGTTTTTAGCTAGTTTCACTACGTAGCCACATTTAGCTTACAGAAAGAGCCATAGCTACAAGGGGCAACTCAGGCGAGGTCTGTTCGAGTATTGATATGCATGGGGCGTCACACACACATTGATTCTACAGATTTGGTATCAATATAACATTAAAGTTCACAATTTAATCTTTGATACACATTTTGTCAGGTCTAATTTTTATAGTTCATTCGCTATTTGACGATCTGTTTGATATTTTTATAATTTACAAAAAAAAACAAAAAAACAACCCTAACCCTAAATAACCCCTGACAATCCGGGTGTAAGGGCATCAAGTGCATCACTAAATACAACATCAAGGATGCACAATGTCCAAGGGACCTCTCACTGCCAGATGCACTCAATAAGTTGCACTCAAAGCTTGCTTTGAGGATCCTAGATCCCCCTTCAGCACCAGATTAATACTACATAAAAAAATGCAGATCTAAGGGTGACTACAGCACATGTGAAGAAGTCCTGAAGCAACTTCTTCAGGACTGTAAGACCCGCTTAAAGACCGCCACTACTGTCGAAGTCCCCAAGTGTTCCACAGTGACAGGCCTGAATGACTACTGACCTACAGCCTTAACATCAGCAGCCATGAAGTGCTTTGTAAGGCTAGTCATGAACCACATTGAGCACTCCATCAATGTCACTGTGCACAGTGCACCTACAGGAAGAACAGTTCCACTGCTGATGCCGTCTCATCGGTGATCCACACAGCCCTCTCCCACCTGGAGAGCAGGAACTCTTACATCAGTCTGCTTTTCCTGAAGTTCTTCTTGGTCTTCAACATCATTATCCTATAGACCCTGGTGCAGAAACTGTCCACTCTTGGACTGAGTCCTACACTGGGCAACTGGATTCTGGACATCCTGACCAATATACCTCAGACTGTCAGGACCCACAACACCGTTTCCTCCTCGGTCACCCTTAGCACTCGCTCGCCGCAGGGCTGCATGCTAAGCCCCCTCCTCTTCACTCTGCTGACGTATAACAGCTTGGCAAGATACCCCAGCACAGCAGTAGTGGGATGTATCATGAACATGATGAGTCCAAATATAGAGAGGAGGTGGAACAATGGCTGCAGTTGGTGCAGAAAAAATTACCTCTGCAACAATGTGAAGAAGACCAAGATGGTGGCAGATTTCAGAAGGGACAAGGATCCTCTTCAGCATACATACTTATAAAGTATATGGCAATTAGTCTTCTTACCCTGTAAAATGAGTTTGCTGCAAATCCACATTTATACTGAAGGCTGATAGTGATTATTATTGACAGTGCTATCCATTGCCAGCCTATCTTTCCACATTAAAAGTAATAAAATAAAATGACAAGTTTGGTTTGCATTATTTTATGTTTGTGTGACTGACCGTACAGTATCCTATGACCATTACAATGAAATAAATTAAATAGAAGTGATATTAGGGAACCCATGGTCATTTTTAGACTAGCTCTAAAAGAGTGCATTATTTTTTAAAGTCTGTCAAGGTGAAGTGGCCGGGGTTCTAAAGAGCGTGACGTCACATGCAAAGGGTCAAGAGCAGTAGTTACCTGGCTTGAACGGTTTCAATTTTGTGAGGTCAAAACAATATGTTAATCAAAATGTAGACATTCTGAAACCATCATTCAAAAAGAAAAAAAAAAAAACTTAACATAAGGAAACAAATTGTTTCTACATGCATTGTTTTGCTTGTAATTTTTTGACATTACAGTGACTTGTAAAAGTAATCATACCCCTTCAACTTTTCCATATTTTGTAATGTTACAATCACAAATAAATATAATTCACTGGAATTGCATGTGAAAGATCAACACAAATTAGTGCACAATTGTGAAGAAAATTGTACATGACTCAACATTTTTGATAAATAAGAAACTTGGTGTAATGTAACATTCCAGTAAAGTTCAATTTCTAGCCTTTATTCGGTTTAAGCTGTTTAGTAACTGTTAAGGTTTTGATACTTCAGTGTGTATTACAAGAACACTAAAAGAACTAGCAAAAGGCGAAAGTCACTCAACATAAATTTAGAAACCTTACCTCTTTCTCTCCTCAGGATCAGCAGGGATGGACTTGTGGAGTGGAGCCAGTTCTTCTTCGTGGGAGATAACAAGCTTGGCATTAACCTGGACTCCAGAGATCCTAAATGTCGGCCCTTTCACTTTTCCTCTTCTGCCTCCTAATAATTATTGAATAATAATAATAATAAAATAAAATTCATTCATTTCATACCAGGAGAAAAAAAGTAATACTGCCAAGTAATAGGTTGAAGTATGTACAATGTCAACACATGTATAATATATATTCACTAATATCATGTATAGGAAAACTTCAAACAGCTGAAAACAAACGTTTTTCTCCTCATTATCTGAAGTTAATCAGAACTTCTCGTCTTTGGTGAGTTAAGAAAATATATAGATATATACAACACACACACACACTCATATAATATATATACATACCATAATTTTCTGACTATAAGCCGCGACTTTTGTCCCACGCTTTCAACTCTTCGGCTTATGCAATGATGCAGCTATTGTATGTATTTTTTCTAACGGCCGCCAGGGGCGCTCAAGCAGAAAAGGTAAGAGTGAAACAGGTGGAATATATATGTCGAGGAAGACGCACGTTTAATGTAACTTTGCGCTTTGTGCAAGAATAAAATTAGCATGGAAAATGCAAGAAGAAATGCATACATATGACATAGCTTTCAAGTTAAAAGCAATCGAGCTGGCCGATAAAAAAGGAAACAGAGCTGCTGCACATAGACTTGGCATGAATGAATCGATGGTGAGACGCTGGAAACGGCAGCGGGAAGAACTGGAGCAATGAAAAAAGACGAAAAAAGCTTTCAGATGTAATATAAGCAGGTGGCCCGAATTGGAAAACATTCTTGGAAGACTGGACTGGGTGAACACACAGAGAGCAGATGGCCCGAGGTGCTTCCACTGTGCAGATCCGACTGAAAGCAAAAACAATCGCCATCAAAAAGACAATTCAGGATTTCAAAGGAGGACCGTCGTGGTGTCTTAGATTTATAAAACGAAAAGGTCTCTCCATCAGGACATGGACAACTCTGTGTCAGCAACTCCCTCCAGACTACGAGGAACAAGTCGCAAATTTTCACAAATTCATTTCAACAAAGATAGCAGAGAATTCCATCGGACCAGACGAAATCATAAATATGGATGAGGTACCTCTGACGTTTGACCAGGACCGTCAACAAGAAAGGTGAAGCATCTGTCACACTGAAAACAACCGACCATGAAAGGACACATATTGGAGAATCGAAAGGCGCAAAACTCTCAAATATATGGGTAAACAAATAATACTCAGAGACGAGTCCTTTACTGCCAGCCACGACGGGTCGGGAAATTTATTAACACGTCTACCACGGATGTATCAATACAAAAACATCGTTCCAAAGTCTTTCCCCAAAATCTCTCCGTTTCCTTGTCAACAGGCACTTTTATAGTTTCTTAACAGCATTGGTGTGTACGGGGGAAGTTTGACCAATCCAGATAACTATGTTGGTTTGCGTCAAGATTCTTGGCTGCCCATTGACTGAGTGTGTGTTGGAGTTTCTCTGGAACACTAATGACCTCAATCTGCTCCACATCAGAACTGCTAAATAAGACTATTAATCACAATTGTTGCTCTTATCTATCTAAACAATTTAGTTCCCAACTCATATTTTGGTCCAACCTTGTGCTTTGCACGCAAGGGAGTCAGGTCAGATCGACCTTACTGGCGGCAACAATCTTTCTGCAAAAACAACTCCTTAAAAAGTATTTCCGTGCTAACACACATTTCACCTGTGTTTTGGGCTGCAAGGCAATCTGGACTTAAGCTTACACCAATGGTAACTTTTAAGCACATTACTATGCCAACAGAAAACCTCCCGAAAGACATTGTCGTGAAAGTTAACACGAAGGGTTGGATGGTAGAGAGCCTAATGAAAGAATGGTTGACCAAATGTTATGGCAAGTGACCAGGAGGATTTTTTCATAGAAAAAAAGCATTACTCGTTTTGGACAGCATGAGGGCCCATATTACAGATTCTGTGAAAGCAGCCATCAAGAGGACAAACTCCATTCCAGCTGTGATTCCTGGGGGCACAACAAAGTATTTGCAGCCACTTGACAGTGTGAATCGTGCATTTGGACACACCTTTTCATTCAAAGAGTTTTCTTTATTTTCATGACTATGAAAATTGTAGATACACATTGAAGGCATCAAAATTATGAATTAACACATATGGAATTATATACTTAACAAAAATGTATGAAACAACTGAAAATATGTCTTATATTCTAGGTTCTTCAAAGTAGCCACCTTTTGCTGTGATTACTGCTTCACACACTCGTGGCATTCTCTTGATGAGCTTCAAGAGGAAGTCACCTGAAATGGTCTTCCAACAGTCTTGAAGGAGTTCCCAGAGATGTTTAGCACTTGTTGGCCCTTTTGCCTTCACTCTGCGGTCCAGCTCACCCCAAACCATCTCAATTGGGTTCAGGTCCGGTGACTGTGGAGGCCAAGTCATCTGGCGCAGCACCCCATCACTCTCATTCTTGGTCAAATAGCCCTTACACAGCCTGGATTTTTGTTTGGGGTCATTGTCCTGTTGAAAAGTAAATGATGGTCCAACTAAACGCAAACCGGATGGAATAGCATGACGCTGCAAGATGCTGTGGTAGCCATACTGGTTCAGTATGCCTTCAATTTTGAATAAATCCCCAACAGTGTCACCAGCAAAGCACCCCACACCATCACACCTCCTCCTCCATGCTTCACGGTGGGAACCAGGCATATAGAGTCCATCTGTTCACCTTTTCTGCGTCTCACAAAGACACGGTGGTTGGAACCAAAGAGCTCAAATTTGGACTCATCAGACCAAAGCACAGATTTCCACTGGTCTAATGTCCATTCCTTGTGTTCTTTAGGCCAAACAAGTCTCTTCTGCTTGTTGCCTGTCCTTAGCAGTGGTTTCCTAGCAGCTATTCTACCATGAAGGCCTGATTCACACAGTCTCCTCTTCATAGTTGTTCTAGAGATGTGTCTGCTGCTAGAACTCTGTGTGGCATTGACCTGGTCTCTAATCTGAGCTGCTGTTAACCTGCGATTTCTGAGGCTGGTGACTCAGATGAACTTATCCTCCGCAGCAGAGGTGACTCTTATTCTTCCTTTCCTGGGGCCGTCCTCATGTGAGACAGTTTCTTTGAGCGCTTGATGGTTTTTATGACTGCACTTGGGGACACTTTCAAAGATTTCCCAATTTTTCGGACTGACTGACCTTCATTTCTTAAAGTAATGATGGACACTCGTTTTTCTTTACTTAGCTGCTTTTTTCTTGCCATAATACAAATTCTAACAGTCTATTCAGAAGGACTATCAGCTGTGTGTCCACCTGACTTCGGCACAACACAACTGGTGGTCCCAACCCCATTTATACGGCAAGAAATCCCACTTATTAACCTGACAGGGCACACCTGTGAAGTGAAAACCGTTTCAGGTGACGACCTCTTGAAGCTCATCAAGAGAATGCAGAGTGTGTGCAAAGCAGTAATCACAGCAAAAGGTGGCTACTTTGAAGAAACTACAATATAAGGCGTATTTTCAGTTGTTTTACACTTTTTTGTTTATTACATATTTCCACATGTGTTAATTCATAGTTTTGATGCCTTCAGTGTGAATATACAATGTCAATAGTCATGAAAATAAAGGAAACTCATTGAATGAGAAGGTGTGTCCAAACTTTTGGTCTGTACTGTAAATATATATATACACACATATACACACACATTGTCATAAAATGCGGGTGTAGGTGGTGAGGCAGACGCTAGGAGACCAAGGTAAGATGAATGATGGAGTTTCATGATAAATAATCAAAAGTCCAAATACAAACAGTCCAATGACCAGGCAGTTCAGCTGAGCAGAAGCTTAGGCTCAACACTGGTAGCACTGGGGTTACGAATGGACAGCAGGCCACACATACAAGAGGGAATGCCAAACTGAGACGAGGACCCGACGGGGCACAAAGGACACAGGTGGGATTAAATACACTGAGGGTAATCAAGGAAACAAGACACACCTGAGAGTAATCAAGGGGGAAGACAGGACAACACGAAGAGCACAGACACAGAACTCAAAATAAACACACAGAAATACACGGAACATGACACACACACACACATATATATATATATATATATATATATATATATATATATACATATATATAGTGTTTCAAATTATGCACGTGATATTTTCTCAGACTTTTCTAAATGATCAATGCAAATGATGGTCAGTATAATTTTCAAGTCATTAACTATTGCAGTATAAATCAAATTTTACTGAACAAAGTTCCCAATGAGAACAGTATTTTTTTCAAAAATAAGAAACTCAAAATGCACTGTTCCAAATTATTATGCACAGCAGATTTTCTAAACATTGTATGGATTATAAAGAACTGCAAACGGTCATTCTTTGAATGTGCAGCATTAAGTGGTCACATGTACTAAAATGGGGGCTGCACAGTGGAGCAGTTGGTAGCACTGTTGCCTTGCAGCAAGAAGGTCCTGGGTTCGATGCATGGAAGTACCTGGAGTGGGTTCTCTCCAGGTACTCCAGCTTCTTCCCACAGTCCAAAAACATGACTGTTAGGTTAATTGGTCTCTAAATTCTCGCCAGGTGTGAGTGTGTATGCATGGTTGTTTGTCCTGTCTGTCTCTGTGTTGCCCTGCGACTGTCAGGGTGTACCCCGCCTCTTGCCCGGAACGTACACTGGAGATAGGCACCCACACCTCCTGACTTCACTAGGGACAAAGGTGTTAGAAAATGGATGGAGGGATGTACTAAAATCTAAAGCTATTTCAATCAAAAACATCTTAACTGACCGATGTTAACATAGGACCCCTTCTTTGATATCACCTGCACAATTCTTCCATTCATTGAACTTGTAAGTTTGTGGATAGTTTCTGCTTGAATTTCTTTGTAGGATGTCAGAATCCTGCAATCCTTCCCAGAGTTGCTGTTTTGATATGAACTGCATCCCGCCCTCAGATCTTCTGCTTGAGGAAACTCCAAAGGTTCTCAGTAGGGTTGAGGTCAGAGGATGGTGACCACAGCATGAGTTTCTCCCCTTTTATGTCCATAGCAGCCAATGACATCCTTGCAGCATGAGATGGTGCATTGTCATGCATGAGGATAATTTTGCGACTGATTCTTTTTGAATCATGAAAGAAAGTGATCAATCAGAAAGTCCATATACTTTGCTGAGGTCATTTTCATATCTTCAGGGACTCTTAAGGGGCTGATCAGCTCTCTGCCAATGATTTCAGCCCAAAAATTACTCCACCACCTCCTTGCTGATGTTACAGCCGTGTTGGGATGTAGTGGCCATCCACGGGCATTGAAAGGGCATTTCAGCAACTGCTCTCTTAATCTGATAAAGTTGTCTAACAGAAACCTTCCTCATCAGGCTTTTATCTGCATAAACCCATGTTTTGAATTATCCACAAATCTCTCCACAGTACGGTAACGCTTCAGTTTTTGTTAAATTTGTTAATGTTTTCATACCTTGTCATACTGCACTACACTATCTGATGATTTTCGGCAGTAGAGAGATCCTTTCTCTTTCCCATATTGCTTGAAAACTGTGGCCTGCTTAATAATGGGGAACATCCTTTTCAAGTACAGTGTATCACAAAATTGAGTACACCCCTCACATTCCTGCAGATATTTAAGTATAACTTTTCATGGGACAACACTGACAAAATGACACTTTAACACAATGAAAAGTATTCTTCCCTCAAAATATCTGTATATAGTCATTAATGTCTAAACCATCTGCAACAAAAGCGAGTATACTCCTTAGTAAAAGTTCCACCGCTTTTACTAAAAGCGTCTGAGCCGGCATGTTTCCTTGCTTCTCGATGTCTCACATGGTCTGAGGTAGGCAGTAGCTCAAAGGGTCTTGCCTAAGGACCCAGATGGGATAGCGCAATTTTTGCCGGTTTTGGCCTGGATTCGAACCCCGGTCTTCCGAGTGTATATATATATATATATATATATATATGAAATGCGGTGGCAACGGCTATGTATTGGTGATTAAAAAAATGGTCTTATAGATTAAAAGCTTATTCTCTTTTTGTTAATTTTGTGGCCGAATACAAGATATATCCTTAAAGTATTGAAGAAGCCCTTTGATTTTTGTAAATTTGTCCTTTTTAGGATATTTTTAGTTACTTTTTATTGATTTTGTCGACGGCTTATAGAACTCTTGAATTGGTTCATTTATTTGGAGTTGCGCAAGTAAACAAAAAAAACAATTAATTGTTTATTGAAACAATAAAGTTGTATTTTCTAATTAAACTTAGATACAACTTAAAAGTGCACTTTACTTTGTTCTTTAACTTTAATTTGATCTGTAACAACGTGATCTTTAACTTGAAATTCATTTAAATTATTCCTGAGAAATGCTTTATGGAATATAGAAATTCATTTTTTGATGAATGTTTAGCTATTTTGGATAACAGTTTAACCCTGTTTAAATGTGAATGCTATTTGTTTATTTTTATTTATGACCTTGTTTAGGTCAGGTTTTTTTTCCCACCCCCTGTTCCAACCTAGGATGGTGAGCTACCAGATCACTGCATCTTTGCGGTAGGACTTAATTGAACCAAACTACAAACGACTTTATTTTTCACGACTATGTGTTTAAGTATCTTCTAAACAGATCCTTAAACAAAAACTCCTGCTAGCAATTAAAACCAATAATTTTGGTTTTGTGTAGAGGTTCGACTGAAAGCTGGAATAAAAAAAAAAAGAGAAAAAAAGGTTGTGTAATATTTACCGAGTTGAATTTTTGCAGATTCATATTTTTCCCGACTGTTTTTTGATTATGGACTAAAAACAATTGGATTATTGACTGATAGACTATTAATCACCCTGCATGCGAAAGAATGGACTAGAATAAGAAGAAAACTCTGAGCGGTTTTTGGTGTTGAATCCTAAAGCATAAATATTGTCTTTTACATGTATAAAAGTAGCAAAATAAAATCCATTTTTATTATTACTTCTGCCTAAAATTTTGTATACTTTTCAATAAAAATAATTCTTGTGGTGTTGCCATAATCAAGTTACATGCTCTGTTTCTCTACTTCAGTACAGTAAAATTCAGGGTTCACAGGGAACTTCATGACAAAGGTTCACAAAACAGAAGCTCACCCCCTTGTTGCAAAAAGGGACAAAAGCTGAAACATTGTTGAAAGAAATATAGTATACGTCCTACCAGATAAATCAGACAAAAGGTGGCTTATGAGAGCACACCTTTATGTGCACACCTTCCTAGGTGTGGCATACTTAGTTAGTAATTTAACATTTGTTGTAAACACCCAGATTGCCCAACAGGTTAGGGAGAAACTTTGAGAGCTATTTTCTCAGAAATTTGCATTCCAGAGTACCAACATTCAAATGGCCATAACCTCTTCATTTTATTTTCATGTTTGATATCATTTGAAAACTTGGAATCTACACTTTCAGAATATGTAAATAACTCTAAATGCCCCGAAGTAGACGTATTCTTGAATTTGCTTTAGCCAGTGACATTTACCATTATTGTAATGAGTTGTAATAAATACCACCAAAAACTCTATTTAAAGCAATTTAGTGTTTTTTCATCTTCCTAATTTTTCATAAGAAAAAAAGGACTACCTGATGTCTTCTCTGGCCCACATGGGTTTTCATGTAGTGTTCTTACACATCCATTATGAACAGTCTCTGCCAAGCGTTTCAAGTCATGTTCAGATTTATCCACAAGTTCAGCATCACGAGCAATGGCATCCAACCTGAGTTAAAAAGCAGATGTCAAGTTGCTTTATATACTTCTTTGACTAGGGTTACTCAGAGCCTTTACAGAAATCAGTCACTAATACAGCTTACCTTTCGAGTGGTCCTCCAAATTTTTTGTAACTCTTGACAAACCTGGCGGTAGTCCATAAATATGTTAGTTTAAATATAAGACCACACTGAGGCAAAATAAGGAAGAGCAATGCAGCAAAGCTTCACCTGCGGATCTCAGCATCTGTAAAACCTTTGATATTTTCCCGTGGAATAGTTCGAGGTCTTCCCCGTTTTTTTGGTCTCTTTCGGTCGGAAGTGGAGTCGCTGTCAGAGCCAGAGTATCTTCTATTCCTGCTCTGCCGTCTATCAGAGTTGAAACTTATCTGCCAACACAAACCAGAAAAGAAATACCCAGTTGTTTAAATAGAACTCGCAATGCTAAAAGCAAGAATATGACTTTAACAAAAAAACAAATGCCAATAAAAATATACGTTCCCAAAAGAAATCAGTTTAAACATTTTCCGTTTTAGATCAATTAGGATTACCAATTTTTTGACTTCTATTTGTTAAACGCCAGAATAATGGGGAAAAGAACTTTAAGGCAATTTTTATTACTTTCTTGAAAGTCAAGGGTTTAAATACACTTCACTAGTATTTGATACCATTGCACTGTGAGGGGATTTTTTTTCCATTTGTTTTATCTTTTCAGTCATTTCTGGTCTCATTTGTTGAAATTAAATTATTTTGTTTTTGGAATAAATTGGCACAAAATTAAAGTTTAACCATCATGTTTTTCATTTTGTGTTTATTGTATAAATATTATCATCAGTCTGGCTGTGCTAACCTGTCCCACTCAGTCACCTATTGCCCAGACGTTTTGTGGAAAATGCCACAAATATAACCTGACACATTTTCTGGGTTTTAGACCCAAAGTATTCAGACATAATTTGAGTGTGAAACAAACTTTCTGAAAATTCTGCTCTTGAGAGCAGGGTGAAAATTGAAATTTTTAAATTCTCGCCCTTTTTACACATACTGTATTATCCACCAAAATGTAGCAGTGACAAAGCATGCAATTTATTCAGCAAACTTAAACTAGTTCTTTCAGCCTGCAGCAATCACATATAATATTTTGCCTTGAAGTGAAATATTCCTCTTTCATGATATTATTTAAATAATTCATAATATCATGAGTGGCATGCACCTGTTTAGCACAATTCCTCATGCGCGGCAACATGTAAATTTCTTCAAGCTCCTTCTGTCTTTCCTCTTCCTCCATTCTTCTCCTCTGTTCTTCAGGTATGATGTCATCCCAGCTGCGCTGACTTCGCTCAGAATCAATATCAATATCTTCATCTTCCATCATTGAGAAGTTAGCAACCTATACAATTAAGACCAAACAAATAAATATTAAGTGTTCAGGAACTGGACACAGAACTGGACTAACAGTCATAAAAGTTGTCTGACCTTGAATTGAGACAGCAATTCCTCTCCAACAGTGGACGGCCCAGGGTCATTCTCCCTGGTCTCAGCTCTCTTCAGGATCTCATCAATGTCCATTTCCTGACCAGCACAACAAGTGCCAACATTCCCAACAAAATAATCAAAGCAATAATATTAATTTCACCTTTTTGTTTGGCTCTTGTGCCACATTCTTTATTGCAATTAATTTTAGCTCAACAGCCTGAATCGTTGATATTTTTTGGATGCTTTTTTTTTCCATTTCAAGTAACTATTCAGTTCCTTGGAATAGTTAGTCTTCCAGGCTACAGGCACGTTCCAATAATGTGAGATGTAGTTGCATGATGACATATTGTACATGCTTTGTATTTTGATTTAGAAAATGTCCAAGGTGGCGTTGTGGCAGAAGTGCTCCAAAGTATGTGGAGCGGGTATGAAGTATATCTTTCATTAGACCCATGTTTCAGAATTTAGAATATTTTTTATTGATTTGATGTAATATTCCATCAGGCCAATAAATATAATTTAATGTTTTCATTAGCTTTAAGCAAGAACTCAACATAAATTAAAGCTTTAAAACATGGCTCTGTGGGGAGTAAATCTATATAATCTGTTTAAGTTGTGAGCTGAGTAACTGAAATATATTAAGCTCTGCAATATATTTAACTTTTCATTAAGATTCAAATTGATGGATTACGACTGTAGTTGACAAGGGCTGCCGGAGTGATGCTGGCTTAGAGACAAAACTCTCACACAGTTTTAGTTACCTCCATCAAGAAAGGTAAGAGAAAAATGACAGAGGTGAAAATAAATAATACATAACATCTGAGATGGTGTCTTCTAAACCTAGAGACACCCTGATTCTTGGAAGACATGCAAATTTGTCTGCACAAAAACTATTGGGTGAAAAGTTGCATTTTATGTTAAATGGCTCAATTGATAGATGAGCACACAGCTCTTTAAAAAACTCTTTAGCACCAAACTTCAGAATTGCAGAGTGCTCCTCGTTGCTAAAAGGTGCTGAGCTGTGTGCAAATAAGTTGGCTTATTTTTTAAGTCAACTTTAAGCTTGTTTGAGTCAAATGCAACATGTGCATTTTTCCAACTCAATGAGAATCAATAAAAGGATTGATGAGTAATCAAATTGTTAAGCGAGATCGATAATGGAATCAATATTGCTAAATTTATATAATATCAATTCCAATCTCTAATTTCAAAATAATTATTTTACTGAATTCAAAATTGCATAACTATTATTCTTGCCCACATTTTTTATTATATAATGTAATTAAATGTATATTATCTCAAAGTAAAATGTTAAAATGTATACTTTAAAAAAAAAATCAAATTTCTATGTACTTTTTGCCCACACCGCCAGATAATTTCAGTGACATCAAATAAATTGTTCTTAAAAAATATACACACCCATGTGATATAAAAAACACTGACAGTGAAATATAATTTAACGCTTCCACCTTTAATGCAGCAGTTATCTTCCTTGGGTCAACTTAAACACTTAGATTTCTAAACGGAACATATTTTAAGAATATTGTCTGGTGTTTGTCTCATAATCACCTTTGTTTTATATCACACAAACCTTGAATTTCCAGAGGAATGTTCCCACTTTTTCATTATCACTGCACATCAAAAAGTGGGAACACTCCTCTGCAAAATCAAGGTTTGTGTTTTAAAGTCAACAACCGTAACATTGAAAACTAAGTTCACCCTTTCTTAAAATTTTCAGATTTTGAGATCTTCCCAGTATGATCAATTTGGTGCTGAGCACATTAAGGCCATAAAACCAGCCTCCCTGTATTTCTGTCAGAGGTTGAATTTTAGGGTTTTAGATTTGTACAGATTACCGGAAAGTAAACATGGCTACAAAATCTGATGCTTATCCTATCCCACACATGGAAGACTATGTTGATCAGGTGGGTTTGGCTCAGTTTGTCAGTAAATTTGACTTATTGAAGGCTTATTGGCAAGTTCCATTGTCTGAGAGAGCTAGAGAGATTTCTGCCTTTATAACTCCCATTGGTCTGTTCTCATACACTGTGATGATCATCCTTTTGACCTGCACGTGAATGCGAGTGATGTAGGTGCAGGTGCTGTCTTATTTCAGCAAGATGATGGTGGGGTTGATCGACCTGAGTTTCTACTCTAAAAAATTCAACCATTTTCAGGTGAATTATTCTGTCATTGAAAAAGAAAGGGTTGGGGTTAGGGCTTTACAGAATTTTGAAATATACCTGGATTCTGACAGTGTTCCTCTGGGGATTGAATGGGTGATTGTGGTAAGGCAGAAAAGTATGTTAGTATTGTAATTGTCACCGAGTTTGACAAAAATTTGGGAATCGCCCCCCCAATAAAAATGGCACTCAATTTTTAATGGGGTGACAGAACGGGGACCATCCCCTCCTGTCCAGTAGGTGTCTCCAGTCCACTATTTGTTTATTCTTTTGTTCTTTCCAGGAAGCAGAAGATGAGCTGCTAATTGAACACACCGGGCGGCCGTTATATACTGACACCCAGTCAGTCACCGATCTGCTTGATTGGCCTCTGGACCAGACCAGAGCAGGCAGCATTGGTCCAGACTTTTCTCTGACTGGCTGTGCAGTTCTCCCGGACCATATTTTGGACAGATTAAATTACTGTTTCTATGATTCCGCTCGTCTGTCTCCCATTTTTGTCATTGCCTACAAACGGGGCGTGACAGAATGAACCATAAAGTTTGAGTCAGGGGCATAAGGCCATAAAATTTAGCCTGGGTCTAAAAAAATCCAACCCTACCCAGCCTGAGCCGACAGAGATTGTGATTCCAATCCAACTTGACTAATTATCTAATTAGAGGCCAGAGCCAAAAGTCAATTCTTTATATTTTAAACTGCGACCAGTGTGAAATACTTCCAGATCTTTGACTTTGCACTCTGCTGGTTAGGGTAAATGTGACCCAAAATGGTGCCAGGCCTGTGTGTGTTCGTTGTGCTGTGAGCTGTGCTTCCTACTGTCAAACTCCTGCCTTACTTTCTTTCTTCTACAGTATAAACTGCCTCCACCTCCAATTAGACTGTAATGAGCATATTAACCACACCTTTACATTGTGGAATCTTTAGTTTTCTCTGTGATGTATGTATTGTGATGTATCTATAAGTACAAAATAATTAGGTTTGTTGATCAAATTTGTGCAAAAAAGTTGAAAGTTCCACTACCATGATCACTTTTGCAGTAATGTAATTGTTATACAACATACCTGAGGCTCTTGCTCTTCACCTTCTGGCTCTTTAAAAAGCTCTTCAGCACCAAACTTCAGAATTGCAGAGAGCTCCTCTTTGCTAAAAGGTGCTGAGCTGTATGCAAGAAACACTGACATTAGATGTAGTTATCGTTACTTTTGTAACACTAATTTTAATTAGTGTTTCAAAAGTGTTATCAGAGCAGCCATCAAAAAGCAATGAAGCAGCAGAGTACGGCCTGTGTTGCTTGCCTAGAGGGTGCAGATCCAGTATGCAAGACGGTTTTTCCTGTAGTGTCCATTCTTTGAATGACGAGGTGGTCTAAAACCATTTTCTTTTTTGCCCTCTCAATGATATCTTCCTCCACTGAGCCTTTTGTCACCAGCCGATAGATATTTACCTGCCAGTGCACATAAAAAAATCATAAGAAAAACATTGTACAATTGTCATGGAAAAATACAATCATTCAGTTTCTTATCTCCAAAGGAGATTTTCATATTAGTCCATTATTGCCAGTAATAGTATCTAGTACTCTGGCAAGTCTCTATTCATGTGTGGGTAACAGTTCATCAATGTCCAAAACAACATTACTCCCCAGCCCATGAAGTTTCCTTAGCTCCCTGATGACATCCAGATGACTTTTTTTTGTCTTTATATTTATTATTTCTTCCTGTGAATAGTTCCTGGAACTGGATCACTTACCTACAGATTAGGTCCTTTGTTGTGTTCCACTCTGGCTCTCGCACTGCGCTCTCCTTTATTTTTCTCACAAAAAGAAAGGAGAGCTTTCTTTCCTTTCTATCCATGTGGGACATGAAATTATCCCACATGGATAATTTCCCACATGAAATTCCCCTCAATTTATTGTTTTTTTTATCACAGCCGATAGTGACACAGTGTGGCATTATCTAAAATTACACCACTCAAATGCAATATGATAAACTACTACACCGATAAAGTTAACCTTCTTGTATTTCCTCTGTAGACTCCAGTACAGAATGGACAAAAATGCGAAAAAATGATGACCTCCAGGGGTAAAAAATATAACAAAAGACGTACATTTTCGAAGTAATTATGAATTTTGGTGTGTCACAAACAGCATTTTTTTTAGGTAATAGAAAAATTACAACATATTTAAGCCAACATGTTCAACTAGTCCTGGATCCTTTTAAAATATGCTGCCTTCATGTTTCTCTTTTTTATTTCACCAGTGTATTGCCTTTCATTTGCCAATAATTTTTAACCTTCATTAAACATGTGCAAATCAGAAGTCTTCCAGCACTAACTACACAAGTCCATCTGCTTTGCTTTCAAAACAAAAGTCAAATATAAGTAGGAATGGACAATTTACACAATTTATGCTCACCTGTCTTTTCTGTCCAATTCTGTGGGCTCTGGCCTGAGCTTGAAGATCATTCTGAGGATTCCAATCTGAGTCAAAGATCACCACTGTGTCAGCTGATGCTAGATTGATACCCAGACCACCCGCACGTGTAGATAACAAGAAGCAGAAATCCTGAACAAGAAGGATGAAACTCACTTTTAGTCAAGGGATTAAATTTAATTTCATTACTTTTAGTGCATCAAACAGAGTACCTCTGAGCCCTCTGCATTAAAATGATCCAAAGCTTGTTTCCGTATTTCTCCTTTGATGGAGCCATCTAATCTCTACAAATTACGAAAACAAACCGTTACTTTCCATTTCATCTTGTTCTTTAGACATACACACAGGTATCTATTTCTGACATAAAATCTGGTCAGCATAGTGTGTAAAATACCTGAAAGAGGAACTGTCGGCTCCTTAAATATTCAGCCAGAATGTCGAGCATCCGTACCATCTGGGAGAAGATTAGGACTCTGTGACCTCGTTCCTTCAAACGAACCAGCAGTTTGTCCAATAGCACAAGCTTTCCACTACTGCGGACCAGTTGCTTTAAGGAGGAAAAATTTTGCTTTTAGCTCATTTAGCTAAAGAGGTCATTACTGAAAACTAAAGATATTTTCACAGTTTGAAATACTGTAAAAAATACTGTAGTAGTAGACAATATATTGCAGTAAAAAGGCAACAATCATATCTGTTTTACAAGTGAGATAATAAGTACAGTCCATCTTTCTACTAAATGCCAAGTTCCTCTTTGGAAACAAACATATTTCACAGAAAACTGTCATAAACCCATAGAGATGAGACACTTCTGACCATTCACAAATGGAGGCTGTGATGTCTCACAGAGCTGTGGGAACACAAAAGCAATATAGGGATGTGCAATATGGAATATAATTCCAGTTCTGGAATACCATTATATGGCATTACAATCAACCAAAGTGATCTACTATCATTAGATTAATCTCTACCAAAATTATGGAAAGTGCCAAAGTGTGTAGAAAAAAGGAACCGCTTATGATCACACAATCTCATCTGGGAAGCATGGTGGAGGTATTGTCATGGATCGGGCATGGCTGCTTCTGGAAGAGGTTCATACATTTTTACTGATGATGTAACTGACGATGGCAGCAGCAAAATGTATTCCCGAGTGTACAGAAACATTTTGTCTGCTAATTTATGGAGATATGGATACAAACTAATTGGGAGAAATTTTACCATGCAGCAGGACTATAACTCAAAGAACACTGACAACAAAACACACCAGAAACACATAAATAATGGCTGTTTACAGCTGTTGCTTGGACAGACATACCACAAACACAAGAATATGAAAAAATAAAAATAAAAGAATTGCATAAAAAAGTTTAATGCTTTAAAACCTATGCAATTAATTTAGCAAAGTTAATGCATTAAAGTTGCTGCCTTAAAGAAACTGCATTTCACTACACTTTATTTTCATGTATAAATCTTACCTGTAAAGCTTCCACTTTGTTTAGAGATTCGTTGTCATCAGGAGGCTTGATAAGGTAACAGTGATTGCAACATTTCTTCAATTCCATCATGATGTTCAAGAAGCCAGATGTGCTGCCTTTTGTGCCTTTACTCAGAGCTTTGTAGTTCCTGGTCAAAATCCATCTGATCAAAACCATATTTAAAAGTTAAAGATTATAATTTGTATACATAATACTAAAAGGGGGAGCAGCTTTATAGGACCTTATTTCAACAATCCAAAAACTGATGAAATTACTATTGAATAAGAGAAGCATAATGTGTTGGTGATCATACTGCTGTTTTTGTTACTTATATTTGGAGAGCACTTTATGTAAAATCAAAAGGCATTAAAGTTTCCATGACTAATTGCATGACAAAAAACAAAGGAGTCCCTCATCAGTTTGTTGGCCCTCCACTTTAGAAGAAGAGGTCTCCCACTGAACCCACTTTTCTGGCAGCTGATGACAATGTGCAAAGAGTGGCCGGCATTGTCCATAATAGCCAGGAGTTTCTGCATTGTTGTTTCCAGACAGTCCAGCCTTGTGCTGAGCCAGACCACCTGATTTGTTTCTCCAGCTTGGAAAGACCTGCCCTGAAAATGCTTCCGCCCCATCACACCACTGCATATGACAAGATGCTGGCAACAACAGATTGATAAAACAACTCCAGTAACTTTCTACAAAATGTTGAAAGATCTAAGCCTGGAATGGGTCAAATAATGGAGGCAAATGGAAATGATGTGGCCCTTAACCACCGTCTCCAAGCACGTCACGATGGTGGATGTTATTCTACCATCATGAAGTGATAATGGTGTGCCATAGGTAGTCAAAGTCTTAATGAGTTTGGTAACCTATACACAGCCAACGTCATGGAGACATGTAATGGTTGGTTTCTTGGGCAGTGGGGTAGGGTTACGATGGTCTGGTACGGTGTTGTATTGAAGATGAAGGTGAGCATGTGGGCAAGCTGGTCTGCACACACTTCCTAGAATGTGTCTGAATAAGGATGTCTATCATAGGCCAAATGTCTATTGTTTCTACCATGTACCATATATATTGTACATTTCTAGTACCCATACATAGGTAAAACGAAAGATAAATAAAATTAAAGTTAAAAAAGACAGAGCTGAGGAGCGACAACATTTTCCTACCATCTCATTTATATTACACTGAACAAAAATTTGAACACCCCATATCAAATATCGTTGCCATGTGTAGTTAACCCTAACCCTATTGTACAAAAGTAATATTTCTTTTGATTTGTGTATAATTTTTAATCCAACTTCCTGTCAGTGAGCATTACTCGCTGAGTTGTTTTTCTTTTTACTTAGTGCATGGGTGGGGCATGTCCTGTGGATGATCAGACAAAATGAACAATAACTGGACAATCCTTGGGGTGGGGTCAAGAAAAGGCCACCCCAAAATGTCAAATTTTGTCACAAGTCATAATGCCTCAGATGTTGCAAGATATATGGGAGCATGCCATTGGCATGCTGGATGCAGGGTAGCTGCACGGCTCAATGTCCATAATCAGACCATAGGCCATTTAAGAGTTTGTTTCCAACAGACTGGTACTACTGCAAATCAACCTCATCGTCATCAGCCACATCTGACCACTCCAGCAAAAGATCACCACATCCGACTCGTCCATCTGCTGGATCGACTAAGACCAGCGACACACACAGCTGATGAGACTATTGGTCTGCACAACAAACGCCTCACACCTCCGACTGTCTGTAACCGCCTACAAGAAGCCAACTTGGTCAAAATCAGGCTGACCCTAATCATGTTCAAAGGACTGTCAGTCCACTACAAATGGCCATGCCACAATATCACTGCTGATATGAAGATCAGTAATTACTTAAAATATATTTTCAGTTTCTCTATATATTGCGTAACCCAAATATTAATAGAACTCTTATATATGACATGGGGCTTTTTTTTTTCTTCAGTGTATGTTGGTGATACAAAAGCTCTTGATTCTCTTCACAGATAAGTGAGTGCTCATAGTTTACAGTAAGTAGTAGTGTAAACTGAATTTAAATATCAATTTTCTAAAAGAATATTGATCGCATTGCTCTTACTTATAGTACTGTTTCTGGATAGCACTCATCTCCACTCGGAGAATCTGCTCCACTTTAGCTGGCAGAGATTTTTCGACATCCTTCTTGACACGACGCAGCAGGAAAGGTTCCAGCTCCTTGTGGAGACTGGTGTAGCCCGAGTCTCTGCCTTTTCCATGCTCCTCCTCAAACATCTCCCAGGAGTGGAACCTTAAGGAAACAAGTGGAATATAAGACATCTGAATAATGATGATTGTGAGCTGTAATAAAGCTAAAGCTAGTTTGTCTAGTGCTTCACTGGAGTAAGTAATGATAAAACACAGTTGCAGAAACATCTTCTGCAAGCACCTTTAAGAAAACTCTATGAACCATCTTAAAACTTGATTATGAAACATATTGACCACTAATCAGAATAAGTCTGAAGCCCATTAAGGCAATTTTCCACTAGAGTGCATCTAATTGGTACGATCCAGGTCCGCCCCAGCCAGATTAATTTTCTATTAGAAGATCAGGCGCGGCTCTGCCCGGCTGTTCATTGATTTTCTTACCTACTTCAGGGATAGTACTAGCTGCACCGAGCCAGGTAAAGCATTGCAGTGATTTGATTGACAGCTGACCACATTTGCTCATTGGCATATGATTACCTCATGACTTGGATAGGGTTAACCTTAATCTTAACCCTAAACTTCTCCACAACAGTATCTTGGACATGCCTGGTGTGTTCCTTGGTTTTAATGATGCTCTCTGCGCTTTAAACACAACCCTGAGACCATCACAGAGCAGGTGCATTTATACAGGGACTTGATTACATGCAAGTGGATTCTATTTATCATCATCAGTCATTTAGGACAACATGGGATCATTCAGAGATTCTCACTGAACTTCTGGCGTGATTTGCAGTTTATTATTTTTTAAAGTTTAAAATATCCAATACATTTTGTTCCACCTCACGATTGTGTCCCACTTGTTGATTCTTCACAAAATAATTTTTAAAAAAAAAGTATTTTTATGTTTGAAGCCTGAAAAGCGGCAAAAGGTTGAAAAGTTCAAGGGGTCGAATACTTTCGCTAGGCACTGTACATACTGATCTGAAAGGACTTGATTTTGTAAATTGTTGTTCTCTAAGAGTGATTTAATATACAGTTTTGAAAAAAATACGAATTAGATTTAAATAGCTTAGATAACAAAACAGAAAATGTCTGTATCCTGGTGATCATTGCCCAGTTAGAGGTACAAAAGAGAAATAGCTACATTCAGATTTTCTATTATTTTGAGTCATTAAATTTAAAGATATTCACTATTAAAATATTGTTTCAAGCTTTATTTTGCCCTCAAATGTGGAGTATTTTAATTTATTGCGCATTATATGTGTATTCAGGGTATTTCGAAGTAGCTTTTCTAAGGGTAGAGGAAGACTGACGCTTGTACCAAGTCAAGTTTTGGTTCTGTTGGAGGTTTCTTCCTGTTAAAGGAGAGTTTTACCAATCTACTGACACGACATGCATGCTCAGTATGAACTTGGTTTGAATGGTCTTGATTGGGTTGAATTGAATTTTTTTTGTTAACTAACTTGAGACCTTCATTCATTTCTGCTACATAAATTAAATTAAGTGATGTGTTTGTTTGTTTTTTATTATTTTGAACTGGAAAAACATACAAAAACAAGGTAGATTCAAATGCAGATTGGAATTTTCATATTTAAAATTCCAATCTCTGACTCTGACATTTGTCACAAGCAGTTTCAATTAATTCAATTACTTTATCATCTCCATTCAATTCAATTCAAAAATACTTTAAGGTTTTCCCCAGTGTATTATAAGCCTAGTGGGCCGCCAGCAACGCAGCAATAGCATGCATCTGTGTTGCATACTATTGCAACACAGATGCAATAGCACACCAGCGTTGCACACCAGCGGAGCTGAGTCCTTCCTGGAAGTCAAGTTCATGGTTGATACATTGCAGAGTGAAAAAAAGCCAGCGGCATGAACCAATCACATTGCCAGGCTGCTGCGCATTGGCTGCGTTGTGCCCTGTGGTAACTGAATCTCTGAAGTGGATTGCAGCACACCACTCAAACTGGTGGATTTCAAAATCGACATTTTTGTTCCACTAGATAAAAATATCTGAGACAATATTCAATATATGGAAAATTCATTGAACTCCAATTCAGCACAGCATTCTAGGAGATGTAGGCAGCAGAAAGGATTTAGCTGCTCAATCTCTGACGGTGAGCTAAGAAAGATGGGTGGCATCAATCAACGCACTCACTTTTTGTCTACCTAGCAACCGCCTGTTGAGCAACTTGTGCAGCAGCTTCAAGTTTGGCCACTATGCCTCATAACTGCTTAGAAATAGATAATGGTATAGAGTGAAACTGGATAAGCAAGGAAAAGTCACACCACTATTTTGTTAGCAATTCAAATATTTAAGACAAAAAAACCTACTCAATAATTATCGCTAGACAATTATCAGCATCCACTGATATGAAGCTTACGTCGTATCATCCAGCCCAAATTTTTGTACACATTGCAAGCAGTAGCAAATACAAAAATGAATTAGACTAATTTCACAATCTCATACTTTTAAGGACTTTGGACTGAATTATTCTTGCACTATTTTTTTGACAACTAAATAGACTGGTCAAACTTAAGCTGAATTATTCTATTTTCAACAAAGATTATTTATGACAGTTTGATCAGCGAAAGTTTTATCCCACATGGAAAAACATATTTAGGCCTGTTACAATAAGCAATAAATCAATTACTCAAATGAGAAATTCAAACAAACTCAATTTCCATGTGTATCATTTATTGTTTTCTTCTTCTTTTCTCTTCCTCTACCAAAACTGGATGACAAGTTTTCAGTCTGGCGATTTGGTTTCAACTCACTTTTGTTTTAAGAACTTCATTATTCATTTTATTTGGTGTTTTTGTTATTTTGTTGATTTATTTTAGATATTTAAAATGTCTTCCAGTTCCAGGGTTAAATATTCATCTGAATTTAAGCTTTATTGAATTTTGAGAATGTGTTCTTGCATTTTTATGCCATTACAGTTACATTACTTGATAATGGATTCCAAACAAGGTTATAATTTATCGCAATAACTTCTGGGACAATTCATTGTTCAGCAAAATTTGTTATTGTGACAGTTCAGGAAAGAATCTTTCAGCATTTTTTGTAGGTGCTTGGCAATCCTTAAGAGGCCTAAACGGCGCTTAAAGCAATAAGCTGCAATAAGCATCTAACTAGTCATTTTCTTTACTGCTTGCAGACATAACAATGCAGAGACACCAAAGTGAGGTTTCAAGGTCTACAAACTAGAGAAGGTTCAGGATTGTACCAGTACTGAGAAGAAAAAGTGGAAAGAAAGAGAAGAGTGAGTTACATAATTGTTGACTAATCAAAACAAAAATTGATAGGGAAGTCCTCATCAATGATGAAATTAGACTGAAATAGTCCTAACTAGCAAAAACAAAAGCATATGCTTATGAACGGAGTACACAACATTACCATAAAAAAAAATTTAAACCAAGAAAAATAAATACATCCTACTTTTCAGGCATAATGAAGTGGAGCAATGACCAAAGCTCTTTTAGGGAATTCTGAAGAGGTGTTCCTGTGATTAGAAGCCTGTGACTGGATTTGAAGTCAATCATTGTTTTGTAAAGGAGAGAGTCGTCATTTTTCAGCCTGTGTGCCTCATCCACACCAATGAAGGCCCAGTTAACACCACCTAGAAATGACTGGACACACATTTTATAGGTAGTACATGTTTGCTTACATGGAGATATTTCTGTCAAGCTCAAAAAAAGAAATATACAGAGAGGATTAGAAATGAAGCAGACCTTGTCTTTTAGAAGAATTTCATACGTTGTGAGGAGGATGTTAAATTTCAATCTCTTGTTATGGACATGCATCCACTCATGTGTTCGTATCTGTTTGATAGAAAACAGATCGTAACTTTTTCTCGTTGGTAAACGGCTGAAACGCTATCCGTACTCTATACCAACCTACCATATTCCTGCTGTTGATGTCTCCAAGGTAGACGACAACATTCATCCGTGGGGCCCATAACAGTATTTCCCTTTGCCAAGAAGTAAGTGTAGAAAGAGGCACCACTAGAAGAAATGGTCCATACAGCTGGTGCTCATGAAACAGGTAGTTGAGGAAAGAGATTGTTTGGATGGTCTTTCCTAACCCCATCTCATCAGCAAGAATACAACTGTTGCCTCTATGAATTAAAAAAAAAAAAGAGAAGAAAAATGTTATTTATTTAACAATCAAAAGTATGAGAATTTCTAAGAGAATATATAAGTTATTTAAATTGGCTCATTTATATATTCCAACAAGCAAAACCAATAAGTGAAGTCATTAGGAACTGATCATTCCTCAAACATCTGAGAAACAGTTGGGTTAATTTCACTGCAATAGGAGTAGGTGATATATTTTTCACTGTATATTTTTTAAATACCTCAATAACAACATCACAGATTATATTTGGCATATTCTGCTTTTTTATATTGGGTTTGGCCAAACAAATATGTAATTTCAAAATAGAGGGATTTTCTTAACATTGCTTTATAAAACGGTCACCAGAATAAAAATTGTTTTCAGCTAGAAATATATAGTTAATGTTACTGATTTCATTGGCCTATCAAAGTAAAGTCACATCATGTTGTGAACGATCCCTACGTGATTGCTCGCAAATTTTCAAAAGCACCAATGCCAAAGTTGACAACAGCTGGACAAAAAAGCACACTCTTACTCTGTCATCAGTACTCCTACGCTCTGAGTCAGGAGTGTTCGTTTATTTATTTAAGATATATAAATACAATTTATGAAAGATTAATAGAGAATGTTTTCAAGTTTTTTTTTCTTAGGGATGTTCAGTCAAAAATGAAGAGCTATTCCAAACCTGTTTAAGTACCATAATTTCCAGACTATAAGCCGCGACTTTTGTCCCACGCTTTCAACCCTTCGGCTTATGCAATGATGCAGTTAATTTATGCATTTTTTCTAACGGCCGCCAGGGGCGCTCAAACAGAAGAGGTAAGAGTGAGACAGGTGGAATATATATGTCGAGGAAGACGCACGTTTAATGCAACTTTGCACTTTGTGTATGAATAAAATTAGCATGAACATACCCTCATCAAGGAAAATGCAAGAAAAAATGCATATGACGCAGCTTTCAAGTTAAAAGCAATCGAGCTGGCCGATAAAAAAGGAAACAGAGCTGCTGCACGTAGGAAGATGAAGACGGCTCTCAGTGACTTTTACCAGTATGTTTTTTTTAACCAGCCCTGTAAGTCCTGTGTTGCTGCTGTGTTACTACTGTGTTACTGCTGAGTCACAGGCACTGTTTGTAAAGAAAAGCTAAGGTATATTATTAAAACTTTGAAAACTCTTTCTGTGTACCATCTTTCTTTGTAAATATCTCATGTTTCAATGTAGGCACCTGTGGCTTATAGACAGGTGCAGCTTATGTATGTACAAAATGGTTTTTCCTTTAAAAATGTATTGGGTGCGACTTATAATCAGGTGCACTCTATAGTCCGGAAAATTACGGTACTTCTGTAATACAGTTAACCATATTTTTGGTATTAATGACTACATAGATTACTCCAGTCAATTGTTTTACAGCCCGATTATGTAATTAAAAGAATGTAGGGATGCACTGATAGCAGTTTTCTGGCTGATCACTGATATTTAAAAAGCCTGACTGATTTTGACCTATTTCGATTTGCTTCTGTACTAAATATAGCAAAAAATCTGCAAAGTTGGGAACAGCAGGCTGACTGTTGCTAAACGCAGCCTTCTATTAGACTCTTGTGGTGGTAGAAAAGATCAGTGGATAAGATCAGTTTCACATACAAATATGGACCAATCATCCACCATCCAAAATTAAAGAAAACAGGGCCAATCAATCTGAGCATCCTTAAACATCTGCCTACCACTCACTCCCTCCTCAAATCCATGTCCCTGGGGGAAGCACTGATTAATATAAAAAGAAATATTACTTTTAAAAATGCTCAACAAGTAACACCACAATATATGCCCCGGACATCTCCATTGAAGTAATATTTGTTAGTATTTTGAGTTTTAGCTTTCATGCTCAAGTAACTGCATCCTCCAAAACCCACTGTTTTTATTGCTTTGCAAATATTGGGCAAAGATTGTTTTACTTTTTCCTTAAGTACAGGTGCTGGTCACAAAATTACAATATTGTGATCGATTTATGTCAGTAATTCCGTTCAAAACATGAAACTTGTATACTATATTAATACATTACACACATTGATATATTTCAAATGATGATGATAACCGACTACTAATAAAAACTCAAAATTCAGTGTCTCAAAAAATAATAATAATATTAAAGACCCATATAAAAAAATACACCAAAGGAGGAGAATTACTTTTGTCCTCAAGGGTTGTTGAAAAGCAGTGAGTGATAATTGTAATTTGCTGAGATAACAAAAATACATTGACAAGTATATTATTTGTGAGGGAATTTGCACATCTTTGTTACCAAGCAACTGACTATTGAGCAGAGCTAACCCTAACTGACCTCAAACTCAAAGATTAACTCATAGCAATGGGTTGTCGCTATTGTAAGAAAACAAACTATGAAGATTGTTTGCACTTTTACAAAGTAAACTTGCCAGCTCTTTAAATTCTTAAATTTAAATGTTAAACAATTTCTTCTGATTTGAAGCTAAAGCTTTGAAGCTTCTAACCCTAACCCTGAAACCATTAAATCAAATTTAACAGCATTGATATTCTGAATAAATGTTAGTTTTAGAGTTCTAGTGTTAAAATGTTAGTATTTATGGGATGGGGGACCAAAAGCAGCAAGTTAGTTCAATTATGTTTTGGGTCAACTCTAAATGTGACCAGCATTACATAGTGTTTGAATATCCATTAGCTGATTACTTAATTGGGATTTAACAGATGTGCAAAACATATATTTATTTTAATTGCATTTTTTTTGTCTTTAAGACTGGAGTTGTGTGCTTAAACTCTGTCAATGTCTTCGATTACATTTTCTGTCAACATAACATTTTTTAATGCAAAAAACATGATGGTCTTGGTGGACTGCCTCAGCGCCCCGACCACCAGGCTTAGCAAGTTTTTCTGGAGGAAATCCTGGATTGGCTTGTGATTTACATCACTGCAAACTCCAAACAGCATTTCTCCTACAAATGGACCGTTAAATATACTTCTATCAGAGAGCTGATCATTCTGGATGAGTAATTGTGAATTTAATCACAAGCATTGTGACGTTTTGGAGTGGAATGTCTGATTTAGCAACCTTGCAAGCAGTTTGCCTCTCTGCAGCATAAAGAAACACTGCAGCTGATGCAGTGCAAAACTGTTGGACATACAGTTTCGCAACGGCCAGTCAGAAACATCAGAACTTCTTAGTTTAGCGATGTGCATTTTATTTTTCACATGAATTTTTTAAAATAAGGGTTAGGGTTAGGGTTAGGGTCATGTGCGACTAAATATTTTAGATTTTTTTGACATTAACTAAATCCAAAAAGTAACATATTTTTAAAAAAATAAGGTGCCAGAATACATATATATTCTTATGTGTAATTCAGCTGATTTGAATTTTTGTATTGTGTTTTGTCATATGTTTGAGTCAGCAATGAATAAATATATGAGTTTATTTGAGTCCATAAAAATCCCAATCTTGAGGTTCTCCATTTTTGAGTGTTACTGGAACATCAGCAAAGATTTTTCCACTGCTGCTGTACACTCACACTCCGCTAGGGAAGCTCATATTAGTGAAAAGCAGACTGTAATGGAGACGCTCACTACTGGGGTAGAACTGAACCCCACAGTAACTGGTTACAGTGAGACTTGCTGTTAGAGGAGTGCCTTTGTTGAGGATACTTCATATGGAGAAATTGTGGTACGTTACCTTGGGCTTCACTAATAAATTCTGCAGTATCTCGCAGCAGTTTTTGGACCATCTAACTCAGTGTGAAGTAGATATAAATGCTCAGTGTGTCTCTCAATATGTCCTTTGTGTCGTTATAGACAGATAGTACAACAATTATACACTCTAAAAAAAAGACAGGTAGTGATGTAGTGATGAAAAACCTTGGGGTTAGGAAAGGGAATTCTGAATGTTTTTTGCCCAGGTGCTCGAAAAGGCTAGTACTACCCCTGAACATCAGATGATGCCAGTCTTCTTTTCTTTTTTAAAAAATATAATCAATAAGTGAAAAAAAAGGATAATGTCAATAACCAATATTTGTTTCCAGTTTTTTGTTTGTGTGTTTCAGAAGGGAGTGCAATACTGCCTGGTGTTTAATTGAGGCATAGTAACTGGCTTTGTGCTGTAATTTGCTGTACTCTAATTTCCTGGCTTTCCATCAATATTTAATCTGTTTCCTGTTAAACTAAAAAGGTCTTGCTTTGAGGTATGGCTGTGTATTCAAAGAGTGGCAGGGTAATTTGTATTTTGATAAGTTTCTTTTATTGTATTGCTCTAAAGATAAAGCTGTGTAAAAGGAGCATCAATTTGAAAATTAAGTTTTTATTTACATATTGTGTATGATACTTTGAAAAAAATTATACTCTTAAAATAATTAGTGAAAGATATTGTAACTAAATTTCAGCGACCAAAGTTATCTTATAAATGCCGACATGTTTTGATGATTCATCTGTGGTAATGAGCTCCAGGTCAGTGAGGTTGGAGTGTGTTCCATAGTCATATTCTTTAGCTCTCTCCACAAAAATGTTTATCAGACACAGGTTGGAATTCTTTCAGAGGAAAATGGCAGTATTGCTTCCATTCAGGAGAAATATACTGCTCAAAAAAATAAAGGGAACACTTAAACAACACAATATAACTCCAAGTAAATCAAACTTCTGTGAAATCAAACTGTCCATCTAGGATGTGTTATTTGAGTGTTCCCTTTATTTTTTTGAGCAGTGCATATTGGAAAATTAATGCATTTTCTTTACACTAAATCTACTATGGATATGAATAATTTTGTGCTCAACTTTTTATATTTTACTATTATGATTGAAAATTAATCTTTTTTGGCCTGTAGCACATACCATGTTGCATAGTTATGGTCCAAGGTTTTCAGTTACGAAAAAGTCAAATATGAAGGTAGTTTCAAATGTACTGATTTGTTACCAGGACTGTTACAGTGTGTTCAAAGAGAGTAAAACAGAGAAGAAGAGAGGCAATGAGAAGATGATGATGCTAGAAAAGCTTTGTGAAGGTAGATGTTGTCACTGCCATGTTCCTACCAGTCTGGTTTAGCTTCAAATCTAAATAATTTAAAACAAAGACTTATTTTCTCCTGCTGTCTAATAGATTTAGATATTCAGATTCTAGCTGGTAAAATGTTTTTCACTTCAAGCTAGAGTTGAGCAATCTTTGCCAGCCATAGCAATCCTTATCACTGATAGATGAAGGCATTCCATAGAATGAGAAATCTTCCCATTTAAGATACAAGATAAATCACTAAATGACAAACACTAAATGACAAAACATCATACTTGCTCCAGGAGTGGGCCATCCAGTTTAAACCATCCAGCTGGTAGTCCCTGAGCTCCAGTCCATCACCTCCAATGTAAGCTGGCTGCTTCTTCATTGGTACAAACCTGGGTCTCTGTTTCATCAACTAATGAAACAAAATCCTCATTTGAATTTCTTTAAAGTGTAATACTAATATCCAAAAACATCTTCTAAGAACCAATACTAAATACATTCAATAGAATTGATATAACTCAACAAGCAGGGTTAAATGATATGTACAGTAAATCTGTTTTTATTGATGATGTGTCACGGGAAAAAAAAAAAGTTTAACAGAACATGCATGTTATTCTGAAACTTTTGCTAACATTGTTGGAAAAAATAAGGACTAAATTTACCTTCAAATCTCTAGAGGGAATGGTCTTTGACTGATTTCTGCCCATGTAGTCATCAATACATTTCTGGAACTTTTTGGCAATCAGAGCACCATCTTCCCAACTACACTCTGAGTATGGTAAACCTTGCCACTTGCAGAGGTAGTCTGGGTAACCAGCAGCTGACTTCTGATTTGAATGTCCTGCACAACACAATACAATCATTTAATGGATCACACAAAGTCAGGGTTAGCAAACACATTCAGAGTAATCATAGAACAATACCTATGATACGTTCAACAAGCCGATACTGAGAATGCAGGTCATCCATCAGTTCCTCCTGACAATTAAAATATTCTCTATCTTCTGGTGATGCTGCCTTTAACCTAAAGAAACGGATACAGTTAAAATGAATGAGCATTTAAATCACAACAAACAATTTAAAAGTCAGATGTAAAAAATTGATTCTTAAACCTGCCATGATGTTGTACAGACAATTAAGTTATTATAGCATCTTTCAAGACATTCAAGGATACCAAGGGAAAAAACTATTAAAAACAGGAAGAAAATAAAGAACAAATAAGAAAGCTGAATAATCAAATAAAAATAACAACATTAAAAGAGAAAGTGATATTTCCATTGGCTGCCACCTTCTCAGAGTGAATTTGAGTGTCCTTCAAAGGGGATCCTAGGAGCCATGTTGTGAAGTGGTAGAGTCACCCAAGGCAGACAGGTTCTATGTGAGGAACTAGAAAAAGTGGAGCTTATGACGAGTAAAACCAATGGAAACATTGTTCCCTGTGCTGGGGCAATAAGGGACAATGACAATGAGATCTAGAGGGGTGTGGTTGGCAGGAATGGTCTCATGATCTGAATCTGAGTGGTGTTCTGTTGTTGGGACTTCTGTGCTCGTCACGTTCGTTATGGATTGTCCATAACAAACACCAATTCAAGCATAAGGGTGTCCATATGTACTCTTAGTACCAGGACACCCGAGGCTGCAGTTCGATGATTGACTTTGTTGTGTCATCAATCTGCAACCACAGGTCTTCAAATGGAAATGGAAGTTTTATCAGGTACTTGTGATTATGACTTGTATTGACTAAATTTGAAAACAGAAAATCAAGTGCTTAGTTTGAAGTCAGTTATTTAAAACTATTAGGAGTAACAAACATCAGCAACACATGCATACATACATGCATACATACATAAAGATCTAATATTTTTATTATTTTGTGAAGAATCAACAAGTGGGACACGATCATGAGGTGGAATGAAATGTATTGGATATTTTAAACTTTTAACAAATAAAAAGCTACAAAGTGGGGCTTGCAATATTATTCGGCCTCCTTGCATTAATACTTTGTTGCGTCACCTTTTGCGGCAATTACAGCCAAAAGCCACTTGGTTTTGTCTCTATCAATTTTGCACATCAACAGACTGAAATTCTTGCCTATTCTTCCTTGCAAAACAGCTGGAGCTCAGAGGTTGGATGGAGAGCGCTTGTGAACTGCAGTTTTCAGCTATTCCCACAGATTCTTGATTGGATTCAGATCTGGACTTTGATTTGGCCATTCTAACATGTTTATATGTTTATTTGTGAACCATTCCATTGACTTTATGTTTGGCATCATTGTCTTGTTGGAAGATAAATCTCCGTCCCAGTCTCAGGTCTTTTGCAGACTCCAACAGGTTTTCTTCCAGAATGGTTCTGTATTCGGCTCCATTCATCTTCCCATTCATTTGAACCATTTTCCCTGTCCCTGCTGAAGAAAAGCGGGCCTAAACCATGATGCTGCCACCACCATGTTTGACAGTGGTGATGGTGTGTTCAGGGTGATGAGCTGTGTTGCTTTGTTGCATTGTGGCCAAATTCTTATTTTGGTTTCATCTGACCAGAGCTCCTTCTTCAATGTTTGGTGTGTCTCCCAGGTGGCTTGTGGCAAACTTCAAATGAGACTTTTTATGGATATTTTTGCAAAATGGTTTTCTTATTGCCACTCTTCCATAAAGGCCAGATTTGTACAGTGTACCACTGATTGTTGTTCTCTGGACAAACACTCCCACCTCAGCTGTAGATCTCTGCAGTTCATCCAGAGTGATCATGGGCCTCTTGGCTGCATCTCTGATCAGTCTTCTCCTTGTTCCAGATGAAAGTTTAGAGAGACGGCCGGGTCTTAGTAGATTTGCAGTGGTCTGATACTCCTTCAATTTCGATATGATCGCTTGCTCACTGTTTAAAGTTTGGGAAATCTTTTTGTATCCAAATCCAGCTTTAAACTTCTCCAACAGTATCTGGGACCTGGCTGGTGTGTTCCTTGGTTTTAATGATGCTCTCTGCACTTTAAACACAACCCTGAGACCATCACAGAGCAGGTGCATTTATACAGGACTTGATTATACACAGGTGGATTCTGTTTATCATCATCAGTCATTTAGGACAACACTGGATCATTCAGAGGTCCTCACTGAACTTCTGGAGTGAGTTTGATGCACTGAAAGTAAAGTCGCTGTGTAAGAGAGAGAGACCGAATTTACTAGTTTATTAATTTATTTTATGAGTAGGCTTGTGGCAATAAACAATAAATCAATTAATCGCACGATAAATTAAAAGTATCGACCTCCTTTGAATTATCAGCTTTATCGTTTCTTCCGGCATTTTTCTCTTTCTATTGATGACACTGAATGAAAAAAGGCTCAACTTCAGTGCTCTCCACTGACCCTCCCTTCCTCATTTCCTTAGTGTAATTCCCAGCACACACTACACGATCTTAGAGCTGTCTGCCGATTGTCGGCCCATTTTCAAAACCTGAGAGACCACAAACTAGCATACAGAAATCCTAGGTATAACGGTTTGATCGAACCGTGTGGTGTCCAACAATGGGTACAAAATAATGGCTACTAGTCCAGTTAACTAATTTTATAATCAGGCATTAATTAGTGCTTTATTCCAATCTACCTGCAATGCATGTGGCTAGTGTCAGGCTGACTGAATGAAAATCATTATAACCCATTTATGTCACGTTAACGAAGAACAGCTGAAAAGTTACCGTGTTTATCAACTGCGGAGGGGACAATTTGTCCCCTTGTCACAGAAATGACAAGGGGAGAAGAAATGAACATTAATGTTTCCACATGTCATCTCCAATGTCCGCTGGACTTTGGGTTGCGGCGTGTCAGCTGTTTGGGATTCCCCTCAGTAATTTCCCCTCAGAAAGCACGGAGGGGAATCCGCGCCTTCTGATTGGCTACCTGTTACATTCAACAGGCTGAGTTAATGCTCCCAGTTCAAGTAAAACCCCTGATTTTTATCAGAGTGGCCACGACGATCTACCATAACACACTACAGAATGATCGGTTACGAAATCGCAAGCAGCAATCTTAGAACGTTGGGCGTTCTAAGATTTTCGTAAGGGGAAAATTGGGGCAAATAAATTGTGTAGTGTGAACTATTGCCTTAGATAGTCGGATATGCTCATCTTCTCTATTTAAATCTAATGATTACTGAAGGGCGATATAGTAAACAGACTTCATAATCTGCACTCTTTAGGTTGAATGCAGCATTTACTTCCACTTTGGTTTTATGTTGTTTAGTGTTTATTCATGTACATTTTTTGTTAATGGAGACTGAGAATCCATTTTATTTTTGTTTTTGGTTGTTTTGTTTATGGGCTGCACAGTGGTGCAGTTGGTAGCACTGTTGTCTTGCAGCGAGAAGGTCCTGGGTTCAATTCCCAGCCAGGGTCTTTCTGCACGGAGTTTGCATGTTTTGCATGTTCTCCCTGTGCATCTCCGGGTTCTCCAGCTTCCTCCCACAGTCCAAAAACATGACTGTCAGGTTTATTGGTCTTTCCAAATTCTCCCTAGGTGTGAGTGTGTGTGTGCATGGTTATTTGTCCTGTTTGTTTCTGTGTTGCCCCTTTGAAGGGCTCTGGAATGTCTGTGTTAACTGGATAACAGTCTTTGCAGATTAAAACATCAATGTCAAAAGCAATGTGCTCACTATCTTAGCAATATCATTTTTATTACCCTGTTGCTTCAATTGCTCTTTGATGACTTCCTCTGTCACATTGTACCCAATAACAGGGTTCTCAGCCACATTTGGGTTACTAGAGACGAGCACAAGCACTAAAAGGCTGGAGCTGAACTTTTTAACCCCAGTAAGCTTAAACTCTATGGGAATCCACCATATAAATGGTATTTCAGTTTGATTAGCAGCAAACCCATTTAATGGTTCTGATCCTAAGAGCTCAACTACCCCCCTGTGGAAAGTGCTCCGCCCTCCAATTGTCATTTATCACTGTAGTCTGTGCACCTGTGTCCCACAGCGATTATGATCTATCTACCCCACAACTGGTAGATTGTCAAAAGTGCAGCTCACCATTTTACACCTACCAATTAGTTTTACTAATTTGATTTATGGGGTGCCTCGTAAATCAATCCGTAAACTTCAACTGGTTCAAAATTCTGCTGCTCACACCATTACCAAAACGGCCTCATTTCACCACATCACTCCAATTTTACAACATTTCATTAGCTTCCTGTTTCTTTCAGAATTCAATTTAAAATCCTGTTCTTTACATTCAATTAATTTCACAACCTTGCCCCTCCTTATCCGTCTGATCTTCTGCACATCACCACCCATTCATATTCTCTTTGTTCTTCCTCTTCCACCCACCTCAGTGTGTCTCTTGTCCGTCTCAGCACCAAGGGGAAAAGAGCCTTCTCTTGCTCTGCTCCCCAACTCTGGTACTCTCTTCCCCCTGACATCTGTAATATTGACTCTCTTCTGACCTTCAAAGCACAACTCAAAAGCCATCTCACTTTAACTGTGTAGTTATTTTGTGGTTTTGTGTCTTGTAGACATTTCGTTACTGTTTAATTTGTGTTTGTAATGTTGTAAAGTGTTTTTAGGTGTTATGAAAGGCACTGGCAAATAAAATGCATTATTATTATGTATTTATTTTTATTATTATTATTATTATTAAGAACGGTACACAGAGCTTGATGGAATGGGTTTTCATGGTGGAGCAGATGCATCCAAGCCATACATTATCAAGTGCAAAGAGTCAGATGCAGTGCTGTAAAGAAAACCCAAATAAAGAGCCACTTACCATTTTCTTTTCTCTTGTTCCTTTTTTTTGAAGTTTTCCAGTTTCTTCATGCCCCTGACATTCTGCAACTTTAGTGTTTCCTCAGTCTCCCAAGTGTTATGGATGTGTGCCCAGTTTTTCCACTTAATGAAATATTGAACCTCGCCAGTCTCTTTATTTGAATCAAAGTCAAAATTGGGGTCTCCATCTGCTTCTACAGCATATACGGTGGTTGAACTTCCTGTTGCTGAAAACCAAAAATGTATCACATCAGGGAAAATATCTAAGAATCATCCTCACTTGGATTTTTATTTAATTTCATAGATGAGAAGTAAAAAACTGCAAAGGACTCCGCAAAGCAAACATGCAGTCTGGACCAAACCCCTCCATTTCCCCAACTGACCTTCAATATTTATATTCATTCGTTAAACCTAACAGAGTCAGAATATACTGTATTGATTAGGTAAAGACGTGATCTTACCTCTTTTTCGTCCTAACCTGCAGTCCATTACTCTTTCAATTGTTTCAAACTCTTCCTCCTCAGGCATTGGAACATCTTCACCCAAAACCTCCACTAAATCATCGGAATCTGTATTTATGTCTTCATCTTCCTTATAACTTATGTTGACAGTGGCCTGTCGTCGTGGCCCTCCACATGCTATCTTTGCGTAGTTATTTTCATCCTCAGAAGATGAACACTTTTGGGATTTCTTTCTCTGAGTGATACTTTTTCCATTTCGAGAATTCATCCTGAAATCAGACAGCAGTAGAAAAGTGGTAAAGGTTTCTTCAAAATTGATGTCATCAAGTATGATCAGTTTTATTTCAGCTTCTACATAAACTGAATGATGCAATTACAATATTTGCATATTGGTGCTGTCAATTATAACTAGACTATAGTAGATAGTCTAGTTATAATTGACAGCACCAATATGCAAATATTGGTGACAGCCAATATGCAAATATTGGTGCATATTTTTTATATGCACCAATATTTAGTTATATTTATAACTAGACTATATAACAATAGTCTAGTTATAAACCACTCCAAAGTAATTTAAACGTTTTTTTATTCTCAAATATAAGCACAACCTACAAATTCCTGAACAACACTGAACACTTTCAACTGATGTTATTGTTTTATAACTATCCCACATATTTAAGTTCTAGATTCTTATTAGAACATTACATTTATTAGAAGAAATTATGGCTGGATGGATAGATTCTCTTTAAAACGTAAGTCCATACCAAACTGAGATTTTTGTGTACCATTAAACCCCTAGTAGTACCATGCCTAATGACGATATATTACACATTTATTATCGGAATGCTACTGTGCAAAACATTACTTCTTTGCAACCTATTGCTAGCTCTTTGCAACCTATTGCTAGCTCCCATCAGACCAGCTCCACAACTTGGTGCAGGTGAAAGCACAAAGAATTGAACAATTGCGCTAACTCAAAGAAACTTAGGTATTATTGATTTAGTGCCATCATCCACAGGAAATGAAAATAAATCAGAAAAACCGGTTGAAGTACAACTCAAAACTACTTCTTTCTTGCCCTCTGTGTCAGCCTAGCTCCTCACAGACTAATTGCCATAGCAACTAACAACAATGCCACTTTTAGGATTCAACACCAAATCTTTCTCACACACAGAACAGAACATCCAGTCTATTGCAGGCTTAATGTTTATTTTGCGATTAAGTGATTAGCTCCTGCTGTTATTAGCTAATCTGACACAGCAGTTTGTGAGTTATGTTTACTTTCTGCATTCTTTACACATACAAGCTATAGCCCACAAAACGCACATTCATTAAAAAATATTCATTATAAATGGAGTCCATACTCGGCTCCTTCTGCACAAAAATATCCGTCACTTTCTGGTAAAAGTCCTCTTTATTTTGTTTTAAAAGTCACTCCGTCTCAATAGAGATCACTGGCAGGGAAGAAAGCCTTCTATGAACAGTCCTGTTCTAGCTGTATGTTTTGAGTCTTTTCAGAGTTAAGAATGACTGCTCCACTGATACAGTGAGAACTGGAACAACCTTGTCACCTCAGGAACAGTTGCAATAACATCCTTCTTGGACAAAAAGTTGAGAAGCTGTTCATGAGATTTACATTCGTCCCTCACAGTTTTTTGTTTTGTTTTGGGGTTTTTTTGCTATACAGTCCAATGTGATCAGACTTAAGTCTGACAAAGTCAAAGAACTTAGCATACTTTGACAGGCTCCTTAATTTTGTGTCATCAAAATGTTGCCATTTTACTGAATTTTGCGCAATCCACCAAACCAAGGAAAGCAAGTTCTTTGAAATGATTAAACTTAGTCTTCATTTGATTGCTGATGTCGTCAAGAATGTTACACAACACACATCTTCGTTTATCTCTAACCGATTGTCTCCATGCTGTCAACTCAAGTATTAATTTGACAGAGTGTTGATGCATGCAAAACGATATTCAATGTCCATTAACCTGAGATCTGAGATTTGCTTGTGACATCTGTGGTCTCATATTCTTCTACAGCAAAAAATGAGGCTGTACCGATGTTCTGTTTAATATCATTTGACATCAATGACTGTTTCAATTAAATCATTCAGTATTCTGTTTGACAAGAGAGAATACAGTAGATGTCATCAAATGTCTTGCTAGCCTGTCATCTTTCTCAGTAAAGACACACAGGAGTTCAACATAGTTGTCATGATAAGCACAGCCCAGGCTCTCATCATTTCCACGAAACACTAGCTGCTGTTTCGCGAGTAAGCAAGTTGCATTGATGAGATCTTTAAAAATCTCTCAGATCTCCTTTACCTATGGATACTGACATGGAGGCTACGCTGTTCATCTGTTTGGATAGAAGCCAAATGTGGTTGCTAAGGTGGTTGCCTTAGCAACCAGTATGTAACAGCTGATCCGTTATGTTTCTGTTGTTGGTTATGGCACTCACCGCTCATTGCTAGCGGTCAGGACATTGCTAAATGCTGTCTGTGCCAGAGCTAGAGGCCAGAAGCCACACAGTTCTTCTGTGAGAACAACTCAGTTGTCGTTATAACTCATCTGTGCTGGAAGGAGTAAAGTTCATGTAAGAGACCCTTCGTGTATCTTCAATTACCCACACGCCGCCGTCACACCGGAAACCAAAAGCACGACAATATCCATGTCCTGTCTTGTTTTGTGTGCCCACGCTTGTACGGACACTTGTTAATATGCTGTCGAAGTTTCTGAGTAATTTGGTCCCCTGGGTTTTCAGGCTTGTGGTTGTTCGTTTTTTTCTTTTCTTTCAGCTGTGTAATTATTGTTGTTTTTATTGTGTGCGGGTTTTTCTCTCTCTTTTTTTTCTCACTTTATTTTGTTGTTTTGTGCGGAAATAAAAATGGGGAGAATAAAGATAAATGTGGGAAATGTGAAAAAGTACACCATTCTAGAAATGATGTGTGCCCTGCAAAGACAACTGTGTGTCACAACTGTCAAAAAAATGGGACAGAAAGTCAGTAAATGAGGTTACAGAGACTAAAGACAAAGCAACCTCATACTTCTAAGGTTATGTGTGTGATAAGGAGAAGAAAAGTCAAGCATGGACTATACAGTTGAAAGTTGATGAAACTCCAGTTGAGTTTAAAATCGACACTAGTGCAGATGTCAATGTGATAAATGAAGAAACTTTTCACACACTTAACCCTGAGAGACCTCTGGAACCATCCGATCTTCCCCTGACCAGATGGGTTGTCTTGGCTGCTTCAATGTCACCCTCAACCACAAGACAAAAAGTACCCATCTAAAGTTTATGTTGCCAGTGGACATAAAGTCAATCTACTCAGCAGATCACTTTCAGTAAGGATGAACTTGGTAAGGCGAGTGACGGAACTGATCAATAACACAAGTGAACATCAAAAAGTGGATGGGGAACATGGTATACTAAAAGCCGAACCAGTCAAAATACAGCTAAAGAACAATGTGTGCCATATGCTATACATACTGCATGCCACATACCCTTTCCTTGGTACGGAGAGTTAAAGAGCTGAAAAGAATGGAGATTAATGGTGTCAGAATGAGCTGTGCAAGCTACTGAATGGTCAGCTCCTATGGTCCCCATTCTTAAAAAGAGCTCAGGCAAAGCCCGGATCTGTGTTGATTTAACTAAATTAAATAAGTCAAAGAAAAGGGAATGCTACATATTTCCCACTCCAGATGAAATAACCTCAAAACTAAATGGTGCTACAGCATTTTTCTCTCTTGACACAGCAAGTGGGTTTTGGCAAATGCCATTACATCCGGACAGCTACAGATTATCAACTTTCATCTCTCCATTTGACAAATACAGTTTCAAGAGGTTATGGATTTTTTTGAACCAATTTATTTGTGTGGTATTAAATGACAGTTAACATTTTGTTTTCCTAAGAAAATCTAACGCATGGACCTGAATAGGCATGAATCTCAGAATATTTTTGTTAACTTTTTTGGTGGAACATGGACTTATTTTTAATAAATTTATTGTGAGAGTATGGCATAAAAAGATGGTTAACTTTTTTTTTTTGAAAATGCACTGAACCTATTAGTTTCATTCAAAAGTTAATAAAATCTATTAAATGACTAATATTACATACAGAACAGAGAAAACTAAAGAGAATGCAATGTTGAGCTAATCATTTGTAGTCTAAATAGAGGAGCTGGTAGTTTATCTTAAGGCAATAAATAAAGGTGCAGAAATTAATTAGACCGCAACATGCACAGTGTGCTGCACAACCAATGCGGACGCGACTCCACTGCTGCAAAGAATTAAACTGAACTCATCCAGCGGTTTTAACAAATAGAGCTGAAGAAGTGACCCTTTCACGACCAGAAAGTGAGCGGCACTCAGGAGGAGCGCGGCAGACGTCATATCTGTCCGTTTCGGGAAACAAAACAACGCAAAAAAAAAAAAAAAAAAATTAAACCTTGAAAGCACACGCCCTGACCTGACAGGGTAAAAAGCTCGCAGAGTTCAATTGATCGGTTTGGATCCGACAGATCCAACTGAATGATGAACCAGCACAGATTTCTCTATAGACGCGACCAGGAGAATTTTGTGAGGCACTGTGTGTTCAGACCGCAACAGGGGAAGCGCTTGTAATTTAAGTTGAGTCGCTTAATTTATTATAAGTTATTGGGGCCACAGTCAGTTGAGCTAATTGTGTCACTTTGGAGAAAAATTTAGGTACATTTATCTGCTTTATGCGTGATGGGATCTGGTTTCATGGTTGAACTAGGTAATATTAACTAAACCACATAAAATGGGGCTAAATAGCCTATGTTAATATGATTATAATTTGACAGGTAAAAATAGTACATGACCGATTTTTTAAAAATACTATCAGTCAAAATGGCGGAGAACAAAAAAAATCTAGCACGACCTCCTGCTTATAATGCTCTGCACACACATCAACAGCTATCATTTTTATTTAATCTTAAATTTGAATAAAATAAATAAATGCAATTGATAATAATGGGTGGATAATTTTTATATTTCATGGTGCAGAAGAGGATTTTTGTTCCTGTAGTTTGTACCGCTTAGCATTCCTAATTGCACTTTTTGAACCTTTTCATTGAAGGTTTGTTTCAGTTTACTTTTGCATGTATGACTAACGTAAACAATCTACTTTTGTTAGTTTTACTATCATTAATAAAGAAACTGTTTCTCACTAATTCAGTCAGCCCAAATCTGCTGTACTGGAGTTAAAAAATACATTTGTAATTCAGTACATTTATGTTTGTTTTAAAAAAAAGTTTTCATCAACTGACTACTGTTTTACTGTATTTGATAGGTCAGGGGTCACCAATGCGGTGCCTGCGGGCACCCGGTCGCCCGCGGGGACATTGTCTGTCGCCTGTGGAGCAACTTCTAAAAACAGCCATTGTCATTAGGGAGCACTGCCAAAGAAATGATTTAATTTCATGTTTTTACATTGAAGTAATATTTCTTTATATTTAGAATTTAAAAAAAAAGTAAATTCTAAAAAATGTTTACAATAAATTGCTTTATGCATAAAACTCTTTTCTATGGTTAAAGTTCAGAACTATGCGCAGACGCCTGCAGGATGTTATCGGAGGGCAGCAGCGCCTGCAGCTGTAGGGCTGCACCCACTCTGCCTACCTTAAGATTTTCCTTGAAGTAAAAAAAGAAAAGAATCATTTCTGACGTTTTTCTTATCAAACCTTCTTTACAATGAACACAATTGTGGAGAAAAAAAAAGATCTTATGTGTCAAAACATTTTGTACGTAGCGCACATGTGAGTCTGTGGGGGTGGGCATGCTAAAGCTGAAATCTTATTGGTCAGTTTGCTTTAGTTTATTTGGCGGCTTGGTGCCTTCTCTGTAAGCTAAAAATGAACGAGCGGAGTTTGAACCTCCAGTAGTTCTTAGAGCGGTCTTGTGGATCCCGGCAGAGATTTTCAACGTGTGCAGGTCTGGCGGGTCGCCGGTTTATGAGCTTCTTTGATGTCTCCCGAACTGGAGAGCTGACGGATCCAGTTAGCGGACATCTGCCGCTCTTCCTCAGCGTCGCGCTAAGACTGAGGGTTAAACAATTTAATCTAGTCGAAACGTTGCACAAAAGAGTAAAAATTAAGCAAACATTGTTGCTTCACCTTCTCCTCCTTCTGACACCACCTGAACTTGGGAATCAACATCCTCCTCTTTCCGTGGATCACACGGGTCGCTTCGCTTCCATATCTTTATTATTTAGCATCATTTGTGTAAAAAAATAAAATAAATTAAGGGTGCACTGCTTTAGTAGTTTAGGTTTGTGCTGGTATTGTGCGGCGTGCACATGATGCGGTCGGAGAGGTGGTTGCACTCTTGCAGGTCAGGTGCAGTGATAGTTTTGTGCGTACCCTCCGATCTGTAGGACTTTTTTTTTTTACATTTGCTGATGTCAGCCAACGGGTGACCCGTCAGCTCTTAAGTTCGCGAAACCGCACCAGAACCGCGCACACTGTAAAAAGCTCAGGCGGGATCTTAGAACAACGGGAGGTTCAAACTCCACTCATTCATTTTTAGCTCACACAAAAAGCAAACTGACCAATAAGATTCAGGCTTTGGCGTGCCCTTTGACCCCCAAAGGGTCACACTGATGTGCGCTATGTACAAAATGTTTTGGCACAAAACATATTTTTCTTCTCTCCACAATTTTGTTAACAGTAAAGAGGGTCGTCTTTTTTTTATTTAAAGAAAAATCTCACAGTGCGTACAGCTGCTGCTGCAACAATCCAGCAGCTGGATTGTTCCAGCTGGTGGCCAGTTTAGAATCACAGAGAAAAGCTCCAAAAGAGAATCAAACTTAAAACTCTGAACTAAGAACTTCTGATCACATAATAGTAATTAACTATAGCTGCTATGGTAAACTATTACTGATAACTATTGTCAGTAGTCCCTAACATTAATATGACCAGGCCAGCTTGTAATCATATATATACTATTGTTATAAAGGCTGAGCCAAGAACATTTATGTCTGTATCAAACAAGTAGCCCTTCATGTTACTCTGTACCCATGAAGTAGCTCCCACTCTCAAAAAGGTTGGTGACCCCTGTGATAGTTATTGGCCGTTACTAAATCTTACATATGTGTATCGTATCAGAAGTGAAAAAGGTGGGTCGGTGCATCCCTGGGCAGATGACCACTCTCTCTGAGTCAAGTTCTGTTGGCAATTTCTTTCTGTTAAATGTGAGGTTCCAGAAACTCTAAGTTCCTGTTGGCTATGCTTCACTTTAAGGGTATGTGATAGCACTGCTACATTTATCCTCAAGTAGCTCTCTCATTGCACTCATCTTTGTACATATATTTTGGCATTGTGACAACTCTTAAAGTTAAGATGTTTTTTTTTTTTCCTAAAGCATCTTTAGGAAGATGCTTAAACAAAGCCATTTTAGTCCTTGTAAGAACGTTTTCATAAAACCTAACCTAAAGTGCCAGTTCTTTTAGTGAACTTGTAAACCTCTTTTTGGTTGGCAGCAACTATTCATCATCAACAATACACTTACTTGGTTGGAAGTTTTCTGCTTTTAAATTTGAGACTGGGCTCATAGTCTGATGCAGTTTCATTACTGTTATCCTCTGTCGATGAATCTGACCCAGTATCACTCCCAGAGACTGAGCCTGATCCAGAGTCAGAGGAGTCTGAATTCCCTTGCTTTCTGGATCCACTTGAGGTGTCAGATTCATCACTACTTGAAGAGTCCTGAAAAACAAAACAACACAAATGTAAACATTTGAAAGGTACCAAGCTCTCCTTCAATTTTACCCCAAACTGTGCTTTGGTCAGATGAGATCAATATTAGGCTATTGAGCAACAAAGATTCCAAGTCAATCTGCTATTAATATGTAGTAACACAACTAGCAGAATTTGTGTTACTTCCATAGGCCATGGGAAACTTTGGTTGCATGTCATTGTAAATTCTTTGAAATACTACAACATATTGGGCTATAAAACTGATGAGTGGTCACCAAGTCCTTTAGCTTTAGCTTTGAGTTCTGAGAACACAAAGGGTTTATATAATTAGAAATACATTCTGCAAATAAGCTTTTTATAACAAAAGCCATCATGTGAAAATCTATAGAACTTAAGCACCAACACCAAAAAAGCTCTCCTAACTGGAAAATGATTATTGTAATGATTCATAAAATGTTTCAAGTACCTCGATTATTAAAATTCCTCAAGGCAAATTATCTACCTCGAGATTTTGTGGAATTATGTTTTACTGTTTATTGCACTGTGTTTCATCCAGATGATTATTTGTGATGCACAAAACTCTGACTTCTGCCAATATGTTTTTGGCAATTGCTAAGCTAAGCTCTTAGCATAACACAGACCAAACATCCTCTTTTCCTCAGGCATGTCCACTTTTCAAATTTTGTCCATGTCATCGGGTAGGAATTTATTTGATTGAAGAAGAATAGGCACCAAATTAACTGGCACGACATGTGGAATACGACAGTCTTTCTCACAGACTGTCGAGTTGTTGAGTTTTGTAATGTCTTCATATTTTTATGGCTAAATTAGAAAAAGAGGACACATTATACTGTTGATGCTTTGATTTTTCATGACTAATCTCCCAATAAACCATTTTGACAAGAAAAAAATGTGACTTTGCATTTTAACACCTTGAAATTGGGTCTCTTCAAGAAGCTCCTGCTTTTTCTGACAATACGTCTGCACAATAGGGTTTCTTCACTAAGCCTTAGTGCGTGACTGGCTCAGCGGACAGAGTAGTTGTCTTGTAGTTGGAAGGTTGTAGATTCAATTTTAGATTCCTCCTGACACATGTCAAAATGCCCCTACCGATGTGCACATTAGTTTATAAATGTGTGGGTGTCTGAGTGCGAATGGGTGAATGTGGCTCTAGTGGATAGCACTATGAGTAATCAAAATGGCTGGAAAAATGTTACTCAAGTTCAGTCCATTTACCATTCAGCAATGTTTTTAAGAGTGTTACAATGACAAGCACTTCATATAATAAAATCAGCAGATGCACAGGTCCACAAGGTGTTTGCTAATTCCTGCTGCTGCTAGTCTGAAGGAGAAAAGTGGAGGAGGCGCCGACGCATGGCTTGAAGATTGCATGGTAAAGGGAGCATCCTGTGAGAGCATGAGTTTAGGCGCCCTCAAATGGTTGCCACTTGAGATTCAAGTATTTCTCAAACAAGCATGAGGGAATAACATGCACAAATAACAATAACATTATGTAAAACTCAAAAAAGGATATGCGTAATACTCCCCAATTAAACATCAGAAACACACAGAGAAGCAGCTGAATACAGACCTCGTCTGACCCACTGTTAGAAGAGGCCTGTCTCTGTTGTTGCTGCTGTTTCCTGAGCATAGCCGATCTTTGAACTGCCAGAATGCTGGGGTTGGACTTCCAGAACTGTGATTAATGCAAAACAAATTAGTAATCTAAACCCAAGTTTAGGAAACAACCAAGTCAGTAGACTTAGAAAAAAGAATGCAATTCCTGCAGCATCCAATAAATACATTTGACAGAAAATAATCTTCTGTGAGTTTAACTTTTAGACTTTTTAAAAATAAAATATATGAAGCAATACAGCTAAAATTTGTGTAATTTATTTTAAATTAAAAAAAACTTTTGACATTTGCTCCGAAATAAATATCTGCACAACACTAAAAACGTGTACAGTTAAAAGAAAAGTCTACAGATCTTAAACGGTCAAAGCTGCCTGACTAACTGGAAACATCAATCCAACAGAGCTGTAAGATAAAAACAGTAGGACCTTTTTCATTTATGCAAAAATATTCCCTTCTTACCAGTCAGCTGGATCAAGCATTTTCAAGAAAAGTCTACCCAAAAACAGAAACACAAATAAAAAAACTGAAAGCAATCTGCCTAAAAATAAAAACTGCATAATAGATGCAGGAGTCAACTTTTAGAAACCAGCTCATTAATATGAATTTGGATGCAAAAAGGTCAAAACTGTGTTTTACAGCTAAACAGATAAAAACAACAATTCAATAGGCTGAAAAGACCCGTGTAAATTAAATTACAAAAATAATATTATGGGTGTAGCTGAATCACGGCATGGAGACCCAGTTGACCTTTGCTGTCATTACAGCTAACCGGAGTTGGAGAGAAGTGAGTAAATAGGCAGTGGGGCGGGTCAGAAAAAATGCCAAAAAGCACGGAAGTGCAAGGAGAAAAATGTGTCAAACTAACCACTATGTTTACCACACAAACCTTGACCGCTGGAGCAGATTCAGGATTTTATAGAATTTCTTTATTTTACATGTACATATGGTCTACCTAGTGACATAATTACGTAATTGTATAAACACCATATTTCATAAAGCAGGAAAAGATAATACTTATGAATGAAATCTGCCATATTTAGAGAAACACACACGCAAAATAAGCAGGGTGACATAAAATTGGAGCTTTATGAACAAATATATTAATACATGATTGTCCAGAAACAGCAACTGTCCATCTCAGCATTTATCGAAAAATATGAGAAATGGCTGCAAAGTGGTGTTGAAGCTGAATGTACAACCTGTTTGCGTAAATTTAAAGACAATTTTACAACGCTGTGATTATATGAAAAAACTCTGATGACTTTGTGGTTTAAACAAAATTTCTTTGTAATGTTATGTTAAAATAAAGTCAAATTAGTTGTTTTGTGTGTCCAGCACCTAGCTGTTTAAAATGAAGAACCAAAACTACATTAATACAAACTAGGACTGTAACAATCCTTCGAATGGTTTGAGTACGTTGATAATTAATTAAAGGTCCTCAAGGAAAATTCGTTGCCTTGAAGTTTCAATTGTGTTTTATTATTCTGTGTTCTGGCCAGCTGATCATTTGTGTTGTGCAGCGCTCTCACTTCCACCTATGAACATAGAAGTTTTGAGTAATGTCTCGGGGGATTTCATTAATTGATTATAATGTCTGGGTTTTTATTATTTTGCGGGGGACCAGTAAGCATTTTTAATTTGACTGGCCGGATGCCTGGAGTACCGCAGCATTTCTCTTCCTAGAGTTGCTGGTTCTGGTTGGTGGCTGGTTCAGAATGAAAACCACTACAGGTGTATTTATACAGGTGAGCAGATAGACTGAACACTGCCGGGCAGTTGTGCTGTTGTTGTTTCACTTAAGTGTAGCTTTACAGACGAACCAGAAAATAAATTTTATATCACCCTGGTTGCCACAAATGGGTGGTGTGGCACATCATGGCAGTGCATAGCTGGCAGATGCCTTTCTGTGTGTGGTGGAGGAGCCAAATCCAGTCACTAACGTGGACACAAAAGCTATAAATGGCTGTGCAAAGGCAGAGTTCACCTATTAAATTAACTGAAGATGAATACATAAACTAAAAACTAGAGTATAGAAATTTTTTTAGAAGTGTCTTTATATAATAATTATTAAATTGAGTATAATTTCAGATTTTTGTATAATTTTTGTCCTGGTTAACTTAAAAAGTGAGTTATTATTGTTAATGGCTAGTGTTCTAGCCATTAATAATGGCTAGAAAACTTGCCATTGTTTTCTAGCCATTGTTAGAAAACATTTATATGCAGGCCAACAATGGGATGTTATGTTTCTATATGTTATTACTTATAACATATAGAAAAGTTATTGTAGGGATGCTAAACATGAAACTTTGAGCCAATGTTGATGTCCAATAGTAATACGTCTGTTATGGCAGAATTTACTAATATCTTATTTTCTAAAACTTTTATTTAATTACTTGATTAATTGTCAGAATAATTGATAGAATATTCGATTACTAAAATAATTGTCTAAAAGAGCCATAATACAAACGAAAGAATCATTTGCCAGAATAATTTCAATTAGTCATAAATACACTTATATGCAGGCCACATATTAGTGGCAAAGTTTTGCTGACATCTTGAATTTGTTTACCTCGGCTCCATCAATGTTTGGCTTATTTGGTGATTCCTTTTTCGCATTGGATTTTTCAGTGTCAGACTCAGACTGACTGCCAGAGTCTGAGGCGCTTCCTGAGTCACTGCTCCCCGACTGGCTGCTACTGCTGGAGGAGCTGGAACTGGAGCCGGAACCCGAAGCAGAGGCTGAGCCTGATCCAGACTCATCATCAGAATTACTTGGATGTTAGAAGATAAAACCATATTAGTAGTTGTTTAATAAATAAATCATAACTTTATAATCTTATAGTTAAGTCGAAATTCAACAAACAAGTGTTTGTTAGCATCCCAGTAAATACAAACTTTGGATTATAACGTTTAATCAAGATTATCTCTTACATATGAAACCAACTAATCCTAATGCTTGTCAATCACAGTGTCGCTTAAAAAAAAGTTTTTTAAAAAAAGAAAAAAGAAGTAGTCCTGCGAAACAGACTAATGGCAAAGGATGGCCTCTCACTGTAGTGAAGATGATGATTTTGTTATGATGCAGATGAAAGATAAGCAAAGTATCATAAAACAAAAACTGGCAATCTTATTAATTGACATAGTTGAAAGTTTCAAAAAGAATCACTGCTTCATTATTGATTTTAAATAATGTTTAGACATTTTTGCACTGGAATGTGTACACTTCTTTTCCAGTTTTTTGTTTTTTTAACACCATTTTGAGAGTTTTTCAATTTATTTAGTCAGTTTAAACAGCTGAAGATATTTCTCATAAAACCTATCTGAAACTTTCATTCAGAGTATTTCACAGTTGCAGCATACTTGTAGAAAAAAAACATTAGCATTTCCAGTATACATTTGTGGTTCAGGTAGAACAGGTCTACTAGCAATAATGTACATGCATAAAATAATCTGATCATTTTCGAATTGATTTTATTCCAATTTTTTTATGGTTTGTGAGATTTATTGAAAAAGATTATAGAAATAAAGCTGGCTTAAAACCTAAATGTTAATGTGTGCATCAGCATGTTACAAAACATAACTACATCCATGTAATGTTTAGTGTAATGTTTTTGTACAGCATAAGGATTTTCCATAAACATGCAGGAAGCCTTAAAAAAACCCACTCCTTTTATAGCCAGTATTTCAACCCTCTAAATTTATATTAAATTAACTCCAATAAAACAAGACATAAGCAAAAATAAAGACACGTGACAAACTAAATTAATTACATTTAGGATACTAATGTCAATTTAGTCAGAGTCAGGAAAATGATCAGAACAATGATGAAAAACAACATAAATGTGCAGTCAATTAAAAATAATTGAAATACAGCCAAGACGAAGTTTTCAAAAATACCTTATACAGTACTATTTGCTTTAAATGTGCAAGACACAAACAGAATGTTCACATGTGGCCATCAGGTCCAGTGTGCAGTTGTCCTGTAAGGAGGAGTTACTTTACCTTGATTCTCCATTACTATTGCTCACACTTTCATCTTCACTGCGCCCAGCCATCTTGAACTCCACAACAGGGACGCGTGAACCACTGGTAAAAAAAAGTTCCCAGAAATAAACCTGAAAGAGAGAATGCCAGTTACATTTTTTTTTGTTGAAAAAGTCAGAACTATACTTGAGTTTTGCTAGTTTGTGTTGAGTGATGAATCACAGACCATATTTCTTTAAATCATGAAATCTGATGAAAAGAAAATTCTGTATATGCTCCTTCCACATGCAGAAGGAGCACAACTATCTTGACTAGTCAGCATATAGTTTAAACCAATATTTTCAGCACACACTGAAATATTTTTTGTAAGATTTGTGGGTTTTTTTCTATTTCTCAAAGTTTTTAACAAAATAACCAATTTCCCTTCCTCATCTTTTTAAGGTTTAGGAGAGTTCAGCTGCAGGCATTGGTCGGCTTCAACAGAATTGCTTTTCTAAACCGTATCCGGCATTCCTACTCCATTCACATTATAGTACCATTAATATTTCCATAGGTATCTGACGTCCATGGAAACTCCATATTGTATGTAATTAGTGTGGATGGAGAGACTGTAAAATACAGTCTGCATCACAATAACACTATTGTGATGCATTTATTTGGATATGTAGTTCTGCAGGTTGATGGTCTTTATCCTCCTGCTCTGGGTCAGACTCTGAGGTTGGATGGACAAGGCGTCCATTGTTGACATCTTTAATAAACTTTGGAATAAAAGGTTTCTCTGCCAGTATATAATCGTGTCGCTACTATCAGACTACAAATATGGCCAAATGGAGTGAAAATGGAACCCTGTGCGATCTGGAGAGGGGTGGGGCTTGAAATGTCTCTTTCACATTTAAAAAGACAGCAACAAAACAAGGGGTCTGAAGAACTATAATGAGGAATTCAGACCAAAGCATTGCAGTTCTACTTTAAATACCATAAATGAATGAACTTACATGTGAAAAGGAAGAATTTAAAAGCATGACATATCCACTTGGAATAATTGCAGTGGAAATTGTGAAAACAGCATCATATTGCCTTTCCTTTCTTCCAGAACACAGAATGCAGCCTGTCCCCAGCAGAGCATTTATTCCCTACAGGTATTTCTAAACAAATAAAATGTAAGATTCTGTGAGACCTTTTCATGTTTTAAATATTTTTGTTGGTATGTTAATGTTCATGGAACAAAAGCAAATATGAGTGACTGATTTTAATACAATTTTATTCTGTTTGCCAACATCTGATTCAACAGCTGATTCAAAACTTTCAGAAAGGAAAATTTCAATGCTTTGAAGGTCTAACTGCACACCTTTAGTTTTATGTCTAAAATACTGGTTCTCTGCAATAAACAGTGATTTGTTAAAACAAATTCAAAACTCTACTCTACTCTGGAAATTATAAAAAGAATCTCTCCAAAGGTCGATCACACTGACACAAGTTCCGTTCAAGGCTTCTTCCTATTAAAAGAACATTCTTCATTCTACCATTATTTCAATGCACACTCAATATAAGGGATGAGTGCAAAGTTGATTCATAAATTGCCTTCATATAGGAAGGATTTCTGCAAGCATGACATGATTCAGCAGTTTGGGTTTACTTGAATTTTACCAATTGGAAGAATAAACTGATTTTAGTCCAAATTTAATTGTGTTAATTGTGTTTATCAATTGGATCTGTTTTTGTAAAGTGTCTTCAGATAATACTTGTCAATCAGTGCTAAATGAATAAAATGAGTTGAAGTGCAATCTTCTCACTTACTTCTACTAATAGATAATTCTAGAAATCTGAGACGCAGCGACCGAACGATGTGTCTCTACCGTCTTATTCCTCACCTGTCTTGAATGTTCGTCCTCCTTAACTATAGTGCTTAAGCTCAACGGTAGCTAGCGGCAACCAGCGACGCTTCCTGTTCAGCTTCTGCTGTTAAAATGAGAGCAGGCTAGACCGAAACAACCGCACTTCTGAGGCCTGAAAGGCCTACAAAGCACCCATGTTCCACGATCATAAAATATCAAAAAAAAACATGCCTTCTCTATACGAAATAACTTAAGCACCTAATGATAATCACCTAATAAGTGACTGTTTATCTATCTACGATATTATAACGCGTGGCTGCAATTAACCTTGTAGCATTAGCCAACAGGCTACATCTGACTACTGACGCAAGTGAACTCGGCTATTGGCGGGGCGAGATGTCTGGCCCGCGCCAGCAACTAGTTAAAAATCCCATTTCATTTAAGGACAACACTCGTTTTCTTATCTATCAACACACTTTAATGATGAATTGAATCATTAAAGTGTGTTGGCTGTTAAATTATGCTCTTGCTAAACTATATGAACTACTACTGTGTTTTGGAATCGATCAATTTAAACAATAAAAAAGTTCGGTTTGTCTTAATGTCAAATACCATGTAATCCAATACTACGTAACAAAATACCTGCCTCGTTTTACGCTAGTTCATGTTGGATAAAGAAATAGCAACTGTTACTGTTGGGGGTTCGTGTACAAGTGTCAGCTAAGGCTACAAAGCACGAGGCTAGAGTGGAAGCTAACAAAATAACATAATGTTGTACTAATACGGGCACAATAAAAGGATCCATTTCCCCAAAGCAACTATACATCACATTTTACCAACCATTGTGAATAGTTAAGAAAACCTCTGCCAGAACAGTAAACCAGAATATTGCGTTAAGATCGCTTTGGTTATTTAACCAAAAGCAGCTAACAAAACTTCACCTTCTCCCATCTTGTTTTCATTTGCTCCTCACTTCTCGCGGTTTTTGGCACATTGGTATGGAATATTAACTGACCTTTTCATTCATTTATGCCTAGAAAAACCAAATCGATGAGCGTACCTTATTTTGTGTTATATACAAGCCTCCAAAAAGTTGTCAAAATGCGATTTTCAGATTTTTAGAGCTCCTTTGGTCCTCAAGAAATCTGCTGTGAAGACAGCAGCATGAGCTAACGCTGCCTCAAGCTAGCTGCAGTTCCCGGTCGGTCGCACAGTCAGAGAAGCTCTGGGTGACTGAAGACGGTGGGGCTGTTGGAGGGCCGCTATCACTGCCCGCTTAATACCGAGAAGACATCCACTAAACCGCATTACAGGGAGCAAAGCCAGGTTTAGCGGCCCATGGACTTCCTAAAACAACCGGCCTCAGCCATGACGACGTAACGTTCACTACACACGAAGGAAACCCCACGCAATGACGTCACGCCTCCAGGACCTGATCAGTTGTCTTCACTCTTAAATCGGTGGTGAATTCCATTTGACAGGGCTGTCGAGGTGCTGTGGTGGAGCAGGGGTTAAGCATAACCCCCCCATGAAGGCTTTAGTCTGTCACAGGTTCGTTCCCGGCCTGATGACCTTTGCCGTATGTCTCTTATTACGTGTTTTCCTGTCAATTCACTATCAAATAAAGGCCACTAGTTCCAATAAAACCTTTAGAAATAGGGTTGTCTCCACTAACACTCTCCCGCACTTTTATTGCACAGGAAGAGATTTAACTTTATATATCTAGGTATATTGAATAAACAGAAATCCAGCAGCAGACAATACCTTAAGAATGTTTGGAAACCATGTGCCATGTTTCAAAATAATTAATAGCTGTTTTAACATCTATTTCGAAATAGCTGGTCCAAAATAACTACTTTTTAATAAAAATAATCTTACAAATAATCTTGTAGCTCTACCTTAAATTATACTATTTTAATAATTAAAAAAAGTTAATATTTTTTTATAAGCACCTTACAAAATACAATTTATTAAAATAAATAAATTGTACGCCTCCCTGATGAGGTGTTTCAGGCACATCCCACTGGGAGGAGGCCCCAGGGAAGACCCAGGACACACCAGAGGAACTATGTCTCCTGGCTGGCCTGGGAACGCCTTGGGATTCCCGCGGAGGAGCTGGAAGAAGTGGCTGGGGGAGAGGGAAGTATGGGCCTCCCTTTTTAAGCTGCTACCCCTGCGACCCGACCCCGGATAAGCGGAAGAAAATGGATGGATGGATGGACGCACGGACGGATGGACGCACGGATGGATGGACAACGCAATGATAAAATTACTAAGATAGAAAGAGCAGAAGGCATCAGGCATCACATTTGAACAAATGTGTTTTGAGTTGTGATTTGTCACAGGAGAGTGAATCAATTTTTCCAAGATGGAAAGGTAATGATCATCTTTGATAATCTCAGGGTTATCAGAGATGCTAGATAAGGATGATTTCCTCAGGAGAAAACTCATTTCAGCCAATTGCATCTGAAATCTTTCGGGTTTTGAGCATGGATGAGGGTAGGGAAGTAGACTGACCAGTAAATCTAGAGCTTCGTCTTTTGACTCAGCTCTCTCTTCACCACTACAGACCGGTACAGTGGTCGCTTCACTGAAGTTGCCACACCAATACGCCTGCATCCCCCAGAAACCTGTTGAGGGTGTAGAGCTGATCCAGTGTTCCACAAGGACAAAAACTGCTCTTCCTGAATCCGAGGTTTGACTATCCAACGGACCCTCCTCTTCAGAATCTCTGAACAAATATTCATAGGGAGGCTTAAGCGTGTGACCTCTCTGTAGTTGGAACACAGTTTGCAGACCCTCTTTTTGAATAGGCAGGGTTAGGGTTAGTACCCTAAGCCTAACCACCATCCCTATTCAGTTCTCCTGGATTGATCCCTAGGAGATCCTTTTTGGTGGCCTCACACTGTAAAAATAAAAAAATGCATAAAATTTATGGTTAAAAAAAGTGAAATACCAGCTGTTGCACACTGTAATATCCAAAGCATTATTTTGTCCTAGAAAATAAACTGAATTACCATAACTCAAAAAACTAATTTAATGTAATTTTTACAGTTATGAAATGAATTAAACACATACATTTATTGTGAAAATCTTACAATTGTAAAATTCATAGAAAAATCTTGTAATATTTTACAAGAAATATTACAATTAACATTAATGTTAATTACCCCAAATAATTCATATATTCATTCATATATTTTGCTGATATTTATATGTACAATATAAAACCATAAACCAGACTGCAAAAATAATTTTTACAGAGAATAGAATTTTGGTACAATATTTTGGCTTCTTGTGTTTTTGAATAATCAATTGAATTCATAATGCCTTTGTGAAATGAAATCTCAAAGCAAGACTGTTGTTGCTTGATTGTAACGCTGCAATTCTGTAGTTGAGCAGTGGCTCTGGGGTTCCTGTACTCACCGCTTGGCCTGTCATGATAACAAATTTTGCTGGATGATAAATTGTTCCAGAAGTTATTGCGATAAACAGTAAAATGGTGGTTTTGAGACCATTCATAAGTAATATAATGGTAATGGCAAAATAAAAATACGAGAACACATTCTCAAAGATCAGTAAACTTTAAATTCTAATGAACATTTAACACTGGAACTGGAAGTAATGCTAAATATCCACAATAAATAAATAAAACAAAAGAATAAAATGAATTTTTAAGTCCTTCTAAACAAAATGTCCTTCAAAAAAGTGCCAGTTGAGACTAAAGCACCAAACTGAAGACTTTTATCATCCAATTCTTGGTAGGAAGAGAGAAAAACAGAAATAAACAATAAATCATGCCAATGGAATTTAATGAGTTTGTTTTAATTTATTATCCAATTAATTGATGTATTGATTATTGTGATAGGGCTACTCCCCACAGTATTGTCAGTTCAAGTGCACCTAATGGCGCTGAGAAAGTTGCGGCCACTCAATTGAGACACAGCCTTCGCGATAAAGTTTGTGCTATTTCTGTGGCTCAGAAAGACAAGGACAACACATTTCTGTATGGCAGGTAAGCACCTTTCAGAGTTTTAACTGAAGTTAGCTAACTTTAAGCAACTGATAAAGAAATGTTTCCCTGTAATGTCTGTGAGCCACACTGTCTATTTACATGCATTGCAGCTGGTAGGAAACAATAATTTTTGCTATATGAAGCATTTAATGCTAATTTTTCCCAGATGCAAAACTTACAGTGGCACAGTTGGTAGCACTGTTGCCTTGCAACAAGAAGATCCTGGGTTCGATTCTCGGCCCGGGGTCTTTTTGCATGGAGTTTGCATGTTTTCCCTGTGCATGGTGGGTTCTCTCTGGGTACTCTAGCTTCCTCCCACAGTCCAATAACATGACTATTACATTAAATGGTCTCTCTAAAATTTTCTCTTGGTGTGCATGGTTGTTTGTCCTGTGTTGCCCTGCGACAGACTGGCGATCTGTCCAGGGCGACCCCGCTTCTTGCCCAGAATGTTAGCTGGAGATAGGCACCAAATTGCAAATAATTTTGTACATCATGCAAGTGATTATGTACATCTCTTTCCAACACTCCACCTTCTGCTCGTCTGATGAAGCATTGTTATGATCAACAATGCTTCTCCTTGCCGTTCATTAATGGTGTTTACAGCTCAGCAGGCACTTAACATATATTTAGCCCAAACAGCTGGCAAAGCCTTGCAAATATAAACAATAATATTAATGCAGACAATATGCAGATACAACCAAAAAGAGTAAATATATATCTGACTAATAATGGATGGTAAATGAACACATTTCAATCCAAGCCACTTAAACCCAATATGTAGAGTGCAGCCATGTTGTCACCAACAGAGTGGTAACCTTTTATATAAGAAAATGCTGTAGGAACTTTAGAAATACTTAAAGCAGTTTTATAAAACTTCTCAGTATTTTTTGTCAGTTCGGTAAAGAATACAATGTAAATTCTTCAAATAACATTTTCTCTATTCTAATTTTTAAAAATTTATCCAGACTCTGAAAATTGATATACTGAGAAATTTGATTTAACAAACACTTCAAGACTGGACATTATTCTGCTGCAAACAAGTCATTTTGTACTCTGGGCTTCAGCTTTCCATCCTCCACCCCATCAAGACTTTCTGAATAAAGCTGAATGTTCTGGACAAACATTTTGGGTGATATAGAAGCAAGGTGGGCTGCACAGCGGCACAGTTGGAAGCACTGTTGCCTTGCAGCAAGAAGGTTCTGGGTTCAATTCGCAATCCGGGGTCTTTCTGCATGGAGTTTGCATGTTCTCCCTGTGCATGGCGGGTTCTCACCAGGTACTCCCACAGTTTGGTTAACTGGGCTGTGTAAATTCTCCTTGTTAGAACATTCCTGTTCCTCTTAGTCTCATCAATACAAATTACATTTCTGGATTACTCCTAGCTCAGAAATTAATTGTTTCCAGTACAACAAGCCAAAATACAAAATAATTTTCAGCAAAGTCACATTGTCCTAGCAATAACTAAAGAAATTAATTGGCAATCCAATTTTAAGCAGTATAAACTTTACAGTGATCTTTGGTTGAGTTGGAAAATTGTAAGATAAGATAAAGATCCCCTATGGGAGAACATTTTGTTGTCCCAGCATAGTACACAATAAAAATTAAAATAATAAAGTAAAAATAATAACATATGACAATAAATGATGATTAGCAGTGACAGTCTTAAATTATTATCATTATTTATGATAATCTTAAGGACTAGCATAAATAGTTGTCGTTTTGATGACATTACATGGACAATGTTGTAGAGAAACCCAAAGGATGGAGATACCTTATCTCACTCTTTCAAAGTGTTATGTTTGAACAAGGTTAATAAAGGATATTGTTAAATTTGCTGAAAACTTACATCCCACGTTTTGATGAAGGTGGATGAGTCTTTGTGCAAATAAAGAGAAATGGTGTGAAGAACAGCAAGTCATTCAGGAATATCAGCATTGCTGAATCATAAAAACATTTTCTTCCATTTATTGGTTTATTTTGTAAAAAAAAAAAAAAAAGGTCAAACTTAATAAAGCTGAAAGCAAGAATAATAATAATAAAAACACACTAACCTAGAGATCATGGGTTCTGAAGAGCTGAGACAGAACATCATTCACTTTTCCAGTGCAAGCAGCTTTCTTCCTAAATGAGCTCTGGAGCATGTTGGTCCAATACTGCATAAAGTGGTTCTTCAGGTTGAGGTTTGTAATCCTGTGAAAACAACTGCAACTTAATAAAATAAATTTTAAAAAACGTAATAAAAAATACTAAAAAAAAACAAACACACAACATACCACTGTAAATGCGCAGGGAACAAGAAAGCAGCCACCTCGGTAGAAATGTTAACTTTAGTATGCAAATCAGAAAGTAACTATCCAGTTACACACAAGTTTCTCTGTGTTATCTGTGTAACATTTCACAGTTAGTGGACGGGGATGGCGGGGGGAGAGGTTGATTCATGAAATCGCAGGATGCGCTGTTGTTATGTCGAGAAACGCATGCCTCTTCGGTCATATTTCAGTTTTAGTATTACCATGCGAGAGTTTAGAGCGATGCGAGTTCCCGCGACAGGGCATGTAAATCTCTGCATGACACCGGAAACGCTATCATTTCCCCAGTTTCACCCTATAGTGCCAAAAAATGCTCCAGGCATTGCAGTTACCTGCTCCATGAAGCGGTTCTGGGTGACTATGATGAAAATCCTCCTCTGATCTCCTCTTGTTAGTTCTCCGCCCACTTCATTCGGAATGAAGCACCTACCAAATATATGTTGAAAGCATACTTTGTACTAGAGCAATGCTTAAGTTGAGCTGAACCAAATGATGCGGTGTCCCATAAGAAGGCAGTACTCGGACTCGGACTGCAGGATTCGTGCAGTTTATGTTTCATCCCAACACTTCGCGCCTCGACGTGGATAATCGTCATTGCAGGTTGGTGCGATGTTTCACATTTCTGTAAAAATGATGTAGAATTGTCTGTAGCACAAACCAGGGTCATTCTTTCTTTTACAGAAAAATAACAGCTGCGGACTGCAGTCCTATAGGCGCTGCAATTTTGATTCACTGCAGTTCATTTAGACATTATTCTGAAAATACGGTATGACTTACGCAGTCAGGTAGTTGATTCCCGGCCGTTTGGCTACGATCAAATGTCGTGTCTGTTCTTATTAGCAGTTCTGAATTCATCCCACAGTTTCCTCTGGGTGGCGTGTGGGGAAATGGCTGGGTGACAGGAGGTGATGTTTCAGGAGCAGGACGCCCCTCTGTACAGCAGTAGGGACGTCTATTTAATACATTTCTACGTAAAACACTGGTATTCTTCCCTTGTGAAAAATAAATATGCAAAGTAAATGAAATCTTAGCATACTTGGGCATACCATACTTAAAGCAAGACTAATAATCTGTATATTTTAGTTTGTTAATGATTATTTAACTTAAGGTATTCTTTTTCAGAACAACTATTTTTGCACTTAGTATTTATTAGTTGTGATTAAACTGTAGAAAGTTACAAGTTGAACTGCATCTTGTCTGATGGGTAATGTGCTTGCATCAGAACATGTTCTTATGAACCCTGGGAGAAGGTTCAGGGTTCCCCAGTGCAAATATAACCGTCTGAAACTTTCATTTGTACCACTCTCCATTAACCTGATAAATGGCATACTGGACAGAGTAACAGGATGACCAAGAGTAGGATGTAGAGGATGTATTGATAGATAGATAGATAGATAGATAGATAGATAGATAGATAGATAGATAGATAGATAGATAGATAGATAGATAGATAGATAGATAGATAGATAGATAGATAGATAGATAGATAGATTGCATTTATTGTCATTGAACAGGATTCAACGAAATTTCCATTGCAACTCCCGTGCAAAAAGTCATTGTATGTGAATGCAAATGATTATGGGGATGTACTGCCGATCTGACACTTTGCTTTTTTTTATTTTTATTTTTTCTGTTTTTATGTATTTATTTATATGGTTACTGTCCTTTAGGATGGGCTTTTTATTGTTGTATTGCAGTTTTGCCCTTGCTTCCAAAATGCATTTCTCCTAAGGTAATAAAATTACCTTATCTTATCTTATAGGCATTATTACATGCTAAAGTGGAACAACTTCATGTGCTGGATTATAAAACTTCACAGTGAAACAAATAACAAAAGGGAAGAATTATAACAGTCCTGGAGGAGCCTGGACAAAAGAAGAAAGTGAGGATGATAGTCGCAGGGTAACAAAGGAAGAGTCAGGTATGAACAGATAAATGCATTAAAGAAACACATTTAGTTTAATTATACCAATATTAATACAGACCCCAGTAGCATTTATAACCAGTTACCTTCGTACAGATGAACATGTAGTATTTGTCAATCACAGTTTCATTCAACTGGACATGAGATCAGCTGCAGGCCTTCATCCACCTCTTGCATTATTCCAGATTTCTTTTGGATTTTGCAAATGTAATAAATTGTATTCCACATTCTAACAGCTGGATAACAGCTGTCAGGATTGCATATTCCTACTGACAACATTTGACCAGGATTTCCTATTATTTTCCTCTAAATCTCTATGACCGCAATTTGTTAGCAACGATGAAGCCCAGCAATGTTGTCAGTGGTTCAGTTCCTCAAGATAAGAAGCATGTACTTGAGGGCAAAGTGCAACTATCGATTGGTCACTTGCTGATAAAGCCCCTAGATCGAGGGTCTCAAACTCCAGTACTTGAAGGCCAGTGTCTTGCAGTTTTTAGATGTGCCACAAGTACAAAAATGCTGGAATGAAATGGCTTAATTACCTCCTCCTTGTGTAGATCAGTTCTCTAGAGCCTTGCTAATGACTAATTATTCTATTTGGGTATGGCACAGCAGAGGCGCATCTAAAAGTTGCAGGACACCAGCCCTCTTGGACTGGAGTTTGAGACCCCTGCTTGATTGAAAGATGGCATCATGTCAATTAAGTAATAAGCCAGTAGACATTAGAGAGAGAACGAGAGAAGGTGGCACAGGGGGCACGAGAGAGTACACAGAAGATTCGGAAAAATGAATCTAACACTAAAGCATAACTAAAGATAGTTATGCCTTAGTGCACATGTGTCAAACTCAAGGCCCGGGGGCCAAATCCGGCCCGCTGTAGCTTTTTATGTGGCCCTCTAGAGTTTAGACTAAACACTAAGTATGATTAACTATTATGTTATCAATCAAATCAATGCAGTTTTTATCTGTTTCCTGCCAATTTATATCAATCAATCCCTCCAGTTTATTGAGAATTATTGTGGAAATTTACACAAAATCCCTGCATTTTTTTGTGCTTATTGGGAGTTTATTGCAGATTTTTCACAGAAATTGTGAAAAACTTTCTTAGTTGTACTAAACAGCTGCCTCAGCTTTAGTTGATGTCTGATTATAGTCCATGATTTATACAGTGAGTAAATAAAAAAATCGCATTTATTATTAGTCCCTGGAGAGACTGAAAAGATGTTCAATAATATTACTTAATTTTAAGAATTCATTGACATATTAACAGTTTGTGAACAGGTTTTATCAATACATTCTGGCACAACCGGCCCTTTAAGAGCCTTCATGACCTTGATTTGGCCCAAAACGAAAATGAGTTTGACACACCTGCCCTAGTGTAACAGGGGCTCACTGCCCCTTTTATCTCTGATGCCCCTAGTGCCCTTTTTGAGTTTTTTTTTTTTTTCAAAAATAGTTTTTTTCAATTTTTTCTTTTATCTGTATGTCAGAAGGCCTGTTTATGCCCCTCAGCAATATTTAGCTAAATTTAATAATTTAGCAAAATAAATCAGCCTGGCTGCTCTCAGTCTAACGACTCTCAGTTTCTCTGCCTCGCAATAGTGGGAAAAAAACCTGCCTCGCCCCTAAACACAAAAATGCTTAGGCTGCAGAGAAACTTCTGACTTTAACGTTATCAGGCTGCTAAAAGCCTGGTTCGCTACAGGCAGTCTGGGTCGGTCCCACCGACAGATAGAAAGAATGTCAGTCTTTATATCAGACATCCTGATATGAGACACGGTACCGACTGTCACTGCGAGTCGCAACACACCTCAAAGCCCCAGTACCACCCGGTATCACCGGCTCTCTGTTTGCTTTGCTCCTTAACGTTACTACCAAGCGGGTTAAAGCCGCTGCTGACGGGATCTGGGCTGGAGGTGAGCGGCTGTAAATAGAAGTTACTGCAGAACTTCAAGTGTTAAAGGAAGATTAAGCCCAGAGATTTTAGAGTTAACAAAATACACATCAGAGAAAATACTGGAGCAATACGTAGAACCGCAGTATAAAGCCAATCATGCCACAATTAAATTAATCAAAATATCCCCAAAGTATCGGCGGACTGACGTGGGGGCCACCGGGGGATTCCAGGTAATTCCAGGTAGATTCCAGAGATGCTCATCACTGCGGGTGTTCATGCACGGCCGGCCCAAGGTAATATGGGGCCTTAGACAGAACCCCTATCCCCAACTAAGAACCTCAACATCACTAACATGTTTAAATATCAATAAGGTGAATCTGTGAGAGGGAGACCAGGTTTATTGGCCGAGTTTAATATCAATCACTGATTATTGGTTGTTTGCTGTGATGTATTTGTAAACAAGCCCAACTCAAACATAAAGATCACACCATATTGTAGCCATGGTAACACAACAATCCAACTATCAAGATGATTCTTTGAACTTTTACAAACTTCCTAATTAAATCCTAAATGTAAATATTTTTCTCAGCTGAATTTATTAAATAAAATTTAATAACATAGTCATTCTCTATAAATGATGCTACAGGTTTAGATCTATGGTCAGTGTTATAATTAGACCATTTCTTGGGGCCCCTGAATGTCTGGAGGCCCCTGAATGTCTCGTAGGGGATGCTGACTACCAGTGTAACGTTCCCCGTTTGTTTGCTTGTCACCTAGAACGACAAAGAATGACAACTTCTCAAAATGTGACTGCCTGCCTGATAACACAGGATCATTATGCTGTTTTTCTCTTAATACAATTTCTGAAAACACAGGTTGATCGTCTTGAGATGGGACAATCAGTTGGGGCAGATGTTCAAGGGTGTCAACAGCTCGTACTCTAGCAGCAGACTCCCATGCATTGTGTGTCTCAAGAAGAGCATGTACATCATCTTTTGTGAAGGACTGAAACTTTGTGCTGTCAGGGAAGTGCAACACGTTGGAGTCCTGGTCTTTGGCATTTAACTAACTAAAAGCCTCTTGTACTGAAACAGGGAGGGCCTCATTAAGTAACTGGCTGTATGGGCTCTGCAACAGCCTCCTTCCCACAGCAGATTTCACGAAGGGATGGCGACTTAAGGCATCTGCAACCACATTTTTAGAGCCAGGAATATATTTAATATCAAAGATGTAAGAAGCCAGTTTTGCTACCCATCGTTGTTCACAGGCATCCAGGCGTGGCTTTGTGAGAATGTGGGTGAGTGGGTTGTTGTCTGTCCACACTGTAAATACATGTCCTTTCAGCCAGTGGCTAAATTGTCACACACCGACCATTTCAGTGCTAAAAACTCGAGACGGTGGGCTGGATATTTCTTTTGTGCATGTGTGAGAGACTTGCTAGCGAATGCTATTGGACGAGCCACACTTTCACTCTCCTGAACTTGTGAGAGGACTGCACCCAAAACATCTAGCGATGCATCGGTAGACAGGACAAATGGGCGGTTAAAGTCTGGGTGGGCCAGAATTCCTGAGTTTACCAGAGCTCCATGAATGCAGCGAAATGTTTGTCTGTCCAATCAGCTGGAGTCAGTTTGCGGAACTGGAGTTTTCGCTTGGTGGGTATATTTGGTTTACGTTTCTGTTTTGCACAAGTCAGTTGGTCAAACAGTGGTCTGGCTCGCAGAATAGTTTGGGATTAAATGTTGGTAGTAGTTGACCATGCCGAGAAATGATCGAATGCATGAGTGGGATGGAGTGATACCATCTGGCTACATGAGATCTGTTGTGAGCATGTTGTTGATGGACTCAACTTTAGAAGGATCCGTAGATACACCAGACTTGTCAATTATGTGTCCAAGAAACTTCACAGATCTTCTCAGCAGCCAACATTTCTTTGGAGCCAGTTTGAGGTTATGGTAACGGAGACAACCAAACACCATCTCTAACCTCTCGAGGGTCACCTCCTCAGATGGCCCAAACACCAGCAAGGTTTATTTCGTTTCCCAACCTGCAAGAATCAACCAGAGACACAAACTACTCTTCTACAGAAGAGGGGAGAGAGCCAGACGCGGAGAACCGCCGTTAAACACTGTCTGGGATCAACTCCGCCGGCTCTCAGTCCCCAACTGCCTTTTATTATGTTAACAACAAAGAGATTGGCTTTTTCACACAGTCACACAAACAGTTGACCAATAAACATTCCCAGGAGACATTCTGGAATCGTCTGTCGTCATGCCCTTACCAGGACAGGAGACTGACCATTATCAGTTTCACAGGTAGCTGCTAACACAGACAATGGATGGTCAAAGCAACCAATGACAAAAGCAGTTGGTAACACACACATGAAAACATTTCTAACCCCCAAGAAAACATCTGAAAAACAGTTAAGAATATAAAACAAAAGAAAGGAGTCAATAATATAAAACAGCATACAGAATAATATGAAAACATAACCTTTCAAATAAACTCATAAGTAAATGAACTTAGATAATTTTCCTAACATTTCCCTCCTGTTTTTCATATTAAGACGCCTAACATAAACATCAGGAATACATCACTTACTGACGCATTTTCAATGCATCCGTCACAACGTTAGACATCAGAGGCTTCCTCAGAGATGGAAGCAACAAGTTGATACTGACACATAACATTTCCAACAGTTTTAGCTATCATTGATTTTAAACAAGGGATTATACAGGCAGTAAAAATACAAAACAACAACAACAAGAGGCATCATTAACTTTAACAGCAGATTCCACCATGGTCCAGATAAAAGCCACGAAAAAAAAATCTCCTCTTGAGGGAACAGCATCTTGTGACATGGCCTTTTGCAGGTTTTTCAAGGCAGACATTGCTTCATCAACATGAGTTTCATTAGCATCAGAAATATAAGTACAACATGATGTTCCTATCATTACACACACCCCCCCTGGCTAGCTGTCAGTATGTCCAACACCATCCTGTTTTGAAGAATCATCAGACGCATTTGACTGAGTTGTCGGTTCTGTCCTTTCTCAATGTCCACGATAAGATTTACCAGAGTCTTCATCCTGTAGTCCAGTGTCTCAATCATATGCTTTGCTGGCATCCAGACACATGGCCTACCCGAACAGACCAGTTTCCTGGAGGAGAATGAATACAAACTGGATGCTTCGTCCCTGGCTTCAGAACAGCTCTCATCCTTGATGGATATCCGGTAACATTGCTGGAGGTGAAGATAGGTGTTACACCAGAGCATACCCTGTTCAGCACGATGCTACCATCTGAAGTGTTGTCTGAAGTCGCAGGCATGAACCGTAGAGCACAGGAGGCGAAACAGGTGGCCTGGGACCTATTCATGGGACTGACATACAGCGTAGGTTTCCTGGTAGATTTTGGCATCACCGAGCAGACGTAGCAGTTGGTCATGTTCCTCTCTCTGGCCAACATCTCTGCATAATTCTGCCATATGTTGTCATGGTGATGGTCTGGAAGGTGACTTAGCCAAGTCTTTACAGCAGTGGTGTGGACAAATCTTCTCCCCAGATGAATTAGCAAGGTTGGACTGAAAAAACAAAAACAGGACAGGCACACAGGAGCCACTGCGCAAAACAGGCCCCATCTCCATGGAGACCCCATTTTTGCTAGGTTACAGAGATGTCAGAATTTACCCAGGACTCTATGGAACAGGGGTTAGATGATTGCTTCACCACCTTTGAGATGAATGGTCCTACAAAAATACCAGACTCCTTTGTAGGTGGACTTAGCCCCTGTCCCCACTTAGGCTTCCAACACTCTCTGCAACTTACAGTGACTGAGGTGAATCCAAGATGGTCTCTCAGCAATCTTAACTGCAGTGGGAGTCGTCAAAAGCACTTGGAAAGGTCCCTCCCACCGTGGGCTGGCCCAGCTCTGTCTCTTAATGGCCTTAATGAAAACCCAATCTCCTGGTTCCACCACCTGGGGGTCCTGTGAAGACAAAGGCTCTTCTGGCAGTGAATTTGCATTTGACACTTCTTTAGACTGTAACATGTCTTTCATGTAATCAGCTAAAGTTTTCTCACTATCTTCTGGTGGTGTGGTGTTTTTAAATAAAGGAAGCTTAAAAGCTCTGCCATGCATTATTTCAAAAGGAGTTAAACCATTCCCAGTAAAATGGTTTTACTGGGAATGGTCTCATATACAGTTTCACTAAATCCAGACACTCTGGCCATGGCCTTTTGGTTTATCTAGTCATGCTTGAAAAGGTCGGGAATCTCTCCTGCGACCTCATCCCCTCCCCGTGGGCCGCCCCTGCCACCCCGGAATCTACGTATGTTTCCTTCCGGGGTCGGGGGGCTGAAATGTGAAGACTTCCTTGATTTTAAAGTCATCGACATCTTCCCCTGATTTTTGTTTTATTGAACTAAGGTGGGAGTAATCTGCATGTCTAGCAAAGACTTCCCTAACCTTTTGTTGGACTTCATCCCACTGATGCTGTTGTTCAGTGCTCATGGTAGCTTGATATGGGAGAGCAGTTCCTGGATAATGGGAGGAGTATCCAGTATACGTGCCCTGGACTTTTGCCCAATCTTTCCCTAAAGAAGATTGCATAGCTTGGCCAAATTCATATCCATTCAGTCCATAGGAATTATACATTCCTTCCATATCCATGATCCATTTTCCAGGATCTTCCTGTGGGGGAGTTACACCTTCCACAGCTCTTTGGGCTTCTTCAAGAGACCACGGACGAAAAACTAATATAGTAGGATTTGTATTATCCTCCCCTGGATTAGGATTCGTGACTTGAACCATTGGGTACAACTCTTTTGATGGCTCAGGCAGTGATGGGTACAAATCCTGACATGGACTAGATGGAACCGGATTTTCTATTTGGGCATGGATATTAGCAGCAATTGCAGCCAGTTTACTGCGAGTGGAATGGGACGGACCTAATGTTTCATATTTATTGTCTGTTTTGGCAGGCTGGCCTGTTGACATGCCCCCTGGTGCCTTGGGAGCGTCCTCCCATGGGTCGGAGGCTGGGAGCTGAGACTGTTGCACACGTGCTCGAGTTAGGGGTTGGGTTTCATTATCTTCTGATCTAACAAACATAGTTTCGGTTTTTCAGCTCAATTTATTTTTAGCGCGCGCAATCTGTCTATTCTGTGCTTGGGTTAACCACTTACGCGCAACTTCGAGTTCTTTTAATTTTTTCTGTTGCCTGGTACCAGTTTTCGAACTCGCACTTATTTCTAATTTACACACCACGTTTTTCCATTGTTCTACTTTTAACACACCACGTACACCGTACTTCTTCTGCCATTTAGTCAGGTACATTAAGCTTCTTGGCTCCATCTGACACATAAACTTCTCATCTCCTGTGAGATTTTTTTCCTTTCCTTGTGACGAACCCATTTTTTACAGTGTTTTAGTCTCGTTTTTTGAACCACCTAGAGTGGACGCTATAAAACGGGATATAGGAATAGTGGGGTGATGGTCAAATCTTGTTGTGGTGATTTTCACTTCGACTCAACGGGTGATTGAGTGGAAAATCCTTGCTAAGCTTCCACACTCAAGCCCATCACTTACTTTGCCCACTGTTTTTTTTTAGGTGCCCCAAGTACTATTTTTCCCTTCGTGTGTGTTTTTATTTACCTTTTACTTTCCGTTGACGTCTAACGGGAGACTCGATACCTCCCGTACCATACACTTACTTGGTTGATTCCTGCTCTGTCTCGGTTGTAATCCCGTCACAATCCGACGCTGGCAAAAGGAGGTGACTTAAAACATTGGCCCAGCGAGGAAGTTACCTCCCGGGACTTTACAAAACAGGTCCGAAGAAACTGACTGCCGGCAGATTACAGCGCGTCGTGCTCCTTCCGTCAGCGGCGGGTATGGAGAGATCCTCGGATGAGCCCCCAATATGTTGGGTTTATTTCGTTTCCCAACCTGCAAGAATCAACCAGAGACACAAACTACTCTTCTACAGAAGAGGGGAGAGAGCCAGACGTGGAGAACCGCCGTTAAACACTGTCTGGGATCAACTCCGCCGGCTCTCAGTCCCCAACTGCCTTTTATTATGTTACAACAAAGAGATTGGCTTTTTCACACAGTCACACAAACAGTTGACCAATAAACATTCCCAGGAGACATTCTGGAATCGTCTGTCGTCATGCCCTTACCAGGACAGGAGACTGACCACTATCAGTTTCACAGGTAGCTGCTAACACAGACAATGGATGGTCAAAGCAACCAATGACAAAAGCAGTTGGTAACACACACGTGAAAACATTTCTAACCCCCAAGAAAACATCTGAAAAACAGTTAAGAATATAAAACAAAAGAAAGGAGTCAATAGTATAAAACAGCATACAGAATAATATGAAAACATAACCTTTCAAATAAACTCATAAGTAAATGAACTTAGATAATTTTCCTAACAATCGAGGTAACATAGGAGGCTGAGAAAGTTCTGATCACTGAATATTGAGGTCATCATGTTCATAAAGCTGGCTGGGCTGTTACACAGGCCTTGGGGAAGTCTGTTGTATTCATACAACCCCATAGGTGTTGTAAAGGCGGCATATTTACGGTCATCTTTATGGAGTGGCATGTTGTAAAAGCCAGACATGAGGTCCATTGTGCTGAAGAACATGTTTCCTCCCAAGGCAGCCAAACAGTCAGCCTGATGTGGTAGAGGATGAGCATCCTTCAGGGTCCGTTTGTTGAGCCATCTGAAGTCTGTGCAGATCCATAAGTCACCGTTCTTTTTCCAAACCAGGACAAGAGGTGAGGCAAATTCACTCGTTGATTTCTGTATAATTTCTTTCTCCTCCATCTCATTCAGGACTTGACGGAGTTTCTGGTACTCAGCAGGAGGCACACGACGATAGGGTAGCCGAAAGGGTCTCTCATCAGTGAGCTGGATCCTGTGTACAAATTCTTTTTGTACACTTCTCCACAGTCTAAGTGGTGGCGGGAGAAGACATCCTCACAAGATCTGCCAGCTTTCTCCGCCAATCATCTGACACATCACAAGACTGTAGGTCCAGATCCCCCAGACCAGCACTTCTCAGTCTTTCCTCTATATTGTCATTGTTTTTTACTGCAGAATCAACATCAGTGTGTTTGACAGAGGTGGCCTGATATGAGCATGTTACATCTTGTATATCTAGGTCCTCTATAGCAAGACAAGTGTATATATCGGCCAGTCTAGCATTCTTACGTATGGTGACAGGCTCACTGGAAACACTAACCTGTCTCCCCAGAGCGGTATCACAGCTCTCGCCACCAAAATGCCACGGGCAATGGAATGTGAAGATGTGGGCTCAGACATCACAGTCAAACCAGGTGATAACTTTGTGCCCTTGGGAAGTTTGCCCCATACAAGATACTCAGTGCCAGCCTCCAGAGTAACAGCTGTGTTACATCTCACCGTGCCAACTTTGTCTGGGATATTCTCTCCAGACCAACGGACCAGGCCAGCAAGAAGGGAGAGGAATTCTTTGAGTTCTGGGAGGCCTTTGTGAGGTGTGGAAACTGCTGCCCAGTAGGAGGAGTCTTTCTTTAACAGGTGTAATAGTCGCCTGATTACAATGGAGCCCAGAAGCAGATCAGCCTGTTGGTTTTTCACTACAAAGGTGGGGACCGACAACTGGCATCCATAGATCTCCATATTGAGATCCACTATTGAGGTCGGTCTTACTCTGGAACCACCACATCCCACAAATACAATGTCAGTATCCTCCTCGTGAGAGATTACAACACCAGCATTAATCAGTGACTGTAGGGCTGCGTCGCTCAATGAACATGCCATCGAACCACTATCTAGCATGGCACCAAGAATTAATTTGTCATTAACTTTGACATTTGTGTAGAATAAACTGTCACTTTTTTGACTTTTTGTGTGTCTTGCATAATAATATTTTCAGACTCATTTCATCTTTGAATATTTTTGGTACAGTTCAGCAGCATCAAATATGTGGGAGGAATCACTCTGACCCATGCGGCCTCCCTCCAGGCACAGGTCACTTAGTTTCCCTGCACATTGTCTGTTGGGACAGCTCTGTTTGGACAAGAGCACCTCGTGTGGTCAGGGCTGAAGCATGTGAAACAAAGGCGGTGTGAACGGCAGTGGGCTTCTGTGGTGTGCTTGTCATCATTGCATATACGACAGTTTACATCTGGTTCGACCCCATGTGCGCTTGTAACGAGCAGATGATACCTGGCCACCAACCTGAACTTTATCAAGGACCTGCCTGAGCATAGACATCATCTCTCCAAGCATGGCCCCTTCTTGTGGGAGACTGAGCTGCTGATTTTGTGGGACTGGGAGCAAAAGGTTGGCATTGCACTTGTGAGAACTGGCTGTGCTGCTTTGAAGATTGCAGGGCAGGAAGGTAAGACTGTGGAGAAGAGGGATCTAATGGAGCAGCCTTCTGTTGGTTCTGTACCATCACAGGAGACCATGAATTTGGTGGAAAAGAGAGGCTGTGCATTGTAACAGGATAAAACATTATTTGATCTTTGTGCACCACTGGGGATTTGGGATTCAATGTGTGTGTCACAGCAGAACAGTGGAGCTGCAGATGGTTTGTGACTTGGTGTTTTGATCCTGGACACACGCTTTCTCTGGTGCTCATCTAGCCTCTCCTGAATGTCTTTTGAGGTCCATTCATGTATTTGCTTGTATGTAAACACTGAAGCCAGTTCTGTATCAGGAGAGTGTTTTACAAACATTTTAGCAATTCCACTGCTCATGTCGTCAGTTTTCCCCCTGACGCTTTAAACCTTCTTCAGCCATATCTGCAGCTTTGTTGAGGCGAATCCAATAGTCAAAGGCATCTTCTTTTGGAAATGGCAGTGTGGAGTAGAAGTCTTGCAGCGGCAGGCAGGAGGATGTGTGACTGAAGTATTGAATCAGAATGTTATAAATTACATCTGGGGAGCATGTAGCATTTAAAACAGGGTCACTTTTAAGACCAATCTTAACCATGTCTCTGGCTCTGCCCATTAGCCTCCCCATAATCTCCTCTGTTTGTATGGAACTATTATAGTCCTGCCTTCTAAGGTAACGTCTCATCATTTCAACCCACTCAGTAACAGCATATTTGTCAGTATTCTCACCTCTAAAAATTGTAGGTGCTGTTTCTGATTTTACAATGATATTGAATTTTTGACTATCAAAGACAGAAGTGTCTTCAATATGTGCACCATCTTGTTTCAAACAAGTGGTATTTTGGGTTTCTTTTTCCCCAGCAACACCAGAAGACAACTATTTATTTGCAATGGACTCTCCAGTCTGTGAACCTAACTGATAAATCATGTCACTAAATAGGTGTAAGTCGTGGCCAGCATTAAATGTAGAGTGGCTCGGACCCCCCCACGACATCTGCCCCATAGGTGTCTCAGCTGGATAGAAAGCTAATTCCTGAGGCCTATTACTAGCAGGTAACATGGGTGAGGCACAAAAATCTGACCCAACTGCCACTCCTGACTGAAGAGTGAGACCCATTACACCTCTACCTCTCCCAAAGGAGGGTTGACCATTCACATTTTCAGCATTTGGTTGGAAGCTCTCTGCCATTTCAAAATGGAATAATGAAAATAAAATGCACTCAATTAAAAATCAGTCACTTATTGGCAATAAAGTCGATATTCTCCCTTCAGTCTTTTAACCTTGTGACTCAGGTGTATTCACACGTCTTGAAGTGAAGAGGTAGCTTGTAGGTAGATGACACAGCAACCTGGGCGAACAGCATCACGTTGATCAGGGATCATGGAGTCACGGCAACAGTGTAACGCTCCCCGTTTGTTTGCTTGTCACGTTGAACGACAAAGAATGACAATTCTTCAAAATGTGACTGCCTGCGAGTGGCCCCTCAGCTCCACCAGCACTCCGCAGAATTCTTTATTTAATTTATATATATATATATATATATGTGTGTGTGTGATCGTATAGTTTAAACAGAACAGAACAGTTAATTTTTCAAAATCAAAACATTCTCATTCCAAAAATAACATTCAACAAGACAAACAGCAAAATAACAGATAACTGCCATTGTAGTTAACAGTTAACAATTGTAACATTCAGAAAACATTTATAATTATCTATATATATATATATATATATACACATACATATATATATGGGGAACATCCCCAAAGGTGGTGGAGAATGTCCGAGCTAAGATCCTGTGGGACTTCCAGATCCAGACAGACAAAATGGTAAGGTCGAACCAACCGGACATTGTCGTAGTGGATAAACAACAGAGGAAAGCCGTTGTGGTGGATGTAGCAATACCGAGTGACTGCAACATCAGGACAAAGGAGGATGAGAAACTGGAGAAATACCAGGGCCTCAGGGAGGAACTGGAGAGGGCCTGGAAGGTGAAGACCACAGTGGTGCCTGTGGTCATCGGGGCCCTCGGGGCAGTCACCCCCAAACTGGAGCAGTGGCTACAACAGATCCCAGGAACAACATCAGACATCTCAGTCCAGAAATGTGCAGTTCTAGGCACAGCAAAGATACTGCAGAACCCTCAAGCTCCCGGGCCTCTGGTAGAGGACCCGAGCTCAGAGGATAAGAACCACCCACAGTGGGTGAGAAGGGAATTTTATATATATATATATATATATATATATAGGATTTATAATTAGAACCCACCTAGAACGACAAAGAATGACAACTCCTCAAAATGTGACTGCCTGCGAGTGGCCCCTCAGCTGAAAAACAAGACACAGCTAGCGTCATGACTGAGTGGTCAGCCAGGAACACCAACTGGCGCAGCTCCCACTCATAGGGTCATATTTTCCAGCCCAACCACAATAAAACTTTATAAATTATATTTGTAGATGTCAAATGTTATTATAGTATTTTGTTAATTATTGAACTACAAAAATATGACCCCAAGTAAAGAAAAGGAATGAAGAACTGCCTCTCTCATACCTACCTCCACCAGGACTCCGCAGAATTCTGGTGGGGGAAGCCGTGAGAGCGCCTGAAGGACCCGTCGCATGCAGTCCGTCATCACACCACTAGATGGCTCTAAACCTTGGCATCACTTAAAAATCCCATTAGAAACAGATACAATTTTTATTATATTGGGTAAAATTCATATATACATAAACACACTTTGCTCTCTGTTACACCAGCAGCTACTGAGTTTTCTTTGCCTTGATATTCCAGTCTTACAATTCTAGATCTCAGAGATGCTAACGTCAAACAATTATATAGAGTTAAACCCCTTTGAGCTTTTTGATCTATAAATCAATCTGCAACCAAGTTGTTGTAGAGGCTAAATAGATATTATTATGGCTTAATTAGTAAAATGGCAGCAAATTTGCTTATTTCATAACTTCATAACCTTTGACCTTTTATCCTTTGGTCTGTTTAACAGCTACAGTCTCAGATCAGTTCAGCCCTCCAGGACTGTCAGCAGCAGAAACAGAAACTTTATACCTGTTGGGGAAAATATACTACATTTGCTTTGCATTGTGTCATATTGGACGCTACTCGCTTGACCCACATGCAGAACACAAACAGGAATCAGATTAATAAAATTTATTGATGAACAGAACAGTGATAAAATGTGAGTGATGTCTCTCTAGGACCACTGGATCCGGATTGTCTGCGATGTGAGGGCTAGGGAGTTGAGAGGTAAGTGGATTGAGAAATGGAACGGGCTTACTGGATGAGATGAAGAGGATCTGCCAGGGAGGGAAAGGTTGGGATGCTGGAGCCTGGGTTCTTGCACAAGAGGGAGATGCGGTACGGGTTCCGATGGCTGGAGGAATCGGAGGTGGTTGATCGCATGTCGGAGGGCGTCAGTTGGGCCAGGAGCAGATCTTCTCCAGTGAAGATGGTGTTCCGGAAAATCCACAAGGATCATGAGTCTGGATCTGGAGTCTCGGGCAACTCAAAGGGCAAAATCCACAAGAGGAAACCTGCGAGGAGGTCAGAGAAGAAAAACTCGAATTAGCTAGGAACGTGAACAAATTCTCAGAGAACTAAGCTCAGAGGGGATCAGAGTACCAAAATCGGTAAACACTCAGGCGCTGGAGAATCGGCCGCCCGCTTCTCTTATGCTGGCGTTGATGAGGCTGATAACACACAGGTGCGCGTGGACCACCCTCCTCCAGAAGCTTCCTCATGGCTCCCCCTGATGGACAAAACAGCTTCCTACAAGTCCAGAAACTTCAGCACCCCAACACATTGTACCCGCATGATGGGAATGATGTAGTAGGATCCAATTAAATTCTTGATTAATATGGGTTTGCTGCTATGTTGTACGGTGTTTTAAGATTTAGTTCAATGTGCTCTTTTTTAACTTTGAGCCCCTGCCCCCCCAAAGGTCTCTGCTCGGCTCTGGGAAATATATGTAACAATAACAATACAGAAGAACAAACAAGAATCACTAAGAAAGGACTGAACTAAAGAAAAATAGGAACAAACTAATCACAATAAGAAACAGAATAAAAATAGGATCAATAAATCATACTCCAAAACAACCTGGGATCCTAACACCCAGGCTTTTCAGGGCCCCCATCAATGCCAGCATTTTAACACAGACTATAGATCTAAAATTTTGACATTATTTATTGAGAATGAGAATGGAGTACTCCAAGGATCAATTTTAGGCCTTAATTTGTTTACATTGTATTTGCTGCCTCTTGGACACATTTTAAAGAAGTTTAATATCACCTTTTACTGTTTTGCAGATGATGTACAAATATACATGCCCCTAGAGAAATTACAATGACAAGGATAACTCAACAGTCTTTAACAGATTACTTTATAGAAGTTTGATCATGGATGAACCAAATCAGTTGAATCAAAATAAAACTCAAGTTTGATTGTTTGGACATAAGAACCTTATTGATACTTGATAATATTCTAAATTCCTTTTTATTGGTCTACTGTTAGGAATGTTGGTGTCATTTTTGCCAGTTGTTTGAAATTGAATAAGGACTTGAGCTCTGTTGTGAAAGTTATGTTTCTTTAATCTGTGCAAAATGGCAAACAGTACTAATTAAAACATTTAGTTCTTCCTATGAGTTTACCAAAACAATTACATCATCACCATAAGCTGACCATTGTCAGCTTATGGTGATGATGTCACCATAAGCTGACTTATGGTCACCATAAGCTGACAATGTTTCTCTAAACATTGTTTCTCAATGTTTAGAGAAACATTGCAACCAGGAAGAGAAACACCTGACAAATCCTTCCTCAAGTTATGAAGCAAAGGTTTAGTTGCCAAGGAATAAAGCATCCCTGATGAAGAACAACTTTGCCTCACTCCCCTTAAAACATTAAATGGAGCATTTAAACCTCCATTTATTTTAAGTTCACTCCCAATGTCATGGTAAAAAACCTGGATAAAAGGTGTGAAACCTGGGCTGAAACCAAAAGCAGTCAAATGTTTAACCTGGTCAAGCACTTTTTCTTGATCTATAAAAATAAGACCAATATCTATGCCCAATAAGCTGAAGATTTCCAAAACGTCTCTGATTAAAGTGACATTATCACTTATCAGCCTAGCAGGCACATCAACACACCTAGCCTCTCTGAGTCTGGTAGCCAGGACTTTTGAAAAGATCTGCTTTTTGTGGGAGCAGAGTAATGACTGCCCTTCTGCAGCTCAGAGGCACCCAACCTCTGCTTGTGCTGGCCCAATGCATAAGCAAATTCAGCAGCTGATTAGGTTTCTGGTGCTGCTATAGGGCCCCCTCGGCAGAACTAATTTAAGCAAAAAATAAATTTCTCTTGGGGTACCCCTAGTGACTGCAGTGGGTCACACATCACTGCAGTGGGTCACACAGCAGCTCATATTTTATGATGTAATATGAGCTGCTGTGCAATGTGCAGTACACATCCAAACCCCCAAACTGGTGGAAGATAAGTAAACAAAACAATGTTGCAAAAAGGGACTTATCTTTCCGTTACAGAAAAAAGAAAGGAAGACTAGCGAAATGCTAAGATGAAGGTATGTTTTCATGTGGAGCTACTAATAAAAAATTAGCTTGATGATCGCATACTTGAACATTCCAGTTCAACCGCCAAACATTTATGCTAGCGTCTTCAAATTAGCCATTCTTTACTCGCATATTAAAAGTAGAGAGCACCTTGATAAAGGGTAGTGGTTTTGGTAAATTCAAGCTGGTGACCTCCTAGACCAAGTTGGTCTAGGAGACTTGTGGACGATAACACAACAGGACAAGAACTGTTTGGAAAATGAGGGTCGCAAAGGCTGCTAAAATCTTGCTAGCTTGTAAGTTTGCTTAAAAATGCTAATTACCTTCATTTAATTATAAACTGTGCATTAAACATATTAAGATACCTATTTTTGTATCAGAAATAGTAATTTTATCAGCATGTTCAGATCATGGATGGGTGGATGGATAGCTTTTATGGTAGTTTTGTTTTGTTTTCTTGTGTCCCCTTGTCCCCACAAGGGATATTCTTTATGATGAAGTTTTCCACTGAATTTTATTCACTGAAGAGACTTAAGTCTAGTTGATCCATCTTTATTTATGCATAGATGGTCACTTAGGTGAAAAACCTCAAAAGAAACAGAAATACATCTACTATATACTTAAAATAAATACTCTGTGAAAAATCAAACAGATTTTCACCCCATAACCACTTATAACTGTTATAGTAAAATTTTACGATTAAATTTTACTATTTAATAGTAAAATTTAACACTAATAAATTAACATATTTATCAAAATTTGGTTTAATATATTTTATAGTCAAAACATTCATTCCATCATTTATTCTTTTATTTCTTTTTTCATTTTTATTAATTTTTTTTACCATAAACAATAAAACCGTGTTTTGGTTTTTTTCTTAAGCTGACTCGTTTGATTTCAATAACACAGAATTACAACTGTTCAGTACCACAATCAAAGACCATGCACTACTCCAGTGAGTTTCAGCAAATGATCAACAGCATTATGGGGCTTACTAGCTGTAGTTGACTTTTCACACACTTCTTTAAATGAGCTCCCAGTGTTGCTTGCTTCTCATGCTGTGACACTGGTTCAAACAGAAGTGACAGATCAGTCACCTGGTCCTCACCACTATTTGGCAGAGAGGAGCAACAGAAAGGGGTTGGACAGTACTGCACTTGGTAGCACTGTTGCCTTGCAGCAAAAAGGTCCTGGGTTTGATTGGCCTAGGGTCTTTCTGCATGGAATTTGCATGTTCTCCCTGCATGGTACTCCTACAGGTACTCCAGCTTCACCATTCACCAGAACGTCCACACTTAAACTACACATTATAGTTAATGCCAGCTTAAACTGATTTTATGATATTTCTGACATTTTTCTTCTACTTCTAAAATAAACAGGCAAAGAAGTCACCCAGAAAAGTTTTTCCACCCCAGGCATCCGGTCCCAATCATTATCAGTTCTGATGATGCCACATACATAGAGAGTCCACAAGTCTTAAAATTTATTACTATTTTTCTGTACTCTTTAAAATATAAGTGCTTTCTCTGTTTAATTGGTCTATTGTTCTTTTTTGTAGGTTTCTGTAAAGTGCAGTGGTCCAGTGAATGAGAATGTTCTGTTGTTGATCCTCACTGTTCTTAAAAAGGAGGAATGTCAGTTTGTCTGGAGTAATTCTGGAATACTGTGATACTGAATTAAATCAATACTCTGTCCTTGGTGAAATATTTTTCACCTGTCCTCTAAAGTGTACCTATTTTTTATTGTTCCATGAGCATGCTGTCTGTAAACTTTTAATATAATGACAGTTTGTACAATTATGTGATAGTATACTGGCAATGTACTCCTGAAAAATGTGAATACATTGAATACACAATGTAATGCTTTATAGCCAGAAAGTGTATTGTAATTGATCCTTCTGCGTTCTGGCAGCCTGATATGTTTGCAGTGCTGTGGTGTGTATGAAGCATGTAATGTACAAAGTGGCAAAGCAGAATATTGAAAGACATTGATAAATAACAAAAAAAGTGTACTGTATTAGCAATTAAAATAAACCAAACTTTTAATTTGAGCATACTGTGATCACAGTACTAATATATATGTTTAGTAGACATTCTAAACATATATTTTAAATGTAATTCATTCACAAAAATGGTACACTTAAGATGTTAATCAAGCATGTTTATCTTACATAAAAAGCCTTATATTTAAAGTGTACAAAGAGTAACTGTAGGTGTTCTAAAAAAAAATGTGTCTTGTAGCCATTTTTTTACTGTTTAATTTGTGTTTGTAATGTTGTGAAGTGTTTTTAGGTGTTTTGAAAAGATGCTGGCAAATAAAATGGATTAATATTATTACTCAAAAAACATATCTTATGTGGCTAAAAATTAGTTTGGCGCAAGGTAGAACTAATGTGCCAGCAAAGACGTTAACCCCTTAACCCGCACCGGAACGCCCACTTGTTGTTTTCCCATTGTATTCTCCGGGGGTGAGATTTAAGGGTTTGAACTCTGCCGGTGTCCATTGTCACCCTTTTATATTGCAGCCTAGAGCCCCCTCTTTGATTGACACCACATTTTACCAATAATGTTATAAAATGGCTTTTGTTCGAGCCACGCTGTCAGAACATGTCAAAACTGGATGTATTTCAGCAGAACTTCACAACTCATGGGAGTGGATGATTATGGCAGTAAGAGTGCTGACAAGTTTTGAATCTGAGAATACCAGGTTGAAGGAGAGATGGTGGGAGGGAGAGGGGGGTTAGCTGTACCGTTAGAAGGGGCCTGGGGGTCAAAGAAGGAGGGGAGCCTGGGGTTGAAGGAGAAAAGGTGGGGGGGGAGCTAGCGTACCGTTAGAAGGGGGGGGGCGGCAGATGGAGGGACGGATGGGGGCAGGGACGGACAGTGTATTGCAAGAAGGGGGAGGAGTTATGAGGTCTAAAGTATTTTTGACTGCAAAAATAGAAAATTAAGTTTGTCATCTTCATTAAGCGACCAAACTTTTGCATGTACTCCAAATTGTTCAAGAACAGCAGCTGATTTAATTTGGGTGTGCCTTTTCAGCAGTTTTTGGAGATTTTGGGAGTGAGGATTAAGGGGTTAAGGACAAACATGGAACATAAGTTAGTTGTTAGGCCTTCCTTTCTTTTTCAAAAAAAAGAAAGAAAAGAAAAAAGGTCCTGTTGCTACATTATGAAAAAGACTAATGGAAGTAAAATGGCTTTCTTGGTTGTGACTTTATAGACCAAAAATGTTACAACAAATGTATAAGGAAGTCTAACATGAAATTTCTTCCCCTCTACCCTGAGAAGAAAACATTTATTTAAACATTATACTTCTAAAGAAAATAGGAACCAAATATCTCTCTTTTCCACTCCCACAAAAAAATTAAGATATTAATTTCATAATTATATGTGAAGTTTTACCTGTAAAAACTTCCTCCAAGAGAAATTCAAAATAAATATCAATTCCTGCATGTTTGGTGACTGAGATTTCCGCTGTTTTTCATTTGTGACTTCATTGTTTTTAGAAAGATTTTCAAAAGGTGATATTGTACAATAAATCTATTCCATTTTTAAGTTTTAATATAATAAAATTTGGTCTTCTATCAGGGGATGAAGAGTTAAAGTTTATTAACGATTTAATCCTCTAGCTAAATTTGTATTCACAAATAACACTTCCTGAAAATCACTTCCATTTCTAAAATGAAATAATTTTATTTAAGAAAGTGTCTAAATGTTGCAACATCACAAAAGCCCGGACTTCATACTAATATGTTAACAGCTTAATTTTAGATTTGAAATTCATCTTGCATTTGTAACATTTTATGTTATTTTTATTTTCCGATCAGAGAAAGTAAAACAAGAATAGTTTGTAACTATTTTTTTTTATTTCTTCTTTTTTCGGCTCAGTTTGTGATACCAAACTTTTTTTATTACTATTGTGTGCCTTCTCATGCGACTTTCTTTGAATTGTCTATGAAGATGAATAAAACACACAAAAAAACAAACAAACATTGCCGTAGTTCCGTCTTTCAACTGAAACTGTCATATGCAGCAATGAGTTGTGGGTTATGCACTTCACTGAAGTCGCATGGATGCAGACTCAGATTAAGGCAGAAATTGGACCAAAAATGGGAGGGGCGAAGGCAGGTGCTCTGTTTATCTGTGCTACCCATAAATCGATCCTACCTTGTGGTAATGCACATGCACATCGACGCTACGTCACATACTGCTTACTCACACATACTGCTTACTCAGCAGATTTCTTATAAATACGTCCTACCTGTGGAAGTTTGGTTTTATTTCATCAAATATTATGGTAAGCTTTATATAATTTATTTTAGACCTGGCTTTTGTTAAGCTGCTGGATTACTTCATGGTTTTAGTTTACATGACAGGCAGCTTGTAACCATATTTATAAATGGCTTTTAGTTTTCCGTCTGCAATGTCGTTACTGTAAATAAGTCATTATTTGGTGGTTAATGAGGACAAAATACCTTGTTTGTGGGCTTTTTTGTCCCTATCCTTTCAAATATTTTTAGTTTAGTAACACTCTTAATTACTAAACCTTGCTAAAAAGATGTCGGTAGCAATACTATGTGAGATTGAAGCTGTGTAATTGCAGTGTAATATTAGTGTATATTAATCATTTCAGGAACACAATGACTTGCACAGTCCGGTGACACAATGTGGCTGCGCTGCATTTAATCAAGTCTGTCATACAACAGATTAATGCGCAAAAGAGAATTGCGGTGATCTGTATTTGTCTTTAATTTAATTCCTATAAAAACATATTTCCCCTGTCTGTTACTGTTTTATTCTTACAAACGCCTCAGTATTTAAAATATTTTTTAACAGGTAGGATATTATAGTAAAACGATTAGTGCATACAGCTACAACTTTTTATTTTAAAAGTGTAGGCTATTCAGATAAAGGAAGTGATCTTTTTGTGGTTTCGTTATGCATATAAATTGTTCCAATGCTAAGCTAACTATAACTCCTACGCTACCACTCTCTATAGTTTTCTGTTTGTAAACATGACAGAAGCAGTTTTGGATGCGTAGCACTGACAGATAGTTATCTATTCATGCTACGGTAGGAAAATCTGACAAGGTAGCACTGGTAGTCAGAACAGGCCGGATGTGGAGAATTTGGGACACCCTGAATCAACATGCTGCTGACATGCTATTGACAGCATTAAGCTAAACTTATAATTTGGGCTAATTTGTTTACACATCAATTTTAGCACAATGAATGGAGCAACTAGATGTTAGAGACACGATGATAATTTACATGCTTTTGACTCCAATTTAGTTCACTTTAGCATTGTTAATTTTCAGCATCAGAACGTTGGTTTCCAGCCAAGAGGCACACTTTAGCTTGCCCATTTTAAATTTGTAGTTTGGAATTTGCAAGTTTAAGGCTTGCAATACTTACATTGCAAAACATAACCATTTGTTTTTATATGTTGCAATATATATATTTTTTAGAATTTTGGTTTATATGTGATAGTAGATGTCATGCTGGGTTCTATATTTCTAGCCCACATGCAGAACACAACACAGGAGAGATTTATAGATAGGTAAATGAATTTATTATGAACACAATAACAGATGAACGGAGAGTAAAAGGTCTGGTCCAGGAAGGGAACGGGCTCACAAGGGAATCAACACACTATGAGAGGCAGAGCAGAAGATGGCGAGTTTAGGGTTGTCAGAAATGAGAGTGTTACAAGATTAACTGGACAGAGCTTACTTGTGGTTTGGAGGTTCAAGGTTTTGGGAAGGTTTAATGAAATGTCCGGGATCTCAGTCTCTTTGTGGGTCCAGGTGGTTCTGTGCTTGACTGCGGATCTCCAGGAGGCAACAAAGGAGTGCGTCGGAGGGCAGACAGGTAGGCTTAGACTCAGCGGGAACAGAGGAGCGGTATGACTGCCAGTTGTGGAATCCAGGAGGAACTTGTAATCACACGGGGAAGGCGAGTCTGGAAACTCGGGCAACCAGTGGGTACGTTCCACGGCGTCACGAGGAAGATTTTGACCAGAAAACCAGGAAGGATCAGCACAGAGTAGATCAAGGGCGTCATGAGGGATCACCTGAAGGCAAAGAACAACAGGGAAAAATCACTAGGTGCTTCAGGTCAACACGGAACACAGAGACAAACTCTCAGAGGCTCAGAGGTACCGTTATTGGCTAACACTCAGGCGCCGAAGGCTGGCAGTCAGTTCCTCTTGAACCTGCCGCTGATGAGCCTGATTAGAATCAGGTGTGCTGGTGTCGTCAAGCACGCCCTCCGACAGGGTGAGGTCTGGCGCCATCTGGTGGTCGATGGTGAGTAATACGCACAAACAAAAACCCCACAAATAAAACCAAAGAACCCCGGAACATAACAGTACCCCCCCCTCAACAGTCACCACCTGTTGGCCTAGAAGAACAGGAAAGTAGCAAAGAATGGTAGTCAGAAATGAGGGATGGATCTAAAACAAAAGAACCCGGGACCCAAGAACGATCCTCCGGACCGTAGCCCTCCCACTCGATGAGGTACTGCCAACTGCGACCTCGCCGATGGGAGTCCACGATCCGGCGGACAGAATAAGCTGGATGGCCATCAATGTCACGGGGGGGTGGAAGGGGTTCGGCTGGAGGGCAGAGCATGCTGGTCTGGATGGGTTTAATCTGAGGCACGTGGAAATGGATGTGGAGGGAGGTGGTTAGACAGAAACGGACAGCAGATGGGTTGATGATGGTTTCTATTTTGAACGTTACATTGGCCCGTAGGGGAGAGTGTTTCTTGGACATGGACTTGAGGGGTATGTCTCGGGAGGATAATCAAACCTGTTGACCGGGGGTGTAAATGGGAGCCAGAGTCCGTCTGTGGTCAGCCTGATGCTTATTCTGTGCAGCAGTGTGGTAGAGGTTGTGGATGGTGGTGTTCCAAATTTTCTGGCAGCGGCGATGTGGTGACGGACGGAGGTGACAAAAATGTTGTCTTCATCGGTGGGGAGTAATGGTGGTTGATAGCCAATGGATGCTTCAAATGGGGACAGACCTGTGGTGGCAGAAATGTGACTATTGTGTGCATACTCCACCCAAGGGAGGAACTGGGACCAGTCAGAGGGGCTGGAGGATGTGAAGCAGCGGAGGGTTGTTTCGAGGTCTTGGTTTAGGCGCTCTGTTTGGCCATTGGACTGCGGATGGAAACCAGAAGTGAGTGAAACTCTTGCATTTAATGCTGAACAGAAATTTCTCCAAACCTGGGAGATGAATTGTGGTCCTTGGCCCGAGAGTATGTCTTGGGGAATCCCGTGGAGCCGGAACACATGTTTCACCAGAAGTTGAGCTGGGTGGAAAGCTGTAGGTAGTTTGCATATGAAATAGCAGGCTTTGGAGAAACGGTCGACGATAGAGAGAATGGTGGTCATGCCTTTGGAAGATGGCAAGCCGGTGACAAATTCTAGAGCAATATGGGACCATGGGTGTTTCGGAATGGGTAGAGGCTGAAGGAGACCAGAGGGAGGCTGATGAGATGACTTATTACGGGAACAGACGGTGCAGGCTAGGGCAAACTCACGGACATCTTTATGGACGGATAGCCACCAGAATCTACGATTGACTAGGGCAATAGTGCGACTGATACCGGGATGACCTGAGAATTTTGATGTGTGGATCCACTGAAGAAAACGAGCTTGGACGGAGGAAGGGACGAAGATCTTGTTGGGTGGACAGGATTCAGGAGCTGGGTTGGATAGTTGTGCTTGCTTAATGATGTCCTCTGTCTCCCAGGTTACTGCTACTACAGTACAACTGGGAGGAAAGATTGTGGCTGGAACCTTCTCAGAATCATCGGGTGAGTAGAGACGAGAAAGGGCATCTGGTTTAATATTACGGGAACCAGGGCGATAAGAAATGGAGAGGTTGAAGCGAGGGAAGAATAAGGACCAGCGTGATTGTCGGGGGTTTAACCTTTTGGCGGATTGTAGGTTTTCACAAGTTCTTATGGTCGGTCCAGACCAACACGGGATGCTCTGCACCTTCCAGCCAGTGTCTCCACTTCTCCAAGGCTAGCTTAATGGCTAGTAGTTCTCGGTCTCCCACAACATAATTTCTCTCCGGAGAGTAAAAGGTCTGGTCCAGGGAGGGAATGGGCTCACAGGGGAATCGGCACACTATGAGAGGCAGAGCAGAAGATGGCGAGTTCAGGGTTGTCGGAAATGAGAGTGATACATAATAAACTGGACAGAGCTTACTTGTGGTTTGGAGGTTCAAGGCTTTGGGAGGGTTTACTGAAATGTCCAGGGTCTGAGTCTCTTTGTGGTTCAGGTGGTTCTGTGCTTGACTGCGGATCTCCAGGAGGCAACGAAGGAGTGCGTCAGAGGGCGGACAGGTAGGCTTAGACTCGGTGCGACTGCCAGTCATGGAATCCAGGAGGAACTTGTAATCACATGGGGAAGGTGAGTCTGGAAACTCGGGCAACCAGTGGATACGTTCTACGGTGTCACGAGGAATATTTTGATCAGAAAACCAGGAAGGATCAGCACAGAGTAGATCCAGGGCATCACGAGGGATCTCCTGAAGGCAAAGAACAACAGGAAAAAATCACTAGGTGATTCAGGTCAACAAGGAACACAGAGACAAACTCTCGGAGGCTCCGAGGTACCGTTACTGGCTAACACTCAGGCTGGCAGTCAGCTCCTCTTGAACCTGCCGCTGATGAGCCTGATTAGAATCAGGTGTGCTGGTGTCGTCAAGCACGCCCTCCGACAGGGTGAGGTCTGGCGCCATCTGGTGGTCGATGGTGAGTAATACGCACAAACAAAGACCCACAAAGAAAACCAAAGAACCCTGGAACATAACATAGGTCGGACATGACGCATTGTTCCACCAGCAACAGCAATTAAACCACATTTTTATTTGTCACAAAAATTTGTTTCATGGTGGTGAACATAAAAACATAGACTTCAAAGTTTCATTTATGGAATCAGTTCATCAAGGAAGAGGCTACTTTCAGCTAATTGAAGCACCTGTTGACTAGTTTTTGGCATTTGCATTTTTAATATATAAAACTCCATCATGAGTGAGTTGCTTGCAAAGGACTGTTTCACAAAAAAACTGAACAAACGATCACTGCTTTCCATATTTTATGTATGGTACAAACATATTTTATGTATGTTTCAAACAAGTATTTTCTTTTTATTGAAGTCGTTTTTAGTTTAAAAAGAATATTTGTTTCCTTTCTTTTTTTTTCTACAATTGCTAAATTAAAATACAATAATCAGCAAGAAATCAGGACATTGGTATTGACCAGTAGAAGTCTGATCAGTGAAACCAATAAACAAAATTATAACATTAATACAGAATGGCATGCATAAAAAATGGATTTAAGCACAGAAACTGATATTCTGCTGATATCAGTTTCTTGCAGGATCTAAACTCTTCTAGTCACAAAGAATAAAATCAGGACATTGTTGTAAAATGCTAAAGCAGTGCAATTATTTTTTTGAAAGCTTCCTTGACAGGAAATTGTTTTTTTTTCTTTTAACTCAAATTCTGTAAAATGTTTGGAACTGCCTGTAGTTGTATGTTTCTACATGTTGGACATGCTGTTTTCCTCCACAAGGTGGAGCTAAATTTAATTAAATTGTCTGAGTAATTGTAATTTGTCTTCAGAATTTAAAGTATGTAGCTTCTTAAAATGGTAGTTTTAGAATTGTATTAATATGACAAGAAAAATAACATTACTACCTTTTCAACCTTATAAAACTGATCAGGAGTTATTTAGCAGGACGATCCTTCATTTAATTACCCATTTCTGTTATTCGCTGTAAAGCTGGGGATTTTACACAGGCAAATATGAACTATCATATTTGCCTGTTGTTTATAATTTGGACATATTTAGACTTACTTTGAATCACTGAGGAAGTGAAATGTGTTCACTTCCTCCAAGGGGAAGACGAGACAGCAACATAGGTAAAGTTGCTCTAAGGCGACACGACAAAGACCACAACGTGTGTGCTGCACTTCACATAGAATTTTCCGTTTCTCAGTTCACTGACTCCAAATAAACCCAAACTACTCCTTCCAGAAAAGGAACATAAAGTCTGTCTAATCTCTTTAGCTTGAAATGTCACACCATTGCACAATCTCTCATGGTGTGTTGAATATAGCTCTGTTCCTCACCTTACATCTTCAAACAACAGATACATTGCAACTTTGCATCAGTTATTTAATTTGCAAAATTTCTGTGAGTTTTTAAGTGGATTAACTATATTGGACATGTTCTTGTTGCTGAATTAGTTTCTAAAAAAGAAAAAGAAAAAGAAGACAAAACATTGTCCGTGATTGCTTCCTGGAGGGAAAATCCGTAATTTCAAACAAATGAAAAACTTTTATTGTACATAACACAAAATTCATTTTTAAAAAATCAAAGAAAAGCTTTTAAAATAAGTAGTATTTAGTTGAATCTCCTAGTTCATTCATATCTACAGATTTCAGAGTGCACCTTGTCTTTCACAAGCATTTTAGTTTTGCATTGACCTGTTTAGTAAATAATGACAGATTGTAGCTGGTGGTTGGTATTTTTGCACTAATGAATTAAAATAATTTTAGAACCTGGTACAGTCTAATTCATTCATATTTTAAAACTCTTGGATAGAATATGACTATGAATAAAATAGAACAGCATAGAATTTAACAGAATATACATACTCAGCAGTGGACATAAAAATATATATATATTGGAAAAGCTTTAAGCTCTTTAAAGTAAAATATAGACAATAAATAAAGTACGAATACTGATTTGTGCTTTCCTATAGAATATCACATTTTATTTTAATTTTGAAACTTTGGTTTTTTAAATAATTTTTTTGTTTTCTGTTTTGGTTCTGCATGTTGCTCTGGCATGTAGCATGCATCCTTAAATCTTGAAGGATGCTCATACTGCAACCGCAGCCATCTGAGTCTACTGCAACAAAAAAATAAATAAATTCACTTTTTTAAGAATTGTATTTGTAATGATGTATTTTGACTGCCAATCCAACAGTGTCTGAAATACAGACACTGTCTGAATGTATTTTCTGGTACTGAGAAAACAAAGCATTTAAAACAGCAAAGCATTAAAAAAAAAAAGTTAGTTATGTGAGAGAGATGTTCTTTATTTCCTGTTGTATAGCTGACATGTTGGTCAGTGGGCAGATTTAAAAAAAAAAAGGAAGTAGAAAAATAAAGTTGTTAAGGAAGTTGTTGAAATGAGGAAGCCTAAGAACTTATACGTAGCACTTAGGCAGACGGTAGTTTACTCCTTTTGGACAACACTGCTAGGATCACCTGTAACTTGCTCACATTTTTGGAGGGTTAATTTGTTTGTAAGCCACTGAAGGATCGATAGAACTGAACTGGGGAAGGACCTGTCTCTGGAATACATTCTGGTTTTCAGTAAGTGCATTGAAGCCATTTTCTTTACCAAAAATGTGTATGACTTTACTGATCCTGATTCAAAATATTCTCAAAAATCATTTCTTTATGAAGCAAGGAAAAGCAGCACAAGAACCAATCTATTTGCTCTGTGTTGTTGTTTTTGTTATTTTAATTAAGGATTCAGTTGAAAATATTTCTGAAAATACACAACTACACACACATATGTATATATATAATGTATATCATATAATTTCTTCCCTCCAGCCGTCAGCAGACTCCTGAACTCAAGCTGCAAATACAGCTTCATCCCATAAATTACACACAGACACACACACATATATATATATATATATATATATATATATATATAATATATATATATAATTAGTACAGTGTCTGCTGAATGCTGAGCGTGTGTTTTAGATCTGAGATACTTTTTGCAACTTAATTTTATTTATTGTGGTGCTTAGGTAATGTGATGTGGTGGTTAAAGTCTTTTTAGCTCTGCTGGGGGAAAGATATTGAGCAGATAAAAAGCACAAATGCATCTTTATTGAGATTAAATTAGTTTAAATATAAAATTGATTTTTGAGCTAAGCATTGGTGAGTTTCAAAATGATCAAATTCAAAATGTTCATGTTCAGAGGAAAATATCCATGTTAATTTGGATGTTTGCATTGATAAATCCAACAACTTCATAGTCTTCTCTGGTAAAAGTGTTGATTTACATGCTGAAACAGAAACCCTTGATGTTAAGTTGAAAGTTTAGACTGAACATAAATGTGAAATTATTCATTTGGGAAACTTCAAGCAGTTTTTTTGCTGTTAAATAACGTCACATAGTCAAAGCTTCTTATAGATTTTTGGAATGTGTTGTTAGGTTTATTGGTTGCTGGAAACAGAAATGATTACATACAGGAAGTCGAACTTGCCCACAAGATGTATTTCAAACCTTAACATAACTCATAGCGTAGGTAGGTTTTTACTTAGGTTTCTTCTGTCTCAAAGAAGTCACTTTGTTTTGCTTGGATAGTTTTAAAATATGCTCCCTGTCTATTCAATTAAGTTTTTACAGTTATTTTGCCATAATGGTAATAATAGAAATTCTCCTCATATAGTGTTTTAACTGCTTTCAAGTACCGTATGCATTACTTTAAAAAAGCATTAAATATAAAAATAATTCTAAACTATTTTACTCCTGGTTGAAGCAAGACCAAGCACTGAAATTTGCTGATGGTGAAACTCTGGTTTTCTGGTTCTTATACATTAACTTTGACAATGTAGCTCACAGCATTCTACTGTTTTAGCACTGCTAAGAGTTTCAAAGTTTCAGTGGTTACAATGATTTTAGTTGTAGCCAACAAGTACCTCTGTTTGTACATTTCCATTTGTCATGGTTTATGGAACGTGTTTTGAAAATTCAAGCTACATTTTTTAACTGGTTTAGTTTCCTTTTGAAGGGAACTCTACTTTTATTCAGAACGACCTTTAACTTCTTGCTATTCAGTCATTTAAAAATAAGTACAGCCTAAGTTAGTTTGAAGATTTTTAGGCCGTAACAGAACACGAGGTCATTGTGAGGTTTTAAAATCCACCTCAGATTGATTAAATAAAAATATAATGATGTAAAACTATCATTATAATTTTAATTTGTAGGTGTTTCATTTACAGCTCTCAAAATGTCCTACCTTTCAACTGGACTGAGAGATACATTAAAATTCTAACAAGCAGACATTTTCTCCATTATCTCCATGTTCTTTGTTTAAATATTAAATTACATTTAAACTTTGTTGATTCTCATGCTCATTCACATACTTTTAGATAAGAACAAGAGAGACAAACGGCCAATGTCAGCGAGTATGTCAATAGTCATCAGGTAAATCTCTCATTTTATTTGGACATGTGTTAAATTATATATTTTAACATCCAGTTTGCTGATTGAGTTTGTTGTTACCAGAGGAAAAATCTTTAAAACAAGGAAAGTTCCCTTTAAATGAGTTATTCCTTCATTGTTGCATGTTGAAATGACAATGGCCCTTTTATTTTGCACAATGTCTGGGTTGTTTCAAATATGTGTTCATCTACATGAGAGAACTGAAGACCTATTCATTTTATGATATTCCAACCAGGCTGATACATATGATAATATTGATGCTTTAAAACTAAGCTATTTGTTTTAAATAGCTTAAAAAAACAACTTTTTAAAGGGCCCCTTATATAGAATTTGTTTGATGTCTACCTCTGGTTTGTCTATTGGATTTTTTAAAATAAATTTTAAGATATGTTATAATCTATTTGAATAGTTACATTTACTAAAGTTTTGCAGTTCCAAGCCTCCTAGACTTTAGTAAAGTAATGTGTTAATATCCATCAAATTTTGACATGATGAAATTTAAGCTTTTGAAGCAATTATTTAGTTTAACTTGAATCATACATAGAGAAGATATAGTTTATGACAGAGAGAACTATCATTTTAATTGCAGGCACTCTTTCCTCAAGACAGAAAGGAAGATTTCTCTATCTTGTGAGGTCTTATCTATTAATATGAGTAATATGGTATAATTTAATTATGTCTGCTCTTTCAGCTTGCTGGAATTATTGATGCCAGGTACCTGATGTCAAAAGTATGGTTGAAGAGAGATGAATATTAAAGGTTATTCTCTTTATAGGAGATGGGTTTCAATTTTCCAAAAAGAACTCAACATCAGCATAAAAATATTTTGTACTATTTAGATTGGAGAAATATTTTTATTTGCAGCCGCCAGCTCCTGAATCACTGGCAGGACATTGCCCTGACAGGGGCAGACATTGCTTGTATGTTTAGACACCAGTTCTTTAAAGCTTGTAATTCTTTGCACATTCTACAAAGTGTTTTTGGCTGTAATTCATTTTATGGACTTATTTACATTAATCTCACTTAATTCAGTTGGTTTAGTGATGACAATTTACATTTTTGCGTTCAATTAACTTAAAAATTACAAATCTAGCTAACTTAATTCATTTGAAGGAACTTTTTTGCTTTGACTTTATTTGAAACAATTGAGTTCATTGCCAGTTTTGTATCCTACATCTGACCAACCCAATTATTAAGCTTATCCAACTCATTTTACTGTTTTTATAACTTAATTCAGTAAGTGTGTTTAACATGTCAAACTTAAATCACTCTTACTCAAATAATTTCTTCTAATAAATAATTTAGATTTATTTTATTAAATTCTACACAAAGTCAACTCAAACTTTGAAATTGTTCTAAACTAAAAATATCCATAACTACATTCTCACTCACATTGTAATTAAAATACAATTAGAATTTAAGTCATTTTAAATGTGTGTTAGTTATTTTGTTATACATGTTATTTTGGTTTTTCAAAGATCCTGTACACTGAAAAAAATAAAATAGCTTATCCAACTTAACTTATTAAGTTGGTTTAACTTAATAAATAAGAAGGGGAAGAGATGCAGCAAAGGTCATCAGGCTGGAAGCAAACCTGCGATGGCCATATCGAAGACAAAGATTTCCTTATATGAATTACGGTTAGCCACTGCACCACCACAGCAGGTATAGGTTCTGTCCCTGGTGAAGCTTGTCATGACGTATGTGGTACTGAATTCTCAAAAGTGTATTTGAAACAATTAAGTTCATTATTGGGTTTGTATTCGACATATGATTGTATGAATCAAGCGTCATCAGATCTTGTACCAACCAGGTGCTGTGGTGGCGCAGGGGTTAAGCACAACTCACATAGGGACACCTCAGTTCTTGACGTGGCTGTCGTAAGTTTCCTACCAGATGACTTTAGTTCCTCGTCTTCCCTCTCTGTCATTACCCACTTTCCTGTCTAAATACCGGTACTCTGAATTAAAAGCTACCTGAAGTTAAAAAACGATCATTTATTAGTTTCCTTCTTTATTTGAAATAGACTAAGTGATTTGAGTAAGACTTACTTAAATTTGTCATTTTAAATACACTTAATGAGTTCAGTAAAGAAAAAAACTTAAATTGAGTTGGATGAACTTAATGGATTGAGTTAGCTGATCATAATATATAGAGTTAGATAGACATAACAGAAGTTGGTTAAACTTAATAAATTGAGTCGAAAAAACTCAATCGAATTACTTGTTACCAACTACAACAATTCAATTAAGCTTGTTCAACTCATTTCTTTTCAGAGTGCATGCAGTTCTGTCATACACTGCAATTTCAAAATCTTTACATGTCATAGCAAGTATGAGGGAAGACGTCAGATTGTGATTTTTCTGGCACAACTGAATCTTATGAGAAATATCACACTGAGGTATCGGCCTAAAAGAAGTGAAACTTTCAGGTCTCCCAGAGTCACACTCTGAAAAAGGGGGACAAAGGATGAGGAAAATCAGAAAGCTATTATGATTGTGGTAGAAAAAGAATGATAGCAGAGCAGTTGTGTCAGCAGTCAAACTGCTAGATTGCTCCAGAACGTATCAGTTACTGTTTGTGTCATGAACCAGTAACAGATATGGTACTAGTTCATGACCATCATTTCACTACAACGTGGTGACCCAGGATGTAGTGAAATTATGCTTTTAATGAAGATAAACACAAAAATCCAAGTAGCACAGGTGAGCAGTGTTAGCAACTGGAAATACACTAGACTGGAACGCAACAAAGTGACAAAACTTGCTGATAAAAGCATGACAAGGATCCGACCAGGAGGAAGGGACACTGGTGAGGTTAAATACAGACTGAGTAATCAGGGAACATGAGGCACAGCTGGGAACAATCAAGGACAAGATGTGACTACACAGACACTCAATTAACACAAAAAAACAAAACAAAAACAAATCCTCACAAGTTGCTTAATATTGAGCATTCAAAACATCCCTTACAAAAAATCCCATGAAATTCACATGTGAAAGTCACTTGTGAAACCCATGTAAAACATGAAACCTCCACACAAATGTTCACTTATTAATGCCATGTGAATGACGTGAATCACATGTAAAAGCACATGTATATGCGTGACTTTGGAATGTTTCATTTTAAAAAGCCATGTGAAACCCATGTGATCACATGTTATCACGTTATCACATGGGTTTCACAGGTGATACACATGCTACACATAATTTCTTGTGTAGCACATTGTTTCTTATGTTTATCTGTTGAGTACGACCTTTGCCACTATTTGTGTTGGCACTACTTTGTGAAGCGGAAGGTTACATGCTTATAAAAGCAATAAAGGCGGAGCCTCCTTGTTCTCTGTGTGTTCGGCCAGAGCAGGGCAGTGTGGCTACTAGTTAAAATTGATAATGTCTCCTGTCTCCTATGTATTTCATAAGTTAATATTTCTGCAAAGATGTATTCACATGGTACAGATGATGACGAAGAGCCCAGAGATTCCCGTGGAAATAATAGGAGCTCCGCTGCAGAAGAACCAACATTATCACGTCTTCAAATGTGTACAACATGATACAAATGTGAAAACATGATGCACATATAAAACATGTGCATCATATATTGTCTCACATGTTAAAGCATTTGAGACAGTAAAATATGATACATATGTGAAACATGCATCACATGATGTGATACATAAAATATGTGATACCCATGTGTAAGGGATAGCTGGAGTTTACTGATCTTTTTATTATTTGAAGCAAACTAACATTTCAAAACTATATTTTTTATGGAAGTTAAATCATGGTCTTTTGACTCTTACGGAGATACAGTAACATCAAAACTTTGGTCAACTTCAAATTATCACAGTGAAACTGAAAATGGAATAGTGAGTTTGAGCATTTATGTCTTGTGAATTTCATGCTCTTTTTTGAGATGTTTTAGAGTGGTGCATTTTAAATGATGAAAATATATTTAGGAATTTATTGAGTGTGTGTGTTTAAGGCTATCACTGCTCATTGTTATTTATTGTTTTATTATTATTATTATTATTATTATTATTATTATTATTATTATTATTATTATTATTATTATTATTATTTATCTTCCTTTTTTCTTTGAATTTTTGTGTGCTATGCAGGGATAAAAAAGTACCCTCTGTTTGGAGATCAATAATATATTATTTTCTTATTATCTATTATTATTTTTATCTTTGTGACAGAACTTTCAAAAGGAAGCTGCCAAGAGGTCAAGATGGCTGACAATGTGTATGCATTGCCATTCTTCTACGGCAACATAACCAGAGAGGAGGCAGAAGTCTATCTGAAACAGGCAGGAATGAACAATGGCTTGTACTTACTACGGCAAAGTCGAAACTATCTTGGAGGCTTTGCATTGTCTGTTTCTAATTCAGGTCGCTTCTACCACTACACAATTGAAAGACAACCCAATGAAATGTATGCTATTGCTGGTGGTAAGAGTCACAGGTGCCCTACAGATGTGATAGACTATCATTCTCAAGAGACGGATGGTCTTGTATGTCTGTTGAAGAAGCCCTGCAACAGACCCAAAAATATGCAGCCAAAGGTTGGTCCTTTCGAGGACTTAAAGGAAAGACTGATCCGGGAATATGTGAAGCAGACTTGGAACCTGCAGGTCAGTTTGAGCTGGATCCTTAAAATAGTAAAATTTTATTTATTTTTTATTTTTATGTAGAACAACCATGTTTGTAGTGTACTAATTACTTGTGACATATTAACCAAAATATCAGCAGCAAAATAATTAAAGTAGGAAAGTAAGGTGAAATATTTTGATCATTGTGGTTTTGCTTCTTTACTGGTCACTCATGGCAACCTTACAACATCTCAGAAACTGTTCCAGGTTTTCAATATAAATTCATGCTTAATAATTAACATTTGGGTTTCTTAACAACTCTGAAACTTACAGTTTTTGTTGTCAAGAAAATTGAAATGACCAGAAAAGAACCCAGTCTTTGCATTGCTTTCCCTAGAGGTCACAGAACCATTTAGTGGGGTTTTATTCTTATTAAAATTATTCTTTTCTTTTTTGTTATATGTTTTTGAGGTGTTTAGCTCAATAATGTAACATTTAGAATAGTTGATTAAGTGTCCGTAAGAAGGCCCACAGATTTACTTTCACAAATGGAGAATTAATGCTTAGATCACTGAAACTTGGTATTGATAACAGCTGGTCTTTTGAGAAGCAATTTTTGTGGATGATTTTTTGAAAATAATGAAACCTTATTGCCACCACTAACTTTATAAATTATTATTTCTGAGTTAGACTAGTGGTGACTATAGGTGCTTTCAGACCAGCCCTGTTTGGTCCACTTTAATCAAATTCCAGTCCATCTACGTAGAAAGTCAGTTGGGGTGGTGTGAATGCGCAATCAAACTCCAATGAGGACCAAAAGGAGCAAACTCTGGTCTGCCTAAAAACCTAGGTTCAGTTGAAGGAAACTTTTCAAATGCATATATTTGAACCACAAGAGGACCAGAGACTGCCCCAAAAGTGGGAAGCAAACTCCAGTGCAGGGTTGGTTGTATTTACAGTGCAGTAATTACGATCAAAATAAATGTGCTGGTCTACCACTAGAGGGAGAAATGGCTTGTGGTCTTTTACCAAAAACAAAAGAGAAATCCTACAACCATTAAAATTAAAAATTGCTACTCAATTTTTATTTACTTTTTGTGAAGAAGTAAGTTGCGCTTATACAAAGCCCGCTAGGGAACATGGGGAATTTTATTTTCTTTTGCAATACCTCACAATAAGTTTTGCGTTCCCTCGCAATATGCTAACTGCAATATTTGCTGGCCTATTTTGTATACAGTCACATTGACATTTGAATTAAAAATTTCAAACGTATACACGTTTAAAGGGCCTAAGTGAAAACATATTTATTATTAACTCTTTGGTGCAAAAAACTTATTGAAAATCGATTTATTCACTGCATGTTTGTCTGCTTGTGTAAGGCTGAGATGGAACAGCATAGGAAAACGACTCTTTAAACCATTCAGATTACCAATACAAAACAGACAATCAAAACTGTCAGATGACTCATTATCCTGTGATAATAACTCAGAAATAATCCAAATCCATATTTCACAACGAGATATTAACATACATGGAAAAACCTTTCAAAAAGTTTCTGTTATTGCAGAAAGTGCCGCATGATCTGATCAGTACATGATTGCGAGAGAATGCAAAAGCTATTGCAAGGTACCGCAAAAGTTTTGCAAGGGAACGTAAAAGAAAGAAAAGTACTCCCTGTCATTTAGGGGGCTCTGTAGCTTATGTCTTCTTTGGAGGGTTTTGTTTGTCGTTTCCATCAGTAATTCTTGATTCAGTGCCCTGAACCAAGGGGAACAGGTTTTTCAACTAGTTTGGATTATATGACAGTGCAGTGTGAAAGAGAACCACACCAGCTGAAAATCTAACAAATGTCGTAAATTTGGTCCCCACTAGAACCGAGATTACCAAACTATCAGGTGTGGAAACACCCTCAGTGTGAGGCATGAGGCGTGACAACTCATTCCTGGTTTGTATCTTATCCTTAGTTTAATTTTGAGTTAAAATAAAATTTTGTTTGCACATAGGGTCCAGCCCTTGAGCAGGCTATCATCAGTCAGAGGCCTCAGCTGGAGAAACTCATTGCTACCACTGCTCATGAAAAAATGCCCTGGTTCCATGGAACAATAACGCGAGAGAACTCAGAGCCCAGGCTTCAGAATGGTTCCCGTGCAAATGGAAAATTCTTGTAAGTATTTGAAAATTACTCAAGACCATGTTTATAGAGAATCTGCAGAAATATTGTTATTAATAATAAAATCAACACTTCAATATTTTTGAAAGCATATTTCAATCATTTTTACTTGACATCTTTTTCGCTTAAAATTTGTTCTTTTTGATTCACAGTCTAATAAAAATGATACTTACTTTCATTCATTAAAAAACTGAATGAATGAACAAATTACAGTTATTCTAATTACTTAGTATCACTACTTCATGTATATAAAAGATTTCATTTTGAATTTTGACATTGGAGAAGTTGGCAAAAAAAAGTAGCCTAAATGTGTCATTTACCACTCTGTCATCATATCCATTAGTAGTTTTAAATTTATCTAATTTATGTGTGGTATTATTAACTTTTATTTTTGTTTAAGCTTCTCAATTTAAGCAGAGGATGCCAGTGCATGTGTTTTAGCTCAAACTTTCAGAGGCAGAAGTGGTCTAGGCGGATGAGTCGCATGATCAGACACAGGCACACACGCCCACACACACACACACACACACACACACTCTGTCTCTCTCTCTCTCTCTGTCTCTGTGGTTTCCGCTTTGACAGTTTGCAAAGGACTTCCTGAAGTAGCCATGTAAAAAGAAGTCTGAGAACAGGGCAAAGTGTGACTGACCCCTTTTTCATGAAACATCTTACAGGAAGTGGTCTTTTTCCTCTCAAACATGGCCTCAACTCCATGACAGGTTTTATTTTCGAAAGCCATTGCATTCTGTGTCAATGTCAAGTATATTTATAGTTATTTTGAAAATATAACTTTAAATATACTTCAAGAAGTAGCTTGTTACATAAATTTAGCAACATAAATTACAGTTATGTATGTTACGCAACAGAATTACATAATGGTCTGTCTTTCCTGTGCACTTTAAATGTAATTTTGGGAACACTACTTTTCTCAGCATAACATTGGACGTTTATTTGAGTTACTGTTTAGTTTCTTGTTTCGATTTATGTTGTGATGTGTGAGCTTGTTCCTTTTGACTTCCTGAGCTATGAAAATAGCTTTATCAAGTCACAGCTGTCACTTTTCACAGTTCACATGCTGTGTGGTAACAGGTGGGGTTAAATACTGTTAAAACTAAAGTTAAAAAAAATTACAAAATGAAGGATTTGTACTTTTTAACAAGCTTGAATAGTAATCCAAATAAATAAATAAATGGAATTATTGACTATTAATGATTCAGTTAATTGTCAATACTACTGAATAAAATAAATAAAGTCCCTGTGGTTAATAAATTGATACTTTCTCTTGTCTTCCTGTAACAAAATAGATTCAACCTGACAAAATAACATGAAGCAATAACATACAAATATTTAATGCTACATTATCTCCTTTGTTTCTTCTGCTTACATGTGTAGAATTCGACAGAGAGATCAAAATGGATCATACGCTTTATGTTTGCTGCATGAAGGCCAAGTGATGCATTATCGCATTGACAAAGACAGCACCGGCAAGCTCTCCATTCCTGATGGAAAGAAATTTGACACCTTGTGGCAGGTTACCAGTTTTTTTTTTTTTTTTTACATTCTGTGTTACTTGAAAGACCAATTAGATTTTATTAAATTGCCAATATCATTATGAAGGCCAGAATTATTAGCTTAGTGGATGATGTAGCTTTTGTGACATATTAATCCTTACAGTCCAAGAATGGAAAGACTTTTCGAGAGCTAAAATGATTTAGAATCACATAAAGTGTTTCGCTGGCATTTGTTGTTTTAATTAATGGTAAATAGTTAACTTTAACCCATAAATACCCATGGTGACACTGCTGTCACCACCCCTTTATACAGTGAGAAAAGTTTATTTTTAAGGTTGAATGTTGAGTTTTATCTCATAAAGTCCTCAAGTGACATCTACTGAACGTCCTGATTTAGTCACGTGATTAGTGAGGGATTCTGGGTAATGAAGTCACCATTTTCAAAGTATCAGTGCACCTGGGCAGCTAAAGTGACCAGGAAGGTGATTTGAGAAACTTTGTTTTCTCTTAACAGAGGTAACGTTTCCACTGGTTTAGCAATTCTAATCTTCAGATAAGACATCTTTTCTCACATATGAAATGGTTTGACAGCATTTCTAAAACTATTTGATATTGAATAGATCTGTCAAACATTGCTGTGACACCTGTTCCACATTGGCATTAAACTCCAAATTGTAAAAAAAAATTCCTTGTGACATATGTGTTACCACTCATTTATTTTTAGATTAATACAGTCTCTATCTTTCATTAAGTCATATTTTAAAAAATGTAAGCATGAAAACTTATGAAATTATTCAAAAATTTTATAAAACTTTACAATAGCTTTAGTCAAGTCACTTTCTCCATTTACCCACCATTTTATTATAATTTGCTTTTTTGTACAATGAAAAAATATTAACAAAATGGTGTTCAAGAGGCATTAGAGGTCTTCAGTGGACAGGACCGTGCGTTTGAGAGATGTGAAAGTAGCTGAAATGTACATCCCAGATACCCTAACTATGTCCCCATCAATAAATTGGTGAATGAAGAGCTAAGAGGGTCTAACAATTCATATATATGTGGTTCCAGGTGATTTAGATACAGAACCCAATCAGGCTAAATCAACCCTGGAAAGAAAAAGCCAACCATCAAAGCACAACATTTTTCTTGAAGAAATAAAAATTTTAAAACTTATGGATGCACAAAGAAAAGACTGCACCTCAAATCTCCTGACGAGATTCTATTCCAATTGGGTATTTCACAAAATTGACTCACAATAAATGCTGCAGTTGATAAAAGGAACATGAAAATTTATAGTGTACAAAATCTAACACTCAGAGAAATTTTAAAACCACAGTTGTGCAAATACAGGTACTGATTGGCGTCTACTTGCATGTGGGTTTTTGATCAATGTCAGGAGATTTAGAATATTACAAAATGATGGAAATTGACCAAGAATAGAAGATTCTTGGCCAATCTTCTATTGGCCAATAATAGAATTTCAGTAAGATCTGAAATTAGATTTCAGATCTTATTGGTATCCCTACATTTCATTGACAGTTCAGAGTTGATAAGTAGACAAGTAGATAAATAGATAAGTATTGGAGAATCCATTCTTGGCTTGATATGATTAGCAAAAATGATGTCTTGATGCCTAGCACAACTCCTTTGATGAGTAAATGGTGTTCATTAGGGACACACTTGACTCAATATGGCAGTATGGGAAGGGCTATCCCCACTGTTGAAGATTAGAAATCTGGTCCTGTTACTCATTGTATGGACAATTCCATTTGAACTCACATTGATTGAGTGATGAATCTACTTTGTAGAAACACTCTGTTGAAAACATTGTGTCATGATGTGGTGGACCCAAAAGCAGTAGGTAAAAATGTAGTGCAGTTTGAATATCTAATGAACAAAATCAGAATTCAACTGAATCAGAATTCAACCAGACGACACAGAAACACAAGATGAAACCTGTGTTGGTGCGTGTGTCACTTTAAGGAAAACCATGCGACCGATATAGTTCCCGGGTCGTTTGGATGTGACCGCGCCAAACTGTATTGATGAGGAAGAAACTGTGTCGACATGTTTGTGGGTGTTGTTGAATGGAGATACTTTGTGTTCTTTGCGTTGGTTTTTGGCTCATATTTGAATACTGGCATGAACCAACTAAGGAAGAGAAAGTTTTCATCCATATGGAATCATTTTGATTTTATCACGGAAAATAATTATTCCTTTCTCATTTCTACTTTTGATCATTTTTCTTTCAGATTATTCAAATTTTCTTCCATGGGATATTTGAGTTAGTTTACATATCCATCCATCCATCCATCCATCCATTTTCTTTTACCCTTGTCCCTAATGGGGTCGGGAGTTGCTGGTGCCAATCTCCAGCTACGTTCTGGGCGAGAGGCGGGGTCACCCTGGACAGGTCGCCAGTCTGTCGCAGGGCAACACAGAAACAAACAGGACAAACAACCATGCACACACACACTCACACCTAGGGAGAATTTGGAAAGACCAATTAACCTGACAGTCATGTTTTTGGACCGTGGGAGGAAGCTGGAGAACCCAGAGAGAGCCCACCATGCACAGGGAGAACATGCAAACTCCGTGCAGAAAGACCCCGGGAATCGAACCCAGGACCTTCTTGCTACAAGGCAACAGTGCTACCAACTGCGCTACTATGCAGCCCCAGTTCACATATATTAACTTTTATTTATATTGTAGGTGAAAAATGTAGGTTTTGGTCCCAAGTTTTGTCTTACTGTAACCAGAGCACTTTCACAATGCTGAGGCATGAACGTGCCTGGCTTGAGGGGGCTGGACGGGTTAACACTCCCGTCTTTATTGAATTTGCCTGCAATGGCTTTCTAACTCCAGAAGATGTCACTGCAAGTGACAAAACAACACAGTCTCAGCACTGTCAACACAGTTTGGGAAATGTGCCACACACCCAATGAGGCCTCATCTGCTCATCACTACAACCAAGGGAACACAAAATATAATCCAAAGCAAATCCAAGACTGAGACATGGAGAGATTCCTGGAGCATAAGGGAAGTGACAGACATAGTGATGAGCTGGGTGACAAGATGGACTGGCAAGTGGTCACTGGAATAGAAGAGCTTAAACACCGGGAGGTAGCAAATGGAACAATGGACCTAACCAGATTTGATGATTGATTGAAGCTGGCACAGGAAAGCTATATACTGGGGAAAAACCAGGAGGAGACACTAAGGAACTGAAAATACTTCTAATTCTAAATAAACTGATAAACTAGAAGAGAAAAAGACATGAGGGAAAAACTTAAACAGAAACAAGGCAGAACTAACAACAAGAACTAAGGAACATAGAGCTAGAGTAGCTAGAAGATCTAAACAAAGACATAACCTAACTAGAATGGCTAAAGGAAGTTGGGCATAGATTCAGACAAAAAGATTAACTGAAGCAAAAGTAACAAAATAAAAAAACTAGAATCACTACCAGGGAAAGCTAGAGGGAATAAATACTTAACTGGAACCACTAAAGAAAAGTTAACCTAAACTCAGACATGTAAGAATAACTGAACCTAGGGTGATGAAATAACTAAGAAATGAACATTATTAGAAACTCTACAGGGAGGCTGAAATAAGAAATAACTAGAAGGATAAAATAAAAAATAATCTAAATCCTTAAACAAAGCTTAGCATAGAAGCAAACATACAAGAATAACAGAATCAAGAGTAACTACAGAATAAACCTAACTAGAAACATTATAAAGGATTGAAAATACAGAAGACAGTAACAAGACAATTCTAATGACACTAAATACCTGAAATAATAAAATCAAAAGGACCATGAAGGCCTAACCTAAAGAGAACTAAGACATAATGATAAATAAGATCAAAACCAAACCCAAAAACCCAGATATCTGACACTTTGGAGATTGTAAAACTGAAGATGGAAAAAATTTGTCCAGAAAGATACACAAGATACATGTTAGGAAGTTGCAAATGAGAAGTTTATTTTGTGTTAATAAGCAAAATAAATAAATAAAATTCTTAGGGAATCAATTTCCTAATATGAAAACATATTACTATATATGCCCAATGTGACATGTCACAATTCAGATCTGTGCCAGTGGGTGGCACTATTTAAAAAAATCCTTCAGGTTTAGTAAATATGATCCATTTGATATAATATGTAACTCCCAGAAAGTAGAAATGGGTTTAGAGCATTTGTTGTTTTAATTAATGGTAAATAGTTAATTTCAATTAATGCTATAATTTATGTTAAATTATTTTATTTTTATTGCTTTAGTTATTGTCTTGGAGTTGGGTAATGATACCTCAAACTTAATCTTTTTCAAGATAAGGTAAAACTAGTATAAACTTTATTTTTATGATGCTGCTATGTGGCTATTATTTATATTCATTCTTTCTATTAAAACTACACTGTCTTAGTGATTACTTTTAGTTCTAAAACATTTTAAACTATGTCTCTTCATATGACAGTTGGTGGAGCATTACTCCTACAAACCAGATGGCTTGTTACAAGTACTCACAGAGCCATGCCCAAGACCTGACGGTGAAACTGGTAAAGACAGACACAACTGGTCAAAATTGGTCAAGATTAGTCTCTTGCATTATGTTTAAAAGCTGATTTTATTACCAGATCTCAGTCTAACCCAGATCCCTCATGTTTCAATTTTTTTGTTCACAGTGCTAATAGGACGACCAGTACCTCCACCGAACCATCCTGGATTAGGTTCTGCCATTGTAAGTTATTAATGGATAAGTTACTGGATAAGCACATACATAATGTCTTTACAGCCCAAATTTTCAGAAATGATAAAAGAAAATCCACACTCTTCCACGTCTCATTACTTGTTTTAAGTTTTTTTCACCTTAAAGCAGGTTTAGTATATAAGCTATTTTAAGAGTTTGGTCATCAGCAATCATCAACAATCTGCAGTGATCACATGTTCTTTGACTTGAATGACCATGAAAAGACTACGGTATCTTTTACATAAACTTTTTCGACATCTTTCATTTCTAGCAAAATGCAGCAGGTGGTCTTCTCTCCATGTTTGGCCAGTTCAATATACCTGGAATGAAGGTAAATACATTACACAAGCTTAATAGTTACATCATTGCTCTTTCTGCCACAATTTTGAGATGTCTGCCTTGGTCTGATTGATAGATGTAACTGAACATTTTTGACATAAAAACTATTCCTGCATGTCAACTGGTCTTTGCATGTTCATCCATGAGGTTGGGTTTTGCCATTAGGATATAGTAAAGATATAGAGAGTAAAAGAGGTACCCATAATGCTCAGGGGTGGAGCTTCAGGGGGAGCTGGAAGGGCAGTGTGCCCCCCTGAGGGACTCACTCTAGAGGTTATATAGGTTTCCCAGTCAGGTTTAAGTCATGGTTCCTAAAAATTTGCAAGACCGACTGATTTTGGTGATGTAGTGAGTATAAAATATTGAATAAAATGTGGTGCTGCATGGCTTTATTTGCACTCTTTTAATTTTATGACACAGAAATTCACAAGCGGTTCCAGGTATATTTCTTGTCACCAACCGTCCACCAATATAAGCATAAAAGTGGAACGGCAAAGCGAAAGGAAAGGAAAAAAGAGAAACCATGGACAAAGCAAGTTACAAAAGCTGGACGCACATTTTGTTCATCTCTGCAGATGAGCTGGACTTTTTTGTTGACAGCACAGCCAACTTTTTTTAACTGAGCTGAATGTATCAATGTTCCCTAGTCTGTTCTATTTATTTTTTTTTTGGCATTTATTGAACAGTAAATTAACAGGATGGAGAGAGGGGGAAGAAATGCAGCAAATGCTTCAAGACCAGGAACAGAATACAGGCCAATGTCATCTATCATGAGACATAAGTGCAATAAATCAAACTTTCAACATGTACCTAGATAGAACATCAGAATATGACAGATTTATAAGTTAGGAGCAAAAAGTTATTTTTCATGCCATTATAGACCAAACTTCTGAACATCTAAAAATAGCTTATTCAGGCCTTGAATGTCATTGAACAAAATCACGTGTAAGAAGTCATGTAAAAAGTAATCGTTTGCTGGGATTTTTACCATATTTTACCATACAACTAGCTGGGCTAGTTACAGATAATTCTAATTATTATTCATAATGTGTGGGTTAGATATAGACTTTTGATGATTGACAATTGTAGTGGCCCTGCCGCCAGCTTGTATCCCCCTTTCTCTCTCTTGGTGATATAGTGGTGATGTCAAGGACTAACTTTTGAAAATGGTGAGCCAAGAGAGCGGTATGGCATCTCGCTAAGATGTATGTTGGAGGTTCCTGCAGGAGCACCTTCCAAATGATCCAGATTGGGTGTGAATGATGGCACGTGGTATGTGCATAGAGATACAAAAATCCAGAGGTGCGCAAGGACAACTAGCGAGGTCAATGTGGGATTGACTACACCACACACTGTCACTCATCCTGTCCAACGCATCATCCATAAACCTAGCTTCAGCAGTTGGCAGCTGCTCCAAAGTGGATGTCAAAATTATCCGATCATTATTCGTGGAGCTGAGCTACTTTGAATTTGTGTTGTTTCATCATTACTGACCATGTAGCCTGATGTTTTTGTTGTTCTCTTGATTTGTTATTCTTCATATTTTTGGATTTCAAAATGAGATATTGGCTCTCCATGGAAGCTTGTAAGCCCTGCTGTTGCTGGCATGTACGTATATGTTGTAAAATGATGTTATCATGAGCTTTATTATTTGGATTTTAAGAGCCCAGTTATTAGCACTGTCTGCAGCCTGACTGATTTGTGCCAGTGATAGCACTCACAATATTTTAATTCAAAATTTCTTCCAAAAACAAGCCTATTTCTTTGTTTTACAATTTTTTTTCAACCAAGCACTTTGAAAAGTCACTTATTTCCACATTCTATTCTCTTCCTACCTTCATAAACAGAGTCATAGACAACGATTCAGCAACACGGACCTTAATCCCTATGAAACTAGGATGTCCAAAGGTAAGCTCTGGAAATGCTCAGTTGAATTAAATTCAGTGCCAATTCACAAAACATGTTTAAGAAAATTTTCTGAAGAGAAATTTTATCTAATCATAAAGAGACATTCCAATTCAATCAACATAACTGGAGTTTATTATTCAGATTTCTTAAAAAATTAGAATAATAAACATGCACACATTCATCAGCATCTGAATGTGTGTGTGAAGTGGCTGATCACTGAATGTAGTGTGAAGCACTTGGACTTCTCTGTACTTGATAAAGCACTGCACAAGTACAAGCAGTATTTTTTGTGTGGTTTTTGGAACTGATGTTTCACCACCATCATCCCTCCCTTTCCCACTATCTGGCCATGATGTGTGCTGCACTCCTCCTGAACATTGTGCTAAGACTGGGGCAGGGTTAAGAAACCCAGAAGATTGCATTAGGCCATTGACTTACAGCAATCACTCATCCTGGATAACCGTTTAGAGAACGTGGCACTGTGTTTTTGGCTTTGAACCAATCTCTCCTACTGAACATAGTGACAGTGGAAAGGAAATTTTCCCCTGAACATGAGAAACCTCAAGCAGATTGTTTAGGTCCAAAGGTAAGCTCTTGAGCAGAACATTTATGGGAATTTTTACAGTTACAATTCCTTTTCATCAAAGTAAGAAATGAATGAGGTAGTTTTGGGTATAGGAGATTTTCAATTCTGGTAATACTGTGAAGGTGAAAGAAAAAAGTTATTAAAGTTTGTTGCATTATTACTGGAGGTCAAGTTGGGGCTAACTAAAAATTAGTTTTTTAGATGATCTAGTCTAAACTGGACAGCCTTCTGTTTTGTTAGAGGTTAAAAGGCAAAGTATAAATACAATCCAAGCTTCAAAACATGCCTGTGATCTATCCAATATGGGACAATTGTGGTGATGGTGGTAGGAGTTTGTCCTGCATTTGGTGGGTTGTCTTTCGATATCTGTTCTGTCTGCCTCCATTGTTGTGTCCTTGGTTAAGAAACTTCAACAGTAAAACATATCATGCATATTCAACTGTGGATCATACCGTTGGCCCCCTAAAATGCCGGTAGCTTTAGTTCATGTTACTGTGACAACCAAAAGTTATAGTTTTTCAATCTTCACTTCACTCAAATTGCTTTCAGCCTTGGTGAAATTGTGTTTTTTCCCTTGTGTTTCCAACGGTTATCATTATTAATCATTAAGTAAGATGATCTGCTCATTTAAATAAACACACTGACATTAATTAAGTGTTTTGTATTTGCGGGTAAATGTGCACATATAGAGGGAAGAGCCTGAGGTGGGACTTTTTTGGTACAGCTGTGATTTATAAAGGCAAATGTTTTGGTTTATAAAGGTTTATAAATCTGGATTTGTTTTTGGAATACACCATTTTTGGGCATATGTACATTTTAGTATCCATCTGCAGTCCTTCATAAATGAGACCCCAGAACACTAAACACTGGAGGTTTCTTCCACATAAGAAGAAACCTCCAACCTCTAACATGTTGCAGCAGCATGTTAGAGGTTTTACTTCTACATTGGCATCATGAGTTCTTGGGTCCAGTGGTGGTTTGTGTATAAATTGCCACCCTGGATACTATGTTTAAAAATTATACATTTTTATAAATGTTTAATCTTTTCAGAACTACGAACAAAATAACACATCACATATTAGTTTGATTTTCACATCTTGTGCTTTTTAAAGTCTCTTTAAGTTATAACTATTTTACAAGATGTCTTTATAGTAAGCAATAGTAGTACAGCAAAGAATTAACCATCTCCATAAATACAGTGACATGTTATTTGAGAATAAAGGCAGATTATTTCTTACATGTTGCCCTTTATATTATGCTTCCGACTTTGACATATAATGTCACATTTATTGTAGGGCTAGGGTTATCTTAGAATAAATGTAAAAAAAAAAAAAAAAGGTGGTAAATATGGGTTTAATAGTTCAGTTCTTCCCCACATGAAAATAATTTCCCTTTTAATCTACACTTAAAGGTGAGATTTTACATTTGTGATATTAATAATTCAAACATTTCTTAATTAACTTTAAATTGTTTGACTTTCTTTAAAACATGTGAAGTTACTCTAATGGCTGAGATGAAACTTATAAAAATCTGACTTGTTTTAATACATGTTAGAGAGCTGTGTTAGCCTTTTTAGAGCTTTGTTTTCATTTGAATTTTCAGAGGCAATGCCAATGGACACAGAGGTATATGAAAGTCCTTATGCAGATCCTGATGAACTGAAGAGCTCCACCGTGGATCGCAACCAGCTTGACTTGGAGGAAGGAGAATTGGGCTCAGGAAACTTTGGCACTGTCATGAAAGGAATCTACAAGATGAGAAAGTATGACACAGCACTTTGATAGAAACAACAGCACTCCTTCAGTCTGTTTATTCAGAAAACCATGATTAATTACAACCTTCATATATCCACAAAATGTTCAGTCAGCACGAATCATTCACTGAAATGAAAAGTCATGGAAATCTTACAAAACCCATCATTGATCCAAATCAAGGTAACCTTCTCAATTTTATCACAAAACTGAGGCAAATTTATGAAAGTTGAATCAATCAATCAAATTTTATTTATAGCACATTTTAGCAACAATGCATTTCAAAGTGCTTTACATCACAAAAATACAAAGTAATGCAACATAGTATCAACAATTGAAACATTACATTTAGTCAAGTGCTGCCATTAAATTCTTAATCTATTACGTTTCAAAAGCAACTCCAAACAAGTGGGTGTTTAGTCCAAATTTAAAGGCACTGTGTTTCAGTGCAGTTTTCTTTGCACTTAAACACACTGAAACAAACTTCCACAAAACTTTGCAATTTTCTGTAAGTTTGTTCCCGATTTGTGGTGCATAGAAGCTGAATGCTGTGATAGGTAATTTCTTAACCTAAATAAAAAGAACCACAGAAATGTTTTTCAATCGATTATTTTGAAAAAGGAGAAAACATAGCAAAGCCACTTCTCCAAACAGCTCTCCAATGTGTTCTGAAACTCTGAAATAGAGCTTGCCTTTTATTAACACAAAGCAGGAGAGAGGGGGGCTAAGAACAAGAAGGAGGGCTGGTGCTGATAACAAAAATAGGAGAACACAGAAACTATATTCTAAACACAGACAGTTTTAGGACTAAGGAGTATCTCAGCCTAAGGAGAATTAAGACCATCTCTTAAAGGTTAAAGAAAGGTTAGCTATGTCTCACACGCACTTTAACAAATTAAAAATTTAAATGAACTACGAACTAGTAACACGACTAATGTAAGAACAAATAACAAAACATAATTATTTTTAACATGCTGCTTCTCCATGTTTGGTTCTGGTTCTGGGGATGCAGAGCAGACCAGAACCAGAACCTGAGGGGTCTGGAAGGTTGATACAACAACAGCAGATCTTTAATATATTGTGGTACTAAACCGTTCAGTGATTTGTAAACTAACAACAGTATTTTAAAGTCTATTCTCTGAGCTCCAGGGAGCCAGTGGAGGGACTTTAAAACTGGTGTGATGTCTCCATCTTCCTGGTTTTAGTCAGAACGCCAGCAGCAGCTTCTGGATCAGCTGCAGCTGGAGGATTGATTTGTTATCAGGCCTGTGAAGACGCTGTTGCAGTAATCAATGCGACTGAAGATAAACGCATGGATGAGCTTCTCTAGATCTGGCTGAGACATTAATCCTCTAATCCTGGAGATGTTCTTCAGGTGATAGAAGGCCGACTTATGTGGCTCTGAAGGTTCAGGTCAGAGTCCATCACTACTCCCAGGTTGCAGGTCTGATCTCTAGGTTTTAGTTGTAATAACTGAAGCTGTGCCTTGACTCTAGATCTATAACTCCAGATTGTTCCTCTTTAGGTCCAAAAATAACTTCAGTTTTGTTTCTGTTCAGCTGGAGAAAGTTCTGTCTCATCCACACATTTATCTGTTCTAAGCATCTGTTCAGTGATTGGATAGGTTCTGAGTCACCTGGTGACATCATTATATAGAGCTGTGTATCATCAACGTAGTTATGGTAGATAATCTTATTTCCTGTTATTACCTGAGTGAATGGGAGAATATAGACATTGAATAAGAGTGGTCCTAGGATTGAGGTTCAGGGTGCCCCACATGCGACGTCTGACCTCTTTGAAAAGAAGTTTCCAATTGAAACAAAGAAATCCCTGTTCTTAAAGTAAGATTTGAACCAATTGAGTTCTGCACCAGAGTCTTACCCAACTTTCCAGTCGTTTTAGTAATATGTCATAATCAACAGTGTCAAAAGCTGCACTGATGTCCAACAGAACCAGCACTGTTGGACCTTCTACAGTCTATGTTTCTATGAATATCATTGAACACTTTGACTAGGCCATTTTCAGTGCTGTGGTGAGACCAGAAACCAGACTGAAACACATCACAGCATTTTGTTATCAATAGGAAGCTATTTAACTGTTTAAACAGCTTTTTCAATAATTTTGCTGATGAATGGGAGGCTGGAGATCGGCCTCTAATTCTGCAGTAGTTATTTGTCCAGCTTGTTCTTTCTTATCAGAGGTTGGACAACTGCTGTTGTTGAAGCCTGAGGAAAAACACCTGATGAAAACATTGAGTTTACTATTCGGATCAAATCATTTGGAATGACAGGTAGGACTTTTTTAAAGAAGGTTGTGGGTGGATATCCAGACAGCAGAAACCTGAACTTAATTAATTTATAATTTCTTCTGGTCTTTTGTAATTAAGTAGTTGAAAATAGGTAATTTTTTATGCATTCGTTATGTTTGGGTATAGCATTGGTGCTGGATTTCAGGGTTTCCCCCAAAAAACTTGCTAAGCCCGGTGGTGGAGGCACTGATTCAGTCTACTAGCGGTCCAAAGTGTTTTTGCATTAAAAGATGTTAAGTAGACAGAAAATGTAAAAATATTACTGGGTAATGATATCTTTCACTGATGCTATCAGTGAAAGATTTAAACCCACAACTTGTCACGGTATGGTGTGGGAGGGGGTTAGCCCCTGTGCAAAAGATGCCATTTCTTGCAATAGTATCTTCCCAAAAAGTCCATACAATAGTTCGAAGGGTGAGAAACCTGCGAAAACTTGTGGAACCTCCCGATAAGCAAATAACAGGTATGGCAGCCAATGGTCCCACTGTTTCCAGAGACTCTCCAAAAAAGGACAGCTCTTCCAACACAGAACTTTGAGCTCTTGTGACTACATTACAAGGTTTCAATGGTTCTACTCGTATATCAGATTCAGGACATAAATCCTGGGCACCTCTTTTTGAGGAAGCACTTGGGGTTCATAGTCTCACTGGTGAATGAGGTCAGAGGATACCTTTAGAGGATACCAGGTACCAGGTATGTTTGACCTCCCTTTCAAATACACTTCAGCACTGTTCATCTCCATGTATACAGCTTATGTTAACCCCCACTCCATTTAGCTTTTCTTCTTTGATTAAGCTCGCATGCACTAGAGGCTGGAAACACCCAGAGTCAAGCAAAGCTTCTTCTTTCTTCCCATTAACTAGAATAGAAACAGTGCAAACTTTCTTTTCTACAGCATCGGTCTTGAAACTGAACACAAAAGTGATGGCTTTGATTTAAGGGTGGGGCAGAAGTGTTGTGTATGGCCAAAGCCATTACAGTTGTAACATTGAATATCTTGGACTGAAGACTTGAGAAATGACTTTTTAACATTGGGAGGACTTTGGGAAGGGAACTGCTTTGAACTAGAACCATTTCTAGCCTGACTTTGACAAGAGCCCTGGTCACCCCCAGTGGACTTACTTGATAGGGCATAGTGAGTCTCTCGGCCAAAATAGGTGCTCCTGCTCACCTTCCTGGCTGATGTGAAGACCTCTGCAAGAGTAGCTGCTTCTTTTGCCATCTTCGGGTCATGCTCATGTATCCAGATATCCAACTCTGGATTAACCATCCTTAAAACCTGCTCCAGAATTATCTGTTCAGATATTTCTTGCACAGTAGATTTATCAGGTTTAGTCCATCTTGAAAACAAGTCTTTCAATCGCACATAAAGTTCATGTGGCATCTCACCTGGTTCAATCTTCAGTCATCTGAAGCAGCGTCGATAAGTGTCTGCAATAATTTCATATTTTGCCAGTATTGCCTCTTTCACTTTGTCATAGTTCCCAGAGTTAGCCATATCCATTAGAACATAGGCTATGTCAGTCAGCAGAGGGACAAGACAAACTGCCCACTCATCTCTAGACCAACAACACACCTGGGCCATCCTCTCGAATGTTGTCAGAAAATGCCCAGTGTCATCATTCATAGATAAGGGAAGAAATCTTGGTTCAATTATGGACCTGGAACCAGATCCACTTGGATATCACTGCCATCTAATTCTTTTGCATGTGCTTCAGATGTCGTAGGTTGAACATGTGCTTCTGATACATCTGGTTTTTCAAGAACAGCATGCACTTGAAGTTGCGTTTGTTGAAATTAATGGTGTATGCTTTTCCACCTCTGCTCCTGGCGGGAAAATTTTTAATCAATATTCAGGTTTCTAGCCACTTGAGACTGCATAATAGATTTCACCAACACCCCCAGTTCCTCCAACTTATCTTCAGGATTGGTCGCTGCCCTGGTCTCCATTTCAAAGAAAGCTCCAGCTGCTTCATCAGGCTCGCCCTCTTGGCCTGGCTTTTTACCACCTCTGGTCATCATCTTCTCACTGTGGCATGAATGGCACTCTTCTGACACCACTTGTAACACGGCCTTTTGCGGTTGGATTTTAATCTGTTGTTGGATCTGATTAAGAGTGAGGCAGAGTCAGGTGGAAACAGCAGTGGTTTATTCTTCACATGGCATCAATTATAACTCATTTCACAGGTGAAACTGCAGCCTTAAATAGTCCCAGCTGTGATAGACCAAACCATCTTTAATTCACAGGGAAATCTCACTTTACCCATCTCCACTTATTTAAAAAAAATTATAAATATTTTTACTAAATATAAACATCCACTTACTTTTTATAAATATTTTATGTTTTATCCTTACGCTGTACTGAAACACCATAAAAACCCATAAACAAACCCCCCCCACACTTTTCAAATGCCTCTCCCGGAACCTAAAAATGGTGTCTGGACCCTCGGGGCAGTATTTGTCCAAACACCCTGGAGAGGATACAGAAAAGACAGGTGGGTCACTTCATATTAGCACTCCACACTTAACAGATTATGCACAAATATTTGCTCAGTTTTACCCACCAGTAGCTCATTGCTCTGAGTAACAATAATCCTCCCTTCACAGGCAAACGCCTCACTCCTCAATGAGGAGCAGCTGTGCAGAGCCCAGAACAAAAGGCTACATGCTAATTACTAAAAATACTCAATAAACACAATCAAAACTTCTTGTGTGCAAATAGTTATTTATGTGCAAATCTATGCTTAAAGTGCAGTGCTAAATAAAGTCCTTCTTAATAAAGTGCAAAAAGTGCTTTTAAAGTGCTATACAGTGTCTTGAGTAAAATAGCCCCAGAAATGAAGATCTCTTCATTTCAAAGACCATGACAAAATATACAGCACAAATATGAAGTTGAATTAATGGCTTTCAAATATTTTTATGAATAAAAATTTAAAGTATGGGATGCATTTGTATTCAACCCACTTGATTAATAAAATGGCCTGTGAGTAATTTACACAGGCTTAGGTCATTACAAGATGTAAAGGCCTCAGAGGTTTATTAACGGACATTTGTGAACAAACAGCATCAGAAAAGAAAAGAGCAGGCAGCTCAGGGACACTATTGAGAAGTTCTCAACAGTGACAGGGTTAGCGGTAGTATACTAAACTACAAACATACATTTGATCAGTGTCAGGGATAACTCTGTTTTAATGTTATGACTTGGGTCAAACCTTTTGGGTTTCCTTCCACAAAGTTATCACATTAATTTGCTGGAGTTCTGGTTCATTTCGACAGCTCTTTGAAGGGAGACAGTTCAATTTATTAAACTAGAATGCTATGTATTGTTATATGATGCAATACATATCACATAACAATACAAGTTTTAGTTGATGAGGTCTTGTTGCTTTATTTGTAAATTGTAAGCCAATTCAGTAAAAGGTATTTGTTAATTACTAGCTTTTATGAAGTATCAATATGAATTAGTTATGAACCTGATCAGCCATGGAAGTGATTGGAATTGTGATCATGTGGTGAGAAAATACTTTTGGCAAAATAGTGTAAATATAATAAAATATTACAGAAAAGTTATTTTATTCAGTCTCCGAATTCACTAATAAACATGTTATACAGATTAAATACACACAAACTATTTGGTTTCAAGCATATAGTTTTGTTAATTGAGATTAAATCATAATATTTAAAATCAGAACGTACAGAACATGAGACACAAATCTGAAATGTAGCCTGAAATAAAGTATTTGCTAAGAGGTTATTATAAGATACTTTTAATCTGAAAAAAGAACCTCTAAAAAAGTACATCTCATAATTTGAGTTTGATTGTATATTTCCAATAAAATTCTACTCAAATAGACAAATTCATTTTCTCTCATCATTGTTAGCATCTATTTAACTTCTCATGCAACTTACGAATTACAGGTCATGCCATCCCTGATCACATGTCATTGCACCATTCCCACCAGAACAATATGATACTTTTCTAGTTGCAAACTCTGGATCACTTGTAACTTGAAACAGTTATTGAAGAATATAAGAAAAACCACTTAAATTCAAGATTAGACCATGAAAGGAAGAAGATGAAGAATATGTTTCAGCAGAACAACAGGAAAGATTTTTGGTCAGGCTTCAAGCAGAAGTTGGACCAGATAGATGGAAATCTGGACAGAGTCAAGAAGCTGAACACAAATTTAATAGGTTCAAATCACAAACAAGCTCACCATCATCCTCTCCTGCCCCCAGCCAAACAGACATCTCACCCTCCTCTGATGTATTGTTTTCCTTTCAGACTTTCAAATGTTCATTCCACCTCAGTCATACGTAATTCTGATTTCACATCACTGACTTCAACCAAAGCAGGAAAAGTTCCCTCTTGCCTGTGTCAGGTGAAAAGGCAGCTAAACAGGCTGAACCAGAAAAGGTCTGGAGATTCAGATGGTGTCAGATCCAGCGTGCTGAAGGCCTGTGCATAGCAGCTCTGTGGGATTCTGCAGCATTTCTTCAACATTCAAGGGATATAGGTTCCAAATGGCTCAAGTAAACCATAAATCTGCTTGAACAAACCCACCGTCCTCTAGACAAAGGCAGTGCTATGAGGATCATGATTTCTCAAGTGCATTTAACACAATTTAGCCTAATCTGCTTTGTTATAAATTTCAGAAGAAACGGGGTGGCTTCAACAATTTCCTGAATTAGTGATGTCTGCCATTGATCCAGTCACAACTTGTGAGACTGAAAGGTTGTGTGTATAACATGTAGTCAGAAGCACACTATCTCTTTTTAGTCTATACGCCTCATACTTCCAGTACAAGTCAGAAACCTGTCATCTGCAGAAATATTTGAATCTATAGTTATTGGGCATGCAAGAGATGGATAAAAAGCTGAGTACAGAGAGTTGGCAGACAGCTTTAGTGGGATGATGTGTAAATAATCTCCATGTCTTGAACATAAACAAGGCAATGGAAATGATGGATTTCAGAAAATACAGAATAAGAAAAATACTATTTCCATCATCCTGCGAGAAGAAGTGGATGTGGTAAAGGAGTGTGAATATCACCTGAACAACAAAATGGACTGGGAAGTCCAACATGAGAATGGTCACTCATGTTGGACTGAGTGCAGTGCCATTGTAGTGGCTGGGCCCTTTGATACGGGCTGTTAGGTTCCTGTAAGTCTGGTGTCAGAATCTGGTTCGCATTGCCGGCAGTAAGTCAGGTTAGTTTCTGGTAAGAGTTGGACTCTGCAAAGGCTGCCTTTTGTCACTGATTCTGTTCATTACAGAATCAGGAATGAATCAGTTCATTACTGATTCATTTCGAGGCGCAGCCAGGGTGTTGAGGTGGTACAGTTTGGCTCAAGGATTCAAGAATTCAAGAATTTTTTATTGTCATACCACCTTTGCTTGTTTGTGGTACGAAATTCGGACTCAGGTCAAAGATTACGAAATTGAATATATAAATAAAAAAATAAATCAAGTAATTTTTGTGATATATAGATATTTCTATTTAAAAAGTGAGTGTGTAAATAATTTATGAGATGAAGCTGAATTAGATGGTGGAGTTCAGCAGTCTGATGGCTGAAGGGGAGAAACAGTTCCTCAGCCTGGTGGTTTTGCTCTGGATGCTCCTAAGCCTCCTGCCTGAGGGGAGCAGCTGGAACAGTTTGTGTGCAGGATGGGTGGAGTCCTTTATGATGAGGAGTGCCCTCCTCCTGCATCGTGCTGTGTAGAGGTCTGAGGTGGAGGAAAGGTTGCTTCCCACAGTCTTCTGTGCAGCCTTAACCACCCACTCCATCCTCTCTGCAGCAGTGCAGCTGCCATGCCACATGGTGATGCAGATGCAGAGAACGCTCTCCACCACAAAGCGACAAAATCTCCTCAGGACTAGGTTCCCAAGTACAGCTCTCTGCAGCTTCCCCAGGAAGCTGTGGAAGCTCACATCTGGGCCTTCCGACCTGACGTGAGGTGTTGGTACTCCGGGTGAGGTATGTAGCTGGAGACCACCTCCACAGCTCCTCCAGGAACTGTAGGATGATGGTGTTGAAGACCAAGTAGAAATCCAGAAAGAGCAGGTGGATGTAAGAGTTCCTGCTCTCCAGGTTGGAGAGGGCTGTGTGGATCATCGATGAGATGGCATCAGCAGTCTGGCAGTTCTTGTATTAATAGGGTCCACAGTGATATCAATGGAGTACTTGAAGTGATTCATGACTATCAATGTTAAGGCTATAGGTCGGTAGTCATTCAGGCTCATCACTGTAGAGCACTTGGGGACAATAGTCATGGTCTTTAAGTGGGTGGGCACAGATGACCGGCAACATCTCAGACAGCTGATGTCCCTCAAGGTGAGTCCCTCAGTTCTCGCCCTGGGATGTTGTCGGGGCCTGCAGCCTTACAGGGGATGATTTCCTGGAGGGACTTCCTCACACCGCTGTGGTCACACAGAGAAGGATGTCACAAGGTGGTGGTATTAGTCTGGTGCTGAGGGAGGTATTAGGATCCTCAAAGCGGGCGTAGAACTTAAATGCATATGGCAGTGAGAGGTCCCTTGGGCATTATTGTAGTCAGTGATGCACTTGATTCCCTTCCACAAGCGCTGGGGGTCATTGGTGGTGAGATGACCTTGAATTTTCTGGGTGTTTGTAGCTTTGGCCCTCACAATGCCAGCAGCCAGTTCTTTCCTCGCTTTTCTGAGTGTTGATGCCTCGCCTTTCCTGAACGCAGTGTCCCTAGCTTTCAGCAGAGCTTGAGAGCTCTGCTGAGGTGAGCCTCAGCATTCAGCCAGGATTTCTGGTTTGGGTAACCAGTTACTGTCCTGGTGGTGGTACACTTGGAGGTGAAGCCAAAAACAGAGGCGGTGTATTCCTCCAGGTCCACCTGTCTTTCATAAGTAGCCACCTCTCTGAAGAACTGCCAGTCTGTGCACTGAAAACAGTCCTGGTACACAAGGCTGCATCCCTGTGCCACACAGTGACCATCTTCTTCATTGGCTTTATCCGTCTCATCAGCAGATGAAATGCTGGCACCAGCAGGATAGAGATGTGGTCGGAGAGGCCAGGATGACACAAAGTCCAGAGTGGTGTCTCACGGTGTAGGAAAGGTCACATGCTGGTAAAAACTGGGCACAATGTCTGTCAGTTTGACTTGCTCAAAGTCCCCCATACCACATAAAATCTTCTAGGTGCTTTATCTGTAGTGAGGTAATGGTGTAATCCAGCGAGATGTAAATAATGGTGATGAACACTGCAGTAATCTCCTGTAGCAGATAGTACAGCCGCAATTTCACTGTCATAAATGTCATATATCTTCAGAGCAGCAATTTTATTTTTTTACCAGTCCACAGTTTGTACACCAACCTTCATTCACACACATACAGAGTCCTCCTCCCTGTGTTTTTCCACTCGGAATAACTGAAGACCATTGATATGGAAGGCTGAGTCTGGCATGTTGCTGTTAAGCCAGGTTTCAGTTAGGCAAGCGCAGTTCTTCATTTCTCTAAAAACTCTTAGCCTCAGATGTAACAAATCCATTTTGTTATTCAGTAAGCGGACATGGACTAGAAAGAGAGTTGGAATTGGTGGCTTCCTGGCCTTCAGCTGGGCCAACGCACCAGCCCACTTACCTCTCTTCTGTTTTCGTGCACCTTTTGACCTTTAATCCTCATACTCTGCTGCACCAGACCATTGTCCTTAAAAGCCACTATCTCCCAAGTGCGGATTTCAGAATCTGTGATATTATATATTGGTGGCTTGCCAAGCTTTTGTTGAACTCTGAGGAACAAATTTACTTGGCTCGTTAATTTTCCTCTAGTCCCCCGGATCCAGGGACTCCGCATGCACAGTGGAAAACACAGAGAACAACCATTCACCATCCAACTTCAGACATATCTAGAGTTTTATTCAGAGAATTCAATGCATATAGAATGACACATCAGCATTACACCCAGATTATCAAGAAGTCCAAATACCAACTCGTCAAATTACCTGCGACGAGTTGGAAAGGAAAACACAATAAGAGAGACACAAGAATTCATTCTTGGGAATTGCTCTCACGGCTGCAAACAAAGCCATTCGTTCTTCTGCTGTAAAACAGACACTTTTATCAGGAGGTGTATCCCTTAATTTAAATATATGCATTTGAAGGTGTGTCCTCCCCTTGTAGGGCTGTTTAAAGTTAATTTTATTACCTTCTTTGAGACCTGTTCAAACCCAAAAGCAAGTATCCAGAGAGAACAAAGGTCATTCTCAAACAGGGTCTTCCTGTACCAGTCTTGTATGTTCTCTCTCAGTCCGTCCTCCTTTAACATTCCAGACCAAGATTTATGCTTCAGTTAGACCTGGTGGTTTTTCTGCCTCAGCGACTCATCAATAAATTGATTCCTGTTGTAAACACACTCTAACACAGAAATCTGGTGTCAGATGATAACTGTGAGTTTGGATCTAAAAATTGCAGGATTATCTTTTTAAAAAAAAAAACCTCTTAGAATACCTGAAATATTTTACTTCTAAAACTTTAGTTTCATAATCCTGTTCTATTTTAGTAATCTAAGATACATCCAAATTAGTCTGGTTAGACACTAACTAGTTCAGAACATGCTGTTAATACTTAAAAGAAATATCTTAACACATTTGATTACACTTCTAGAAGATTTGTTTTCTAAAGGTTTTAGTGTTTTACTGAACTCCTAAACAAGCACCAAAGAATGTGACTCGTCTTGTGAACAGGCAGAGCCTCAACCTCTGCTTTCTGTCCGCTGGTACAAACACTCCCTTTCTGAAGGCCCTTTAGTAATTTATGTGAGTTCAGAAAATCAGCAGTTGTTTTAGTTTGAATCTGTATCCAAATCTACCTAACTTAAAATCTACTCAAAATATTCATGCTACATCTAATATTTCATATGCACAAAGGTTAACTGTTTCTAAAATTAATATAACCAAACTTATACTCCCAACACTTTGTGCTAATGTTTTCACTAACCTAAGAGAAAAACATAATGCAAGCTAATATTATTTCACCCCCTATAGTGGAGTACTTGCCAGAGTGGGATCTTAAGGCTTTTATTTTGAAATTCTCATTAAGTTTCATTTTAAATTGCCAAAATAATCCAAAGTATAAACTGATTTTGTTAAAAAAAATTTTTAAAAAAAAGTCACATAATGCCCAACAGATCAATTACCTGATGTAAAAAATGTCAAGTCTTTTATTTTTTAATTTTCATTAAGCTTATTTTTGGTTAAAATCAGTGATAAAATGCCCCAAACACAAGTAGTTCTAAGTAGGGAACCGTGATACGTATCGGAAAACAGTTTGAAGCGTCTGAGAGGGTTATTTGTTGTCTCCGATAGTACCGCGATTCATATCTGTACATCACTCACAGTAATAACAGCGATGAGATAAAAATGGTTGTGCGCTGAGGTTTGACATTTTTGAGAAATACATGGAAGTCAATCTGGCTGAGCGTGTGGAAATCCTGTCGCATGACTTCGCTCTGAAGCACCTTGACAGAAAACCGTAAGCCCTAGGAAAATTTTGAAAACATTTTACCGGAGCAGACACTCGTATCGATGTCATGACCGAGTTTGATACCGATAGAGTGATGTTTGTGGGGGTGACGGCGATTTCAAAATTTATTTGGGGTCAAATTCACACTCCTTCCCACACTCTTAACGAAACGTCAGTTACACTCTAGTTTCAGCAGTTTGTAACTGCCGAAAATTTTTGCTCATTTTTTGCTTTTTATGTCGCCATCATAACTCCAAATCCCACTAAAGGTAATAGCACCCCTCCCGGTATCGATCGAGTCGCACATTTTGATACCACTTTTGTGGGGGTGCACGCAGCGGTACGAGCCGCATTAACGGTGATGGAAGAAAAATAAATAAATAAAAAAAGAGACATTCTATTAGGTGAAGAACAATAGGTTCCTGCCATTCAATGCATGGAGGCATTATGCTTTGCTATGGGCAGGCCCCAATTATATATTTTCCAGGCATCGCCAATATGGTAAAAAAAGAAATTCCTAAAAAAAGAGTGGTTGTCCTGATTAGGTCCATAAATGTTGACCAATGTGATCTAGGCTTCTATTGTTCCCTGCAATATACACTGCTCAAAAAAATAAAGGGAACACTTAAACAACACAATATAACTCCAAGTAAATCAAACTTCTGTAAAATCAAACTGTCCATCTAGGATGTGTTATTTGAGTGTTCCTTTATTTTTTTGAGCAGTGTAGTATATTGAAGCTGAACGCTTCATTATATTTAAAATCCGTAAATAATCAACAGTCCTGGGTTGTATCAATAATCTGTATATCAGAACAAAAACCCTAAAAAATATTTGAACTATACTAATTACAATCACTGGAAAAAGGTTTTCATAAAAATGTTTTCTCTAGCTTCTGTCTGTGAAGATACTCAACATGGAAGTGTTTCTTGAATTAAATATTTCCTGTACTGCTGATGAAATTGATCAGTATATATGAATGCAACCTTGTCAATTATAGAAGAGAGCTTCACATTGTTTGTATGTCAGTACTGTATTATGTACTGCATTGAAATATTATACGTTGGATTTTTTTTGTTGCATGTTGTCTGAAATAATTATTTTGCTCCTATCTGATGTGATGGAAACAAAACATTCTAAGGTTAACCTTTCTGTATTTTAGAACAAAGAAACCAGTTGCTGTTAAAATTCTGAAGAATGATGATAACAACCCGTCGGTGCGTGAAGAAATGTTGCGAGAGGCAAATGTCATGCAGCAGCTGGACAATCCGTACATTGTTCGGATGATAGGTATCTGTGAGGCTGAAAACCTCATGCTTGTCATGGAACTGGCTGAACTGGGACCACTGAACAAATTCCTCCAGAAAAACAAGTATGTAATTTCCCCATAGTGGGACAATAACGGATATGTCTATTCTATTCTATTCTATTCTATTCTATTCTATGTAAAGTTGTGTTTAGGGATTTTGTACTATTTATATTTATTCCAAAACTATACTAATCCAGACCAATTACCTTTAAAATGTAAAACAGTTCTGACCATCTTCAATAACTATTTAAAGAATCTAAATCGGTGAGTTACAACATTTAATTTCCCTTAGAGATTAATAAAGTATTTTTGAATTTGAATTTGAACTCTTACATTAACATGTGTAGATCATGGCGCCTTGTTCTCTATGCTATTTCTAACTCTTGAAAATTGCCAAAAGATTCAAGGATTTTTAATGTCATAGCATTTCGCAATTGCTTGACAGTTGTTGTACAAAATTCAAACTCAGTTCCCAGATTTATAAGAAGTCTAATAAATAAATAATGCAGGGTGTTTTTTGATTCTGGTTCTCAAGGAACACTGCCCTACAGGTTTTAGGCATTCCCCAGCTTCTGCCCAGCTTCTGCACACATGATTAAAATGTATGGCTGATTAACAGGGTTTTGCTAAATTACAATAATCTAAATGGGGTGTGTTGAGGCATGGAACATCTAAAACATGCAGGTCAGTGCACCTTCAGGACCAGGGTTGGAAAAAACTGGTCAATACTATATATACAGTGCCTTGCAAACGTATTCAGCCCCTTTGAACTTTTCAATCTTTTGCCGTTTTTCAGGCTTAAAACATAAAGATCTAAAATTTTTATTATTTTGTGAAGAATCAACAAGTGGGACACGATCATGAGGTGGAATGAAATGTATTGGATATTTTAAACTTTTAACAAATAAAAAGCTACAAAGTGGGGCTTGCAATATTATTCGGCCCCTTGCATTAATACTTTGTTGCGTCACCTTTTGCGACAATTACAGCCACAAGCCACTTGGTTTTGTCTCTATCAATTTTGCACATCAACAGACTGAAATTCTTGCCTATTCTTCCTTGCAAAACAGCTGGAGCTCAGAGGTTGGATGGAGAGCGCTTGTGAACTGCAGTTTTCAGCTATTCCCACAGATTCTCGATTGGATTCAGGTCTGGACTTTGATTTGGTCATTCTAACAAATTTATTTGTGAATCATTCCATTCCAATATTGAACTGCAAAGTGGGGTGTGCAATATTATTCAGCGACTTTACTTTCAGTGCATCAAACTCACTCCAGAAGTTCAGTGAGGACCTCTGAATGATCCAGTGTTGTCCGAAATAACTTATGATGATAAACAGAATCCAAATGTATAATCAAGTCCTGTATAAATGCACCTGCTCTGTGATGGTCTCAGGGTTGTGTTTAAAGCGCAGAGAGCATCATTAAAACCAAGGAACACAGCAGCAGGCAAGATACTGTTGGAGAAGTTTAAAGCTGGATATAGATACAAACAGATTTCCCAAACTTTAAACATCTCAAGGAGCACTGAGCAAGCGATCATATTGAAATGGAAGGAGTATCAGACCACTGCAAATCTACCAAGACCTCGCCGTCTCTCTAAACTTTCATCTGGAACAAGGAGAATACAGTGATTGGGTTAATTATAAAATGCCCCAAACAGCAATAATCTGATGTTAATCGCAAGTCACTCACTGCTCTCCTTATGCATTGCTATGGGCAGGCCCCAATAATAAAGAGGTGTTCTATTAGGTGTAGAACAATACACTGAATAGAACGTGTATTAGGTGTTACCTACACCTCGGTAACAATACACGTATGATGCATCTGACTAAAGCTTAGAGCGAGAAAATAAGTGTGCCGACTCCATGATGAGAGTTTGGTTTGGCAGTGATACACTGATCTGTGATAAGCTAAACAAGGTCTTCTGGAAACACAATACCCACAAAGTTTGCATGAACTGAAATAGGATCTGTCATGTTCCGTGTTTTTCCGTGTGTTTATTTGAGTTTTCTGAGTCCTGTGTCTCCTCGTTGTCCTGTCTTACCCCTTGATTACTCCCAGGTGTGTCTTGTTCCCTTGATTACCCTCTGTGTATTTAATTCCTCCTGTGTCCTTTGTTCCTCGTGGGGTCCTTGTCTCATTTTTGCAATCTATTCATTTCTTCCACCTGTTTGACCAGTGCTACCGGGTTGAGGCTTGGCTTCCACTCTTCCATGCTGCCTGGCCGAGGACTTACTGTGTTTTTGTATTTTTGGACTGTCGTCACCATTAAAATCACCTTTTTATTCCATATCCTGCGTCTCAAGCCTCTGCCTCACCACCATCCACCACACAGTTTCATGACAGGATCCTTATTTTCTGAGTTAAAACCAAAAGATAATAATAATAAATCAAGGCTTTTTAAAAAGGTGTGAAAGCACCATTTTAAAAATGGCATTGCATGGCAGAGATGCAGCCAAGAGGCCCATGATCACTCTGGATGAACTGCAGAGATCTACAGCTGAGGTGGGAGTGTTTGTCCAGAGAACAACAATCAGTGGTACACTGTACAAATCTGGCATTTATGGAAGAGTGGCAATAAGAAAACCATTTTGCAAAAATATCCATAAAAAGTCTAATTTGAAGTTTGCCACAAGCCACCTGGGAGACACACCAAACATTGAAGAAGGAGCTCTGGTCAGATGAAACCAAAATAAGAATTTGGCCACAATGCAACAAAGCAACACAGCTCATCACCCTGAACACACCATCACCACTGTCAAACATGGTGGTGGCAGCATCATGGTTTAGGCCCGCTTTTCTTCAGCAGGGACAGGGAAAATGGTTCAAATGAATGGGAAGATGGATGGAGCCGAATACAGAACCATTCTGGAAGAAACCTGTTGGAGTCTGCAAAAGACCTGAGACTGGGACGGAGATTTATCTTCCAACAAGACAATGATGCCAAACATAAAGTCAATGGAATGGTTCACAAATAAACATATAAACATGTTAGAATGGCCAAATCAAAGTCCAGATCTGAATCCAATCAAGAATCTGTGGGAATAGCTGAAAACTGCAGTTCACAAGCGCTCTCCATCCAACCTCTGAGCTCCAGCTGTTTTGCAAGGAAGAATAGGCAAGAATTTCAGTCTGTTGATGTGCAAAATTGATAGAGACAAAACCAAGTGGCTTGTGGCTGTAATTGCCGCAAAAGGTGACGCAACAAAGTATTAATGCAAGGGGGCCGAATAATATTGCAAGCCCCACTTTGTAGCTTTTTATTTGTTAAAAAAGTTTAAAATATCCAATATTTATTGCATTTCGTTCCCACTTGTTTATTATTTCACAAATTAATAAAAATTATAGATCTTTGAATCCTGAGAAGCAGCAAAAGGTTGAAAAGTTCAAGAAGGCTGAATACTTTTACTGTATGTTGGCAAATACACCTAAATCTTAACATATCGTTTTGCTTGTTTTCCTTTTTCTAGCAAATGTTCAGAAGACTGACATTCAATTCCTTGTGTTCATTCTATTGTTAAAACAAATCTCAACAAACACAGTAACTGAGTTAGACATTTTAAAAACTGCAAGATTTCAGTTTTATTGTGTTCCTAAAGCCATATTAGATTCCTGAATAATATTATAAATATGATTTTATTGTAGCACCAACTGATGAAATGTTCAGCATTGATTAATACATGACTATACATCTTCCATAAATGTAGCCGTAAATAGTGTATAGCCATGCATAGAGTAAATATAGAGGTCTTTTACAGATACTGGATGAATCTCATCCACTGAAAGAGTCATATGACTATATTCTCAAATTGTCTGGCTGGTTCAAACTAGTTTCTGATTTTACCTGAAACTTTCTTTTAACCCTAAATTAACTTTCAGTATTTCAGATCCAAGCTGAACACTTTTCTCCTTAAATTTCCATTTTATCATTAAATCTAACTGTACTTTCTTCCCCTTCCCCATTGCATTTTTAAATTTTGGATAGCTTCGAAATTTTTATTTTTATTTTTTTAAAATGTCACTTTCATGATTGGAGATTTATTTCCTATTAACCTTTGGATAAATAATGATTTTTCCACAGAAACACATCAGTAAAGAACATCACAGAGCTGGTTCATCAGGTGTCTATGGGGATGAAATACCTGGAAGAGCATAACTTCGTTCATAGAGATCTTGCTGCCAGGAATGTACTGTTGGTCACACAGCACTATGCAAAAATCAGTGATTTTGGACTCTCGAAAGCTGTTGCAGAAGAGCAAAACTACTACAAGGTAATGTGTCAAGATTCTAGGGTGTTTGGGTTTTTGGATGCATCTCTCTTTCTCTTTCTGTGTGTGTGTGATTGTTGTTTGTATGTGTGTGTATTTAGAACTGCCTTGTTTCCAACATTCCCTATATATTTTGAAGGCCATTCCTCCCATTTCCTCAGTTCAACTTCAGTTACTTCCTTTCCTTCATAGCTGAGCCTTGTTTATAATCACCCACCTACTCCTTGTTCACCACCCAACTCTCCTGCATGAATATCAGTCAGACAGCTGAGGTCACCCTTTTTTAGAAATTTAACAATCAATGTTCAATTTCTAGCGAAATTCAATGTACAGATTTAAAACGATGGGACTAAGAGTTACTTTATATGGATTCCCTCCATATAAAGGGAAGATAAATATTCCAAACAAGCAACTAAGTACAGTATTCACAGGGCTTCAGTTTTTCCACATTTTGTTTTTATTCCAAATTTTGTTAAACTAAACACTTTCCTCAAAATTCAGGATTTCCCCCAGAAAACTTGCTAAGCCCAGTGGTCAGTGCGCCAATTCAGCTCACCGGTGGTCCACCGTTAAGATGTTAAGTAGACAGGAAATGTAAAACTAATACTCTGTAATTATATCTTGGAAGACATTGGCAGTGAAACACTATTTAAATCCACAACTAGTCTGAAAAACAACAAATCAATAAATAAAATTAAAATGTGTACCAATTATTTGCACTTGTTTAATCCAAATTAAGTCAGCAGCTGCGAGGGCTTCAGGGGCCCAATAAATCCTAATATTTTAACCATCATGAGACAGGTTAGTTTTACCCTACTGATAATGTGTTGTTGCAAGAGTAATTCTGCTTTGTTTATTGAGATGTAAACAAATGTTACGTCTCAATAAACAAATGCAACATTTATTTATTGAGATGATCAATGCTGCTAAATTTGATTTAATGCTTTCAGCATATATAAATTTAAATATTTTAAATTGATTAATATTTATATTTAAGATATTAAGGAGCTGGAAAGTTTACTTTGTAAAAGTTCAAAGAAAAATATTTATAGTCAAACTGTTTTGTTACAACAAAAATAAATCCAAAAGAACATCAAAGAAGCGAGTGAATGTAGCAAACAAACGAAGGCGGTAGGACTTGATTTTGGTGGATTGCATAAGCTTTACATTGACAGTAGCAACATGGCTTCTACATCAGGAGGAAATAGTGGAAATGAGATGGAATGGATGAAATCAAGATCATCAAGAATGAAAAGAGCACTTGGGAAGAGACAAGAAAGGGCAAGAAGTTGGTCGGAAGAAAGTGAGGCAAGAGCAGAAATTAGCAAAAGGACAAAAACAAACAAACGGGCAAGTTCACGAGAATAGGATGACTTTATCATAGAAGTTGAATTCAAAGTTGTGGTAGAATTCAAGAAAGATGGGGGATCTATTCACCTGATAAAACTGACCAAAGCAATAGAGGAAGAAATAGGAAAAATTAAAATGGCTAGAATCATAAATAACAGAAGAGTGCTAATACATGCTAACAGCGAATCACAGCAACAACAACAGAAGATAATCAAAATGAAAACCCTGATGGGGGAAAGAATTAAAACATATATTCCAGAATTTTTGGCAAGGCTGAGAGGAGTAATTTCAGGGGTTCCACTTGAAATAACAATGGAGGATGTGAAAAAATAAATCAAAGGAGGAAAAATAACAGATGCCACCAGGACTAAAAGTATAAGAGACGGGGAACGTAAAGACACTCTGGCAGTAATTCTACAATTATTATGCCAGAAAATATCCAGCTGGGATACATGAATTAGAGTTAGAGATTACATCCCTAAACCCCTCAGTTGGTTTACTTGCCAAAGAATGGGACACATTGCAAAGGAATGTAAAGGAAAAGTTAGGTGTACAAGATGTGGAGGTCCACATGAATATGGCAAATTTGATAAGATGCTAAAATCAAATGTTGTAACTGCGTAGAACACAGCGCAGTATATGGTGGATGTCAAGTACAAAGGGAAGGCAGAGAAGCTCAAAGAATCAAAATAACAAAAAGTTTCATACACTGAAGCTTTAAAAAGAGTAAAGAAAGAGTGCAAGAGGAATGGGAGAAACAAGTCAAAGAAACACAACTTGGAATACAAATCCAGAGCAGAATTATCAAAGCAAATGATCAAAGAGCAGAAATATCCAAAGTGCATGTTTGCATAAATGTAAAGTGGATGAAAATACAATGGTGGTGGAAAAAGAAAACTTTGTAGCATTTATGTGCCATATTATTAATGTTACAGTACAAATGAAGAAGAAAAGTGATAAAATAAAAACAATTGTAACAGCAGCTGGAAGGGTTTTAGGTATGAAAGAAAACCAAGCAGATCAGATTCATACCAGTTTGAGTGCCATTGAAACAACACAAAATGCTCAGGATTAGGATCCAAGCTTTTATAATGGTTCTACATATTCTTCAATGGAATGCCAGAAGTTTAATACCCAATGGGCAAGAATTTAAAAAGTTTGTTTATGAATTAGAAATAATTCCAGATATAATATGAATTCAAGAAACATGGTTAAAACCAAACCTAGATTTTAAGATTCCTGGATAGAAAGACAGGATAGAAGTAATGGTAGTGGAGGAGGACGTGCCACTTTAATTAAAGATGGAATAGCTTATAAGAAAAACTCAATGAATAAAGAATCAGAATGTATTATTATAAAAATATTTAATTTGAGAAAATATGGAAATATTAGAGTTATAAATTATAAAAATCATTTAAGGAAATGGCAGGGAAACTACATAGAAGAGAGTTATGGTGTGATAATTTTAATGCCCACAATAGTCTTAGGGGTAGCAGGAAGACAGATCATAAGGTAACATAATTGAAGAAATAATGGATGAAAGGTCATTAGTTTGTCTTAATAATGGAAAAGGTACAAAAGTAAATAAACATAAAAGCACAGTTTCATGTTTTGATATTACATTAATATCTGATTGTGTCGTTAGTTCATGTGAACGGGATGTCAACTGGGAGTCTACATTAGGGAGTGATCACTTTCCAGTAAGTACAATAATTAATGACAATATAAACAGGCAAGAAGATTTAATATTAATAAGATAGTACTTTAGGACTGCACAGTGGTGCAGTTGGTAGCACTGTTGCCTTGCAGCAAGAGGGTCCTGGGTACGATTCCCGGCCCGGGGTCTTTCTGCACAGAGTTTCCATATTCTCCCTGTGCATGTGTGGGTTCTCTCCGGGTTCTCCGGCTTCCTCCTACAGTCCAAAAACATGACTGTTAGGTTAATTGGTAAATTCTCTCTAGGTGTGAATGTGTGTGCATGATTGCTTGCATGATTGGTTTGTTTCTGTGTTGCCATGCGACAGACTGGCGACCTCTCGCCCGGAATGCAGCTGGAAATAGGCACCAGCAACTCCCCACCCCACTAGGGAAAAGCGTGAACAGAAAATAGATGGATGGAAGCTTTAATAAAGCTAATTGGCTAAAATTTTAAATAAATTGTGAAAAAAATATGGTAACATTAAAAGGCAACATTGAAGAATGTACAAGGCAGATAACAGAACATATTTCAAATGCTGCAAATTCAAGAATACCAAAAATAAAAGTAAAAGATGAGAAAAAGGTGGTTCCTTGGTGGAATGAGTGTAGTAGAGCAGTTAAAGATTGTAACAAGGCATTTGAAATATGACAGAAAAATTTAACAACCGAAAACCTTTTTTTATATTAAAAAAACCCCAATGGCTCATAAAACTATTTAGGAAGCAAAAAAGAAAACATGGAGAGAATATTGTTCCTCAATAGGTTCAGAAATAAAATTACAGAATGTTTGGTCAATGTTTAGGAAAATGACTGGGAAAAGGAATGATGTTAAAATAAAAACCTTAGCTAGAGGTCAGGAGATATTAGTTTTAAATAAAGATAAGGCAGATTTATTAGGTGAGACATTTACTGCAGTTTATAGTGGTGAACATCTTACAGGCATTTGTAGACGGCAGAATATTCAAAAACTTAGAAAGCATAAAAATATATTGGAAAAATTTCAAAAATATATGTCAACATTAGATATGAATATAACCATGAAAAAAATTAACAGTATTGAAAGGGAGAGGATATTCAGTTACTCAATCAATTATGCTGTGCTAGTTTTGACAGATTCCTGAAGTAACATTGAAATTATTAAAATTGTGTAATAAAATATGGAAAGACAGTTTAATACCAAATAGGTGGAAAAGGGCAACAATATTACCATTTAATAAATCAGGAAAAGATCCTATCAGTACAAATAATTATGGACCAATAGTTTAAGTAAATAGATGGAGAAAATAATAGTCAATAGATTAGGATTTATTCTTGAACATAAGAAATTAATTAATGGATATCAGTGTGGCAGTAGAGCAGGGAGATCAACAGAACAAATGAAAAATGATTGGAATTTAAATGAAATATGGATAAAGACTGATGTTTAGCAAACTCATATTATAATAACCTTAAGATATATTCAGATGGCTCTAAGACAGTGGTTCTTAACCTGGGTTCTATCGAACCCCAGGGGTCCTCAGGGGTTCGGCGGAGCCTCTGCTGCGGATGTAGAGACACACTTCTGTAAAGTCATGATGACACGTCCTACTTGGCCATCGCTTGCTTCAGAGGATCACGTGACATTGCTTGGCCAATCAGTGCTGCGGGGAATTTAGCGCGTGCAGTAGTCAACGGCTGTCGTAGTTGTATGTCGTGTTGGTTCTTTCTCAATATTTTAATCCATACTAACTGGTGGGTTCAGTACCTCAAAAGAACCACTGCTCTAAGAATTTAAAAGGATGTGTGGGAATAGGAATATATATGCCAGTTTAAAATATACATTTATAAAAGAATATCAGACCAACTATATGTTTTCATAGCAGAATGGTGGCTGTTATACTAAGCTACCCAGGGTAGAAGAGGTTCTACAGTGGTTCTCACAAGGAAAAGTGAGAATTTTAAAAAAAAGTCTCACTTTTCCTTAAAAAAAAAAAGATCTTGAACATGCAGCACCACTGATGGCCACTAGGAGCTATCTTTCAGAAAACTTTGGGTAACAGTGGAAAGAAAAATACACAGGCATGTTGAGCATGCCATAGCGGTGATATGCACAGATTCCAAAGCAGTTTTATAAAGTATTCAGGGCGAAGGGAGTAATTGGAAAGATTTAGTATTAGAAATTCAGCACAGTCTATTTAGATTATACAGATTGTTGAGTACCAGCTCATGAAAGTGCAAAAGGCATAAATTAGCAAAAGGGGCTTTAGAATGGGCAATAATAATTACAATTCCTTTTGGGAAAGAGGAAGGGAAATCATTTATTAAGAGTAAAGAGATGGAAAAATGGCAAAAAAGGTGGAATGAAGATAAGAAAAGAAGATTATATAAAATACCAAAGGCAATATTAATTAGAAATATTAATGAAGAAGGGAAGAAATAATAATGATCAGATTAAGAGTAAGTCATACCTATTTAAATGACATTTTATATTTAATAGGGAGGAAAAATAATGATAAATGTGAAGGACATGGAGAGAAAGAAAATGTAGAACACGTATTGATGAACTGTAAAACATATTACAGTTTCCTGAAAGGAAAAATTGAGAAGAATGGTTGGACGGACAGGTCATGAATGGAGTCTTAAGGGATATTGGGAAATGAAGGAAACATAATAGATATCTACAGATTAAGGACAGCATTATTTATTTATCTTCAGAATACAAAATTAAAAAATAGAATTTGATTGATGTAATGTAATGTTGCTGCAGACTCGTCAGCGGCGGTATGCACCTTAAAGTTGTTTGCGATCCGCCATAATAGAAAAGAAGAAGAAGGAAACGGGGAGCTGAAACACTTCTGATACAGACACTAAGAGTACAGAAAATCTTATGAACTTGGAGAAAAAGACACAAGGGAAATCATACAAAACCTAAATAGAAACAAGGCTGATCTAACAGATCTGAACAAAGAAATGACCTAACTAGAATTACAAAAGAAAGATTAACTAAACCTAAAGTGACTAAATAAGAACTAGAAACACTATGGGGGGAAACTAGAAGGAATAAATACTTAACTGGAACCACTAAAGAAAAGTTTACCTAAACTCAGACATGTAAGAATAACTGAACCTAGGGTGATGAAATAACTAAGAAATAAACATTATTAGAAACTCTACAGGGAGGCTGAAATAAGAAATAACTAGAAGGATAAAATAAAAAATAAACTGTCACTAAACAAAGCTTAACATAGAACTAGAAAATTCCTGAAGAAATTTAACCAGGGCCTGCCAAAGTGTGCCCGTCGGTTTGGACCCAGCGTTCTGATGCTAAAAATTAGCATCAATGCTAAGCTTGGCTAAGAAATTACAAAGTATTATGTGGAGAATCACAGGAATGTTCACTAACATGGACTTGCACCATTCAATATGTTAAAATGACTGTATAAGCTAAAATTAACCAAAATGCTAATGTTAGCTTGAATACTGTCAGTAGCATGTGGGGCATCACTAGCATGTTGTCTGTAATTGACTTACTCCATTCAGTATACTGAACATGGCTCATAAGTATGAGAAATAGGTAATACCTTATTTAATGTAAAAGGCTTGTGCTAGTCCATAACCTGAGAGAAAAAGATAATGCACACTAATAGTGCACCGCCTACGGCAGTAAACCACTCTCAGGGCAATTTGAAGGCTTTTAATGTGAAATTTTCAGTAAGCTTCATTTAAAATGGCCACACATATCCAATGTGTAACAGTGGTTTTATGAAACCATTCACAGAAAGGCCAAAGCAGCAATCACGGCTTTTATTTTGAAATTTTCAGTGAGATTCATTCCAAAGGGCCAAACTAATCCAGTGTAACAGTGGCTTTGTTAAAGAACTCACATAATGCCCAAGAGAGCAATTACCTGATTCAAAAATTGTCAAGTCTTTTATTTTTAAATTTTCAGTAATCGTCATTTCAAAGGGCCCAACTCATCCCATGTGTAACAGTGATTCGGTTAAATCAGTTTTGTAATCGTGAAAATAACAATTATCTGATGTAACATAACCTAACCTAACCCTAACTCTACCCTGACCACTAAAGCACTGGCCAACCGGGACTATAGACATAAACTTTATCAGTACAGACAGAGCCAGGCGCTGGACAGTGTGTTGAGATGTAAATGCCTATCTTTGTTCACAAAGATAGATTATTCTCACTGCTCGCTCTACCCACACCTCAGAAAGCGCAACTACAAGTTATTCCTGTTCACATAGAGCTCCACAACCAGAGTTACTGTGATGGGTTTTAAACTCTTACCATGACGTGGAGTTTGCCAAAAAACATAATTCCACACAGGGCGTTGATATAAATAAACATACAGGTGAGCCTGTGTGTTCACCTGTATGTTTCCTTTCACTCAAACACCCAGTTTGAGTGAAAGGTAAACTTCAGGCATTCAGCTGCTGCAGCGCATGTGCCAACAGTGTGATTGGTCCGCTCTCCCGGCTTTAAATATATCAATTATAAACCTATCTGTTCTACCAGTGAAATGCTCAGAGACACTTGCAATCTGAAAAAAAAAAAAAATTAAGTGATTTCTTTTTTAAATTCTTATTTTCCTAAAAACAAAACCAAGGAAGGCTTAACCTGGCAGGGGGCTAGTAAAGCATGGCGGGCCGCCAGGCTTGTAATACACTGGGGAACACCCTGAAATTCTATATACAAATATCTCATTAAACTTTTGAGTCTTTTGCAAATGTATAAAAATAACATTTACTTGAGTGTTCATAGCCTTTGCTCAATACTTTGTTGATCCACCTCTGGCAGCTACAAATCTTTGAATGTGAGATTTAGAGATGGGTGTGTTAAACACTTAGAGATGGGTTTAACACACCCATCTTTATGTTTAACACTTATCTTAGGTTTAATAAGAACTGCAAATAAGAACTGCATTCTTATTTGCAGTTGTTCTCCAGCTTCATCATGTTGGATGAGACGTCTGTCAGCCATTTTCAGATCTCTCCAGTGATGTTAAATCACATTCATGTTTGGACAGAGCCTTGGCCACTGCAGGACATTTACAGAGTAGTTCTGAAGCCACTCAGAAATCTTGGCCATTTGCTTTGGTTTTCATCCAGGATGACTCTGCACATTCTTGTCTTCATCTTTTCCTTTATCATGACTAGCAGACCCAACTCCAGAGGAATTTGACTAGGAGGGGCTATCTGGAAAGGATTTGGGGAGGGGTGAGCAATAAGCAGGCGTTTTATTTAATAGTACATGGATGAATGTTCATGTAAAATTAATTAATTATGTTTAGTATTTCAATAGTAACAAAAATGATGTAAATAGTGACATTCAGTTGTACATAAGTCACCACAAAATACTGAGTAGTTATGCTGAGATTTGCATAAACTCTACCACATACATTGCAGAATCTATCAATCTCTGAACTCTTTAAGTGCAAAATCAGACAATGATGTCTGAAAAATAAGATAGGATAATAAAGTAATCCGTTATTTTCCCAAGTGAGAAATTTAAGCTGTCACATCATAAAGTGGACAAGAACAAGAGAAACAGAAATGGAAAAACAACAAAATAAAAAAACAGTAGTGTAGAGAAATCATACAAGCTAAACTAGAAATATCGATTTATATACAAAAAATAAATAAATAATATATATATATATATATATATATATATATATATATATATATATATATGTTTTTGTGGTGACTTTCCATTGACTTCCCTTCATTTCTACAGGCTAACCCTTCCCCTTAGCCTAACCCCTAATCCTGACATTTACATACCTAACCCTAACCAAAACTCAAATCACACCGTAGTCCTAAATCTAACCCCTGATCCAAAAACAGCATTTCCCCTTGTGGGGACCAGGCTTCGGTCCCCACAAGAAGCAGTGGGTCCCCACAATGTTGTATGTGTCAGAAAAATGGTCCCCACAAGGTATTAAAAACAAACGCACATTTACATGCCCACATTTACATTTACAAAACATATACATGCACATACACTCATACATACAGTACAGACCAAAAGTTTGGACACACCTTCTCATTCAATGAGTTTCCATTATTTTCATGACTATGGAAATTGTATATTCACACTGAAGGCATCAAAACTATGAATTAACACATGTGGAAATATGTAATAAACAAAAAAGTGTAAAACAACTGAAAATACGCCTTATATTGTAGTTTCTTCAAAGTAGCCACCTTTTGCTGTGATTACTGCTTTGCACACACTCTGCATTCTCTTGATGAGCTTCAAGAGGTCGTCACCTGAAACGGTTTTCACTTCACAGGTGTGCCTGTCAGGTTAATAAGTGGGATTTCTTGCCGTATAAATGGGGTTGGGACCACCAGTTGTGTTGTGCCGAAGTCAGGTGGACACACAGCTGATAGTCCTTCTGAATAGACTGTTAGAATTTGTATTATGGCAAGAAAAAAGCAGCTAAGTAAAGAAAAACGAGTGTCCATCATTACTTTAAGAAATGAAGGTCAGTCAGTCCGAAAAATTGGGAAATCTTTGAAAGTGTCCCCAAGTGCAGTCATAAAAACCATCAAGCGCTACAAAGAAACTGTCTCACATGAGGACCGCCCCAGGAAAGGAAGAATAAGAGTCACCTCTGCTGCGGAGGATAAGTTCATCTGAGTCACCAGCCTCAGAAATCGCAGGTTAACAGCAGCTCAGATTAGAGACCAGGTCAATGCCACACAGAGTTCTAGCAGCAGACACATCTCTAGAACAACTATGAAGAGGAGACTGTGTGAATCAGGCCTTCATGGTAGAATAGCTGCTAGGAAACCACTGCTAAGGACAGGCAACAAGCAGAAGAGACTTGTTTGGCCTAAAGAACACAAGGAATGGACATTAGACCAGTGGAAATCTGTGCTTTGGTCTGATGAGTCCAAATTTGGGATCTTTGGTTCCAACCACCGTGTCTTTGTGAGACGCAGAAAAGGTGAACAGATGGACTCTACATGCCTGGTTCCCACCGTGAAGCATGGAGGAGGAGGTGTGATGGTGTGGGGTGCTTTGCTGGTGACACTGTTGGGGATTTATTCAAAATTGAAGGCATACTGAACCAGCATGGCTACCGCAGCATCTTGCAGCGTCATGCTATTCCATCCGGTTTGCGTTTAGTTGGACCATCATTTACTTTTCAACAGGACAATGACCCCAAACAAAAATCCAGGCTGTGTAAGGGCTATTTGACCAAGAAGGAGAGTGATGGGGTGCTGCGCCAGATGACCTGGCCTCCACAGTCACCGGACCTGAACCCAATTGAGATGGTTTGGGGTGAGCTGGACCGCAGAGTGAAGGCAAAAGGGCCAACAAGTGCTAAACATCTCTGGGAACTCCTTCAAGACTGTTGGAAGACCATTTCAGGTGACTTCCTCTTGAAGCTCATCAAGAGAATGCCACGAGTGTGTGAAGCAGTGATCACAGCAAAAGGTGGCTACTTTGAAGAACCTAGAATATAAGACATATTTTCAGTTGTTTCATATATTTTTGTTAAGTATATAATTCCATATATGTTAATTCATAGTTTTGATGCCTTCAGGTGAATCTACAATTTTCATAGTCATGAAAAAAAGAAAACTCCTTGAATGAGAAGGTGTGTACAAACTTTTGGTCTGTACTGTACATAAACTGTCAGCAAGGGAAATAGTGTGATGCTTATGATAGATATACAGACAAAAATATTTTGAAGTATGAATGAGTGATTCTGAAATATTTTGAAAACATCGTCCTGATACATCACATGTGTCAAACTCAAGGCCGCCACGTCATTTTATGTGGCCCTCCCCCCACCATCACCGTTTTATAGGCCCATGATTGAATTAAAATAGGTTTTGAGCACGAATTGACTACAAACTACATCTCCCATAATGCAATCCAATTGTTACCAGCCAACATTACGGCTTCTCACCACTAGAGTGCAGCAGAGTCACCTCAAGCTCATTATTAATTTTCCCAGCGAATAAAACTGAGACATCGACAAGCTAACATCAAAATGTCTAAGAAAGAAAAATCGATTTACAAGGAAGACTGTTTCATGAACGATGGGAAAACGAATACCCGTTTGTAACTTCAAGGTGAAAAACCAGTTTGTCTTTTGTGTTCTGGGACCGTGTCCGTCGTGAAAGAAAACAATATACGTCGGCATTTTGGAACCAAACACGGAGCTAAGTTCGCCAAATGTAGCCTTCAAGAAGAATAAAGGAAAACCATTGTCTGAACTGTCCGATCCGAAATGTTTGTGTGACTTTGCAATGTTATGTGACGTCACCGAGCATCTTGCTCAGCTAAATCAGAAACTACAAGGACGTAAACAAATCATCACCCAGATGTCCGACATGATCACAGCTTTCCAGCGTAAACTCGACCTATGGAAGTGCCAGGTGGTACAAAACAATCTCGTTCACTTTCCTGCTTGTCAGATCATCTCGGCCTCCCGGTGCTTTTTCATGTGATCGGTTAACTACCAAACTAACTGTTAATAAACGAGTTTGATCGGCGCTTTTCTGAATTTAAATCGCAGCACTCTGATTTTGACCTGATCTTTACCAATCCTTTCACCGCCGATGTCTGCAGTGCACCCCACCGCCTTCAGATGGAGCTATTGAGCTTCAAAGCACAGCGGCCTGAGAGCGAAGTTCCGTGATGTTTCAATCGAGGACTTTTACCATCTACTGCCCCCTGATTTGATGCCACAGCTCCGACTCCATGCAGCTCGTGTGTTGTCCATGTTTGGAAGCACCTATCTGTGCGAACAGATGTTTTCAATAATGAATTTAAACAAGACCAAACACAGATCGCGCATTACTGACGAAAACCTGCACGCCGTTTTGCGGATTGCCACAGCACAAGAATAAAACCAGACATGGACGAACTGACCAAGGGAAAACGGTGCCAGACACCCGGCCATAAAACATCGGTAAGCACGAACTAACTGAATTAAAATAGAATGAATGTAAAACCAAGACTAAGTATACTAGAATATGCATATAGTTTATTGATTTTGCTTGTGTTTTGTTTTGTATTTATTTACAGAACAGGACCGATGAATGAGGATGTGTGTGAGTTGGTGTCAGGGTGAAGAGGACAGGCAACATCACCTAATTGTTTTGTTCTTATGCGAAATTACATGTTGGTTGTGTAATAACAAAAAAAGTTTTGTTAATGAAGTTGAGTTAAATCAAAACTTGTTTTTATTATTTGCTTGCTTACCTTTAAACACTGATTTAAGTATTGTAAGTTTTAAACTGAGCAGTAACTTTACATCCATGTAAACTCACATGTAATATTTAAAACTTGAATACATAAAATGAGTTATTTGACAATATGAGGTGTTGTTTAATTTATTTTTAACATTGTATTTTCATACATTTATGCTCGGGGTGCCCAAGTCTAGTTTTCCAGACCTACCACTCTGCAACTTTAGATACGTTCCTGGATCATTGACTCATCACTAGGCCTCTTTAGAACTGAGTTGCTGCTAAAGAGGGAAGTCAACCTTTAGTCTGGGATGTGTTTTAGCAGGGATGCATCTAAAGGTTGCAGTCTGGAGGACTGCACTTGGGCATTTCTGATTTATACCATCAATGTGGCCCATTGAGGGTGGCCAATATGCTGAAGTGGCCCTTGGTGAAATTGAGTTTGACACCCCTGTGATACATGCTTGGAACAGATATCTTTTTCTCAACAAGTTGTTATCCCTCCTTACCTGAGAAGACTGCTGCTTGCCTTTGGTCATCAGTAACCTCCCCAACTTTTGTTCTTTCTATTTTGACAATAAAGACTTCTTTTAAATATGTGAACAGGGTAGTGCACTTCCAGTGACAACTATAGTGTTTACTGTGACTTATTAATCTTCAAGTGGCCTAACAAGCTCAGCAGATAGAAAACATTAGAGCACAGCTGGAGTAAAACCAGATATCTGTAGCCCATACATTTTGGGTTAAAATATGCTTGTTCTTTCTGAGTTGAAGTTTCTTGTATTGGATAGAAAATCCAATACAATCCAGAAAATGTTCTCAAGAAAGAGTAGTAATATTTACTTATATTATATAACAGAGGCATACTAACAAGTTTGTCCATGGGTGTAACACAACTCAACACAAGTAATATTGTGTTTTGTCTTACAGGCCAAGGGTCATGGGAAGTGGCCAGTGAAATGGTATGCTCCTGAATGTATAAACTACTTCAAATTTTCATCCAAAAGTGATGTCTGGAGCTTTGGTGTACTCATGTGGGAAGCATTTTCCTTTGGCCAAAAACCATACAAGGTAACTAACTAGAGTTTGGACAACTCATTTACTCATATCGTGCTTGTTCACAGTAGTCTAGAGATGCAATGCTATAATCCTCAGAACATTTTCTTAGGGGTTACCAGGTTGAGATGTTTGGACACTCTAGGAGACAGGGGGGCAACAACATATCAGTGTCAGATCAACTTCCGAACACAAAATCCATATTTTCCAAATAATCAAGTGAAGACAGAAAACATGTTCTTGGTACAACTAAAACATAAATGTATATTTTTAAATAAATGCTGTCTAAACATATACAGTCCTGCTCACCATTATTGGCACCCCTTCATGTTTTACATAGCTGAGCGAATATCTTCAGAAATAAATGTTCAAAACTTATATCAGCAGGATCTTTCAATTTGAGGTCCATTTCAACATAAATATTTTAATTCCAAAGGACAAAACAGAAAACCAGCATGTGCACTAATATTGATACCCCTCCTTAATATTTGGTTGTACAGTCTTTGGCAGCAATGACAGCCTCCAAACGTTTCTTATATTCATCTATAAGCTTCTTGAACTTCTCGGGTGGGATTTTCTCCCACACTTCTTTTGCAATATGCTCAAGCTCTTGTACATTTGCAGGGTTCCTTTTTCCAATGGCAGATTTCAGCTCCACCCAAAGATTTTCAATTGAATTGAGATCAGGACTCATTGCTGGCCATTTTAAAACAGTCCATTTTATCCCTTTCAAACATGCCTGTGTGCTTTTGGAGGTGTGCTTCAGGTCGTTATCTTGCTGGAGGACCCAGGATCTTCACCTCAAACCAAGTTTTCTTTCACTTGGCAAGACATTTCTCTCCAGAATTGCTTGATGATCTTCTGATTTCATGATGCTGTGATGCGGTCAAGGCCTCCAGTAACAGATGCCACCAAGCAGCCCCGCAGCATTATGGATCCTCCACCACGCTTGACTGTTGGGATGGTGTTTTTTTCTTTAAAGGCTTCATTGCGCCGTCTGTAAACATACTGTTTGTGTGAATTACCAAAAAGCTCCACTTTTGTTTCATCTGTCCATAAAATGTTGTCCCAGAAGGCTTTGCCAGGTTCTCTTTTGCGAAGATCAAGCGTTCTTTTTTATATCTTTTCTTTAGCAATGGGGTCCTCCTTGGCCTTCGCCCATAAAGCTCCATTTTGTTTAGTATGCAGCAGATGGTACTTGTTGAAACAATCACACTAGACTGCTCCAGGTTGGTCTTTACGTCTTTAGATGTTTGACGTGGTGTTTTTTTCCACCATTTGGAAAAATGGTTGACTTCTGGTTGTTCACAGTAGTTTAGAGATGCAATGCTATAATCCTCAGAACATTTTCCTAGGGGTTACCAGGTTGACTTCTGTCATCAATTTTTCTCTTCCCCCCACATCCAGGGAGGTTCTTGACTGTTCCATGCCTGGAAAACTTCTTAACATTATGTACCGTTGAAACAGGGACACCAAGGTCTTTGGAGATGGCTTTATGCCCTTTGGAGGTCTTGTGCTTACAGATAATAGCATTTCTGGTGTACTCAGGCAGCTCCTTCGTCTTTACCCGATGGATTAACAAATGGCTTTTAAAGCACCAACCTGATCATTCATTGGTTAATTCATGTCACATATGTGGAGGCAGTTCATCACAAGTGATCTTTATTTGTGATTTGCAAATACTGACTTGCCACAAAGGGTGCCACTACCACTGACATGGGAAACATGTTTTTCTTTGTTTTCCTCATAATGTTTATCTTTTTAAATGTTTTTTTTATCATTTGCTGTTTTGCATCAAGCAAAAGCTATGAGCAGTAAAATGTTGTTTCACTTGATGAATTTCCTTCAGGAAATATTCCATTATATGTACTTAAACTTCATGGGTGCCAATAATGGTGACTGTCTATGCTCTGCTGGTCTTTCAAAGATACAGCCAATTACTTAGCAGGGGTGACTGCTGCACAATCCTACCATGTGCAGGGCAGTGTTAGAGCAAACCACTGGTCAAAGTCAATATAATAATTTGTCTGTTCTCTTTTATCTGTTGTTGACGTTGCTATTTAGAAAATGCAAAGTTAATTAGCAAAACTGCAGAAGGAGTATATGTTTTATAATTTAATTTTTATAACTCTTCAAAAGTATTTCAACTCGTATATGGTCATCTTTATTTTGAATCGTCTTGCACAGGGAATGAAGGGAAATGATGTTATGCAGATGCTTGAGAGTGGAAAACGCATGGAGCCACCAGCGAACTGCCCAACAGAAATGTATGACCTCATGACAACTTGTTGGACATATAAGTAAGTCTCATATCCAATACATTCCTGGCAGCAAGATCTCTTATCAGTATGTGTCTTATAACTGAGTTAGAATTAACCATATAACTGTGATTCTTGGAGAAAGTATATACACTGCTCAAAAAAATAAAGGGAACACTCAAATAACACATCCTAGATGGACAGTTTGATTTCACAGAAGTTTGATTTACTTGGAGTTATATTGTGTTGTTTAAGTGTTCCCTTTAAATAAAGGGAACACTCAAATAACACATCCTAGATGGACAGTGTTATTTGAGTGTTCCCTTTATTTTTTTGAGCAGTATATTAATTATCCACCAGTTTTCTTCAAGTTCTGCTATTGTCTTTTCTTACAGGGTGGAAGAAAGACCTGGATTTGCTGTCGTTGAGCCAAGACTACGAGACTATTACTACGACATTGCACAGTGATGTGACATATCTTTGTGACAGAATATATTAGTCAAGGCCAACATGTCAATGACATATCTTCTGTTATTTGTATGACGTGACTGCGCCAGGCGTGGGCAACTCCAGGCGTCGAGGTGTCCTGCAACCTTTAGATGTGTCTATTTCAACACAACTGAGTCAAATAATGAGGTCATTGGCTGGACTCTAGTGCAGTCACCTCCTAATTGATTCAGCTATTTCATTGAAGTGTGTTGGACCAGGGAGACTTGTAAAAGTGGCAGGACACTGACCCTCAAGAACCAGAATTGCCCACTAGGCTATAAAAAGTTTTGAAAAAGATGATTTGTCATTTATAAGCCATGTGAAGTAGAATAGATTTGAAGTAGAGATAATGTCATCTTAGTGTATTTAAAGCCAGAAATTTATTTAGTATTTTAGTAAATGTGTGGTTAAAAATGTGAGTGCTTGTACATCAAAATTAGCTGTCAGTATTATAACCCAGGATAACACCCTAAATTCTAAAATTGTATCTGATTGAGTCATTCTTGATGACAGAGAAAAGAACTACGTAGGTTAAGACTGGGGGTAGACTTCAAGGCTTTGCATAAATGTTTACTGAACAAGTGAATGTCGCTTTCAAAGTAAAGTTCTTTCTGTGACAAAAGATCAGACATTTGGAAATTCTTACACCATAACATATTATGCATTCTTGACATATAATTTATAACTTTTCTGATGTTGGCAATCTTCTGTAAATCACTGTTGCTAACAGCTTCTTAAGACTTTAAATTGTCTGTGCTTCCTTATGAAAAGTCTTGAAATGTAAATGAAAATATAATACAGTTTTAGTTTTATATTTATTACATGTCTTAAAACCAGTATGGGATTGTTTAAAAATTTGCTTTATTTTACATTGGGCTTGTCAGGGTTTCTACATTCATACTAATTCAATTACTGATTGTTCAACTGGAGAAAGGATAAAAATATTCAATTAAAAATTCTGAAAATGTCAAATTTTCTTTTATATATATATATAATATATATATTATATTATATATATATATATACATAATAGATATAAAATTATACATCATATATATATATGTATATATATATAGTTATCACAATATTATATGACTATATATGATATATATATATATAACCAGTAGAATACCATGTAATGATTTCATGCAAGGTATCCATGTTGGACCTGATTTTATTGCATAACCAGTGATCTACCCATGTAAGACCTCATGACAAACTGTTGGACATATTGTTTTTCAGTAAAATATGTTAATCACCATATTTTCTAATGCTGAAATTACTTTTTTAATATTTAAAAATGTATGATTCATTAAAGGGCTGCACAGTGGCACAGTTGGTAGCACTGTTACTGTGCAGCAAGAAGGTCCTGGGTTTGATTAGGGTCTTTCTGCACGGAGTTTGCATTTTCTCCCTGTTCATGCGTGGGTTCTCTCCGTGTACTCCAGCTTCCTCCCACAGTCCAAAAACATGACTGTTAGGTTAATTGTTCTCTATATTCTCCCAAGGTGTGTTTGAGTGTGTGTGTATGTGTGCGCATGGTTGTTTGTCCTGTCTGTCTCTGTGTTGCCCTGCGACAGACTGGCGACCTGTCCAGGGTGAACCCCTCCTCTCGCCTAGAACGTTAGCTGGATATAAGCACCAGCACCTCCCAACCCCAATAGGGACAAAGGGTTTAAGAAAATGGATGGATGGAGGATTCATTAAAGCATTATCAAAAGATTTACTGATGGTCAGGTCTAGATGTTGAATAATTTTAATGATTTATCATGTCCATAACTTCAATAGCAAAATTTAAATTGATTTTATTGCATAACACAAATTAACAAGTTAATGAAAAACCTAAAATTCATCAGTAAAGTACCAAAATATTCTCAGATGGTCATGTCTACACAGAAATATATTCTTCCATATAAGGCATAAGAATACACGCCTTGTCTGAAAGAATATATTTCTATGTGTAGAAGAAATGCTTTGTTATTAGAGAATAGAAAAGAACAGAATATACTTTGTCTTCTTCAGGAAATTTTTATGGACTCAAGGCTTATATATTTAATACAAGCAGCTTCCAAAAATAATAAATGCATATAATACAAATAAACAACTAGAAATATAAACACCAAAACAAACACAACTTCCAGGCCTCAACGTACAATCTATTTAAAATTTTGATTCGAAATTTTGATGGAGGTGGTTACAAAAGCATTTAAAATAGTTCAATTTAGTACATAAAAGTAATGCTAACTACCATAACAACAAAAATTATGAAATAATTATACTGGATAGAGCTAAATTCATTAATATAAAATCCATAATCTATAGTAGCTCTTCCATTTTGTTTCTGTTGAGGTTTTAATAAGAATTACAGAAACTGTTGTGGGTGCTCAAGTTTAAGGGACAACTTTCTCAGATCTTCGCGTGCATTAACTCTGGCTGACTAAGTAGACAAAGCGTTTGATATGGTTTGATGCATCGTGCAACCGAAAAAATACTACTAAAAATAATAATAAAATAATATATAACCACCGTGATGCGTGACTACGAGGAGCCTGAACCTGCATGATGAGGTTAGTGCTGGTTGTTGACCACTAGCGCTCCGGCCAACTGGGACCAGAGACATAAACTCTACAGGGAAGACAGCCACACGCCGCATAATTGTTTGTTCACAAAGATAAATCATTCTCACCGCACCTCTGAAAGAGCAACTACAAGTTATTCCTGTGGTTCACATAAAGCTGCGCAACCAGAGCTAACATGTTGGGGTTTAAATATTCATACAGGTCAGACTGTGTCCAGTTTGAGCTGAATGCGTCTTTCTGACTGGGAGCTGACAGCGTGTTGAAGACACACTTCAGCTCAGATTTCTTTGCAAAACTGCTTCAAATCTAACAGATTTCGAGGGTATCACCTGTGCACAGCTCTCTTCATGGTCTGTATGATCAGGTCTGGACTCTGGCTGGGCCATTGCACAGCCTCAATCTTATTCCAGTGACACCATTCTTTTCTTGATTTAGATTTGTGCTTTGAATCATTGTCACACTGAAAGATAAAGTTCCTCTTCAGCTTTCTAAAGGAAGGCCGAAGGCTTTGTGCCAACAGTGACTGTATTTGGATCTATTTATAATTCTCTCCACCCTGACTTGGGTACTTCCTAAGTGGAACAGATTGTTTTTCATATATACATAAAGATTTCTATCTGATCAAATGGACAAAACACACAACTACATTATAAAGTTGTGATTTTGTCCACTCTGGAGTTGCCCACGGTGTTGGGTTTTACCCCGGTGAACGAGAGGGTAGCCTCCCTCCGCCTACAGGTGGGGGGACAGGTTCTGACTGTTGTTTGTGCTTACGGGCTGAATAACAGTTCAGATTACCCACCCTTTTTGGAGTCCTTAGAGGGGGTACTGGAGAGTGCCCCACCTGGGGACTCCCTCGTTCTGCTGGGGGACTTCAACGCTCACGTGGGCAATGACAGTGAGACCTGGAGGGGCGAGCTCGAGTTCAGCTCCCCCTGATCTGAACTCGAGTGGTGTTCTGTGCTCATCACAGATTGTCCATAACGAACACCATGTTCAGGCATAAGGGTGTCCATATGTGCACTTGGCACCAGGACACCCTAGGCCGCAGTTCGATGAGTGACTTTGTCATCCTTTCATCGGATCTGCGACTATATGTCTTGGACACTTGGTGCGGCGCAGTCCACCGACCACTACCTGGTGGTGAGTTGGCTCCGGTGGTGGAGGAGGACGCCGGTCAGACCTGGGAGGCCCAAACGTGTTGTGAGGGTCTGCTGGCGGAATCCCCTGCGAGACGGAGCTTTAACTCCCATCTCCGGCAGAACTTCGAACACGTCCCAGGGGAAGTGGGGGACATTGAGTCTGAGATCGACCATGTTCCGTGCCTCCATTGTCGAGGCGGCTATCAGAGCTGTGGTCGCAAGGTTGTCGGTGCCTGTCGTGGCAGCAACCCTCGAACCCGTTGGTGGACACCTTCGGTGAGGGATGCTGTCAGGCTGAAGAAAGAGTCTTATTGGGCCTTTTTGGCCTCTTCGACTCCGGAAGCAGCTGATGGGTACCAGCAGTAGAAGCGGCATGCGGCTCGGGTGGTTGCCGAATGTAAAAACTCAGCCAGGAGTCTGGTCCGCATTGCCGGCAATAAGTCGGGCTCGTTTCCGGTGAGAGTTGGACTCCACCAGGGCTGCCCTTTGTCACCGATTCTGTTCATTACTTTTATGGACAGAATTCCCAGGCGCAGCCAAGGTGTGGAGGGGATCCGTTTTGGTGGCCTTAGGATCTCATCTCATGATGTGGTCCTATTGGGTTCGTCAAGACGTGATGCGGCCCAGGGGGTGTCAGATTTTTTTTTTTTTTTTTGCCCCGATTTGCCCTTTACAACAATCTTACAACGTCCTGCAGTGTGAGATGGTAAACATCTCACTGCAGGCTTATTCAAGAATGTGTTTAATAAGCCCGATCTAAAATCAGGCAAATTCAACATTGTCTTGTCCCGATTATAGCAGCCTGTGGGGTTTTCCCCGACTGGCAGCGAGAACGTAACCTGTTTAATGTAACAGGTAGCTAATCAGAAAGCGCGGTGATTTATTATGTGTGGTTATATTTATTCAGTTAAAAATGTTAACTATGAAAAATCATAACTCACCACCAAATCATAGTGCAGTAAATAGAGAGGCTGCTCCCGCTGTGTTTTCATGAAACGCCTTTTCTTTTTGTTACGTCCATAAACTATCACTACTGCTTCTACATCGTCATCGTGTTTGATTATTCTAAATTCACTATGATATGTTGGGAGTTTTATGAGATTTCCTTCAGGAATAGGGGTGTTCGTGAGTGGAATCGGTTCTTGTGGTGTGTTGCTCCTGGACACACAAACCGATCGAACCTGTTGGACTTTTATCGGCTCTGTGGTCACAGAGGTTTGGAAAATCGGCCAACAATCCTTAAATTGTGTGAACCAGAACTCACTCACAAGCTCTCATCCACTGCCCTAGCTCTCTGTTGCTTGTTGCTATGGTAACACAGCATAATAAATATCCTTTCAAAATAAGATACAGATGCGCCAGAAAAACGAACATTTTACTTTCGTGAAAATTTTAACTCACGATAACGACTAATGTCCGTAATTTCCAGGTGCAAAACACGGATTTGTGCCTCAGACAAATGATCTGCCGGTGCTGATAAAGGTTTTTTTTTCTTTTCCATTGGCTGAACTGATCTTATGTCAGATACAAAACATTTTAAAAGGGAGCCCAGAGGTTGTTTCTCCCATCTGGGAGTGTTGAGAGACAATGACACCCGAAGTGTTGCTAATGCTCAGTCTGCTCAGTCTCTACGTTGAGAAGCAGTTTGAAGCTTCATTGCCTCATTAATATCCGGTCACCATATCATGCAGAGCAGCTTGGAATGTTGGTAATCACCTACCGGGATAAATCCATCCTCCTGTTTCTTCTCTCTGTCTTTTCCCCTTCACAAAGAAACTTTCCAAATACATTTGATCTGTTTCTGACTCATTTTGCTGCTTGTAGCTCAATGTTGGTGCGCAAGATGTAACTGAGAGAATCCGGTTAAAGGATTTTCAAAATAAAAGATCCTCCATACTGAAATAATACATAAAACAGAAATATTTTATTATTTCTTGCGCGGCCCGGTGGTTGCGGACCAATGATGTAAGGTACTAGTTTGGCAATTAAAACGTAATTTACTGCTTGATTCAGCCTGGATCTGGACTCACCTTATTTTGGAAGTTGACCACTTCTGACAGTACCCTGCTCACAGACTTGAAGTTTTGGCTCTTAAATGGGTGGGCAGTATGTTATAAATTCAATCATTGGCTCAAGAGTCATAAATTCACTGTTTGGACTGATAATAACCCTCTCACATATATTCTGACCAAGCCAAAGCTGGATGCTTGTGAGCAGTGCTGGGTCTCCAAGCTTTCTCCATACACCTTTTATATCAAGTATGTCCCGGGCAGGTTGAATATTGTGGCGGATACTCTGAGCAGAAGGCCATTTGTGCTGGCTGAATGTGTACTGGCAGAACCCTATGTTGACCTGTTGAGCAGGCTTGTGATGTGATGGATGAGTCTGTGCAAGCAGCTTTCCATCTGACTTGCCACCTCCAGTCTTTGGTTGACTTACCGGTCTCAATAGCTGTCAACCTTTCCATGTCTGAAGATGATGTCTCTTCTGTGCAATCATCCATCAGCAACTGGGAGGTGGTGTCCAGACAAGATGCCGCATCCCTAGCTGACTACTTATCGTCAATTGTTGTTCCTAATGTTGATGCTTCTCCTCTGCTATTTGGATAGCAGAGCTTCAGTCTCAACAGGAACACGATGCCATGCTCTCTAGGGTTAGCCATTATGTGACCAGGAAGCGGAGGCCTTCTAGACATGAACGCTACGAGTGTCAGCAGACCTTAAAACTTTTGAAGCAGTGGGATAGACTTGTGCTTTTGGATGGGATTCTTTACAGTGTCACCAAAGATCCCTTAATGAAATGCAAGTGCTTCCAATTTGTCGTACCAGAGTCCCTGCAGTCAGTGGTACTTTCTGGCATACATGACCGGCCTTAGTGACACCGGTCACCAAGGCCAGCTGCGCACTTTGTCGCTGGCTCGTCAACGTCTTTTTTCCCCCCATTTGATATGGACAAGGAAGTACATAACTATTTTTTTAATTTCCTTTATTTAACCAGGTAAACCCTGTTGAGATCTGAATCTCATTTTCAAGAGGGACCTGGGCAGAAGTCTGCAATACACAGCAACCTGGTTACAGAATAAAACCCATTAATACATATACACAAGTGTAAAACAATAGAAAAACGATTTAAAAGCAGAGACACTGTTTTATAGAATCTAGTTTTAAGAACAGCTCAAAATAAATTCAATGAAATCATGTCTGACATCTTGAGTTCAGACTGGAGTTGATTCCATGCTGTAGGAGCCAACACGCTGAATGCTTGCTTCCCTCTTTCAGTTCGAACACATGGAACATGCAGAAGAAAAATGTAAGGCAGTGTTCAAGACGTGTTCTCAATAAGACCCATTAACTATATAGCTGCCAGGGCACCACTGGAGAGTATAAAAACCTGTGCCCCACTTGAGTTAGTGTGCTTTGATTTCTGGTCAGCTGAAGACAGCAACAACAAGTCTGTGGATGTGCTTGTGATCACTGACCACTTTACTAAGTTGGCACATGCCTTCTCCTGTCATGAGATAGTGGCAAAGAAGCTGTGGGAAGGTTTCTTCTGCATGTAAATCCCTGGTCAGCTTGGTCCCAAGTCTGACCAGGGACCAAGCTTTGAGAGTGAGTTGGTGGAAGAGTTATTGGACAGGGGTGGCATTATGAAATCACACACTACACCCTACCACCACATGGGCAGTGGTGTTATGGAGAGGTTTAACACAACTTTAGGGAGCATTTTGAGATCTTTGCCCCCTAGAGTGAAACAAAAGTGGCCACAGATGATTCCGTCGATGACATTTGTGTACAATTGTACTACTGCACATGAAATGACTGGACCTTTTTACTTGATGTTTGGACGGGTTCCACGGTTACATTTTCAAGAGTGTCCTTCGTGATGACACTCTTACATCACGAAGTGTCATCACTTGACAGATTACAATGTCTATGTCAAGTCACTCATGGATGATCTACATTCTGCTATGGTCCTAGCTCAGGCTAAGCAGAGACACCAATCAAGGCAGTACAACTAGAAAGTCAGGGGCTTACCTCTGTTGGTGCTGTTGGCAAACAAGAGCGCGAGAGAGAAATGTAAGATGTCAGATAAATGGGAGTCTACAGTTTTTGAGGTAGTTGCTTCTAAACCTGGCCTTAACCTCTATAAGATCAGGGATTCGTAAGGACGTGACAGGACAGTTCATGTCAACCTCCTACTCCAGGTCAATGTCTTGCCCTTTGACCCTTCATTGGGTGAGCAGGACTCTGTTCTGTTGCTGCCTCTGGGGAGCCCGATACCTCCTCCTCAGACTGACACCTTAGCACCTGTTATCCCTCCTTTTGTCAGTGAGTCTGGTGAGGTCCGTCCGGCATCCTGGGTTCAGGCACAGTCATCACGTGAGAGCGAAGACTTACCCTACCCTGATGGGATGTCTTCTGCCTCCCTTAGGTGGGTTGGTGCAGGTGCTCCTTCACTTCCCTCCATTGAGTCACATAGTCATCAAGGGGACTTGCATAACCTTCAGGACAGGGATTAGGTCATAGAGTTACTATGCGTCTTGGCAGGATTATCAAGCCAGTGCGTAGGTTGATTGAGTCTATGGCACAGATTGAGTCTATTTTTGAGAGTCAAAAATAGAAAAATCCCCTATCACAGCTGTGTATTTTTTTTCTTTTTTGTTTGCTTGTTTGTTTTACCCAGTATTTCATCCTTGGTTGCCTGATTGTTATGCTTCTAGGAAAGTTATTTGTTGAATATATGTGTGACATGTACACTCTTTTATTTCTGAATGTTGTAATTGGCCAAAACGGTGTGGTGTATAGGACACCACATCCTGTCTGACAGGTTTCTGTGACCTCTTAATCTTTTTGTAGATGGCTCTTCTGCTGACTTTGCCCATTAGCTGTGGTAATTTTTGGCCTGTGTTGTATATTTGTTTTGTTTGTTTGTTTTCCATATGGTCTTATAATTTTGTGTAAATCTAGGTGGTGAATGTAACTGGGTCTATATTAATAGTATATATTTGGCTGCTTACACTTGACTGTCCTTGTGTTCCTCTGTGTCTGGTCCTCCAGCTCCTTTCTTCTTCTATTGTTCAGGTTCCTCAAGGACTATTATAAATGTTAAGTTTATAACATTTATAATAAACTTAACATTATAAATGTTAAGTAGTCCTCGTTCCCCAGTGTTGGGAGAGGCAAGTTTTATAATCCATTGGAATCCTTCCATTTATAATGTTCATCTGTGAAAGCGAAGCTCTGCTGAATTAGCTGTCACCATCAGATTTCTTATGAAATATGCAGGGCAATTCTATTCCTGACAATTAGACAGACATCTTCTGCTGCTCAAAGAAAACCACTGCGCATGTCTTGGGAGCGCTGCGTGAGAGTGAAGGATGGGGATGGGCTGGGGGAATTAACAGAAACACGTAATTGGTAAATCAAGTTATTGCTTAGATTTTAATCGGTGAGTTTTGCATGCAATGAAAACAAACATATTGACAAATAAACTGGACAGTATGCTATTAGTGATAAGATTAGTTGCGGCCTTGAAATAAAATCCCAAGTCCTCAGCGCCCGAGACCGAGGTCAGACCGAAACCATCAAAAAATGGTCTCGAGTACTACAACACTGACCCAAAGGAAAAGAAATCAGGAAGATACTGTGACTTGCAAAAGTATTCAGCCCCCTTGAACTTTTCAACCTTTTTCTGCTTTTCAGGCCTCAAACATAAGGATCTAAAACATTTTTATTTTGTGAAGAATAAACAACAAGTGGGACACATTCATGAGCAGGAACATTTATTTATATTTTAAACTTTTTTAACAAATAAAAAGCTGCAAAGTGGGGCTTGCATTATTTGCCCCCCTTGCGTTAATACTTTGTTGCACCACCTTTTGCGGCGATTACAGCTACAAGTCACTTGGTTTTGTCTCTATCAGTTTTCAACATCAAGAGACTGAAATTCTTGCCTATTCTTCCTTGCAAAACAGCTGGAGCTCAGTGAAGTTGGATGGAGAGCGCTTGTGAACTGCAGTTTTCAGAAAAATCTTGAGTAAAATATTCAAAATAGATAAACAACTTTTTCAAAAGAAAAGAAGAAAAAAAAAAACCCAAAGAAAATAAATAAAAAAAAGAAGAAAAATAATAAAAGATGGATTTTGTTGCGCAATCTGGTATAAATGTATCAGTCAGTCATGATTACTGGTGCTACTAATATCAAGGCTGATGAAGAAATACTTGATTGCTTGAGGTGCTATGGTAAACTTAATTGCACTTTCTATGTAATTGATTCTTCAAGCACTTTTTTTAAAAACCTGATCATTGAGTTTGCGGATTTAACTGCTTTTTCCGCATTACAACCGCTTCTACCTTATACTTACTCCTCTCAAACAAATACTGACCTTGTGTTCCATGTCACTGCTTTGGCGCTCAAGTACGCAGCCACAGTGGACAGCAGCAGCAGCCATCAGCCTAATTAGATTGCTGAAATTAAGAAAATTGCTGATCAATGCGGCCGTCGTTTTGAAGATGTCCTTAAGACAATAATGAGCTATATAGGCCAACATTTGCATGCAGGAGGAGCAGATGAATCATCATATTGGAGATGATGATGATGATATTGACTATGACGACAATGATGATGAGGATGGAATAAAAGTAAAAGAAGAAGAGGAAGTGAATAAATTCACTGCTGAACAGCCAGTGCAAACAGGGCTGAAATCAGGGTCATTATCCTCACTTCCTCCTGCTCATTCCTCTGTGGACCAGGGAGCATGACCCTGTCACAGGCAAACTGGACCAGCTCCAAGGCTGTCCACCAATGACCTCAATCCATCTCAAATACAACGGGTTGTTGTTGTTGAACATGTGGTCCCAAATACTGATTAGACTGATAAAACCTCACTTTGTCTTCATACTTTTTCTGGAAGGCTTCCTAAGCCGAGTAATGTAGCTGATTTTGAGTCTTGGCATTCCCAGATTGAGTCTCTGCTTGCTGACCCCAACCTTCCAGTGCTGCCTGTCACCAGATGAATCTCAGAGAGCCTGTCATCACCTGCAGCTGATTTGGTCTAAGGTTTGAGCCCTAACACATTTCCAGCAGTTTTGCTAAATATACTTGATTCTGCCTTTGGAACGATGGAGGATGGTGAAGAATTGTATGCCCAATACTTAAATATTCTCCAGAATCCAGGAGAACGACCTTCCACTTACTTTCAAAGGCTTCTGCTCACTCTCAACACTGTTGTGAAGCAAGGAGGAATTTCACCTGCCGACATTAATAAACATCTACTTAAACAGTTTTGTTGTAACCAAGTTACAGCTGGAACAAAAGAAAGATAACCCACCATTTTTTCTGATTTGTTGTTGCTACTGAGGACAGACGAAGACATGCTAAAGAATCACTTATGAAAAAGCACATTGGCACATCAAAGCAGAAAGTTCACATCCAGGCCCAAAGTGCCTGTCCTTGTGGTCATTCAAGAGCTCAAACAAATGAAAAATCAACTTCAAAAATTACAGCAGCAAATGTCTCAACTTCTGTCTAAGAAGAGTCCAGCTGAATTTAAGTCCATGTCGAGAGAGAACAAATCCTACTCTCCTTCACCTCAGTTAAAAACTAAGCCCAAGCGTTTGTATTGTTTTAATTGTGGAGAAGATGGCAATCTTTCCTCCTCCTGCACAAATAAAGCAAGCAGTCTTGTTTAGCAGAAAAAGAAACTGTTACGCCAAAAGCAGCAAGCATGGGATGCCAAGAATTCAAAATCATTAAACTAGAAACAGCTTCTGTAGTGGGACACAGAAGCTGTGTATATGAACAGTACCAAAGAACGCAAGACAAGAACACTGCCACGAGGTCTTGTCAGCACTGTCGTGAAAACTGGCTTGAAGAGGTTCCAGGTTCATGCAGAAAACAGATCTTACAGAGACTGAAGTAATCTTGTATGTTGATTTACTGATTATTATAAAAATGTATATTGTATTGATGTATTAATGATTATAAAGTGAGTGAATTCTAAAAGTTGATTATTGATGATTACATAAAACAGCTGAATGATGAATCATACTACAATCTGATTTTATAATGATTATTAAAACTAATGAGTATTAAAAGCAGTAATGGTTGAAGAAATGTATTAAAAGATGATTGTGTTGATGATTTACGGTGAACTTATGGCATATAGAAGACTGTAATCACACAATGAGAGAATAGGGACAGTTTGTAGGTGCAGAGGCAAGTCTGAACATGTTCTGGGACAACTCTGGACATGCCTTGGTCATGCCTGGACATGCCTTGGTCTATGTGCCAAATAAGGAAACCCGGGAACTAAGCCCAATGACTTAACATAAACACATGAAGCAGAAGCGGACAGGGTGTTAACCGAATATGGGAAGGCACGAGACCTTCCATGAGGTAATCAAATGCTCAAGGAGTCACGTATGCCATCGCCCAATAGACACGATGGGGAGAGAGGATATAAAAACCCGAAGGCAGAGGGAGTCCTTCATCCCCGGCGTGTTGAACCGACAGATGCAGACCTGAAGACCAGCAGAGAGAGCAGCGCCCCGAAGCCAGAGGGAAGTCAAGTCTTCACACTGCTGAAAGGGAAAGGGGACCCGATGCCCATCAACTCTGGCTTCTGATTTGATTGCTGCTCAACACTCAACCCAAGAGATCTCAAGATTGCTGCAATGGACTTTGAATTAGACAAAGGTCACAGAAGTGATGAAGATCTGGACGTTTGGGAAACAACAACCAGCTCTGCTTTGTTTCTATTCAATGGACGACCTGTCACGCCAAGACAAGACTCTGTCCAAGGATACTAAAGCCTTTTGTTGCCGAGATCCTTCATCATCTGGGTATGAGTTTGTCTGCACCCCAAAGCCTCGCATAGTAAACTGATGACACGGTTCAGGGAAAGAAGTTAGGGAAATTTACGTTGATTTTGTTCAAATTGATTTTGTTCTTGAATACTTATTATCATTGACAATTAATCTGGTCGCCATGTACCCCTGCTTGCCTAATAAATATATATATATTAAAATTCTAATGAGGTTTGTGGACATTGAAATTAATTGAGTCATCTTTTAGTTTTGGTTCTTCTACTTAATGTAAAATCCAAGAACATGATTCTAGGAATGTGGTGGCTTTGGACTTTCTTTTAGTAGTTATAAAAATAATGACACTGGGGCTTACAATGTTTACTAGATTACTAAAACTAATCTAGCCATTAACAAGTGCATGTTATTATCAGAGAGGGAGCTACCGTTAACAGAAGTGGTTATTGGAGTCTTGCAGTTGTGAGGGCTATTCGACTGATTGCTTCTTAACTGAAAAGGGTAAAAACTTCTGGATTGTAGGTAGTTGGAGCGAGACGAGTCTCTCTCGACACCAGCCTAGACAGATTGTCTCAGACCTTCTATAGGGTAATACCCAGGTTTTAGAGACTTTCCGGATCCTTCAGACAGAGAGCTGGTCAGTAGTCAGTCCAGTGGAGTTGTGAGGTTTAGGGCGGGGCTGGCTATTGCGGAATAACAAACAAAAGCTATTCAGAAAAAGAAGAATCAAAGAATCATCAAAGGTCTCTGGAGCTCACCTCATCTCCATTGTTGAGGAGGCACACAAACATGCCGTCAGTGTCAATCTCATCAATGCAAATTGGTCCTGTAGCAGAAGCAGAGTGAGCAATGGAGACCGAACTGCTGGCTTCCTGTTCCTCCACATCAATGCGCTTCCTCTTTCCTTGAGTGGTCCGCACACTGCGACTGATTGGTTACCTGTCACATTCAACAGACTGCATTCTGCTCCCAGTAAGGGAAAATCCCACAGGCTGCGATAATCGGGTCTAGACAATGTTGAATTTGCCAGATTTTATATCGGGCATATTTAACGGGCACACACCACCACCACACATTGCAAGACATTGTAAGATTGTCGTAATGGAAGAATCGAGGCAAAAAAAAAAAATCTGATGACCCCTGCCCTCGCCCATGCTTCAGCAAAATTGCCAAGTCTTGACTGGTCCACGGTAATAAAAAGGTTGGGGACCACTGGCATACAGCAAACATTTTGGTACTCATCCTGAACAGTCATTTCAACCTTTTATATCTGGTTATATAGCAGTGTACAAAATCCTCCAACATCTGCTTCTCCTATTAACTCCGCTTCTCCTTGCTCTACTTTTTCCTTTCTTTGAAAGAAAAAAATTGGCAAGAAAATATCGGCAAACCACTTGTAAATTTTTGTTTCATAAAGTTAAATGTAAGAGTGGTCTATGGTCATGAGCTTTGGGGTCATGACCGAAAAAATGATACAAGCGGCCGAAATGGGTTTCCTCTGTAGGATGGCTGGGCTCTCCCTTTAGAGATAGGGTGAGCCCCATTTCTAAGGAGGTCTGAGTCATCCGGGAGGGACTCAGAGTAGAGCCGCTGCTCCTTCACGTTGAGAGGAGCCAGTTGAGGTAGCTCGGGCATCTGGTCAGGATGCCTCCTGGACGCCTCCCTGGTGAGGTGTTTGGGCACGTCCCACCGAGAGGAGGCCCCAGGGAAGACCCAGGACACGCTGGAGGGACTATGTCTCCCGGCTGGCCTGGGAACGCCTTGGGATTCCCCCGGAGGAGCTGGAAGAAGTGGCTAGGTAGAGGGAAGTATGGGCCTCCCTTCTTAAGCTGCTGCCCCCGCGACCCGACCCCGGATAAGAGGAAGAAGATGGATGGATGGATGGATGGATAAATGTAAGAGTGAAAATAAAGCCAGTCATACAGCACAACATTTTATTCAATATACACCTTTATCACTAAAATCAGTCGGTCTTGTAAAGTTTTAGGAACCATGACTCAACCCTGATTGAGACGACCTATATAACTCCTATATAGCCTGCCTCCTAGGACCGGGGCTGTGCCATCCCTCCAGCCCCCCTGAAACTCACCCTGCCCATTCAGAGATCAGCTATTGACTAATTTACATGGAGCTCTATGTTTCAGCTTAGCAGTTATTGATTTTACTGAAAACCCCTTCCGAGTGGATGTATTCTCACTTACACCCACCATCAAACAACTTAGCTCTGACAGTTGGTTTAAAAGTGAAATAATTTAGTTGCAAACACATTACCTCCTCCTGATGGACCCCGAGATGGTGTTGAGTTTAGTTCCTGAAGCAGACTTTCCCACTTTGAAACCACTCATCCAGAAAGTGATGTCTTTCTCAATGAGTATGTACACCTGAGTCAGCATTTTCAACCATGAAGCAAAAACAGAGAAACCAGCTGACCCATCCCCATCCTCACTATGGTTGCAAGAACAAATTACAATTACAACATGAAGAAAGTGCAGGGCATGCACCACAGCTTCTGCTCATATCAGAAGCAGATTCTCCTAAGGTCATGGAGAATCAACATTTAATTTTATCAGAACAAGAATCCAGAGGATCCCCTACTAGCTTATATGAACTACTAATTCTTATTCTTATTAAACATGGGAACCAATATGTAGTTTTATACTTTTACCCAGAACAACTGGAAACCCCTACTAGTTTACAAATTCTGGACTACTTATTCTTTATCTCAGTAAACATGAGGAACCTGTGTGTAGTTTTATACATACAGGTTCTTTTTTATTTTCTTTTGAAATCTGTGATATATTTTCACCTTTAGAAAGGATTTTCACTCTCAGCATGTATTTGAACTTGTCTTTCTTACCTTTCTTTTGGTTTTGTTGTTTGGTTTGTATTTCCTTCTAATTCTTGCAAAGCACTTTTAATTGCCTTGTTGTTGAAAATGTGCTATATAAATAAAATGACCTTACATTACCTTATGTAAGATACACTTTGTTCAAACAGATAATATGTTGACTGTTTTTCTCTTTGGTTTATAGGTGGGTTGTTTCTTGTGTTTTGTTTTTCTTTATTTGAGTGACTGGGGTGATATTGTGGCTCTTCCCTTGACTCTGATCTGTAAATATGGCTCTTTTGGAAAAAATAGTGAGGATCACTGATCCAAGTAGTAATATTTCTTGGAACAGCAAAACTTTCAGCTGGGATTTAAAGACAGACAGCATGCCAGAGAGTCCTTGGCGGTGAGTGGGGAATGTAGAAATGTATTCCACATGGAGGAATGTTGTACCAGGCCAATGTGCCATGTATTGGGCCCTTTTGTGCACATAAGTTGCACAAGATGCTTCTTTTCATAAAGGTTTATTCACAAAGCTGGCATGGCTTGACTGAGGGATGACTATCTGGAGTATGGTCCCCAACTTTTTGTCACTGCGGACAAAAAGTCTGGTCAAGGCTTGGCAATTTTACTATGGCCCGGGGGAGAGAAGGGGGCAGGTGGTGTCATATGGCACAACTTTAAATTTTGCGTTGTGCCGATTTTCCCCTTATGACGATCTTAGAACGTTCAGAGTTCTAAGATTATCACTTGTGATAATGGTAACCGATCCTCCTGTACAGTGGCAGTGCCAGGGGGGCTGTAAGGGGTGTCATAGCTCCCCCTGAAAATATTAGATTACATTTTTTTTTCATCTGATTTAATATCACTTATATCTAGTTGTTGTTGCATTTTCATCAAGAGACACAAAATAAAAATGAATTATTATATACTGAGTTTAAAAAATAAAATAAAAAATCCCACAAGAGGATTTGAACTTTGTCTATGCATATTATCACTTCCAGGAAACAACTGACAGGATGCTGGCTCCACCCATGTATACGTAGAGCAATCCTACTGCAATTTTTCCAGGGTATTTGTCATGAACTGATCAATCAGCGGTCACAATTTGTCAGAAAATGTACGTCCCTTATCTAGATGAACTAACTTAGACGATATTGACAGTGTTTATCATAGCAAACTAATGGTAGTTTGCTATGATAAACACTGTCAATATTGTCTAAGTGTTAGTCAGCACAAAGGTAACCGGTAGTAAACATAACATGTTTTTATCATAATAGTGATAGTCAAATCAAGCCCTGCAGTGGTTACTTAGGCAATTAAATAAACACAAGTTAATTTAAAGATATCAATGAATAAAACACCCAAATATGACAATATGACCCTTTGCATGTGACGTCACTCTCTCCACCACAATGGATGTCCAAACCTATGCTCTCCTGTATAAAGCCTGTCAAAATATGTACATGCAAAATTTACTTTGATTTCGCAGTAAAAATGCTCACAAAGTGCTGTGCAGTCGGCTGCACAAACAGACCAGGGTCAAGACCAAGTTTGTCATTTTATTTTAATGAGGATAGATGAGGCGATAGATAGCAGCCGTCAATCATGACTGACAGCTGTTGGTGTAACCGCGGATTTACAGCGAACACTTTATACAAGGTAAGAAGATTAACATTCATGTACTTTATAAGTAACTATGATTAGAAAGATATCAAATATTACATCATGGAGAAGATAGCGTCTAACCATCAGTAACCATGAAAACGATGCCACGCCGTCATGTAGCCTAGCATGTATGGAAAAAAAACAGATGAACAGCGTCTCGTTTTCTGTAGGTTTTTAAGGAGAAAAGCTGTTTATGACATAGTGACACCCGTATCATAAGGTACGGGTCGGTTTCTAAGCCGACCCGTACCTCGGGTACTACTTACAGAAGTATTTACAGGCTTCTGTAAATACTGCCGTCTATGAGCCCAAACCAGGTGATTTACCCTCATGGACAAATTAGCTTGATTCCAGCAAGTAGAAACCATGAATAACTGACAAAAACATCTTTAGCCTCTCAGTTCAGTACTCCCGATTCTCACTTCCGATCTACATCATGGTGCTTTGAATGATAAAGTGGCATAGTTGCAAAGGGTCAATACTAGGGTATCCCCTTTGTCATGATGTGAATATTCAACATTGTCTTGGCCGGACTATCGCAGCCTGTTGGGTTTTTCCTGACTGGGAGTGAGAACGCAGCCTGTTGAATGTGACAGGTGGCCAATCAGAAAGCGCAGTGAGTAAGCACAGAGGAGAATCCCAAACAGCTGACATCGAGCAACTGAGAGCCCGGTTTAATGCATAGTGTAGCACATAGAACGGCTCCCCCACCATCACCTATCCAACACCTTTTCTTTTTTTTATATCTTTTATCACTAAAAATGAGTCCACAAACTGTGACTATTGTTTGTACATCGTTATTCATCTGTGTTTGTTTATTCTAAATTCACCTATGGTATGTTGGGGATTTTACGAGATTTTCTAGAACCGGGATGTTGGTAAGTGAAATCGGTTCGTGTGTGTTGTGTTGCTCCTGCCGTGTGGCTGGACACACGAACCGATTGAACCTGTTGGACTTTTATGGGCTCGTGTCGGGTGTGGTAACAGAGGTTTGGAAAATCGTCCGACATTTCTGAAATCGTGCCATGTGAACCAGTAGACAAGCTCTACTCCTCTCATCTCAACCACTGTCCTAACGCTCTCTGACTCTGGTCACTATGGTAACATTTACACCTTCAAAATAAAATACAGATGTGCCACAAAAACAAACATTTTATTTTTATAAAAACTTTACTCTCAATAACGGCAAATCAATGAGCTTGTTTCTCTGCAATCCATCTGGGATTGATGGAACTTGAGGGTAACACTTGAGGTGTTGCTTATGTGTGTGGTCTTGTATTCATGTAAATGTGTTAACAGAAATTTAACAAAAATTTAATTTTTGTTGGATCATTGTCATAGTGGCAAAGCAGTTTAAAGGATTCGTTCCCTCATCAGCGAGCCGGTTGAAGCGAGCTTGGAATGTGGGAATCACCTACCGGGATAAATCAATTTTCATGTCTCTTCTCTGAACCTTTTCCCCTTCGTAAAGAAACTTTCCAAAAACATCTGATCTGTTTCTTACTCATTTTGCTGTTTGTGGGCTCAATGTTGGGGCGCAAGACGTAACCGAGAGAATTCGGTTAAAGGATTTTCAAAAAACAAGATCCTTCAGACTCAGATAATACATAAAACGGAAATATTTAATTATTTCTTGTGCGGCCCGGTACCAATTGGTCCATGGACCGATACCAGTTTGCAGCCCGGGGTTTGGGGACGACTGCTCTACGCAGTTCTCCAGGATGACCCCTCTGAGCAATCTGAAGGATAATAAATCACTCGTGAACATGTTCCAGCAGATCAATATGAACTTAGAGCCAGTGTGTTTAGACACACACTCATTCTGACTCGTTCCATTGGTAATGTCTACAGCAGAGCCAAAGCTGACATTACTCAACTATGCATACTTTGCATACATTTGCACAGCTACTTATGTAAATGTGTAATTGTTCACATACCTTGTACACATTAAGAATAATCAAACCTGACCTGTTGGGCTTAATCTGCCAGTTATCTTTTTCAGTGAGAATGGAAGTACTCTGTAAATAACATGCATTTTATGCTCTTTGATGCATAGATTGCTGCAGAGTTGCATCTGTTACAAATAATTTAAAATTTAAATTTGAGTGAGGTTTTCCTATAATTAAGTGTATGTAGCACCCATAAACAGAACTCTGTCTTCTGCTGGGCAATTGTCATGAGGTAGGGATGAAGATGGTGAGGATTAATGCAGCAGGACCCAAATGAAAATGATGGTGGTTTAATGATGAAAAACACAAAAATCCAGGCAGCACAGAGGAGCATAAGCAAGGAATTAGTCTCTGATAGCAACTGGAAAACAGTATTCAATAGAAGGCAGACAAACGACAGATTAGACAAGGACCTGACAGAGAACAAGAAAAATACACAGGGGGTAATCAAGAAAACTAGACACAGTTGGGATCAATCCAGGGGGACAACGTGAAGACTTAACTGACACAGAATCCTAAATAAACACAGAAAAACTTAAACTTACAGCAACTTTATTTTATGTTTTTTTTTTTTTTGGGAATTGTTCTTTTCGGAGCAGCCGACCATGGACTTTCAGACATGTGTACCCCGTTTCTTCTGCTGCTACCTATGGTAATTCAGTCTCTAAAAAATGTATGCGCCTGAATAAAAACGACAAGGTAGAATGTTATCAGCTGAATTGTATAGGCAAATAAAATGTTGTTTCACAATGGTTTATCCATCATTTAAAAAATAATGCAGATACATGTATATATATATATATATACGTATATATATATACATATATATGTATACATATATACATATATATATATATATATATATATGTATATATATATATATATATTATATATATATATATATATATATATATATATATGTATATATATACATATATATGTATATATATATATATATATACACTGCTCAAAAAAATAAAGGGAACACTCAAATAACACATCCTAGATGGACAGTTTGATTTCACAGAAGTTTGATTTACTTGGAGTTATATTGTGTTGTTTAAGTGTTCCCTTTATTTTTTTGAGCAGTATATATATGTCAGTAGTGGGCTAGATAATAGGTATATAGACGCAATTTCTTATGTGTCTATATACCTTCCTAATACATTTAGTTGTCTGACAGTTTTTGTCAATATTTTCTCAGCATCATTTTGAATTATCACATTGATCTGAAATATTTAAATTATTGTCAATATAATACAGTTTGCAGGGAAAGAGTTATGTAGAATTTGATAGCATTATATCTTTGTGAGTACATATAACAGGTGTGACAGAAATTATTTTTAGGTGTTGGCTGATTTAAAAAGAGGCACTTAGTACTAAATTGTTGTGACAACATTAGCAGAAAGTACACATATGTGCCTGAAAACAGGCAGTTGAGGCCCTGGCCAGCTGCTGTTCACACGTCTGCACTGTGGCTTCATGTTGCTGTTGCAGAAAGCTTAACATCAGAATCTTTATCCCCGCTGTGGCTGGCCTCTTTCCGGCAGATGTCCCATTTCTAAGCCGGGGGGAATCCGACCACAAGTAAAAGTTGCGTAAAGATTGACGGGTTTCCCATTGCTGGAGGTCTGGACCCCAGTCGTTTCTCATGGGAAATGTATCAAGTGTAACCTTAATCGCATCCTTCACTTAAAAAAAAGTATCTATATATGTTAACTAGGAACGGTTTGTCACCGCAAAACTGTCTTCCTCTCTTACATGCACAAGAGCATGTAGACAATTCTCAACAGGCGGTTAAGGACCTCAAATGTGGAAAACTGACTTTACTGTGGTTTAAACAATCTTTTAACATTCAACTAAAGTAGAATACAAAAACAATGGTAAGAAATTGGAATTAGAATTACCTTTTTTTGATATATACTTGAGTTCACCAAACCAAACACCCCTGCTACCCCTGAAATAACACTGTAGTGTTCTTTTTGTTATAAACAAATACAAAGTCATAATGAAAATGGGGAAAAGCTAAGTACACCCCAAAACATCATATGTACGAAATAGTAAAACTCTAGAATTTTGTGGTAAAAGAATTTCAATAAAAATCTCATGCCACTATGTCTGATGCTACTTGAATCTCATCAAATAGTCCAAAAGGAGACAAGGAACCAGAGCCTGGATAGGGAGAAAAATGGAGAAGATACAACAAATGTTTTCTCAAACGCATTTCAAATAATTAAATAGATCTGAAATATTTAAATTACTGGGTCATTATAACACAGTTTACAGGGAAAGAGTTATGTAGCATTTCATAGCACTCCAGCATCTTTGTGGGTACATATAACAGTCGTGACAGAAATTCGTTTTTAGGTTTTGGCTGATTTAAAATTAGGCACTTAGTATTAAATTGTGACAACATTAGCAGAAAGTACACATATGTCCTCTCAAGTTTTGAATTACACTTGTCTTCACATCTATCATTCGGAAAGTGGTTTTACTTTTAGCAGTTCAATCAGTTTCCAGATAGCATATGAATGACATTTCATGAAACTTTAATTTCATCAAAGAGATAGAGGATCCCTAAAAAGACAGCTATATATCTAACCCAGACAGTTTTTTTCTGCTCAATGTGGATTTCAAAATACTAACCAAAAATATTATCTTGACTTCTTAAAAAAGTATTAACAGCTATCATACATGTTAATCAAGCAGGTATTATGAAGAATAGATCTTCTCCTGGTAAAATGAAAAATAGAATTAATTTAACATGGATAGCAAAATCTGATCACCAATGCCTATCTTCCTTGATGCAGAGAAAGCCTTTTGAATTTGGTCCTGTTTTCTTGGTATGGAAAGCAGCACTATTGACCAACTGGGTTATATCATCCATTCTTTTGTCCTTTGCGTTCCTTATTATTTACAATATTGTACAATATCTTTAATGAAGCTACAAATGTTTTGGATCTTAGTGAATATTTTGATAAGCCTGTCAGAAGAGGAAGTTCTGGTCTCAGCGTCCTGGTGGCGTTCAGTTTGTTACCTACTGCAGAGATCGAGTCAAAACCTTCCTGCGATCAACGTATTGAGCTCCCCTGCTCTAAAGCAATGTCAATGCTATAAAAGAGAAACATTTCATTAAACTAACAAAGATGTTACAAACACTAACATAGAAATGACAATGAAAGAAAGATGCTTTGAAAATGTGGACTTATTGACTACAGAAATTAAATCTAAATTGTCAAAACAAATAATAAAAAAAAAGTCAACATCCCGTGGAAGCAGAGCCTCTTTTTTGAGATTTTTTTGAGAGTTCTCGAAAATGACACTCCCTAAATGAATTCCATATACCTGAGGAATGACAAGGTGTAATTGACTGGTTCAGGTATCAGAATAAAGGTAATATTCCAGAGAATACTCTAGAGGTTGGAATTGGAATTCCAAATTGGAGTTTAATTCCAAAGAAATGAAGCACAGACATTTTGGAAAGGTATTAGTTGACAGAATTGCAGGCTAACATTCTAAATCTGCCATTTTTGGACATTTTGGCACCATGTGTGCAATAGCAGATTTCTCTCTTTTATTTTTTTACCCCAACTTATATCTCCCTACAAATATTCTTTACCATTAATAACAATGGTTTTGAAACAATATAACCCAGCACTGTGCTACTAAAAATTACAGTGCTGGGTACTCTGGTTAGAAAGCATTGAGCACTGAGTCAGAAAGCTAAACCAACAGGGCAGATTTTCTGCAGCCCATTGATTTGGGTGATTGATACATCTAATAGCCAATAGAATCAGGGGGATTACAAAATCCCATAGCAACAATCACAACGAGTAAAAATGCGGAAAGCTGGAGCTGCGCACAGCTGCGCGCTAAAGTGAAGGCAGTCTTTAGAGTGGCGGTTTCCATGGAGACAGAAAAGTTGAAAATAGTGAGGTATCACATCAGTGTGTCCAAGGACAATGGATTACAAGACCTGAGTGGAAATATTTACTCTAACATGGATTATGAAGACGAAACAGCAAAGGTAGGATTTAATTTATGTTTTTAGCTTTTTTTTTGTTGTCGTCTTTGGCTGCTCGTTTAGTGAGTTTTGCACATAACATATTGATTCTGGTATTGTTGGAAACAGCAGAGCTTGGGCTTCAATCTGATTGGTAGTTTGTGTGGGTAGGACGGTGTTGCGCTGTCCTGCATGTTCACCAGGTTTGAGTCGTTAGGATTTAATTAGTCTCTAGTTATGTTTTTTTTTGTTTTGTTTTTTTTTCCATAAAGCTCTTTAGTGTTGGAGCTGGGTGATGCTGTAGAAGAAAATATTATCATTTAGATTAGCTTTTGCCCATTACATGAATATGCAATATGCCAATGTTGGTTATTTTATAGCATGTGTTTATGTAACCTGGTTGAATTTCTCTTTTGTTATAATTACACAAAATGTCTTTTTTTGGTTATTTGCATGGTTTCCTACCTGCCATCATTGTTTTAACTGTGTTACTTTAAGAGCGGAAGCCCCTCCCTTTTTATTTCTTCTTCTGTGGTATTGTCTTTAAAATGTTGGCGTCCCTTAGACCCTCCCCTTTTGTCATGTTGTCCTGCGGGAGAGGTGTGCACTATTTATTTTGTATCTAAATACATCCAGTTTATTTATAGATTTATTAAGTTAATTTCTGTTATGTACTTTTGTTTATGTGGGACTCGGAGCGGGCAGCCTGTAACACGGTTGTTTCTCTGTATGTTATTCTTGTCAGAATAATCCTCCCAAGGAACCACCCTTTTAAAGACAAACTGTACCACGGCCTGATCATTTAAAACCAGCACAACGCAGATCGGATCCGGTTACACTTAGATTGGTCTTGTGAGCATAAGTCCCACAGGCTGCATTTTTGGGGCTGCTAGCGACAGAAGGGTTCAAATAAATGGCAAAAGAAAAATGTATTTTCTATCAGAAAAATCTAAGCTGTACATCTCAGCAGAAGTAACTAATGAGTGAGTTGGAGAAAAGCAGTTGAACTGTGTAAAGGATGAAAATATTTTATCTGGATTTAAGTGGAGTCAAACAGTGGAACAATTGAATATGGAACTAAAACAATGCCCAAGCAGCAACCAGTTTAACAATAAACTAAATAAAATAAATTGTACGGGGAAGAATTAACACAAATGTGATTGGTAATAACTACTGCAGAATTACAGGCCGATCTCCAACCTCCCATTCAATATCTTTTTCAAAGTTATTGAAAAAGCTGTGTTTAAACAATTAAATAGCTTCCTATTGGATACCAACTGCTTTGACTCCTTCCTGTCTGGTTTTTGTGCTCACGACAGCACAGAGTCTGCCATGGTAAAAGTGTTCAATGATATCCATATCAATACGGACTGTGGGAGAACCACAGTACTGGTTCTGTTGGACCAGCACTGTGTTACTAAATCGACTGTAGAGTTGGGTCGAACTCTCTGGTCCAGTGCTCAACTGGTTTCAATTGAAAACTTCTCATCAAAGAAGTGAAAGGTCACATGTGAGGTACCCCAAGGTTCAATCCTATTCAATATCTTCATGCTCCCACTAACTCAGGTAATAACAGGAAATAAGATTATCTACCATAACTACGTTGATGATACACAGCTCTATATAATGATGTCACCAGGTGACTCAGAACCTATCCAATCACTGAACAGATGCTTAGAACAGATAAATGTGTGGATGAGACAGAACTTTCTCCAGCTGAACAGAAACAAAACTGAAGTTATTTTTGGACCTAAAGAGGAACAATCTGGAGTTATAGATCTAGAGTCAAGGCACAGCTTCAGTTATTACAACTAAAACCTAGAGATCAGACCTGCAACCTGGGAGTAGTGATGGACTCTGACCTGAACCTTCAGAGCCACATAAGTCGGCCTTCTATCACCTGAAGAACATCTCCAGGATTAGAGGATTAATGTCTCAGCCAGATCTAGAGAAACTCATCCATGCGTTTATCTTGAGTCGCATTGATTACTGCAACAGCGTCTTCACAGGCCTGATAACAAATCAATCCTCCAGCTGCAGCTGATCCAGAAGCTGCTGCTGGCGTTCTGACTAAAACCAGGAAGATGGAGACATCACACCAGTTTTAAAGTCCCTCCACTGGCTCCCTGGAGCTCAGAGAATAGACTTTAAAATACTGTTGTTAGTTTACAAATCACTGAACGGTTTAGTACCACAATATATTAAAGATCTGCTGTTGTTGTATCAACCTTCTAGACCCCTCAGGTCTTCTGGAGAAGCAGCATTCAGCATCTATGCACCATAAATCTGGAACAGACTTCCAGAAAACTGTAAAACAGCTGAAACACTGAGTTCCTTTAAATCTTGACCAAAAACGCACCTGTTTAGAGTTGGGTTCGAAACGTAATCAATTACAAATTTAATGGCAGCACTTGACTTGAAATGTCATGTTCTGATTGTTGAGTCTATGTTGCATGACTTTGTGTTTTTGTTTTATGATGCAAAGCACTTGAAATGCCTTGCTGCTGAAATGTGCTATACAAATAAAATTTGATTTTGTGAAATGACGTTTTGTCCTTACTTTTTTCTGTGTTACTATTACCATTCTGAGTACATTATTATTGTTCTCTTACTATCTTTATTAATATATAGGGTGTATATTGACAAGGAATTGGTAATTATTCTGTCCGGTTATTTACAACCGTCATTTCAATCTGGAGAGATTCAGACGGAGAAAAGGGAAACCATTAGAAGAGTTTATTGACATACAAAATTAGAGTCTTTGGCGCTCGGGCCCCGGCTGAGGACATCGATTATGGCAATCTTTGCGATGGGCTCGGATGAGCATTCCGTATGCTGAAAGGACCATCATCCCCCCGGGACCCGACACTGGTGATGGCGGCTAAGAAAGGATGCGGCTGGATAGCCGAGCGAGTGGAGGTGAAGGGGTGGAGGTGGGTTGAGCTCTGCTGGAAAGCGGAAGATGCCATAGAGCTTGGACGGTGATTGGACGTGACGTGTCTTGGACCAGTGTTGATTAATCAACGGTGATGAGCAGGAAGTACCGGTTGGCTGATGCAGGTGGGGTTAGAAGAGTCTTCCAGTTTGAATTTGCGCCTAGGCTTCATTAGTACTACTATTATGAGTCCGTAAATTATTTATGAAAGTTGGTTTATAATGATTTTGTTTATGTAATATAATTTATTTGTTGGTTCTTTAGTACAGTTTATTAAACACTCCCATGAATACCATGATATGGTTTTAATTGCAAATTTCTATTAGAGTTGGTAAGATATTTTATAACATTGAGATAAGGGGTAGGTTTAAGTAACATTGTGTTCACTTTTTCCTACTCCTTTTCAAACAGAAAAGTAGTGGTTATTATTTTATGTTTTTTCAAAACCAGTTTGAAATAAAAATTAAAAAAACAACATACATGTTCATGTAGTAATGAAGCTGAAGGACAATAAGATAATTCTAGAGCAATAATTTGGTACAGATCAAATGAAGTATAGAAATATAATTTTGAAAAGACAAAAAGCTAATTTCCACCACTGTTTTCAGCATGTTGTAGCGTTTTATGATGCCCCAAAAATCTCGTGACATTCTCGATTAGTTAGTGATAAAATTATATAAGCAATGTTAGGAGCTTGGTAAGGAAATGCTCCAGTAATGGTTATCAAACAGTGTCTTCCTAGACTGTGAAGATTTTAATACACTGCTCAAAAAAAAAAAAATAAAGGAAACACTTAAACATATGAATATAAATATAACTCCAAGTAAATCAAACTTCTGTGAAATCAAACTGTCCATCTACGATGTTATTTGAGTGTTCCCTTTATTTTTTTGAGCAGTGTATTTCAGTGAAAAGTCTTAGATATAAACTACACATTAATCTGACCATAAAGAGACCGCACATTTAGACAAATTGTTTCTTGATAACAAAAAAATGAAGGCAGCAAAAAGGATCAGGCATTTCTTTTAGACTTTATTACAGCTGTTTGACATGGCCAGTCTTCACATGGCATGTAACTCATTAATTCAAAAGTTTAGCAAAAGCAGTTTGAGACTAAAACAACAAAACAAACAATACCACGTAATAATAGAAAAGAAAAACAAAAGTTCTAAATTACATGGGTTGTTTCATGACAATCACCTACAACTTCTGCCATTACATTAGGTGTTTTCAAAACACAATTTTGAAAATGTGGATATTATATGGCATTGTATTTTTGGCACTAAATAGGAGAGAATTTAATTATATTCAAATAATTTCCAGCAAACTGAAGCAACAGCTTTGCTTGAAACACCCAACATGTACATATATATATATGGGTCATACATAAAGAAAACTATGATACCTTGTGAGCTTTAAAAACAACATAAACACAGTCATGTAAAACAGAAGGTCCAGCAATAATGTAAAACATTATTTATGCATCTTACAATACATAAATAATCTGGTCTTTGCCAGGTTCTAAACAATTCATATCTAACCTAAAATGTAAAAAAAAAAACCGTGAACTCCAGATGGCAGCTTATCAGTTTTGTGACATGTATTGAGTACATGGTGACAAACCATGTATTAAGTTTGCAATAAAATGTTCACATCAAAGATGTGTCCTTTCTATTTACCATTTCTGTATGCCATGAGTTCCCAATTGTCTAAAAGTAGACATGTAATTTGTTGAAGGAAAACAAATATCAAATTCTATTTTTTTAATAACCCACTAAATGTTTCCAAGAAAAAAAAAAAGGTCCATCTATTGCTGAACTCATAATGTATTGCCATTGCCATTTAAATAAACTAGAGTTGGTTCATCAACAATGGTTGTAAAATTTTAAAAGAAAAAACTGCATTTGAAAAAAGAAAGAACACCCCCACAAAGCCATACATTCCCAGTTTTAGGAATTTTTCAAAGACAGGAACATGAATTCATGAGAAGCTAGTGGGCACACAGCCAGAGATTGGTTTGCACTGAAAAAACTTCCTTCAGTATTAACCATGTGTTCTATCATGCAACAAAGTCCTCCAGACACAGTGCAGAGTAACGTGTGAAATTTTCTGTTTCACTGTATACACCTTTACTTGAAAGTACAATGGCATGTGTTAAGATTTAAAAAAATCTTTACTGTAATTACCACACTCTTTCAAGTCAAAGGCTTTGCAGTAAAATGGTTTGGTTGTTCAAAGCTGTGGGAATTCATTAACTTTTGGAAGTGAATTTCTTGAAATGAATGACTTCACTCCCCCTTGTATTGAGGACGCCTCTTCTCCTTAAAAGCAGCCAAACCTTCCAATCGGTCTTTTGTTGGGATCACCTATAAAATCATAAGTACAAGAAGCAATTTGTACTTCTGAGGTTTGTCTCACATCTGGTTTTACAGTTTAAATTTTTTGTATATGGTCAGTTGTATAGCTTAAAATGCCCGTATTTGGTTTTGCCTGTGTATGGACAAGGCCTAAGAAAACAAAAAGGGTGGAAGCTAATAGCTAGTCATATGTATGCTGACTTCACTCGTGTAAAGCAACCCAAAATGAAAATGCTAAAATGTTTATTTATGCTAACATATATTACGTTACAAGACACTGTTGTGCTTGGTGCTGTTTTTAGTTGAACAATGATCATGTGAAGTTACATTAATTGAGCACACTGACTGCATAAATCCACCACATCCAATTGTAGTTTACTTCATTCTGCTAAGAATGGGATAAACTTATGAATTCAAGCCAATTGTAAAGTACCATTGAAGATGGTACACTATGTTGCCAAAAGTATTCGCTCACCTGCCTCTCCTCAAATATGAGCTCCTCACCCTCAGGGTTCAATTTGGCGTCTCTCTTCCCTTTGCAGATATAACAGCTTTAAATCTTCTGGGAAGCTTTAAATCTCCCACAAGGTTTAGGGTTTAGGAGTGTTTATGGGGATTTTGACCATTCTTCCAGGAGTGCATTTGTCAGGTCACATACTGATGTTGGACAAGGCCTGGCTCTCAGTCTCTGCTTTAATTCATCTTAAAGGTGGTCTACAGGGGTTAAGTCAGGACTGTGTGCAGGCTAATCAAGTTCATCCACGCCAGACTCTGCCATCCATGTACAGTCCAGTTAGACAAGTACCGTTGTTGTGGCAACCGCTAAACTCATCCATCTGATCGCCACACTATGTGGCACTTTCCGTCACGATCTTCCCCAACTTATATTGGGAAGATCACATGTCACTATTAACAATATGCCTCTGCTTCTCTAGAGTCCAGTGGCGGCAGTTTTACACCACAGCATCTGACACTTTGCATTGCACTTGGTGATGTATGGCTTGGATGCAGCTGGTTACCATGGAAACCCATTCCATGAAGCTGTCTGTGCATTGTTCTTGAGCTAACCTGAAGGCCACATGAAGTTTGGAGGTCTGCAGTGATTGACTGCAGAAAGTTGTTGACCTCTTCACACTATGTGCTTCAGCATCCACTGACCCCGCTTGTCAGTTTATGTGGCCTACCACTTCATGGCCGAGTTGCTGTTGTTCCCAAACACTTCCAGTTTCACACATGGGATCCTATCACAGTTCCACACTGGAATTCACTGAGCTCCTAAAAACGACCCATTCTTTCACAAATGTTTGTAAAAACAGTCTGCATGGCTAGATGCTTAATTTTATACACCTGTAGCCATGGAAGTGATTGGAATGGCAATAATTTGGATGGGTGACCAAATACTTTTGGCAATACAGTGTATGTTTCTGTGGTCTGCAGGGCCTTGCTTCAGAAAGCAAAGTTAACAAGCTCTGAGTAGAAGGCACTCTCCCTAAATAAACCTACCCCAGGTTTTGTGAGTTTTCCGGTAGAAGTCCTGTTTAGTTTTCTAGAAAGCTCACAATAACATCATGTCTTCATACAACAGTTAAGGGAACTACAGAAACACAATTGAAGAAAAATCAAAGCTGGCTGTTTAAACCCATTTATTCAACACTCACCTGAGCATAGCACGCCTCTTCAATTGCCAAACCTGTCGATAAATCCACCTGAAAGTGAATAAGGCATTTGTCAGTGAAGTACACAAGAAACTTGAAAACGCTTTGCTTCAAATGTTGTCCTGGGTCGAGACTCAGAAGACACACAAACTCAAAATAAACACAGAAAAACACAGAACATGACAGTACCCCCTCCTTAAGGGCGGCTCTGAGACGCCCAAAAAAAACACAAACAAGGGTGAGCGGAGGGGCGCTGGACGGAGGGTCATAGTCCAAAACAACAAAAAACAACCCAACAGGGTGGGCAGAGGTGCAGAAAGGGGGCCAAGGGTCCAAAACAAAACAGAAAACAACCCATACAAAGTGGACGAAGACGCAGGAGGAAAGGTCTGGGGGGCATCCATGGCGCCGGAAGTGAACCTCACCGGCAGCCGTCTGGCGGCCGTTCGCGGCGCTGAGGGCGGGACTCATGGGGGAGGTCCGGCAGCTGTCCAGAGAGGTGGGAACTCAGGAACACTAGGGAACAACGAGGAAACCCAGGGCCCACTATCTGGGGCCGATAACCCACTAACTGGGGCGGAAGGCTTGGGAGCACCGGCAGGAACGCCGGCAGGGTCCGTGGCAGCAACGGCAGGAAGAGCTTGGTCCGCTGTGGCAGCGACAGCGAGAGGAGCTTGGTCTGCTGCTGCGGCGACGGAGAGAGGTGACGGGAGCAGTGGCTGGAGGCGACACCGGCCCCAGAGACGCAGGAGCTGGGGTGGTGGAGCAAAAGAATGGGATGTCTGGCTCGGGAGGCAGAGGGTCGTCAGCCAGGATGGCTACTCCTGCCGGGCGTTCCAACTCTCTCTCCTGCTGCAACTCCACCAACCCCAGGTATGGAAGTTGTGGAACCCAGTTGTGCAGCAACAGTGCCAGGCGAATGGCGAAACCGAGTCACCTGCAGGTGGAGTAGGCTCTGGCCATAGCCTCCACATACTCCTGGATCGTAGTTGTTGGCTTCTTTAATTCTTCTGAGTCCATAACGTTGTAATTTTTCTCACTGTACGGTCTGGTCTGGTACTATTGTCATGAAGTCTCGGTGTGAAGTGGTGAGGCAGATGCTTGAGACCCAGGTTGAATTAGTGAAATGATGATTTAATGGTGAACAAACCAGAAACAGTCCAAAACCGAGGCAGCACTGCTGAGCAGAATCCAGGGCTCAACACAGGTAGCACAAGGTACACGAATGGACAAAAAGAGATGCGTTAGACATGATGAGGACCCAACAAGGAACAAAGGACACAGGTGGGATTAAATACACAGAGTGTATGAAAGGCACCAACATTTCTGTATTTTATTTTGTAAAATCGGTTTAGAGAGTATCCTAGGAAGTGATGTAAGGCTGAGTTTTGTGCTGCACTACCGCTCATGAGAGCAATTTAACATACTTCCGGGTCAGTTTGCTGCATTCTTAGCATGTGAGACCGCATTCCTGGTGTAGTCCTGAGAAGTGATGCCCCGAGTGTTAAGTTGATGACAGAAAGTAAGTTATCGCATCTAGCGTGCTGTTTGTTTATTCTAGATTCAGTTTGTTATATGTGTAAACTACTGGAGGGTGGGTATGTGATGTTGTGGGGCTCTCTGAGCGCTGGGAACTCAGTTGGGTCTGCTCAGCCTTTGTAAGTTCACCTTAAATCCCATTATTTGTAAGTGCCTTTCGGCTGCATGTTATTGCTTTCTGTTAAGTTGTAGCGGTAGATATAGTAATAAAGGGCATGAGCCGCCAGCTGCCGCCATTGTGTAGGGATTTCATCTGGCCACATGAAGGCGCCAAAGTGCCGCTTATGTTAAACTAAACCTAAGGGCTGGCTGTGCTCGTGTTTTCCACTGAGGTTGTGCCTAATGATGTAACCTTTAAGTGAATTGAGTTATTTGCGTACGTTGTGGATTTACATGCACATGTGGATGGTTGATTTTTATTAGATATATTTTGTTTGAGTTTGTACTAGTTAAACCTCAGCTGCTGTAATATACTAATCTAATGACAATTTATTTGTTATTACAGACTGCTGGCGACACAAAGTATTGTGTTATAAATATACCAAATATACCAGCTCACGTCTAAAGATAAGAGTTTCGGTCTCATGTCCTCCTTCCTGCATCCTGACTGATACACCATCCTGTTTGCTGCAAATACCTACGAACCTAATCCTAATTAACACAAGGAGACGAGACACACCTGGGAGTAATCAAGGGGAGACAGGACAACAGAAACTCAAAATAAACACAGAAAAACACGGAACACGACAAGTGCTGGTTCTTTAGCAACTAACGCTGCGGCCAACCAGCGCAGACGGAGCTGGGCGCTGGACAGCGTGTTGAGATGAAAAAGCTGCACAAAATTCTTTGTCCACAAATATAAATCATTCTCACCTCACGCTCAATGCATCTCTGAAAGCTCCACTACATATGCGAACCAGAACTAATGTGGTGGGGTTTAAACTCCTCCCTTGATCAAAATCTCTGGAAAGAAACTTAATTCCTCACAGGGGGTTGATGTAAATATCCATACAAAACAGCCTGTGTCCAGTTTGAGTGAAAGGAGGCGTGCGGGATCCGTACTGAGGTGAACTTAAGACATCCAGCTGCAGCAGTGCGTGAGGCAACGCGCAGAGGCACCAGTGGTGTGATTAGTCTGGCTTAAAATGCATAAACTATACCTATCTTTTAGGAATAAATCTGTTCCGCCAGTTAAACACTTTAAAATTTTTAATTTTAAAAACTGTTTTTTTGGGGGGTGGGGTAGGGGGGAGTATTGTTATTATTTTCCTAAAAGCATAAACAAGAAAGGCGGTAGTAAAGCATGGCAGGCCACCAGGCCTATAATACACTGGGGGAAACCCTGTGACAGACAAAAAAAGCATGCCAACCGACTCGGACCCTCCTTCTACTGTAGACGACTCTTGCAAGCCAGAAAAATATTGTGACATCAGATGACCCCTAAAGAAGAATACTACTGATGTATGATCATCAAATACAACTTTGTATTTGGAGAAAATTACAATTGATCACCTAAAAAAATACAATAAAATAAATTTTCTTTTACAAATTTTTTTTACTACCTTCTTTATGCCTTAAGAAAATCCAAGCAATTTGGAGGAAAAAAATCCTCACACAAAGGATGATAATTCATGCATGAAAGGGATAAAAATTCTGCTAATACTGAGTTCTGCAGCAGTTACCAAATAGCGAAATGCTAATTCTGTTTTCAGCTGCCATATTTTGAGTGTACTCCAAAAAGTTTATTTCTAATCCAACAAAGTACAAAAAAAACATTTTTAATTATGTTTTTAATCATCATTATTATTATCACGATAAAGTAATGTTTTCGATAATCAAGATTATTACAAACATTTTTAACAATGATTGTAATAATCTTCACTTCTGCTTTGCATTGTTTGAATAAATGACAAGTCAAGAAGTCAAGACTTGTTCTTCCAAGACCAGACCATATGAGAAAAGACCAAGTGCCTAGAACTTCAACAAATATTTCAGCACATTGCATTTTGTGTTCTCCAAATTGCAAAGATAAATCTAAAAACAGTTGATTACGCAATCAAAACTATTTCTTGGCATTACACTTAATGGTCAAAATAATCTAATATTTAAGTTATTAAATGCAGCCAGAAATTGATGCACATTCTCTAAACTGAATAAAAATCAACTTACATAACTTACATTGTGCAACAGATATATGAGAAATTTAAAAAACAGAAATTAGACGACTAAAGACTTGTCATATTTAAGGTAAAATCTATTTTTGCATTATCATCTGAATAAAAGCAATTCATCAGAGTGACAGATGAGTTGCTGTTCCTAAAAACACATATGCTGGACATATGAAATTATTAGGTATTTTAATATTACTAGTAGTTCATGCAGGCACACAAATTGTCTTGGAGGGAAATCCCAAAACAATCACAGCAAACAGAATGTGTGGTATTATAAAAATATCTGGGAGTTGTGCATCTGGCATTGGTACTTGCTTATCTTTGTGTTCATTGTAGATGTCTATTAAAATGTTTCCCTGCTCATGTTGCATATTGTAAATTCAAGGGCGTAAATCCCATCTCATTATTGGGGGGGACCATTAACAGGGACATTTTTTAAGAGCAATTGGCAAAGTTAAAGTTAAATGTAATGTAAAATGTGGTTTCAATTTTTTATTATTGTGTTGAAGCTGCAGGACCAAAAATGACTTGTAAGTAGCAATGAATAAACTAAGTGTTTTTCTCAGTAAGCAATCTGTTGAGACCTGTAGAAGTCAAACTAAGATTCAAATGTCGCTTAGATATAAGTTTGGTTCAGATCTAATCTCTACTACGCCTTTACAAAAATTTAAGGCTCTGAGTAAAAACAAGTTTTAATAAGTAACTCCACTTGTGTTTACTCAGAGCCTTTTACTCCACTTAATAAAATTCCTCATAAATATTAATTTATTAATATTTATAAGAATGTATAAATTCTTATACATTTATAATACATGTATATAAATGTACATACATTTATACACAATACATGATATGTGTTATTTAAATTATAACTTAAGTTGCTTTAAACTTCTTTTTATTATTATTATTATTTGGGGGTTTTCTTTTCCCATTTCCTGGTTGGCTGAGAACCTATAAATATGTAGATATTGAATATTTGGGAAGAATCATAACTTAAACTTAAAAACCTATTCTTCCTAATCCTATTCTTCCAACCCAGAAAAGAAATCAGACCAGAGGATACTTACTTATACTTATCTCCCAACCCTGAATAGGAGTATCTAGTTTATATACTTTGGATCAACATTATTAGACTACTTTTTAGACTCCTGTTCTTTCAACCAGAAATGAAATCAAACCAGAGGATACTTAGCAACTCTGAAAAGGGTTTTTAAGTTTACATACTTTAGATTAACATTAGATTCTTTATCTTCTTTTGCACTTTCCTTTGGTTAATTATTTTGCTTGCATTTCCTTTTAATTCCTGTTAAGCGCTTTGTATTGCCTTGATGCTGAAAATGTGCTATATAAATAAAATTATCTTTACCTTTAAGGCTCAGCACCAGAGTTTTCTAGAAAAATATTCCGATTTTATTTTGTGGTTTTAAAGGCTGTACAGTGAAGATGATAAGAAATATCATCTTCAATAAAGGCATTCTTTATTTTGTTTTACTGTCAGCTGCAATAGCCCCTCTGCCCTCAGCTCCCATACAGAGCTGTCAGCTTGGGAAACGCTCTGCTGCTTCAGTTTCAAACGTTTCTCATTAAAGTAAGAGTTAGAGAGCTAAATATAATTGAAATACTTGGCTACCTTTGACAGAAAAAGGAGCTAGTCTACGGAAGCATAGCAGTTTTGATTTCCAAAGCATAATGTGACAGTTTATCATGATTCAGCCAAAGAAATTAAATAACAAACTGCAGTCTGAATTTTATTGTTAATGTGTTTCTTCCCATTGAGCAGTGAAAGTAAATAAAATGTGTAACATGTCTTTTTCTTCAAGTATTTACTTACTGGAGGGTCCCCCCCGGGGATTTACGCCTATGTGTAAATTTAGAAGTTGCTGCATTTTTGCTTTCCCCCTCCTTAAAATTCTTCATGTTTTTAAAAAGCAGGTTTCAGAATTTTCAGCTGTCAGATTGCAGGCGTTTGCTCAGACGCCACATGTGAACACACAGACGTACTCTTTTAACTTTAAGGACCAAATGCCATCTGTAAACATTCCCATGCCACCCGATTTTGCAATCATTAGCAAAAATAACACTGTATTATTTCTGAGAGAGTGGGATGCAGCCGCATCTTGATCACTTATGTTTCTTTTAATTCACATTCATTTTGTTGTGCGTCTGCAAGTGAAGATAAATGTTATTGTAATTTTGACAAAAACTCGTCTTGGGCAGACTAGTCTTGACTAGTCTTTTGTCAAATGAGACAAAGATCAAGACCAAGGCATAACAATCCAAGTCCATGAAAAAAAACAGACGGTCCAGAGCCCTGGACCGTCTGTCCAGGGCTCACAAACCTGATTGTGTTTGATCAGAGATGGAGATTAGTCTAAACTAATCTTAATTGGTTTACAGCTAATCTGACCTCTAACTATTTTTCCCAATACAAACTTTGGCCATTAAGCAAACATCTTTACACTGAACTTTGATAAAGCTAGTACTTAAGCAATTACTATAACTCACCTCTATTCCTTGGTTGATTGCTAATTTTGCCATCCTAACTGCAATTGGACCCTGTAAAGTCAAAACTCAGAGATAAGATTTAAAATGACAACCCTTTCACTTAGTCATGCGTCTGATTCTTTTCCAATTAAATATACAAGGTTTAACGCATTGCTTGAGTACCTGAGGGTTGATCTGACGAGCAAGTTCAAGAGCGTAGAGATAGGCAGCATCTCCACTGTCATTCTGCTCTATGGAATGATTGACTAGTCCCAGACGACTCGCCTCTTTTCCATCCACTATTCTAGCAGTAAATATGAGTTCCTTGGCTCGAGACACACCAATAATCCTTGGGAGACGTTGTGTTCCACCTACAAAAAGTACATATGAAAAATGGAGCTTCAATATTACGCGATCAAAATGGCAGCTAACTTTTTTTTTTTAATTTTCAATAACAATTTTATATCAACACATACTTCTCACATTTCACATCTTAACATCTTATCTACGCATACTATTTTTGACATTTCATCTACACCAAGCAAACAAGCTGTTTAATTCTGGAACTTTTTTTTTTTAAGATTTAAAGTCCTCTTTACTTTTGGAAAAACAGAAAAACTAATAAAGTAGAAATTCAACCCCACCTGCTCCAGGAATAATTGCAAGCTGTGTCTCAACTAGTCCCATTTTTGCACCGGTGGCTACAAAAATAAAGAAGAAACCAATATGTATTTTGAAACATACATACATGTGCACCCTTTTTTTTTGATTATGTGTCTTTGTTGCTTCAATGTAAAAGTCTTACAAGCAATTCTTATGTCACAAGCAAGGGCCATTTCCAAACCTCCTCCTAAGGCAGCCCCATCAATTGCAGCAATAGTAGGTACTGAAAGATTATCTGAAAAATAAAGAAAATACATGAATAAACCAGAAAAAAACAGATGTACAAATAGCTCAGCATAACACCAATATTTTTAACAATACATTGTCCATTTATGGAAAATGACACCACAGAAACTAACAAGGGATGCATGATGCATTAGAAGCCTATGTGCCTAAAGTGCAACTGGACTTGGTTCCAAACTCTTTCAAACCTACAAAGTGAAGTGCAAACGTATTTCATCCTATCCCCCCTACACCAACTTCACAGAAAAGAGAATCTCAAATTGAAAACACATTAATGTTTATACACTGGGTTACCTACATTAATTCAGTTTATTCTCTAAACTCTGCCGTCCAGGGGCCTCATGCATAAAAGAGTGTGCAGTTTTTACACTTGGCTTACGGAAAAATTTTGAAAAGTGCGGCGCACAAAAACAATCAGACGTATAAAGCCGTGCGCACGCACCTTTCCTTTATACATCCCAATTTGCAGGAAATAGAGCACAGCTGCTGGTCCGCCTGTCATCACCCATAAATAAATATGTAAATTAGTATAAATACCCAGAAGTCTGCCACCACGTGAAGCAGTAGCCATGACAACGTCCTTGTTTATAGCAGCATGAGTATTTATAATAATAATAATAATTCTATATTTTCTCTAAAATGTGCTTTCAGGGCACAAGGTCATCTCACATAAACAAAAATAATACATCTAAAACAAAAATGTTTTAATTAAAAATAAATAAATAATCTTGCAAATGCCTGTTTGAACAGCAGAGTGTTCAGCAGGTATTTAAAGACAGACAGCGTGTCAGAGAACCCTTTGAGTGGGAATGTGGACGTTTATTCTAAATAAGTTGTACATTTACAGAATAGAGATGCTTTCTCTACTTCTCTAAGGTGCATTCACAAAGCTGGCAGCTCCACTGAAGGATGACTGCAGCTGGACCGGTACCGGTACCACAAGGCTCCTTCTTTAAGTTTGCTTAGAGCTCCAGGATGATCAGTCTGGGTTAATCTAAACACTAATAAACCATCATCAACATTTCTCAGCAGATCAATGTGACTTCTAATCAATCTGAATCCTTCCATTGATGATGTTCTCCATCAGAGCTGTGGCTCTGATGGAGCTTTGGCTCCACAATTATGCAGCTCACCTTTGCGCAGCTTCTTATGTACGTGTGATTACACACACCTTGTTTGGAGTTTATCTGCTGATTCAACCCTATTTTCGTTTTATAGTGAGAATGAAATTATCCCTCAGATGCATTTCATGCACTTTTGTGCACAGACCAATGCATTACATCTTTGAGACAAAAACTGAGGAAAAGTACTATTTACATTGGAGTGAGGTTTTCACGTCCTTTTACTTTTATTTTCTTTATTTTGTCTGTGTGTCAGCTTATTGTCTGAGGATAAATGTGGTTCAGGTTCATCGTTTACGTTTAAACAATAAAATACTAAAACTATGAAAAACATTGGATTTGATGCTTCTTGGTCTAAATAACTGAATGTAGTCAGATTTCAGTGGATTTAGGTGAATTTTGATATTTTGTAGTTTGATATTGTCCACAGAAAAAGTTTGTGTGGCTGCCGCACATTTTCACGGCAGTGAAAAAGTGTACATATATTTATGCAAACTTTGACGCAAAGTTAATTTTTACACATGCCGACTTGTGCATAAAATATTGCACCGCACATTTTTTGTGCGCACACAGGCTTTATGCATGAGGCCCCAGAATTTCATCAAAGCCCCCTTTTGATTGTAGGACCCAGTGCCTTAGCACTTCCCGCCCGGTCCTACCCACTCCTTGAACTCAGAGCTGTGGTTCCAACTGGGCCGGCCAGACAGGGTTGGTTTGAAGTCAGCCATTGATTGATGCATTGGCACTGGGAGCGGACAAAGCGATGAGTCATCTTCCAGATCTTTCCAACAGAGGAGTGTTACCCAACTTTCATGATGCTGTTATTTTGACAGTCTGTGTCAAAAAATTCCTGTCATAATCCATTCTTACCCGTAAATTTTAAATTATATTAATGTCATATTCAATTGCACTGTCTTCCCTTATGTCTAAAAAGTATTCAACAACTTGAATGGAGAATCAACATCATGCCATCATACATGAAGCAGATAAATAGATGCAACTTTTTCTCCACAGTGTAAAAAAAACAACACTGACTGTGGTCCCAATAACTACATATAAACAATAAAATTAAATGATTGCATTTAAATTCTGAGTTTTTCATCTATAGTGGCTTGAATGTATATAATCCCACAAATTGCTTTTAATTGCATTTTAATTCATCATTGTGTCACCCCTCACACTTTGCAGATAACATTCCTGGTCTGACTGTTGAAACTCAAACGAGGTTCAGATAATCAAAGTTTTGCTCCTGTCTTTTTAACAAGCTCCTCCCTTCCTCTCTCTTCCATGCTGCTTCCTGCTAACTGTCTGATTGCGCTATGGCGCTATGATTTGAAGGGAGCCGATTGCGTCATCAACAAGCATTACCGTGGTTAGCTGGGAGAACAAAGATCTCCATCGTAGGCCAAATTTCTATAGTTCCTACTATATATGGTATACATAGGTGTTCAGATTCAACCATATTTAAACATTTCTCCAACTGAAGTGGTCAGAAGTCGGCAGTACTCTCGTTCCAATGGGAGAATTCCCACAAGTCGCAGTGGTAGTTCAGCTGGACCAGACAGGAGTCCAGATTGGAGACAAATGAGAATTTTGTGAACAATTTACTTAAAAGGTAAAGCTTATTTAATTATTTTCCTCAGTGGCTTCCTCTCTGACAAGCGGATACAAAAGGAGCTTAATGGGACAATGAGCAACAAACATCTACACTGATGGCCTTGGCAGCTTCAGCAGGAAATTCATTAAAAAAAAAAAATTCAAAAAAAGAAGCTTCCTGCAGCTTCAGCAGGAAATTCATTAAAAAGGCGGTTCTCACCCACTTTAGAGACAACATTCTACAAATACAACCTGGACCAGTCATTATTTAAACAAATGTATTTTCTGAACATAGGATACTGCTTTTCTGTTCTATGTTTGAATTCATTAAATGCTGCTGCATTTGGTGAAAAACAAAAGCTTTGCTTGCAGCTGAAAATAGTTTGTGTGCACCATTAAAAACTTAATTGGTTGTTTTCCTGTGAGCTGCATTTGTTGGCTTCAATAAAGTATTATTAATGTAATTAAAAGAGTAACTCACAGGCCAAACAAAAAAATTGCTTTCCAAAAACAACCATGGAATGGCTCAGCCTATCATTGATGGTCAATAAATTAATGCAGTCACCCAACTTTGTCCAGTACAATTTCTTCTGAAAATTTCTAGTTCATCTAGTTCAGTGGTTCTTAACCTGGGTTCTATCGAACCCCAGGGGTTCGATGAGTCGTCCTCAGGGGTTCGGCGGAGCCTCTGCTGCGGATGTAGAGACACACTTCTGTAAAGTCATGATGACACGTCCTACTTGGCCATCGCTTGCTTCAGAGGATCACGTGACATTGCTTGGCCAATCAGTGCTGCGGGGAATTTAGCGCGTGCAGTAGTCAACGGCTGTCGTAGTTGTATGTCGTGTTGGTTCTTTCTCCATATTTTAATCCATACTAAACATGTCGAGCAAAAACAGAAAGTGGTCGGACGAATATGTACAAAAGGGGAGCTCAATACGTTGATCGCGGGAAGGTTTTGAGTCGATCTCTGCAGTAGGTAACAAACTGAACGCCATCAGGACGCTGAGACCAGCACTTCCTCTTCTGACAGGCTTCTTAAAATATTCACTAAGATCCAAAACATTTGTAGCTTCATTAAAGAATAATAATTTTAAAACATTAACAAAACGTGTTAAAATTAATAATCAGTAATTATTGTTTCAACAAGGTGTTGTGTAATTCAGTGCGTTTTGGATCCATTAACAAAAAAAAAGGGACTCAAAGACCGACTGACTAGCAGAGCAGGAGTTTAAATTGGCTAATCAACCACCGCTGTGTTCATGAGAGGCTTATTAATAATCCAGAACTAAATATCAAGCCTGGAAACCTGATATCGTAACGGACTGAATGTTTTTAACGTAATCTCTGCTGGGCTTGCAGGCCGTTGCCACGGAATGGGTGTGCTTAAGCGACAGAGAGACGGAGAGTAAAAAGTAAGAGTGGTTTTGAGCTGATCACCTGTTTGGGTTGTTTCACCTTTGTTGACCTTTGCTGTGGTTCATCACAGCCGCTGTGGTTTCTGAAGGTTCAATAAACGACAAACTTGGACTAATTACCTGGTTGGTTTGCAGCAAATATCTTAACAAACATCAACTAGGACAAATATATTTGATTAAGTTTTAACAAACAAACGGCTTCTATCACGATAATTATGTGAAATTAAATTAATTATATCCCAAATTCAGAAGATTTGCCTTTGCTTTAACAGTGCTCTTTGGTTCCTCCAATCAGTCTGTAGTTTCTCATATTGATGTCATGAAACCAAATTTCAGATCTACCAGAACTGACTGACATCTGCTGGCCTCAGGTTTGCAACCAGCTTCTGACTGAGAAACCAGTAACCTGCTCCCAGTGTCAGAATCTCACTGAGGAAGAAACCACATTAGGTTTTCTACCACTTTATCCTTTCTGATATATCTGATGTATATTCATATAGAAAATGAGACAATAGTGTTTAATTTACAATTTTTATGTCTACGTGTCATGAGGTAGATCTCAGCCGGCTGGTGAGAGAAAAAGTAGATCCTGGTCTCAAAAAGTATGAGCACCCATGATGTACAACATGGATTCACGTGTATCACGGAACGGGATGGGAGTCAGCGTCTCATCTGCATGATATGCAATGCCAAGAACAACTCTAGTCTCGCACCGGCAGAACTAAGGGAACACTTCTTGAAGCTGCATGGAGATGGGGAAAAGTAAAAAAGTATTTTGTGGATTCAGAACGACAAAAAACTAATTGAATTTCAAATTTTGAAAAATTAAGTTATTAAAAATTTTTAAATTCTTTTTTTTTTATTTTTTTTTTTATCAACCTTTATTTCTAATTAGTAAAATAGCAAAAATGAAATATTTTGGGGGGTGAAATTCTTTTATGGCCAAATTATTTTTGGGGGCCAGAATAAAGTAATACCATCATTTGTTGTGAGTTCATGCACTGTGTTGGTTTTGTTCTTTGAGCAAGGTGATGTTCATGCATGACTCATTTTGTGCAGTAAAAAAAGTATATACCTATGTCTTGAATTTGGAAAAAAAATAATATTTTATTTATCACTAAAGAAGGGTTCAGTGAATATGAAACTGGTAGGTTCTGTACCTCCAAGAAGGTTAAGAACCACTGATGTAGTTCTACTATATTTATGATAGAACACTGGTGCCAAAGTATAGCATGAAAAGCAGCAAATAAACTACCTATAATGAACTTTATGAAGTTCTTACCCAGCTCTGTAATGAGGGATCTTGCTTTTGAAACAAACGGCCCCACTTCACTTTGATGCATCTTTGCTCTCTCTTTCAGATCTGCACCTATACATTGAAACAAAATCACAGCATCAAGTTTGTGTCTTAGCCTCCTCTTGCAAGATCAACCTTTAAGGGCTATCCGCTGTGGTTTCTGAACACAGCATTCTTAAGAACAAATAAGCACTTGGCACATAACATTTACACAGAACTTTTCGTCGAAAGATAAAACAGCAAAGTCCCCAATAGCATACCTGCACAGAAAATACCAGGAACCAAGCTGGATAAAATAACACTGCGCACTTTGTTATTCTTCTTAATATCTTCTACAGCCTCAAACATCTGGAAGAAAAAGTTTGATAACATAACTACAAAGGCAATAAAATAAAAGCTGATATATTATAGAGGATGTGTTCTGTTACCAAGTCTGTAAACCTTATGTGATACAAGATGAAACGGAGCAAATGAGAACGAACTTTTCCAAAAACAGTCCATGTTACACATAAACAGTAACATTAACATTACAGACATGCACAGCAAAATGAACATTTTAGATGGAAAAATAATTATTTATTTTCTGTCTCATTTTTTGTCTACTTTCATATGACATGTAATGATGTAACGTCACATCATTACATTTTTTGCATATGATACAAATGCATATCCAAATCAGGAGATGAACCGTCTGCCACATCGATTCAGGAAAATGAGTATCAAGAAATCGATTGTAATTTTATATCCGACTTGCTTCTGTTTCCCAAGCCTTTTTGATTATCTTTAGTTAATGTCTTACACTCAATTTCAACAAGGTGTCAAACAAACATTATCAAGGAAAGACCAAATATTGCTTTGTGAAAACCCTGACAATGGAAGCCTTCAGATTTCAAAAGTAGCCGTAAAGCACAAATCCATAAAAACATTAAACATTTAGAAGTTGATCAAAAATAATTCAGAAATTATTTAATGAGAGTCAAGTAATTCTCAAATGATTTTTTAAAAACAAAAAAGGTACAAAATAAATAAATACATACCATGTTGACAAGATTTTTGCTTATGGAGTTTTTGGCTTTTGGTCGATTTATCCCAACAACAACAATTCCTGAAATAGAGATGCAATATATTGATATAGTTCAAGGATGAAATTGATCTTCGATATTCATATTGCTGTAATGGAAGACAACTGATAATTATATATTTCCCCATCCCTTTCAACAACATAAACACCACATGCACTGTTTCTCTGCTTCAGTAAAACAAAAAAACAAAACAAAAAAACAACAAAAACCCCCACATAATCCTGTGGTGCATCACTGTCTCTGACCCAAACAAATACCACATGACCAACCCCCAGCCCTCCTGAAACACAAATGGCAATAAGATGGAAAAACAGTGGTTGTTAATATGAGCCCAGTTTAACTAATCGAGCTGATACGAGCTGTTAAAAATAGACCGACATCGGCCAATACCAATATTATTCATGTATCATGCTTCCCTAGTATTATTTTTAACATGCAAGATACTCAACAAGATGATATCAGGCCTGATGGTGGAAAAAAAAATCCTGAAAATCCTTTTTTCCATGCTCAGGAGGGGAACATGAGGCAGGGTGTCATGTACACAACACATCTTTAACACATAACATATAAAAATAAGGGGCGGTTTATGGAATAGGGGGCTCCTGGGCATACAGTGCCTTGTGAAAGTATTCAGCCTCCTTGAACTTTTCAACCTTTTGCTGCTTTCCAGGCTTCAAATATAAATATCTAAAATTTTTATTATTTTGTGAAGAATAACAAGTGGGACACGATCATGAGGTGGAATGAAATGTATTGGATATTTTAAACTTTTAACAAATAAAAAGCTACAAAGTGGGGCTTGCAATATTATTCGGCCCCCTTGCATTAATACTTTGTTGCGTCACCTTTTGCGGCAATTACAGCCAAAGCCACTTGGTTTTGTCTCTATCAATTTTGCACATCAACAGACTGAAATTCTTGCCTATTCTTCCTTGCAAAACAGCTGGAGCTCAGAGGTTGGATGGAGAGCGCTTGTGAACTGCAGTTTTCAGCTATTCCCACAGATTCTCGATTGGATTCAGGTCTGGACTTTGACTAGGCCATATCTTTCTAAATAATTGTCCAATAAAATATCTGAAAATACAATTTAAACGATGTGATCATTAACTCAGTGGGCGCTGAAAACTCTGGCGTTGTTAGTTTATGCAGCTCCTGCAGGATTGGCCCAAGGCATAGCAAACTAAGCAGCCGCTCAGGGCCCCAGGGCCTCTAAGTGCCCCCTGAGTGGAGGTGAATTTTTTTGTTTTACAATTTTGTAACAATTTCTATGTCATTTTAACAAAAACACATAATTCCATTATCAAGTGATTTGTTTTTACAATAACATATATTTGATAATGTATGTAGCAATCATTATTTTTATGGACAAAAGCAAAAAATGAACTGTTCTTCTGGCCGTGTAGGTCATGCTTCACCGGTAATATGAGCTGCAATGTGCGGAGCGCATCCAAATGTCCAAAGCTGCGGTAGAAGATGAGCTAGCAAAACAATGTTGGCTTATCCTTCAGGGAGAGAGAAAAGAAAGAAGAAAAATAGAAAAGAGCCAAGATAAAGGTTTGTTTTCATATGTCTTGGTAATGTAATGTTTATCAAAAAGATTTGTGCTTGATAGCGACCTGGAACGGTGCAGTTCAACAGCCAAACATTTATACTAGCATCTTTGTGTTTGTGTGAAACTGAGTTTTAACTGTAAATGAGTTTATTCTCGTGGTTGGCCCTGGATGTTTCTGAGTTTTATTGCTTCAAAAACTCTTTCAAAAAAGACTTTGATAATAATTCAAACTTCTCAATGTTTAACATTGTCAAGCAAAATGTTTTTCCATCAGGCCACATAACTGCTACATTAATAAATCAATAAATTAATAAATCAATAAGCTACTCTATGCTGCAGTTGGTGATATGTTGTTTGCTGCTGAGCATGATCATTTATGTGGCTAAATCAAATATTTTTACATCAGCTTCTAAGATATGTGAAACTTTTGTTAAAATTATTTGGACTCTCAAAATCAGTCCAGTATCGATCCACATTCTCAGGGTAGAAAGACTCACCTGGTATAAATTACATTTTTAGCTACTGGAGTTATGCTTAAGAGAAATTTATTTATCAAAGTATGTCATGAATATGTGTGTGTATGTATTACATTTTAAGTAGGGCTGCACCGATTGACGTTTTCTGACCAATCGCCGATCTTTAAAAAGCCTTACCTGCCGATTTTGATTTTGGCCAACACCTATTTTATTTTATTTTTTTGTCTGAAATGTCGCTAAACATCGGAAGAAAGTCACTGAATTTGCCACAGTGGGGTGAATACTGTTAACTGCAAACATGACCCGGTGGACCGATCCGCCAGTCAAACTTCTTACTGCAGAGCAGGAGAGAACAGAGGCTGATATTTAAACCTTTCCTGATGAAGATAATAAGATTGGCTTCACATGTATGTATCGGCTGATAACAGATCCCCCAAAATTAAGGAAATCGTCGCCGATAAATTGGCTTATAAATGTATCCTATATTATATAGAATAAAATGGAAGCAGAGATGCAATAAGTTTATAGTAAGCAGTAGTAGTGAATGATCTAATCACCTGAGTTTTGACAGCAGCAATCCACATTGTTAGCAGACATAGAGGGCCTCAAAACCAAATTTTGCTTAAGCCCCCAGCCCATGGAGGCTTGGGCTGACAATAAAGAGTGGGGATGTGAAAAACCAGATCCGTAAAACCCCTCCGTTTCATGGCTCAAAAGTCACAAAACAGAAAAGCTTGGTCTGCAGCTCTGTCCTTGCTACTGCCTCATAAATGACATCCCCCTATTGGTCTCTTGCATCCAGCAGAGAGATGAGCAACGCAGCAAAGTGTCTCTCTTCGTGCACGGCTGGCCCAAGGTAATGGGGACTTAAAATATGATTTATAGCCTCTCTGCCTACTAAAAACATCAGCATCACTAACTGTTGAAATATAGATTTAGTAAAGTCTGTTTTCTCCACTTGACACAGGAGGTCAAAAGGGATAATGCTAGTAGGAAGTAAGGTGATGTAATTTTTTCCTAAGTTAGAAAACATGTTTAGTAGATCTCTTAGGTTTTCAAAAAATAATTTTTGTAATTAAATCACTTTCTCTTCCAGAGACAAAACACACAATCTTTTGAAAGACCTTAATATTTAATGATGTGTGCTTATTTTTCCTCATGACTGTATTTTTTCTTTGGTCACAAAATATAAACTAATCCCTTTAAAATAGGAACATCCTGTCACCTGGAGGTATTGCTCCAGCGGAGACTGGTCAAATATGTTTTTAGTCTCAGGATTCAGACACCAGTGAGTTTTTCATTCGGGAAGGAAGCATCTATCGAATGTGCTTCACATTTTCGGTGTGTCAAAACTGAATAATGTGAGACATTCAATACTATTACCACAAAGCAGCAGCACCGGGGGACTACGTACCCGCGTCTTCCCCATCCAGATATCGGACCTTCAGGTCATCCCTGGAGTCATGACTGTATTGCCGTGTTGCAGCTATGGGGCGACTGAAACAGCAATCTCTCTGCTCTCGCCAGCAAAGGTATGGGGCTGTCACCCTGCGCGCTCTGTCTCGATCCACGTACACTCTGGAGGTTAACCACAGGGACAAACGTCCCACTGCAGCAGCCATGACCGTAAACTACAGAGGTCTTCGTCTTCTTCTGCTCCTCCTCCTTCTTCTTGTTGAATTTACTGGCGGTTGGCAACAAACTTTTAGTAGCATTACCGCCACTTACTGGTATGGAGTGTGATTCCTGACGGTCTATCGAGACATACATACTTATACAGAACTTTATATTCTACCCATCTATATCATCCACACATTCACAAACACACCTAGTATAATCAAATTATATTAAATAATTTAGTTATCTTTAAAAATCAAATAACTATTTGTATATGTTTACTTATTCAAAATATCAAATAAATTACCATTTTTCTTAATATATTCAAATTCCCTCCTCATATATCTTCTCTCTCCTTCATATTTATAACATTCTAATACAACATGTTCTAATGTTTCCTTCTACTCCAATATGTGCTGGAACACAAATATAACTATCAAACCCATATTTTGTATTCTGAATAATGTATGAAATATTTCTAATAAAATGACCATCCTATTGTCTGATTGATAATATTTTAAACTTAATAATGCAGAACTTGAATCTGAACAATTACTGTTTTTTTGTTTCTACCCATTGTAAAGCTAATAATATTGCCAACATTTCTCCTGTGTATAATCCATGATAATCCATGTTATTCATTTTCCTATTTTTATATTGAATTCTGGTAGTAAAAAAGCTATTCCTATTTTTTTTCAGTTATTTTTGATGCATCTATATAATATATATATTGATATCTTCTTCTCTTCCTTCTTCTTGATTTTTATTGGCGGTTGGCAGGAAAAAAAAGTTAAGTAGCACTACTGTCACCTGCTGGTATGGAGTGTGGTTCATGAGGATAAAGAGAGGAGTTTCCAATCAATCATTTTTCATCCATCCATCCATGCATCCATTTTCTGTTCACCGTTATCCCTAGTGGGGTCAGGAGTTGCTGGTGCCTCTCCAGCTGCATTCCAGGTGAGAGGCGGGGTCACCCTCAACAGGTCGCCAGTCTGTTGCAGGGCTCCCATAAATTCCAACTTCTGGTTATGCAAGATAAAATTTGATTTCGTCCTTCCTAAAACTATCTATTTGGATCATTCTAAAATGCTCAAGTTCATCTCGTTTTCCATCTCTCTGCAGAAGTGGCACAAGTCTTCAAAGTCATCTGATAACTAAATGTAAAAGTATAATAAAAACATATGTATATGCCTACCTATATAAATAAAAGAAACAAATACACACACACACACATATATATGTATATATATGTATATATACAGTACAGACCAAAAGTTTCCTTATTTTCATGACTATTGACATTGTATATTCACACTGAAGGCATCAAAACTATGAATTAACACATGTGGAAATATGTAATAAACAAAAAAGTGTAAAACAACTGAAAATACGCCTTATATTGTAGTTTCTTCAAAGTAGCCACCTTTTGCTTTGATTACTGCTTTGCACACACTCTGCATTCTCTTGATGAGCTTCAAGAGGTCGTCACCTGAAACGGTTTTCACTTCACAGGTGTGCCCTGTCAGGTTAATAAGTGGGATTTCTTGCCGTATAAATGGGGTTGGGACCACCAGTTGTGTTGTGCCGAAGTCAGGTGGACACACAGCTGATAGTCCTACTGAATAGACTGTTAGAATTTGTATTATGGCAAGAAAAAAGCAGCTAAGTAAAGAAAAACGAGTGTCCATCATTACTTTAAGAAATGAAGGTCAGTCAGTCCGAAAAATTGGGAAATCTTTGAAAGTGTCCCCAAGTGCAGTCATAAAAACCATCAAGCGCTACAAAGAAACTGTCTCACATGAGGACCGCCCCAGGAAAGGAAGAATAAGAGTCACCTCTGCTGCGGAGGATAAGTTCATCTGAGTCACCAGCCTCAGAAATCACAGGTTAACAGCAGCTCAGATTAGAGACCAGGTCAATGCCACACAGAGTTCTAGCAGCAGACACATCTCTAGAACAACTATGAAGAGGAGACTGTGTGAATCAGGCCTTCATGGTAGAATAGCTGCTAGGAAACCACTGCTAAGGACAGGCAACAAGCAGAAGAGACTTGTTTGGCCTAAAGAACACAAGGAATGGACATTAGACCAGTGGAAATCTGTGCTTTGGTCTGATGAGTCCAAATTTGAGCTCTTTGGTTCCAACCACCGTGTCTTTGTGAGACGCAGAAAAGGTGAACAGATGGACTCTACATGCCTGGTTCCCACCGTGAAGCATGGAGGAGGAGGTGTGATGGTGTGGGGTGCTTTGCTGGTGACACTGTTGGGGATTTATTCAAAATTGAAGGCATACTGAACCAGCATGGCTACCGCAGCATCTTGCAGCGTCATGCTATTCCATCCGGTTTGCGTTTAGTTGGACCATCATTTACTTTTCAACAGGACAATGACCCCAAACAAAAATCCAGGCTGTGTAAGGGCTATTTGACCAAGAATGAAAGTGATGGGGTGCTGCGCCAGATGACCTGGCCTCCACAGTCACCGGACCTGAACCCAATTGAGATGGTTTGGGGTGAGCTGGACCGCAGAGTGAAGGCAAAAGGGCCAACAAGTGCTAAACATCTCTGGGAACTCCTTCAAGACTGTTGGAAGACCATTTCAGGTGACTTCCTCTTGAAGCTCATCAAGAGAATGCCACGAGTGTGTGAAGCAGTGATCACAGCAAAAGGTGGCTACTTTGAAGAACCTAGAATATAAGACATATTTTCAGTTGTTTCATACATTTTTGTTAAGTATATAATTCCATATGTGTTAATTCAGTTTTGATGCCTTCAATGTGAATCTACAATTTTCATAGTCATGAAAATAAATATAAAATTATATATATAAATATAAAACTAAACAAATATATATATGTATACACTTGTGCAAAATGAGGACTGAGGAAAAAGTCCTCACTTTTTCCTCAGTCATATCTACTAATATGCTAGTAGATATTATGAAAGTCGTTCTCTATTTGTAGAATATACATGTACACACATATTTGATAATGTTCAAGCCTTTTGATAAGATACCTGAAATAATATATGAGCATATGCTGCTTCAGTGTCTAATTCACAACAGCTCAGTCACACTTGACTGGAGGTTTTAAGCTTAAGACAAGTGTTGGCAAGTCTGTTTCTGTCTTCAGTGGATGGTCTGAGTAACAGCACACACAGAAGATGGCAGCTAACACAAGGACTTTTTTGAAGCTTTACTCAAGACAAAGCCAAACATCAATTAATGGCTACAGGTGTGAAAAGACAAGCGACAGCAAAAGTCAATTACTCTTCAATAAAAAGGGTCACTAATGATGACCTGGGATCAAATTCAGGAACGTTATGCAAGGCAACAAATCACTAATCAGTTAAATTGGTAAAGTGACTTAAAGGATTAGTTTTTGGTTTTTTTTGAAGGGAGGTTCTGTGAACTTATGAGTAATAGTTCCTTTACTTGTATCAGAGAGATGTCAAATCACAGTAGCTCACAGAAGATTTAAGGATTCAATTAATCCGTGGAGTTGGAGTTCTATGATAACTACGTAATTACAGAACTATGCTTTCATAGAACAAATAACATAATTTTCAGTTTCACAATTGATCATTATATCTGAAGTAATTTTGTTTACCCAATCTTTGTGTTTGCATGTGAAGTCATGTGGAGTGAGAAAGAGCTACATCAGCCAGCCACTCACTGCAAGCTGCAGTGAGTGGCTGGCTGATAACTAATAGTTACTGGCAGTTATTCATTCTGCCAATAACTAAGTACACTTTGGATTTGCACCGGTTGAACAGCAGGAACGTCTGAGTCTTGTTTATGTCAAATAGACAAGAACAATACATGGGAAATAATTTAACTCTAAGTGTAGTATTGGATAAACCCCTCAAATCTGAACAGATATTGTCTCTTAGTATACTTTAATGAACTGTGTTTTCCACAAAAAAAAAATCACAAGTCTGGGAAAAATTTAACATTTTGTTTTTTAATTTTACTCAATATTAATGTTCACAATGCCACAATATACTACTTAAAATCCAAAGCACAAGATCATATGAAGATTCTTTTTATTCATTGTGATTTGAACATCAGCATCTCTTGATAAAGCCTACGCATTGATGCTTTTGGCTAACTTTGTTTCAGAATCTTTCTCTGTTGTGGTTAATTTTGTCAAAGAAGTCAGTTTTGTTGACATGGTGCCAACACTTACGGATAAATATCCTCAGTAAATGAGTGTGCATAGGAATTTACAATGGTTTTGAACCTGTATTGACCTTAGACTTGTTCATTCTGGCAGCCACTGTGTAGAAACACTGCTTTCAGACTCACGACTCCAGCCTTGCATGTTGGACACCTGTACCAACAAAGGACAGGGGGAAGGCTGCATATATGCTGAGGAGTTCTGGGTGGTCTGGAAACACACTCCTTGTAAACTGCTGGCAGAAGAAGACTTTCCAGAGCACTCATATTCAGGGTCAGTTGGCTCCATTTTAATTTGGATGGTTCTTGATTTGATTCGTAGTTTATGTGGCAAAGCTGAAGAACTGACATCCGGCACTTTGTGAGTAGAAACAATAACACTTCTTTGGTCAGCGACAGAAGGCACCAATCCCTTAGGGACTTGCTGCTCATCCTCACCATCTGATGCTTTGCATAAAGAAATTTCACCTGAGTTCCTGGGTGAGTTACTGGATGACCTGGCAGTGTGCATGAATGATGCTGCTTGAGAGTAAACATCAGACAAATGGCTAACCTTGCAATTTTTGTAGAGTTTATATGGTGCACTAGTTTCCTGCCAGGTGGAATTTTCTTCTGGTTCTTGTTTAAAATCTGCTGTCCTATAGACAGTAAAGCTTGCTTGACTTCCAGCCCATGTTTCAGGCATGAGAGGTAAGTGTTTGATAGCTGGTGCACAGCTTTTGCTTAGCTCTCCATGTGCAAAATCTCTTTTGAATAAACTCTGGACAGCAGTGGGAGATATCGACTCTTCATGGGAGTTTACTGTGGGGGTACTAGATACATTTTTAACTTCTTGGGCATATGCTGATGAGCTAACTAAGCCAAACTTCATTTTTAATGATAGTAGTTCTGCTTTGAGGGAGGCATTTTCCTCTCCAAGTGCCATCAGCTTGTTTTCAAGGACCATGTCATTAATGCGTCTCTTCTCTCTTGAGCGCTTGGCAGCTTCATTGTTTTTGCGACGTCTCTCCCAGTAAATGGTGTCTTTCTTTTCCTCTGGGATGAACTCACGTTTTCTGCGGCACATAGATTTAGTCTTGAAAGGAAATGATGAAATTTTGTGAGGTACAAGATTTCTGTTAGATCTGTGTAAAGCCACAGCAAGCACCAAGGCATCATCCCCACTGTATGACTCACTGGAGTCAGTGTCTTGCTTGACTGATTGCATATTCTTTAGATCAGAAACAGTCAGTATACTCAAAGGCATTAAATGTGAGCCATAATGAAGTCCTGGAACAGCAGTAACTTCCACACCGAATCAGTCCACTTGAATAGAAGAAATCTGTGAACAGACAATTAAAAAAATATTATTTACCAATACAAAGCAAAAAAAAAAAAAGCTAAAAAACTGTCAGGTTTTGTAAAGTTTATATATTTGTGTGATGGAAGGAGTGTCTTCATATGTTAGTAATAAGGGTCAATAACTTAAAAAGGTGAATTTATGTTCTCCAGGAAATCAGTGCCACTTTACAACACAATCAAGTGAAATTGGGTTCCGTGTCTTTAATAAGTTTGTACCCATTCTGACACTCCCCCTTCAGAACATCATCGCAACAATGCTTCTGCATGATGCTGTTTCCAACTGTTCATAGAAGCAATTCTTGCAATTCTACCAGGTGTTTGCTAATTGCTGCTGCCACTAATCTGGGGAAGAAACTAAGCTGGGAACTGAAGGAGGAGCTTTAGGGAAATAGGCAATATTTTGTTTGTTTATCATGTGGTAAGTGCTTATAGGCACCCTGGAATGGTTGCCACAGAAAATTTAAGGATTTTTCAAAGCAAAACTCCATATAAGCTTTTGATGAAAAAAATAACGTTATAACATTCTTATGTTATAATGTACAGAGCCCCCTAGGGGACATGGAAGATTTTTTTCTTTTATGTTATGTCACAAAAGTATTGCGTTCCCTCGTAATAAGTTTGTTTTTTCTCGCAATATGCTTACTTATGAGGAAATTTTTCTGCTATAATCCATTCAGCCTGTACCTCCAGTCTGAATGCAGGCTTTCATGTCTTTCATTCTCAAAACCTTTAATAGTTTTGCTAACATTTTAATTTAAAAGCAGGACTTCATGTCTTTCTTCTCAAAACTTGTAATAATTATACTCAAAACTTCTCCGGCCTCTCACACCTAGTCTCTGCTCGGACTCTCTGCTCACTTTTGAAAATGCCTTTTGTCACAGTCACCTGGCAACCTCTCAGCCAATGGAATGAAACTGTTGTACCGGGTGCATTTGTTTCCTTCTAGCGCGTGTGTCTGTGTGGCTACTATCAACTGTAACAGCCTGCACCACCCATTGGTTATGGATGGCGCATCATTATGGACTATCATGAGGATTAAGCTGTTAACATGCTGGCTCCAGTCGGACAACAACCACAGGTTTATGATGCATTTGTATACTAAAGAAAAAAATATAAAACTTCAGATATTTCACAGGATATGACCGCACATGGAAAAACCTTACAAAAACCTTATATTATAGCAGAAAGTAAGATGGCCACGCTAAGAAAGGCTTATAAAAAAAATTAAATTAAGAAGAAAATTAAATTATGCCATTATGCCACATGAACTGATCAGTATATTATTGTGAGAGAACGCAAAACCTATTGCGAGGTAATGCAAGACTTTTGCAAAAGAAGAAAATCCTTCATGTCCCTTTGGGGACTCCGTAATAATGCAACTATCAAACAAGTTGATTTTACACAGTCCTTTCCCACTGCCCTTTGCCTACTCAATTTTGTCTATCCAAGGAGCCCTGTAAATTTTAAACACTTTGTTATTACAGTAAACAGATGACTGATTTCATGTTGGTGTTACCTAGAAATCAGTATTAAATTTGAGAAATGTGCTGTTTTTATAATCATCTGTTTAAATTAGGCATCCATAGTCCCCAGCAATATTTCCTATATCTTTTTTCCTTTATGTGTCTTCCTCTATTTGCAGACAGTAACTTGGCAGCAGCTGCTCCCTCTGTTCAAAGCATTAACAGCCAGTGCACGACTGCTTTTTAAAATTCCTTTGTAAAACATACTGTAAATGACAAGTTCGCTCAGTGATTAGTGGATTTGAACATCACCTGACTTATGTGCATCATGGGCCATTTCTTTGCATTGAGTTAAGAATATCGGTTCTCAGAAAATTACACAATCAATCAAAGAATCTGAAAAGGGGACTTAATGTAATAATGTAATATTTGTCTATGACAGCAAGATAAAGAGGTCCATGGGAATAACATCTCACAGGTCAGTAAAAAGTTCTAATTAAAAAAATATATACAGAAATAATATAGGGAGTAGGTAAGTTAAGCTATAGTTTGACTTTGACAACCTTAACATGTACCTGTGTTGCAGTTTGGTGAGTTTCGGTTCAGTTAACACAAAATAAGGCGACCCACATAAATTTTCTGACAGATAATTAGTAGAACAAGTTTTTAAAGTTTTTAAATTAGTTAATCAACTACTGCTAACACCAGGTGATCACTTAATGATCGCAAAGGTAATATTAAGCCTGAAAAATCAAAAAACATAAAACTGTAAGGATCTGAAAGTTTTGTTTTAGTGTTTTTACATATTGTGTTGTTTGGGAAATGCTTTTCTGTTTTTTAATGTTGATTCCTGATACACTTGAATGCAACTTCTGCTCTGAGTAGCTGTCGTTTATTGGTTGCTATGGCAACAGGTCCAGGAGTGATGTTGGCTGACTGAGAAGAAAAGAATACAACTACCAGTTTTTTATATTCTCACCCTCCCCCCAGACTAATTATATAATTTGTTCATAGAATCTGGCTGTATTCAGAGCAATGAAATATTTCATAAAGCATAGGAGCCAAAGTTTGTTCATTTTTAAACCATGGTTCCTAGAGCAGCAATTAGGTAAAATCAAATTATTGGCTAATATGAAGGAGAAATTTGCTTAGTCCTCTCTTGCATATTGACAGAACTGACCAAAACCAAACTATTTATAAATTTATATGCAGAGAGAATATATATTTTACATATCCAAACAGCACTTTTCTCAGATTCCTCAATATTCTAGTTTTTGAATTCTATAACATTTTTATTGCTACAGAATCTAATCTTGATGTTTTATAGCACTTGATAAAATCAGATAATAAGAAGCAACAATATTATTGTGATAATTCTTCACAAAAAATATTACTGAGTTGTGTAACTGTTTTCAACTGTAGGCAAGCATTGAGCAAATATGTACTCATTCCATAAATTACAAATTAAAGGAAATGTTCCTTTCTTATGTTCCATCACCAAGTGAAAAATATTAGACGACTGATGTTTTGCATTTTTATATCGTTTAGTACACATATGTCAAAGTCAAAGCCCGAATTAATTATCTGTGGCCCCCTGGATGATATTTCATTACTATTAGAACCAGCCCGCTGGCCGTAGCGGCCCGCTGGCCGTAGCGGCCCGCTGGCCGTAGCGGCCCGCTGGCCGTAGCGGCCCGCTGGCCGTAGCGGCCCGCTGGCGTTTTGCACGCACCAACACTACATTCCCCACAATGCAACGGTAGCCCGCAAAGTCACTGCAGCACAAGCGGCTTCTCTGCAATCACAGCAGAGATCCAACTTTCAGGTACCCCCCTCCTCAAAAATGGCTAAACATTTAGTTGACGCTGAGAACAGAAGAGTTTCAGACCAGATGGGAGGCAGAGTTCATGTTCATGGAGGTAAAAGACAAACCTGTGTGCAGTGATGTTAGTAACGCGTTACTGATGTCGGACCACTTTTTTCAGCAAAATAAACAATGGAGGGAGAAGCACATTTTGTAAAACAGGAACTATTTTGAGTTTCGCTCACCAAGTGCGATTATTATAAGCAGCTTTGGACTTGTTTTTCTTTTAAAAGTTGCTTGCAGATTTAATGAGTCGCGCTTTTTGGGCTTAATCAAAAGCGCGATTGATATAATCTATCAAGCTTCTCAGACATAAACTCAGAATTTGTCTGACATCCATTTAGTTTTAGTCAAACTCATAATCCATCCCACTGTGTCTTTGTTAATGTCAAGTTAATATTTTACCTCTGAATGACGTTAAGCTTCGCATTGCGCTCCAGAAAATAGCAAACATGGAAACTAATATGAATAGCGCAATAAACGTGAAAACAGCCACAAATTAACAAGTCCGTAAAGTTGTGTAACTGAATGCCATGACAGCTCTGTGCGCTTCCATGTGACACCAAACACAGGACCGTAATGCGGAACCTGGAGGCTGGGGCGCAGATGGGGCGGGAGGTGTCTAAAATCCTAGTTTTCCAGACAATAGAAACACACAAAAACACACATAAATTACTGAAGTTTTCTTTTTTGTACTGCATTAAACAATCTCCCCTTCAGTCAACCATATAAGTGGAGACACATTGTTGATGTAATCATTATAAAATAACTTGCAATTAATTATTGGCAAAGATCAATGTCATTTTCACAGGTGGTGGAGTGTTGTTGTTGTTAGCAGCTGCTGGAAGTAACTAAAAAAATTACTTTTAATGTAACCTAGTTACTTTCCAAATCAAGTATTCAGTAATCTAAGTTACTTTTTCAAGGAGTAATCAGTAATCTGATTAAAGTTACTTTTTCAAAATAACTATGCCATCACGGCCTGTGTGTCTTCTGTGTGGAGAAAGTTTGGCTGTAATGAAAGAATATAATCTAAGAATATAATCTATCAAGCTTCTCAGAAACACACAGACAAGAATATGAACATCATAGAGCAGCACAATAAAGCATTTCAGTTTATAATGCATGCACTTTCATTTATGTATTTATCTTGATATTAAGAAACATATTTTGGTTTTCAAAACAATTTAATTTTTTGTCTGTTTGCCTGTTGAAAAATGGTTTCACTTGAAATTACTGACAGATCCGTAAGAAAATATTGCTTTATTCATTTAATTATTCAATAATATACACTGTGCTAGGGCTTGGTTCAACAGGCTATGTGCAATCATTTCAATATGTTTTAATAAACGGTGACCCATTTCTTAAAACAGTCCGGCCCTTGGCTTGTAGCAAATTTGGTGTTTTGGCCCCCGGTGTATTTGACTTTGACATCCCTGGTTTAGTATGTCTAAAACCTGCTAAAAGGTTATTTTCAAAAAGTATGATAAATCAGACAATTCTCATCATGACATCTAATTTATCAATTATGATTGTATGGCATTCACATTTCAGTTTTGGCCTTAATCATTCAACTTAATTTGAATGATTGTGTCAGAGTCAGTATATCTTTGTTTAAAACATATGTCACTAAAATCACTGTGTGGCCTTTGAATTACAATGTTTTGTTTGATCATTTTAATCCAAAGAAAGGACAGAAACTGGTCATCAGGAAATAAAAACCAGAAGAACATTAAAATGCATTTTGCTCAAAAGACCTGTTTTAACCATAAAACTAGTGGTTTGTTAAAGGTGAATTAGAATTAAAATTGAGGGCTGACAGATCAGAGTTGACATCAGCCTTAAAATTCATTTGAAAAAAAAACAAAAAAAAACCAACCATATTATCAGTTATCTGAATATGTTTCACTATACTTTGGTATTCGCATTAAACAGTTGCAAGAATTTATCAGTTAGTTTGCACTGTTAAATTCACATTAAACAGTTGCAAAAGTTTATTAAATTTTTACAAGGTCTGTAACACTGGTGAACTTCAGATCAGTTTAGATAATTTTGGACAAAATAGACAAGACAATAGGCAGTACAGTAAAGCTACTACTGTACGTTTCATCTCTAACTTCTATAAAATTGTGTGATGTTACTAAGATGCCCAGTTAGTCAGTACATGTTCTCCAACTTGTTGTGAAACTTGCCTCATGCCAGAACAGTTACACAGTATTTTACGTTTTGTCGCCCACTAAAACATTTGAGGAAATGCTTACATCTGCACAGCTCAGCCTTAGTGGCCACACTGGCCCTTTATGCTTCCTAAAGGATACTAATACTCAACTGAGGCTCATTGTCTTAATATGGCAATAATGTAGCAATATTAGTTTAATATGTCAGAGTTTCAGCTAAAGTAGCAGATTAGGGTTTCCTACTGTATATTCTTCAAGCAATTTTAGCCATAGGCCGTCAGCTGACCTTATTGCTGCAAATTCCTTCATTGTGTCGCCTGTATTACAGAATAACCGCCGCCCTCGCTTCGGCCTCCTGTTAGCGATTTCTCTTGCAATCATTCGGTTTTTATTCAGTGTCTATAACTATAAAAACATGTTAGTTTTGCGTATTGCCGGCGTATTGTTTTAATGACCCGAAACGAGTGACATGCAGCAGAAAGATTAAACTACGGTTCCACTCTGTTGTATGAAATCATAACGTCTTTCTTATCACGCGCCTGGTCCACGTACGCCCTTAAACGTAACAGCACAACAAAAAAAAATCACTCATCCCAACAGAATAACCATCTGACTCATCGTGCGTTTATATCGTTATTCTTTTAAACTCTCCCACACCAAATTCTATAACAACCTACTTACATTTGAGACAATTATCAAGCTACGACCCTGTAAAAGATCTGGACAAACACGAATCCACACCAATGCAATGAATTCAAAAATAAAGTCACGAAATGATTCAATTCCCGACATTCTCGACTTAAGGAGGCGTTTCCTCAGCTAGTGGCCACACTGGCCCTTTATGCTTCCTAAAGGATACTAATCCTTTAGGAAGCTTGCCCCTTTAATTTTCCAAGGGGCAAGTGAAACGTTAGCTAACATATGTGCTGCTGGAACTCTTTCAAGTTCGCAAATATCATCAGAGCGTTTTCAGACTTATAATCAACATCGAACAATAAGATGTCTACCTTTTCCACATCGATGAGTTTGGTCTTAGTTCCTATCACATAGTTGAAGATATGTGCGAACCTTTCCATTGGCTTACGATCTTGATGAAATTCCTACAAGTTACTGTCCTCCTCGGTGCCGTGGTTATACTCTTAATGTGGCCAGTGACTCAGATCTGTGTTAGTAGGTCAGTCGGGAAGCGTAAGCTGAATGACAGCTAAATGAGCCAATCAGAGCTGTTTCCCAGCCCCTTCAGCACTCACACAGGAAGTTGTTTCTCTTCTTCTTACTTTATTGCTGTTTATATTTACAAATAACAATGAAGATATAATACAACACAATTGATAAAGTACATCAGGGGTGGCGAACATGCGGCTCGAGAGCCGCATGCGACTATTTGACGGATCCTGTGCGGCTCTTTGATAGTGAAATTTCCCACACCCCTTGACAGTAACACTGACAAAAGCGTTGCCTTTAATTAAAATGTTTTTTTTTTACTTAACATTTTGAACATTTGTACAGAATCCCGTGGTACTTATATACAAGAAGATATCAAATCGTCATACCAAGGGTTTGATGATCTGACTATGCTGGGCAATGAATGAAAAGCATTCATTGCCCAGCATAATACCAGAAAACCATAATAATTTCCTCTAATGTTTGCCTTTTTCTGCGACAGACTGGCGACCTGTCCAGGGTGACCCCGCCTCTCGCCCGGAACGCAGCTGGAGATCGGCACCAGCAACACCCGACCCCATTAGGGACAAGGGTGAAAGAAAATGGATGGATGGATGGCTGTTTGCCTTTTATGTTAAGGGAACTATTTCTAATTTCTTTTGTCTCTGAGGGTGGTTCCAAATATTACATTCTCTTTTTTAAAGGAAGAGGTAGGAAAAGTTTTTTGTTGAGATCCAGTTTCACCAAAATGTTCCAGTGTGCACAGAAAAAGAGATGATTTGTTGTTTCAATATTCTCGTTGCAAAAGGTACAGCTGTTAGTGTCAAAGTTGAATCTTTGTCATAATAGCTCCATGGATGGACAAATGTTGAGAATTTTAAAGTTTACTTCTTTAGCTTTCAAGGCTATTTAACGTAAGCAGTTCTCCACTTATTAACCTCTGAATCAGAAAACAAATTTAAAAAATTGAGTTTCTATTTGGTCCTACAGGAAACATAAAATTAGTTAGATGCTGACACATCAGTTTGTTAGAGTTTTGTCCATTTTTTCAGCAATGTTTCATTGTTGGCATATGTATTATTTGATAACCATAATACATGTCCAATGCATTGTTCAACATTCAGGCATAATATTAAAAAGCATTCATTGATCAGAATAAAACCAGAAAACTATAATAATTTCCTCTAAATAATTTAGCTATTTCACATTACATAAGTGAAAACAGCTACATTACTGTTGCTCCATTTTCAATATGTACACACAAAAACGAACTTTCAACCAAATATATTCTGTAGAGGATGTAGCATACATTTTTCAAATCTGATGTTATAAATTATGAACAAGATATTACAAATCAGGCTGTTATGTCAAACACAAAACTTTATCATACTCAGGATTACAAACAGCTGACTCAAGTTCAAATATTGTATATATTTTCAGATCGTACGCTGTCAGATCATCATACACTTAGCACAAACTGATGGCTGTATCTGCTAGACAAGTATATGCTGTCATTACCACATACTTTTATTTAATCAGCAACATAACATCATGATGTAGAAGTTAGATCGTCATACACTTTGTTATTAACAGCTGTATGACATTCCGACTTAGCAGTTCACCATTCAGACTATCATCAAGAAACAGGGAGGCGAGTTTTAGACAGGGGATATTTTGTAGTTGACTGCAGCTCTACACCCTGCTCTAAATACATTTTGAAATTGCAACAATGCATGTACATACATGTAGTTATCATTTAGAATAACTGGCCTTAACTTTGTTGTATCTTGTCGCATATGCTGAACTGACAGCTCCTCTAAATGCTGCAGACCTGTTGATGCCCATGCGTACCCACTGCATGTATGCTATTATGACTGCATATGATGATCTGACAGAACAGCTTTGTTCTATCATTGTTACCTCATCAGATTTTCTTACCATAGCACAGCTAGATAGCTATGTCTACTTGTCAGTGTCACCTGTCTAAAACTGCTACCGTCATGTTTACAAACCAAAAACTATAACAGGTTGTGTTAATATTAAAAATCATCATTGGATAGCATTCATTGAGTGACAGGACTGAAATAGAAGCTTAGGAGTTATGCTTAGCATAGTATTGGAACAATTTATATCCATGACGTATGTTAGTTTAAGATGAAAAGCTATTGCAGATGTATGCACTAATCCTTGTATTAGCACTCTAATACAAGGATTAGAGTGCTAATACTAATCCTTGTATTAGCACTCTAATACAAGTGTTTTAGTGTTTAACATTAGCACTCTAATACAAGGATTAGTGCATACATCTGCAATAACTTTTCATTTAAACGGGCAGGATATTCTGATGAAGGAAGTGAAATTATTGGGGTTACGTCATGCATCAAATCCCTTCATCTATCTTTAGAAAATATAGTGGTAGAATTTCCTACGTTTCATGAAATACAGAGGTATATATTGATTAACTAAATTCCTTCATCAGAATATCCTACCTTTTAAAAAATATTTAAAAGACAGAGGTGTTTGAAAGAAGTGTCTGATTTTTACCTTTGTTTTATTTCAAGGTTGGTCTAATTTTCTCTTCTTAACTTGCCTTTCATTGAGAGTCTTCTTTACTCCACCTGACTTGGTTTTTGAACTAGGTACTAATGAAAGACTGATGTTTTAATGATGATATAAATTACAAAGCTAAAGTCCAAAATCCAGGCAGCACAGAATGAGCGGAAGGCTAAGGCTCAAATCTGGTAGCAACTGGTAATAATCACATAGACTGCAACTAGACGACAGACTTGACACGACAACTAGACGTGTCAAGTCTGGAACACAGGTGGGATTAAATACACAGATAAGTGTGTCTATCAAACATTTATAGATATGTGGAACAAATCACGTCCCGTGTTCAGTACGGGACGCAACATTTAACAGTCAAATACGAGAAGGGTGGCAACCCCACCTGTTATTGAAAGTATTCTTAAAAGTTTAGTCTGCGGCTCATGTGACCAAACCAGTCGAAGAGATAAAATGTTAAAACACTCAACTTTGTCTTGTGCACAACCTCTAGTTGGCTAACCCCAAGATTACTAAGTCTTCTTAAACGATAAAGCCTCTGAGAACATTTTTTTAAAATATAGCCAGTGTTTGCAGCAAAGTTGAGCTATCTAGGAATAATCCAAAGTATTTAAAATTTGCCAGTTTCAACAGGTTGGCCAACGAAAGAAACCCGAGCCATTTTGAGGTCTTGTTTAGGTCATTTAATTAGCTCCACCTCCTTACGAAAATTAATAGAATAGAATAGAATTCAACTTTATTGTCATTGCACTGTCACAAGTACAAAGCAATGAAATGTACTTTGCATCTATCCAGAAGTGCTATACAGGATATAAATATTTATAAACACGTGTACAAAGATAAGGTGTATAAACAGAGAGTAATTGTAACGTGCTATAAAATATTTGTATAAATATAGATATGAGAGCTATGTACATATTGTAGAGATTACGCAGATTGTACGGAATATACAGGAATATTAGGAATGGATTGTATATGTATTGTTTTATAATACAAAATAAAATAAAAATTAAAAATGAATAAGATGTTGTGGTATTCTCATTTAGTAATGTAATTATATCAGTTGTGTTACCATCCCCACGCAACCAGAGGCAGTAATAGACCTGAAAAGATGCAACTAAAGAGCAGATTTATAGGTACATTTTAGCGCTGTCAATCGTCCTCATTCACTTCCTGCTAAATGTGCTAATGGTGGAAAAACAACTTATTACAGGAAAAATGTTTATCTGCTGTCATTGGTAGCTATGCTAACTAGACTGAGCATTCACAATAGGCTGTGCTAGCTACAGCATAGCACAGAGCAAAGGGGATGGAGGATGAGCAGCCACATGAGATTGTGATTGACAGCACTAAAACGCTCTTGCCACTGATTGGTTGTTTCTAGAATCTAGATAGTACTGGGAGAAGGCACAGGAAATTGATTTTTTACAGATTATCTTTCATGCTATACTGTCAAAACATAATGACAGTTTTAACAAATATGTAAAAAAAAGAAAAAAAAAAGATTTTTTTAAATTTTTTTTTATAAAAGTTACATATTGCAGCTTTAATTTCACGTAGGAGAGGGCAGGTGAGGAGAGACGGTTGAGAGCTGCTGCTGGGGCAGCGGATTCTGGCCGCCGAACATCTGAAAATGTCTTTTAACGAGAGTTAAAACTTGTGGTTTCGGACCCAGTTTCTCGCCAGGCGGCCGTTGCTCCAACAGCTGCTTCTGTTTTGCTGCTTCCAGAGTTCCAACAGCACGATCCAGAACCATGGGTCCAGCATGTGGAAGCCCAGTTCCATCTCCGTGGGATAACCACAGATGAGACAAGTACTTCCATGTAGTTGCTGCGTTGGATTCCGTTCCCACCCGGCGTCAGATGGGTCTGCTGAGGAACCCATCAAGTGCTAACAAATACTGCGCATTCAAGGAGAATCTGCTTCGGCTCTATTAACTGTCAGACGCAGAGCGACCGATCGCTTGCTGTCTCTGAATGGCTCAGGAGAATTGCAAGTTCGCCGAACTGATGGAGGACATGCTGCTATTACTTGGCTCAGGAGATGTATCCTTCCTTTTTAAGCATCTATTTCTGTGCCAGCTTCCTTCATCTGTTCGCACCGCGCTGGCCAGCTCTCCACTGATCCGGGCAAAGGATGATCGCTCCCTGGCTAAAGAAGCGGACCAGATTTTGTTGGCTTCCAGGCACTACAGTATAAATGCACTTCTACCATGTGTGAGTCAAGGAGAGTCCGAGCCTGTTGATGCCGTGGCTGTGGTGACGGAGCGACAGAAGGACGACGTTCTCTGCTTCTACCATCGCCAGTTCGGAGTGAAGGCGAAGCGCTGCATTCCTCCGTGTTCGTTCGTGCGTCAGGGAAACGACAGAGCCGGCGCTCGCTAGCAGCTGTGTGTGCCAGCTGCTCGGACAAGCTGCTTTTAATCATGGATGAAGTCTTTGGACGGCGTTTCCTGATGGACTCGGGTGCACAGCGGAGCATCGTGCCAATTTCGGCGGCGAACGTTTTGTGCGAACGTAACGAACCGCCGCCGGACGCGGCTAACGGCACCCCGGTTCGCACTTTTGGATCGAGGTTGGTGACTGTTTCAACGGACATCAGTTTCAGTGGGACTTGGGTAAAGCTTGTCTCTTTACCCATTTTGGGTTCGGATTTTTTGTGCGCTTCTGTTGCTAATAGCGCTTAATAGCTGCTGTGTGTTTTGATACATACCCCTGTAAATTTGGCGGTCCTGGCCATCGACCCCTAGCCAACATTCTTGCCACAGGTGATGAGTATCAGCGTCTGTTAAGAGTTTCCATCTTTAACGGTTCCCACATTTTCTGCTACCGTGGCAAAGCATGAGGTAGAACATTGTATACCTACGGTTAGTCCACTGGTTTTTGCGCGAGCGCGCCGCCTGTACACCACTAAGTTAGCAATAGCGAAAGAGGAGTTTGCAAACATGGAGCGTCTTGGCATTGGTACAGCGCTCCAAAAGTCCATGGGCATCTCTGTTGTACATGGTTCCCAAAGCAGACGGGGGTAGGCAACCCTGTGGGGATTTTCAGCACCTTAACAACGCAACCAGTAACGACAGGCACCCAATTTCTCATATTTAGGATTTTTCTGCCAGCCTGGCTGGAGCAACCATTTTCTCTAAGGTGGACATGGTGCGAGGTTACCATCAGGTTCCAGTGTATCCCTTGGATGTACCCAAAATTGCACTTATCACTCCTTTTGGTCTTTATGAGCTTTTACGGATGCCCTTCAGTTTTAAAGGCGCAGCGCAGACTTTCCAGAGGTTTATGGATCCTGCAGGGTATGCCATTTTTGTTTGTCTATTTGGACGACATATTGATGGCTAGTCAATATGTGGAAGAACACATGAGGCACCTTCGTCAGCTCTTTGTTAGATTCAGTGAACACGGCCTGATCATGAACCCAGCTAACTGCCAGTTTGGACTGTCTGCTTTTCCTGGGATACAAAGTGTCTTCTCAAGAAGGGGTTCCCCCACCTGAAAAGGTTGAATCAGTTTCCGCTTTTCACTACCCTCCCCCAGTGAAGCCTCTGCAGGAGATTTTGAGGATGTTAAACGTTTTATAACCGTTTCATCCCATGGGCAGCTCACCTCATGCACTCCTTGTATGAAGCACTTCGAAGCAAAAAAGGGGACCGGCAGATAGAGTGGACCCCCGAGAGGGTGCAGGCATTCGATGATTCCAAATCAGCTAATGCTGTGCTTTTGGCTCATCCATCTCCAGTGGGTCCTGTGGCTCTAACAACTGATGCCTCTGATTATGTAGTTGGGGCAGTTTGTGAGCAATGGGTGGATTGTGCCTGGCAACCCTTTGATTTTTTAAGAGGAAACTCTGTGATGCCGAAAAAAATATAGCACCTTTGATTGGGAACTGCTTGCCCTTTTTCTGGCAACACGCCATTTCCGTTTCATGTTGGAGGGCAGGGACCTTACTACTTTTGTTGACCACAAGCCTTCCACTTTTGCTATGGCAAAACTTTCTGAATTGTGGTCGGCTTGGCAACAACGGCATTTGTCTGCTATTTCAGAGTTCACCACTGACATTCAGCATGTGGCTGGTAAAAATAATCTGGTGGCTGACGGTCTGTCCAGGGCAAGGGTTGCTTCTGTGCATTTAGGTGTTGGCCACAGACCAACTGACCAACCAGGATATTCTGGCCTTTAAAGCGGCTGAATCCAGTTTGCATTTAGAGGAGGTCTCCTGTCATGAGTGTGGAGCAAACCTTCTTTGTGTTGTCTCGACTGGCAAACCTCGGCCTTTGGTCCCTACTAGTTGCCATCGGCGGGTTTTTGATGCAGTTCATTCCCTTTTACACCCAGGCGTTAAAGCTTCTGTTAAACTGGTAGAGGCAAAATTTATGTGGCTGGGACTCCTTAAAGATATATGGACATGGGCGGCTTCCTGTTTGGCTTACCAGCGTGCCAAGGTGCAACGGCACACTAAGGCTCCACTGGAGCACTTTCCTGTTCCGCAACGGAAGTTTGAACATGTGAATGTGACTTAGTGGGTCGCTTCCACCTTCTAGAGCAGGGGTGGGCAAACTTTTTGACTTGCGGGTCAGAATGGGTTCTAAAATTTGACAGAGGGGCCGGGCCAGGAGCATTTGGACATGCAATGTAATTTATTAAACCTGGGTATTGAAATGTATGAAAAACAAACACAATTGAAGGTGCAAATTTAAAGAAATCAACATTTAGTGGAAAAAGATCAATGGAATCACTTTCAACATTCAGAACATATTGCCAACACCACAGCTGTAGTCCCTCAAACAGGGTTTATTAGAAATAACAATATGAGCTGTTATTATTATGGCTGCAGCCCCTAACAAGCTGGTTCACTCCCTGACATCTTAACTGCCAATCGAACGCTCAACCGACTTGCTGCTCCTCCCCCACATGACAGACCTGTCACGTGTGAGTGGGAGTCAGACAGGGGAAGTACATAACGCTACATGTAATAAGGAACGCAATGTAACTTAATACACGTACACATAACCATGTGGACCCCAGCAGAACTAAAACACAGAATCTTTACAATATTATCACCCAACGAAAGAAAGGGGACTTTAAAATGAGAGCGACGTGCAGCATGTTAATTAAGCTACTGTATCGCTGCTGTGTGTAAATGCTAAAGTTGCTATTTTTTCATAACACAGTAGAGAAACTCACATTTCAGTGAGAACAGTGGTGTTGTTCTCCCTTTTTTGCCAGTGCATCAAAGTCTGGAGTTAGTTTCGTTGTGGCAATTCTCAGAATAGATCTGAGGTGTTGGTCAGTTAACCGGGATCTGTGACGGGCTTTGTTGATGTTCATGACGCTGAAAGTCTGCTCACACACGAGGTCGAGCCAAACAATGCCAGCATCTTCTGTGCCATCCTCCGTAGGTTTGGAAATGTGGCTTCGTTAAGTGAAGCATAAAAGTCATTCCGTTTAAGAGATCTGAACTTCTCTTTTGAGACGGAGTCAGACTGGACATCGATCAGCTCCAATTGCAGCTCATGCGGTGCTGTTTCAGGGTCTTGTGACAGAGAAGTGACTTTTCAATTCTTTCAAAATCAGTGAACCGACGGCAGAATTCTCTGATCATGTCGTCCAGTGATTTGCAGTATTTCTTCACGTTTCGGGTGGCCTTCTGCATGGCCAGTGTGGGAAAATGAGCGAAAGATTTGTTTGACATTTGCCTGGAGAATAAAATCAGCTTGGATTTGAAGGCTCTCACATTTGTGTACATGTCGTGCACAAACTGATCTTTCCCCTGCAGCTTAACATTCAGCTCATTCATGTGTGACAATATGTCCTCAGCAAACGCAAAGTCACAAAGTCAGTTCTCTTTGCTCAACTCAGGGAATTCGTCGGATTTCCCCATTAGCTCCAAAAACGAACGAATCTCCTCTTTGAGCTCCCACACTCGTTGGCACACTTTCCCCAAACTTAACCAGCGGACGCAAGAGTGGTAAAGTAAGTTCTGGTGATCCGCATCGGTTTCCTCAAGGAACGTAATAAACTGACGGTGATTAAGTCTCCTTGCTTGTATTGAGTTAAGTTTTACAACTGGATCCACAACATGATTAAGCTGCAATACAGACTTACACAGAGATTCTTGATGGATGATGCAGTGAAGAAAAATAACATCCTGGTCAGGGTTTTCTTCTTTCACTTTATCTTGGATTCTCTTCAGCAACCCAACGTTTTTTCCAGTTAAATTTGGCGATCCATCCGTGGTGACACTGGCAAGTTTACTCCAAGGCAGCTTCATTCTCTCGATGGCAGCAGACACCTGTCCATATAAGTCCTCTCCTCGCGTTTTCCCCTTCAGCGATTCCATGCTCAAAAGCTCCTCTGTTATCTCAAAACTGTCATTTATCCCTCTGATAAAAATTAGGAGCTGAGCAGTGTCTTTCATGTCGTTGCTTTCATCCAGTGCTAGTGAATATAAATTAAAGGACTCCGCCTTTTTGTTTAACTCGCTGACTATATCTTCTTCAATCAGTTCCACACGCCGAGTCACTGTCCTGCGTGACAAGCTGATTTTTTTTCAAACTTGCCTTTGCTTTCTGGACACAAGAGATCTGCTGTCTCTACCATGCATTCTTTCAAAAACTCGCCTTCTGAGAAAGGCTTGCTAGCCTTTGCTAACTTGAATGCCAGCAAAAAACTTGCCTTGATACTTGACTCTTGAATCGCAGTTTGTCGGTGAAAAAAATTCTGCTGAGTCTGTAAATTAGCTGCCAACCTCTGAGCAGTAGCCGCCCATTCTTGTGTTGACTGCTTGCTAGCGTAGTTAGCATGCTTTATGGCAAAGTGACGGCTGATATTGTACTCTTTGAAAACTGCAACCGTTTCTTGGCATATCAGACATACAGCCGTTGATCGGACATCAGTAAAAAAATATTTTGTTGTCCACTCCTTTTTAAACACTCGGCACTCAGCGTCCACTTTTCTTTTTTTTTGTCCTCTCATTTTTACCGAAGGGGGGAAACGGCAGCTGGAAAGTTGCACTCCAACAAAGATCAATGTGTCTAGAGACTAGTGCGCCCTCTATCGGGGAAACGATGGCATTGCAAGGGAAAGGGAAATGAATGAGGTTTTTACACATCCATGGGTTTTTACTATAATTTGGACAAGTTCGGCGGGCCGGATTAAAAAGCGTAACATCTGGGGCCCAGGGGCCGTAGTTTGCCCATGTCTGTTCTAGAGGTTTTACCTATCTCCTGACGATGGTTAGCAGAACTACTCAGTGGCCGGAGGCAGTTTGGCTGTCATCAGCCACTTCGGTTGATGTGGCTCAGTTTGGTGTAACATTGGACTTGACCTCTGACATTGGTCCCCAGTGCACTTCAGAGTTGTGGACTGCAGAGAGCCTTGGGGTTAAACTCCACCGTACTGCTTCCTACCATCCGCAGGCCAACGTTCTTTGTAAGAGGTTCCACCTCACAATGCAGCCTCAACCAATGAGGCTGCATTGCGGGCCTCATTGGTTGATAATAACTGGATATATCGCCTGCCTTGGATTCTGTTGGGCCTGTGTTCAGCTCCAAAAGAGGACCTCTGGTTTTCTTCAGCTGAGTTGGTCCTGGGCCAGCCTTTGAGAGTTCCAGGGGAATTTCTTCAGGGTCCAGCGGGTTCGGTTGATTCCCAGAGGAGTAGAACAGTTCTACAGGGAGGAAGACATGTGGCAAATATCGCCGGGCCCGGGAGTTAAACCCATGACGGCCGTGTCGAGGACTACAGGCCTCCAAATGTGGGTCGTGCTATCCCATACGCCACCACAGCACACCCTGGAATCCAGATCTTTTGCCCCGTTGGCAGCACATCACTGCCTTTCTCAGGTGTTTGTATACAGTTTCACGGGGGTTGCGTTCTGAAAAGAACCAGTGATAGGGGAAATCCGTGAAGTAGTTACCTTTATTTTTTACAATTATTATACAACATGATTAAATATTTGACATTGAAACCAAAGAACAAAACCTGTTTTCAGGGCTAAGCATTTTCTTTTTAACAAATATAAAACTTTCTTACAAATAACTACAGTATTCATTTTAATCATCAATACAAAGTACAGTAGGACAAATTGTGACCCGCGTATTTCACTGTGCCTCTGACTGTGACACTGTGGCTCGACTCCGCTCTCTAGTGTCTTTTTCTTCTGAAGCTTGTGGTGCTGGTGTGTTTTATCAAAAGAAAAACAGTTATCGGTAGTTGTTATCGCTCTTTTTTCTTCTAGGCAAAAACATTTACCAAAATTTGCCAAGCTGTATTACATATATTTAAATACCGTGACATTATTGGCACACAGGTACAAAAGAAGCGCGGAGACTGTTTAGCCAATCAGGACGCAGAATACAATGCACTGTGAAAAAAAACTGCACAAAAAAAAAAAATCCGGGAAGCAGCGAGGCCGTGAAAGGTGAACCGCGTTATTGCGAGGGTTCACTGTATATATGTGTGTGTGTGTGTGAAAAAGGAAAGATAAGTCAAGAGATAATACATTATACATTATATGTTTTAATAAAAATCACAGATGCAGTAACCTCTCACAAAATACATGTATCAAAAGTGAACATGAGAGTATGTGATTCCAAAGTAACAATCATGTATTTCTAGTTAATCTTAGTGGCATACAAACTCAGTCATTGCACATATTTATGTGCAATGACTACAAGTGCACAAAAACAATAAGAAGCACAAAAAGCACAAGGTGTCCTTCTGGTCATTAGATTAAAAAAGTACTGATAAGGAGTGGACAGACAAAACAATTTTGTTTTAAATGTTGGGGGCCCTTATTTTCTTATAGCCAAAACGCCAGAAAAGTTCCATATTGATATTTATGACAATAGACAACATTTATTGCATTATATATGAATTAATCTCTTATGATGACATGGCTTTAAGACATGAAGTAACAATGACAGAGATCTTACTGTTACACTGAGTGTGGAGACTTTAGAGTTTGAGTTGGAGCTTTCAGTGTTTCCCCAGATCTGCTTCCTATTAAACCCGTAATGGATTTCACAAGCCATTAAGGGTTTCTGAAAGCCGGTAAGGTTTTGCTGCTAATTGAGGAGAACTGAGGCTGCTTCTCTGATACAGGACACAGCCTTCTGTATGTCGTCATCCTTCTGTTTGACGGTGACCACTACCCTGATGCTGGAAATAAACAAGACAAGGTGATGGATAATGTTAACACCTTTTACTTCACACAATTATAAACGTTTTCTGAAGAGCTGATGGTAAATTAACTTGTAAAACACTTTCCCCAAACCAGCTCAACTAACAATTTTGATTTGGAAGGGCCTTCTCTTGGTACTGGAGCACCTCACCTCATTTTCAAGCATGATGACAGCTATCCTATGGAAGCAGCTCATTTCAGCCATGAGCTGAACATTTCAGTCATTCTCTCCAAGCACTTTCGTCTTTGCAACTGTACCCTGAGGTCTTGATCAGGGTCAGGGTCAATGGGTAGCCATTTACCCTGGCAATGGACAACTCCAATGTGAGTTGACATTGGACATTGCCAACTCCTCTGCCAGTTCTCGGTCTCCTCTGCTTCTACATACTCAGACTTTTGGAACGTCCGTTTTTCTTTTGTTTGTTTGTTGTTGTTTTTTTAAACCTGTAGTGTGAGCATCTTTTAAGTCAATTCAACAATGTGAGTTCTTCCAAAATCATGTTGTTCCAAAACAACTTTTGCTTTGGAGCTGGGATAGAGTTTAGAAGCATCTCCAGCACTCCTGGACATGGACATAAGTTTTCTCCAGATGCACAAAACACACCTAGACCAAAGGACTGAAATCCTATGACCATCTCAGGAGATTCACCAGGGAAAGATCTGATCCACTGTCTCATAGGTAAATGACAGTTACATTTCAACTATAGCAAGAGTCCTTTACATTTCTGTCAAATCACCCAGTTGCTAAAAGGTCTTTTCTAGCTACAAAGCGCACCTCTGCCATGTCAATGGATTCATTTTTACAAGTCCTAAGACTGCACCTGTTGCAGAAAGAATGGAGATCTTGGGTCTCCTTTACAAAACCTTGCACAAGGTCTATACTAAAATTGTATGTACGTGCAAAGTCAAAAATGACATGCCAAAGAAAATGCATGCATGAACACACAGCAAAAGTAAAATTTCTCTTATAAACCACAGCAGGACCTGAAAGTGGACTTCTTCTGTGTTCAGGGGGTTTAAAGATGGGGGTAGGAGCTAGCACCTGATGAGCCAGCACCTGATGAGGCAGCACCTGATGAGCCAGCACCTGATGAGGCAGCACCTGATGAGGCAGCACCTGATGAGGCAGCACCTGATGAGGCAGCACCTGATGAGGCAGCACCTGATGAGGCAGCACCTGATGAGGCAGCACCTGATGAGCCAGCACCTGATGAGGCAGCTACTGTCCTCTTCAGGCAGAAAAGTCCATCAGTACATAAGGCCCCAAATAGTTCAAATTTCCTTCTTGATTTTTCCATTTGGAAGGTCTTCCAGCAGTGTTGATGCATCATACATGAGTGTCACTACAGTTTATACATGCTGACAGTAATCCGTTTGATTACTTCACATTTTGTCACATTTTATGCGTTTACTTGTGGTTCACAATCACCCGGGTGATCTTCCAGGAAGAGGAAAGTGATGTTGAGAAAATGAATGAAATGTTGTGCAGACTTTGAATCAAGATTTAAGGCTTATAGTCCTTTTTTATTCAAGAGGTGTAGTTAGGGCTGACTAGCTGAAGTCTAAAGAGTACTGCTGGTTTGAATGCTTATGATAAAGTGTATAATAAAAATTAAATGTCTGAGTAATCATGATTCTCCACGTTAACATGTGTCACCAGTTTCCCTCGTCTCCAAAACCAGCATACGTATTGTTAAAGTTTGCATAAAGAACTGTACATTCTCCGATCAAGTTTTTTTTTTAAATAATATATATATATCACAACCATTGTATAGAAGATGATGTATGCCATATGTACGGAATGGTCCTGTTCCGTACATATGGCATATTTATAAACGACCACAAATCTTATTCCAACATGCTCAGCAGAGTGCCACGACACATAAACTGACCCCCAGGTGCGAGCCAGCTGCCTCCCTTAGCCTAGCTCCAATAGAATGACCTCTTTCATCAATTCCGGGCCAGCTTTCATGCTTGTCTTTGAATTTTAGTCCATGACAGGGGCCAAAGTCCCAGATAACATTTGCCTAGGTTCAGAGGATACCAAACCCTTCACCCAAATTTAGGTGACGATTCTGTTTTATTGTCATTTTGTAATAACTGTCTTATTCCTATTGCACGTAGACACAACATACAAATTAGAGCTACACTAAATACTGTAATAGTTTCCTTACCTGGGAGGGGTAAGGAATCGCTCTTCTTTTTCCAGATACTGAGCAAGAGTCAAAGCAACCTTTCGTTCCAAACACTAAAAGAGAGAACAATGAAACTCGATGACAAACTACACTGTTTGCATGCAAACATTAGTTGGTTAATTGGTTGTTTCAGTTAAACAATGTGGCTAAAAAGATCTACCACAAATGCAGAATTCAAAGCATAAAATGAAGCTTGCAAAGTCAAAGTGTACAATTTTTTAAAACTTTTATTACATATTACATATTTTGCTTATGTAAGCATCAGGATACAGGTAGAAACTGCAATGCATTTTTAAGCAGCTTCTGGAATTAAATGATAAAACCAGAGGTAACAGGCCCTTGTGGCACCTGTTTTCAATGCTAAAAGGTCATTATTTAGTCCACAGCACCCCAAAGCACTTCACACTTTCAGTCAATCCCCCATTCATACCCAGATGGTGGTGAGCTCCTATATAGCTAGGGAATAGCTCTATATATAGCTCTATATAGCTCTATATAGCTCTATATATAGAGCTATATAGGCCTCTATATAGCTCTATATATAGAGCTATATAGAGCTCTATAGAGAGCTCTATATATAGAGCTATAGCTTCTCTGTCTTCCTATATGGAAAGACAGAGAAGCTAGGCTGCCATTTAACCACACCACTGGACCCTCTGAAGACCACCTGATAAGGCAGGTGACGTGTCTTGCCAGGGCCGTGCAGAGACTTTTGGAGGGGCCGGGGCTGAAAAGTTCAGATTTCAGATTTATTCGTATCCCAAATTGGGCAATTGATGTTGCAGCAAGAATAAAAACTAAAAGACAAAATATCAAAGACTAAAAAAAACCAACCAAAAAACATACCAAGAGGACATGAAATACAAATCAACATATCATGGGAAGAATGCAGCAGTGTATTTCATTGTTGACTGACAGTTGCTATAAACACTAAATCAGTTACCTTGTCCTTCATTAAAGAGATATTGCTGTAGGAACAAACGAGTGCTTGTACCTGTTACTTTTCATACTAAGAAGTCTGAGCCTGATGCCAGAAGGCAGAAACTGAAATATCAGCAATAATGGCTTTAGTTTTCCTAATGATTTGTTTTTTTATACAGTTCTGAAAGTGAGCATTGATCAAGATGAATTGATGAAGATGAAGTTAATATCAGAAGTTTTCTTTGCAGGTGAAGCATTTCTGTGTTTAGAGGTGAGGAGGCTTTTTCTGCTATTGAGAGGACAATTATGAAAAATAAATAAAAACGGCTTTTCTAACTTCGACATCAGACCTATTTTTTTTGTTCACAAACAAGTGTCACAAGACACACTGCATGTGTCTTGCCAAGGACAACGACTGAGACAGACAAAGCAGGTCTTGAACCCAAGAGTTAATCCAAAAACAAACTCTTACCTCCTGAGCCACCTTCGCCCCTTAATGTGTTATAATTCAATATTAGTGACATTAATTTCTGTTATATTGCTACTTATTGCATGTGTCCCAAATATGATCCAGTGCACCACAAATGGTTATAGCCAAAACACAAGACTTACATAATCTGCAATGGAGCGGAGCAGCTGCATGTCAGAGCTTCTGGAGCCGGAACTTTTTTCTAGTTGTAGATGAAGAGCTGGGGCAAATGGTTCTCCTACCAACTTCAGACCTGAATTCTATTAAATATTAACCAAAAAGAGCATTAAATACAGTAGTTTAAGTGTAGAAACTAGAGTTAAGGCAGATTATAGTTTTCAGTCTCTGTTTTTACCATGTCTACCTCTCTGGGAGACAAGCAGAAGAATAACCCCAAAGCTTAATGCATTTTGCAATTTTTAACGCTACACTAAAACTACTGCATAGGAAGGTGACAGCAATAAACTTGTGCTTTACTATCAAATTATAATTACATAATGAGGTTTTTATTAAGGAAATCTCATTGATAAGCCACCGATTGTCTGCTTTCCATTTAAATGGATGTAACTGCCTTATATGCATGTTCAAATATAACATATGGAGAACATAGTATAATCTTTGCATGTTCTATAACCAAAATTGAACTTTACTCCTGCTTAATTCCTATTACAGCTATTTGCAAAAGGAGTATTTTGTTTCTAAAGTTAATACTGAGTTTAGCTACTAGCACAACTACCTGTGAGAATTTTTATACAAATGTTTTAAAAGTGCTTGTTTTTAATAGTGATCTGTTGAGGCTGAAATATTTGGCATTCAGAACCTAGACATGTTTGACTTAAAGGCACTTTAAAAACTGGTGCCACTCAAAAACAAAACAAGAAAAAACAAAATTATTACTTACCCTTGTAAAGCTTTATAAACATGTTTGCATTTTTCTCTTAGAACAATGAAAATCCCTACAAAACAAGACAAAGAACAAAATCTTAAACCACAACATCTGAAAAAAATTTTTAATTAACAGGAGGCACAAATGCAGAGCACTTTATTGGAGTCATTTGTCTCATGAACTTCTACACCTGGGACCAATAAATGGTGCACTGAGAGAAAATTAGTCAAATGAAATCTTCTACCTGGATCCTCCTCCATGATGTTCAGAGCCTCAATGGCAGCTGCAGCCAGCATTGGAGGCAGGGAGGCAGAAAAACAATAGCCCTGTCCCGACAGACGCTAAAAGAAAAGACAAAAACAAGGTAGAAGGCTAAATATGAGGTGGTAATACCAACACTCTAAGACTGCCCACAGAGGATGTTCGCAAACTTCTTTGCTTGCTTGTAAATTCTTTTCTGCTCTCTCTCAAAGCAAAAAAGTACCATTGCCTGTCAATGCTCCAGCCAAAATAATGAAAGTGTTATATTGGGCAGTGGGAATTAATCCGTGCAGAGAGAAGTTTTGCAAGCGAGGAGAAAATCTGAGCCAGCACACAAAGATTTGAGAGAGCACAGCAAAAATTTGAAAGAGGGCAGAAGTTTCAACTCCAATCATTACAAGTTCAGAACAAAGAAATGAAATCCTGTTTGCGAACTAAAAATGTGTGCTCTCAACTTTTGGCAGTTGAGAGCACACACAGAAAGCAATAAAACAAGAAAATGAAAGGTGGTGTTACGACTGGCGTCGTTAACTTAATTATGTAAATATGAGTGTGCAGGTGCAGTCTTCTGAGGAAGACTTCTTCGTCTTCGTCTTCCGGAAGAAGACGGAAATATCAATTGGTGGCCTCCCGGAGGTGATGGATATAAAAGCTGCTGACGTGGACTTCCTGGAGCTCCATCCTCAGCTCATCTCAACCGGCCACACTGTTTGTCTGTTAACACAATGTAAAGTTCTGGAGTTTGTAGGAGTGAGTTGCCGTTTATGTTTCCTTAGCTTTCTCCTGTTTTCTTAGATAGGGAGGGAAGTTTTTGTCATTTGGTTTCTTTACTTTCAATTAGGTAAGTTGGTTACTATTCAGATAGTTTCCTTTTGTTTTGTTGTTTTCGGCATTAGCTCACTCTGAAGCCATATGCTCCACTTGCTGTTAACATCTCAATCCAAAAATACATTATTTTTAAAATCAGTAACATTATAAAATGTTCAACTTCGTGTTTGTGGGCTGTTTGAGATCGGACGAGGATGGATCCTTCATGTCATGATGTAGCCACCCCTAGACGGGTCGCAGCAGATGGACTCAATTGGCTCAGTCTTTCTTGAAGACTGAGCCAACAGTCTTCAACAAACGGGACGTCGTTTTTACCCGATGTCCCTAGTTGGGTAAAAACGACTAGGGATGTTTTTACCCGCTTTTTTCAATGGATTGGTACACAAAAAAAGAAAGACTAGCTTCGTGGACGTTCTGTCAGAAATTATCTTTTTTGCTTCGCTTTGCCTTCTGTTTTCCACTTGTGGCACTGTGTGGACCCAGGAGGGGTTTTGCAACTTGAAGAATTTACTAAGAAGCCTTTCTAAACATGAGCGGTCAACCGCTCACATTCAAAGCCAGATCGCACTGAAAACGTTTGGGACATTGAGGATAGATTTGGCTTTAGATGAACAGCGTAGCCTCTATGTCAGTATCCTTAGGTAAAGGAGAACTGAGAGATTTTGAAAGATCTCATCAATGCAACTTGCTTCCTCACCAAATAGCAGCTAACATTTTGTGGAAATGATGAGAGCATGGGCTCTGCTAATCGTGGCAACTATGTTAAAGTTTTACATGTCTTTGCTGAGAACGATGACAGGCTAGCAAGACATTTGGAGACATTTACTGTATTTTCTGGCTTGTCTAACAGAATACAGGATGATTTAATTGAAGCAGTGGGTGATGTAATTAGAAATTATATAAAAAGGACATCAGTGCAGCCCCATTTGTTGCTGTAGAAGTAGATGAGACCACAGATGTCACAAGCAAAGCTCAGATCTCTGCCATATTGTGCTATGTGGCCAGAACTAAAGCAGGTTTTGAGGTGAAGGGGGCGTTTTTGGGCTTCGATGATGTGAGTGAGGACAGACATGGTCCTGCCATAGCGGAGTATGTCCTGAGAGTGTTGTAGAAATATGGCTGTGTTGATAAGCTTGCAGATCATACATATGATGGGGCAGCCATAATGGTATCAGAGCTTAATAAGGTGCAGGCTAAAATTAAAGGTGCCCGAGGCCATGTTTACTCACTGTTACACACACAAGCTGAACCTGGTGCTATTGCATTTGTCAAAGTGCATGCCAGTGTGCTGCACGTTTTTTAAAACGACTGAGGGACTAGGGATGTTTTTCAGCAAGTCCACAAAGCGTATTCACTTATTGCATAGTGTTATCAAGCGCCATTTACCCAGAGCAGTGCCTACAAGGTGGAATTCTAATTCTAGGCTGCTGCAGACAATAAGCATGCACCAAAATAATCTGCATGCTGTGTTTCATATCATGGAAAATTCTGATAGCTGGGATAATGACATGCTGATGATGGCAGCAGCATACTATCGGTGGCTGTCAAAAGCATCGACATGCTTCCTGATTACTTCATATGAGGGCATTTTCAATGAAACCCACGCACTTTTCGACCGCTGCAAAACAAACTGATGGACACTGAATACTGTCTTGCACGCGTCCATGACACAGTTTCAGTTATCGAATGCATAAGACTGGAATTTGACAGTTTCTACAACCGATTTGAGCAGAAATGTGGCACATTTGCTTTGACAAAGTTTGGAGACAGTCGGTTAGAGATGAACGGAGACGCATGTTGTGTAACATTCTTGTCGACATCAGCAATCAAATGAAGGCTGAGTTTAACCACTTTGCTTTGGTGGATTACACAAAATTCAGAATGTTGCAACATTTTGATGACATGAAACTGCAGAGCCGGTCAAAGTATGCCAAGTTCTTTGACTTCGTCAGATTAAAGGTGGATCTCATTGGACAGTATAGCTCAAAAACGATAAGGGATCAATGTAAATCTCAACTTTTTGGCCAAGAAAGATCTTATTGCAACTGTTCCTGAGGTGACAAAGTTGTTCCAACTGCCAGCTACCAGTCGCAGTGTCATTCTCAGCACTGATAAGGCTCAAAACATATATCCGGAACAGGACAGCTCAAGGAAGGCTTTCTTCTCTGGTGATCTCTATTGAGACGGAGAGACTTAAAACTGATGGATAATAAGGAGAACTTTTACCAGGAAGTGACGGATGTTTTCGTGCAGAAGGAGCTCCGCATGGACTTCATTTATAAGTAAAGGTAAGACAGCACTAAAATGTTTTTCGTTTAGGTTTTTTAATGAAATGTGTGTTTTGTGAGCTACAGTTTGTATGTGTAAAGAATGCAGAACAAAAAACAATTTGCAAACTGCGTTAGCTTAGCTAAAAGCAGCGGTAGCTGTGCCACTTCATTATTTATTAATAATCACAAAATAAACATCAAGCACAGCACCTAAGAACATGCTACTGCAACAGACTGAATGTTCTGTTATTTTTTGTGGGAAACGTTTGAATGTTTTTGGGGTTGAATCTTGAAACATAATGAGACATTGTTGTCAGTTGCTACGGCAACGAGTCTGTGCGTAGTTTGGTCGAGACAGAGGGCAAGAAAGAAGTGTTTTTTCTGATTTGTTTTCCCTCTGCAGTGGAGCACAGCACTAAATTAATAATACCCTACATTTCCAAGTTTCATTGAGTTAACCGAATTATTCTACTGCGGCAGAGCAGCTATGGATGGCATGAAAGCATAGTCATTTTGCCCTCCAGGGTTGTGTGCATGCACGAAATTTCCAGATAGCCTATAATATATATAGGCTACTTGTAAATATGACTCTAATTACGTCAGTGCCTCACCAGCTATGAACCTCACCACTCGTCACTGAGTGTAGCAATATATTTATACCATTTCAGTATTGAAATGAGGTATAAATTGGACTAACAGAAAATGTGCAATGTGCATAAAAACAAAATTTGACAGGTGCAAAAATTTGGGTACTCTTATTTTATTGATTTCAATACCCTTAACTACTTTTCACTGACTTACTGAAACACAAAAATGGTTTGGTAACTGTATTAAGATTTGAACTTCATAGCCAAGTGTAGTCAATCATGAGAAAAGGTATTTAAGGTGCCCTATTGCAAGTTGTTCTCCTCTGAAGAGCGGCATCATGGGCACCTCAAAACAACTCTCAAATGAACTGAAAACTATTAGAATTGTAAATAATAACTCATATTAATACTAGTCTTTATATTTAAGGACTGTGAGATCCTTTAACTTGCTTCTGGAATGTGTGCTTTGTGAGAAATATCTGCAGGAAGACATCTAAGCGTGCCAAATTGGAAGCAGATGCCATCCACTCTGGAGCCAAAACTGAGAGCTGACCTGACAGGAAAAACACCTAAAGGCTAAAGGCTAAAGGTCAAAGCTCGAGACCCAGAGTCACGGAAACTGCGCCTCAGACCTCACATGCATCAAGACAGAAGACTTCATTGTATAGAAAAGATTTATGACTGTGTGTTAGTAGCTGGGTTTTTGTTTGCCCCTCCCCTTCACCAGCTGTAATTTATGTAAAAATTGGGCACAACCAATTTTAATAAATGAGGAAGAGCAGGGAAAGAAATCTAGAGCGGGTTTAGGTGACTTGATGGAGATGTCTTTTTCCCATCCTCCGCTCTAGAGTATAAAAAAATAAAACACTTGTCTCTCTCTTCTTTTTCTGTGTGAAAGTGCTCAGGTTATTTGAATCTTTGTTTGCTTGTTTGCTTAGGGGAAGGATACAAAAAGTTATCTCAGAGATTTAAACTGTCAGTGCCCACTATGAGGAACATAGTGAGGAAATGGAAGACCTCGGGGACAGTTCTTGTTAAGCCCAAAAGTGGCAAGCCGAGAAAAATATCAGAGAGGCAGAGAAGAAGAATGGTGAGAACTATCAAGGACAATCCACAAACCACCTCCAAAAACTTGCAGCATCATCTTGCTGCAGATGGTGTCACTGTGCAACGTTCAACAATTCAGTGCGCTTTATACAAGGAAAAGCTGTATCGGAGAGTGATGTGACAGAAGCCTTTTCTCCAAGCATGGCACAAACAGAGTCGCTTAAGGTATGCAAAAGCACATTCGGACAAGCCAGCTTCATTTTGGAATAAGGTCCTGTGGACTGATGAAACAAAAATTGAGTTGTTTGGTCATAAAAAAAAAGGCATTTTGCATGGTGGCAAAAAAAAAAAAAAAACAATATTCCAAGAGAAACACTTGCTACCCACTGTAAAATTTGGTTTCCATCATGCTTTGGGGCTGTGTAGCCAATACCGGTACTGGGAATCTTATTAAAGTTGAGGGTCGGATGAATTCCACTCAATATCAGTAGATTCTTGAGAATAATGTTCAAGAATCAGTTAGGAAATTGAAGTTACGCCAGGGATGGATATTTCAGCAAGACAATGATACAAAACACGCTAATCTACAAATCTACTCAGGCATTCATGCAGAGGAACAATTACAATGTTCTGGAATGGCCATCCCAATCCCCAGACCTGAATGTCATTGAACATCTATGGAATGATCTGAAGCACGCTGTCCATGCTCAGCGACCATCAAACTGAACTGACAGTAGGTTTAATTGACTAAAATGTTGCTATAGTAAACTAAAACCACAGATAAACAATTCTGAGGACGAAATTATGACTAAAACTAAATGACATTTTCGCCAAAAGAATAAAACTAACTAAAAATTTGATGTCAAAATTAACATTAACGATCAACTTCTGGATAGCGGAGAAGCAAGCGACAGCATAAATTTTGAGCTCCCGGACGGTCGATTTACCCCCGACAAAATAACTTATCAAACATCGTTTTTAGTATTTACATGTCATGTCAGGGAGTAACAAGAGGAATTTAGCAAGAAAAAGCAAAAGAAACTGTTGTTTTATTGATAGAGTTCTCTGAAGATAGCAAGCTAGCAGCAGACAAGACTATGGAAGCTATGGGAGCTAACATTCTTACAGAGCTGAAAGAAGTTCAGATGAACCTCAAAAAACAAATCACTGACCAGTCAGAAATCATAAAAAAGAAAATGTCTGAGTTTAGAAAAGAGATGGGGAAATGGCTGGACGACATTGTTGCAAACCTGAAAGATATAATGAACAGAGTTGAGGAAGGACGAGCAGCGAATAACCGAGGTAGAGGAATTCAACATGGACGTCAAAGACGTACTGAGCCATACTCTTCAGCTACAAGAAGACCTACAAACACGTCTACCAGACCTAGAAGCCCGTTCACGAAGGAATAACATCCAAATCCATGGGGTTACAGAGGGAGAAGAAGGCGATAACCTGCAAGAATTCACAGGGAATTTTATAAAAACCGAACTCTCCCTCACGGACATCACGCTGGGCATACAATGCTGCCACCGGTCCCTCGGAGCCAAACTGCTGCCCGGCCCCAACCCCAGATCCATCGTGATACATTTTCTGGAGTATACCATGAAGGAACTTGTACTTCGTTCTGCGTGGGGTAAGAAAGTGATACAGCTGAAAGGAAAACGGGTGTTCTTTGATCAAGATTTCCCCAGTGATATCCTCGCTAAAACGTAAAGCATACAACACCATCAGGAAGATCTTAAAAAAGAAGAGACTTCACTTTCAGACTATGTACCCATCCAGACTTCGTGTGTTTTATGAGAACGGCCCGGTGATTTACAACAGTGACAGGACACGTATGATGACATGAGGAAGAGGAACATGTTTGAAGCGGTGGATAAACCAACGGAGGATGCCTCACAACCCAAACCGAGAGCCCACTCCCGGGAAGGAGCGAGCGGAATCCAGCGGTGGAACCGGGAAACGCGAACGAAACATATCCAGGAAAACCTCAAGGCCTTCAGGCGCAACGACAACACCCAGTAATCCTCTGGTCTGGAAATAGACATGTTTTCTCCAAGGGCGCTGCCATGTTGGATGAGAGACGAGGGGCAGCACCGAGAGGAGCCCCCTGGGATTCTAGGGACTCTCCTCACTACTCTGAGGCGGACTGCTACTTCACTCTTGGAAGTCATGAATGTTATGTGTATTTTTGTTGTTTTGTAGACACCCTCTTGTTCACCAGAGCACAATAGGTATTCCTTGTTTGTATATTAATGACAGAAGTTAAACAACAGTATAAGATAATTACTCTTAATGTTAACGGCTTACATAATCCTATTACAAGAAGCAAGGCTCTTACAAAGATGAAACAAGAAAAGCAAGATATAATCTTTTGGCAAGAAACACATCTTTCTACTGTTGAGCATGAAAAACTGTGTAAAATGGGGCATTTTTCTTCATATACCAAAAGCAGCTCTAGAGGAGCAGCAATTTTAATATCTAATAGACTGAATTTTCATTTCTCCTCACAAATTAAAGACAAAGAAGGACAATACATACTGGTCAAAGGATACATAGACCATAAAGAAGGCACCTTACTAAATATGTATAGACCACCCGGAAATAATAAACAACTCATTATGAAAATTTTTGACATGATTGCAACAGAATTATCAGGGATATTGATATGCAGGGAAGACTGGAATATTCACTTAAATCCTTTTCTGGACTCATCCAGCAAAATTACAAAAGCTCAGGAGGAAGTAAGATACATTAAAAGAATGCTTAAAGAATTAGGGTTGGTGGATGTATGGAGGAACGTACACCCTCAAAGTAAAAATACTCATTTTTCTCATTCTCATCAGATGCATTCAAGATTAGACTATTTTTTTTATACAAAATGTTGATAAATACAGAATAATAAATTGTGACATAGGGGTGAGGGATATATCGGATCATATATATCCGATATATCCCTCATAGTGTATCATATCATCTGTATATGATACACTTCATCATATATAGATGAAGTGTATATGACACTTCATCTGGATAATGATCGCAAAGAAACCCTGTGGAGGTTTAATAATAGTTTGTTAAATGATACTAAATTTAACAGCTTCGTAGAAAGAGAATTTAAAAACTATATGGACCACAACAACAAAGGGAATATTTCTCCCTGTATTTTATGGGACGCAGCAAAAACTGTTCTGAGAGGGAAGTTAATTATGTGGTCCTCCTATAAGAAAAAAGAAAGAGAAACTTTTGAAAGATCTTACTTTAAAATTAAAATCTTTAGAAATACAGCACATGGAAAATAACAATGACCACACACTATTACAAATAAAAGAAACAAGACAAGCTCTAAACTTTATACGTAGACCAAATAGAGAAAAAAAGCTAAATTTGTTAAACAGAATTATTATGAAAATGGACCCAAATCAAAGAAACTTCTTGCCTGGAGAATATATAAACAACAAACTGATAGATTTATACAGGAAATTAAAAATCCAATAGATAAAAAGACCATTCCTTAAGAGACATTAAAAATCTTTTGAATTATACTACACTCAGTTATACACAACAGCGTCATGCAGTTGACCCATCCTCGGTGAGAGCGTTTCTTGCCTCTCTGGATTTACCATCGATAGAAACAGATCAAAACAATAGGCTAACACAACAAATAACTGAGGAAGAGATTAACAAAACAATTTCAAAAATGAAAGTGAACAAGATGGCAGGTGAAGACGGCTACCCCGCAGAATGGTATAAACACTTTCGAAAACTATTCACTCCACTGCTTAATCATTGCTTTAACCATGTACTCTCTGGGGGAGAAACACCACCATCTTGGAGAAGAGCGGTGATCTCAGTGATTCCTAAACCGGATAAAGATAAAACAAGAGTGTGGTTCATATAGACCTATATCAGTTTTAAACATCGATTACAGGATATTTGCAACAATACTGGCTAAAAGGCTGGAATTTATAATCCCAGAAATTACAGACACAAATCAGACCGGTTTTGTTCACAAACCCATGACAATGTGAGACAGGTTCTTCACCTTAGATGGAATGAAAAACACAGAATCGATAGCTGTCAGTTTAGGTGCAGAAAAGGCATTTGACTTGGTCAGTTGGAAATATCTTTTATTTGGTTTTGGAAAGATTTGGCCTTAATAATCAAATTATAGGTTGTCTCCGGTCTCTGTATGCATCACCTTCTGCCAGGATTAAGATTAATGGGGATCTATCAGATAAAATATAATTAGGAAGAGGCTGTCGCCAAGGCTGCCCCCTCAGCCCCACATTGTTTGCGCTTTTTATTGAGCCTCTAGTGCAGGCCATCAGAGAACACAAGAATATTACGGGTGTGACCATTAAGGGCAAAGTGCACAAGATATGCCTCTATGCTGACGATGTGCTCGTAACTAACTAACCCGGAAGTCAGCCTACCTAATCTTTTTTCTTTACTTAAGACATTCGGCGCTTACTCGGGGTATAAATCGAATCTACTGAAAACACAAGTTCTCTCATTTAACTATCAACCGTCACCAAGAATTCAGGAAATGTCCAGGTTTAACTGGCACAATAGCTCTATAAAATATCTGGTAGTTAAAATCCCTGTAGAGTTATCCAATCTTTTGGAATGCAATTACACCCACTGACAACAGAGATTAAGGCGGATCTACAGCGTTGGTCTTTGCTACCCATGAATCTACATAATCGAATAGATATAATAAAAATGAACCTTTTACCAAGGATTCTTTACCTTTTTCAAGCTCTGCCTATAAAGGTACATGATAAACAATTCCGCGAATGGGATAGAATAATCTCAAATTTGATCTGTGCTAAACAAAAATCGAGGGTAAAATTCCAAACGTTACAACTATCAAGAGAAAGGGGCGGATGGGCTTTACCACAGGTAGAGGACCATTATAGAGCAGCACAGATGAGAGTGTTGGTTGGTTGGTGTGACCCAACATGTGAAGCGAAATGGAGGGAGATAGACCTGTCTTATAGTGACATACCTCTACAATCCTGTCTCGGAGATCATTTCCTTATTAAAAAACATATAGATTCTGACCTAACTCCCTTATGGCTAAAAGTACCGTTGGGCATATGGTATAAAATATTAAAGCAAGGAAAGTTTGAAAGCTCGAATATTAAGATGGCCAGCTTATGATAGAGATTTTCTCCCCACGAGAATGGATAAGAAATTTACACAGTGGTCACAAAAAGGCATAACAAGTTACTGGAAGATCACAAGCAATAGTGAATTAAAGAGTTTCAAACAACTTCAAGTTGACTATAACCTGGAAAAATGTGAATTTTTTTAGATATCTTCAGCTAAGACATCATTACAATAAAAGTATAAAACTTTTGGGGGAGGATGAGACAGGTATACTTAAAATCCTATTAGATTCAAGCAATGGAAGACCTCCTAAAAAAACAATATTCAAACTATACTCATGTCTACAAATGGAAAGAAAATGCAATACATTTTAAGGTTAAATGGGAAAAAGAAGCCAAAATCACGATAAATGATGATGTTTGGTTAAATATATGCAATTCTGTGATTCACACATCAAGTTCCGCCTGTGGAAGGAATTTTCCTGGAAATGCATGGTGCGTTTTTTTATTACACCTAACATTAAAAGCAAACATTGTGATGACGCTGAAAAGGCAAAATGCTGGAGGAACTGAGGGAATGTGTCTGCAGGACATTTTCATGTTTTTTGGGAATGTATTAAGATCGTACCCTATTGGGCAGAAGTGATAAAAGAAATCAATATTAAAATGGACTTAAATTTACATTGTGATTTTACTATGTTTTTCCTGGTAAATTTATCCCAAGAACTGAAGAAGTCTGATAGATATCCTCTGTTAATATTATTAGCAGCTGCTAAGAAAGCTATAATTCGCAGGTGGCTTGATGTGGAACCACCATCATGTTTGGACTTGAAGGACATAATTGTGGAAATTCACGCAATGAAGAGACTGACCTTTTCATTAAGAATTGCCACTTATAAATATAACAGATACTAGAAGAAATGGAACATTCATCGGAGCCTGACACCAACTGTATAATTAATGTAATTGCCTTTTCTTTTCTTTTTTTGTTTTTGTTGAGTACCACTCAACTGCCTCCTGTCAAACTAGTTGCTCTGAAATTTTTTTTAGAGGGGGGTCTAACTGTTCAATGTATGTGTGTGTACTTGGAAAACTACTAAAATGATAAAAATATATAAATGGGATGCAGGTAGGGAGTAGCTACATCTAAGCATGAATTTATATTTCAAGTTTAATAAATTTGACACTTTAATGTATCCATTTGTCATTCTATCTTGCAAAGCAGACCTGCGTAGATCATGAGGATTCTTTTCACACTGATAAATTAAAACAAAAATTATCATGAAAGCTTGTTTTGACAAAAATTTTAAATCACATCACGGCCCCAATAATCAGAATTAAATTGTGAGATAGGATTCCATTTCTATACTTGTTGTCCAGGTAAATATACCAATTCATCCGACGTGACCCACAGGCACCTCAATAAACATGTATCCCACTTACTTGATGATCAATAACAAAGGAACGGCCACAGCAGAACCCTCCAATGGAGGCCACAGCATTCTCCATATTAGCGCTGATCAGATCGATGTCATCAATCTGTGCAGAGTAAAAATGAGTCAGATTATTATTTAACTTCAGAATCAGTTTTATTCACCAAGTTATGTTTGTACATACAAACAAGGAATTTTATCCCAGATCACCTTTGCTCTCAAGGACATTTGAAATACAAGTATATAAAAACAAACAAATTTCAAAAAATATTTTTTGTCTTCTTATAGGTTGGCAGATGGATCAAAAGAAGAAGACAAGGCTGAATTAGAACATTGCATTGATCTGGGCTCTGACTGTTCAATGTTCAAATAAAAGTTTCAGCACTTTGTGTCCAAGATGTGTGGGGTCTGCAAAGATTTTGGCTGCCATTTTCCTCGCCTTGGTCCTATACTTTGGTTTAAAAAAAAAACAAAACGTGGAAATTTAGGATTTCCGTGGAAATGATCGAGACTACTGACTACTACTTCTCATAAGAAGAACACAATTTGGAATGCTGTGGATGAGAAAAGTAAGAAGCACTTTGATTTGGTGTAATTGAACAGGTAACATTGACAAAATAAAAAAATAAGAATACAAGTTTATTTAAGCTATTTTGTTTTATTAGATACGGTTATACTCACATTCACCCCAAAGTGTTCTGTGACACCTTTGCCATGTTCACCCAACACACCAAAAGACATGCTCTCCTCCAAAAAGATCCGCACCTTGTATCTATACTTGAGCTTGACCTGGGAAATTAGACAAATAGAGATCATAAAAACATTTCTGGTGCCTCACGTGCTTTGATTACATTCTTAATGTTTAGTTGTTGGCAATACCACATAGATGTACAATTCAGGCTATTAGTTGGATGGACAGGCTACAGCAGTATCTGAGTTGTAATGCCAGGAAAAAACTCAATCCGAAGATTTGAGTGCAGTTTTTCTTTCCTTACATTTTTTATCTTACAAGAGCAAGGTTCGCCAAAAAAAGTAGAACATACAACATCTTTAAAATTTTTATGTATATAAAACTGGCAAAAACTGGAGAATTGCCTGCACCAATCTGAGGTTTGCTTCTTTAGGCCCAGGCATCGAAGAGCTGCAAAGGCCTATTGTAATTGCAGGATTTCTTCTTATTTTTCTAATGTGCGCTGCATTTTGGAGGGTTTAACATATTCAAAAATTCACCAAAATTGTCCCAACTAAAATTTTTAGATAATAGTGGAATCACAAGTGCTTGTGGCCAAACTGCTCTATAGTGCCCCCTAACATGAGATAGGACAACCCACAGGTCGCAGAGATCTGAAATTCAGTATAGGTAGAGCCCCCCTAAATCAAGAAAAAAAGTATCTTGGAAGTGCTCCGTAAAATGTACAGAGATGCAGCGTTTTTGGGTCCAAGAGCGAATTTTGGCCATTTGTTACTTTTACACAACTCGAACTTTAACAAACTCCTCATAGGGAAGTTTGTTAACAGTCAAGGACATGATGCCGGTCCTCGAGGGCCGGCATCCTGGATGGTTTAATTCTTTCTCTGGTTTAACGCAGCTGGATCAAATGATGGCTCGTTAGAAGGCCTGAAAAAAACAATGACATGCTGGAAAGGTTGTTAGTACTACCGGGAGAGAAGTAAAACATGCAGGATGCCGGCCCTCAAAGACCGACTTTGGGCACCCCTGTCCTAGGGATTTCAAGTTACTGACTTCATTTTGGGTCAGGATGCAATTAAGGAATGGGGCATTAAAGGTTATCAAAAAAAAAAAAACCAAAAAGAAAACTGAGTTTTTGTATATGTTCAGCTGGCGTGGCCAAGAACTTACCGTACTCGCAAACAAAAATGCTACATAAAAAGGTAAATTGGTACCAAATGTGGCATGAGCATAGGAACCAGGGGGACAGGTTGGAAGTGTCCACCCCAATATTGGAGACAGTTGGATTTGTCCCACCCAATAATTTTACTACAGTTGCAAAATTTTTTATATCTTCTACTCGCGTGCTTTTATTTTGAAGGTGCAACACAGTGTAATGTCAGCGTGAGCAATGGCTTCACAACACATGATCTTACTCGACCACTTGACATGTGTCTTATATTACATTTTATTATATTATATTAGGTATTCAGGTGAATGGCAGTGCTAGAATAGTGATGCTGTTGGAGAACGGTGAAGAGACTGAAGAAGCTCAGGTGAAGTCTTCAATTAGTTTATTGAAATATGTATTAACCAGCTTTAATTTTTAAATAAACTAAACTATTTTATTATGAGAAGAGCAGGTCAGGGAAAACACAGGAGATCCAAGTGGAGCTTCAGGGTGTGAAGATATAAAAAAACTATATAAACTATAATAGAACCAGAAAGGAGAGCAGGTGGGGACTGATGTCAAGTTGATTTTTAATGTTTTTAATTTTTCAATATTATTTTGATTAGTCCTTATTCACTATTTATAAGGCTAATTGTTAGGAGACATGAAACGAAAAGGGCTTGAGGAGAGGTTTAAAAATAAATTAGTTAAAACTTTTGCTATAAGAAATGGGTTACCCAGTAAACAGAGTTGAGCTGTATATTCGTTGCTATTCGTTCTGGCGCTTGGGGTTTTTTCACGAGTTACTGCTCTATATGCTATAGGCTAACAGTTATTATTAAACCAAGATATCAGCAAAATCAATGGTACTCTTTATTACCACAACACATATGATATGTAGTGTAGTTAAGTTATTAACAGGGGTAGCATAGTTACTTTGAAAAAGTAACTTGATTACTAAACCCCAACAGGATTGCAGTCCAATATTTGGTGGGTGTGGCCTAATTCCTCCACAACGCCACCAAGAAATCTTAAAAAGAGAAAAAACAGCCCCAAGTCATGCTTTGACCAACAATCATGAATTTGGTACACATGTACATCTTCACAGGACCTAAAAAAATAAATAAATGAATAAAATCATGGAGCCATAGTCTAAATCCATCAGGAAGTCGGCCGTTTTGGATGAAAGCCGCCATTTTGTCTCTGTTAGACATGTTGTATGTGAACGAACTCCTCCTACAGCTTTTGAGATCCAGGCTTCAAAATCAGTCAGCAAAGTCTTGAGGCATAGGAGGTTGATAGTTATCAAAATCTTTTTAGAACATCAAAGCCTGAAGCCTGAAATCTGACCGTATGCCATGAAACATCAAGATGGAACAACTTCTCCACATAAGCTCCCAGCTTCATCAAACTCTTTTTGTGTCATCACAGACCAGAGTTCATCACATTCACATTGTCAAAAGGTGACATCACCTTAGTCCTGCCCCCTTTTAACAAGAAATCACCTGTTTTCCTACTGTTTTTCTTCTTTTTACTATATGGTTCATTCAGATTTCAACCTGTGTTTAATGAAATACAACAACATGATGGTAAATCATGGCAAATTCTAATCCCTTGCCGTTTGCATACGAAAGTCTCTAAATCAAACATGCATCTTCCAATTTGCACCAAACTTATGATTGATCTTTGTTAACCTCTAAAGAGCCCAATAGCATTAAATTGTAATTTGACTCCACCATAGCTATATCAACGTAATACATCAACCAATCTGCACCATATTTTTTGTGCACCATCAGACAGCACTGCTGAACATATAAATGTCTATCGCCTACTGGACAGGTGCGGGAACTGTGTGAGAATATTAACGGTGGTGAGTGGGTGGCGTTGGTGGACATCTTGCGGTTGCTATAAGGCCAGAGCGGCGCTGAGCTGCTAAGGCCTCCAACACTGCTTGCAACTTTAATTCATTTTATTTTGAGAGAATGTTTCTAAATGATGGATGAAGTCTCCTCATCCTAAAGTTGAATCGTTAAATGGTGTAGTTAAACTTCTGGTTCAAATGCTTTGTGTAACTCCTCTTTTCCAGTGCTTTTTATTTCTACTTATATTATCAAACAGCTAACAGAGATGGTACAGCATTCATAAACCCCACAGGTTGTTTAAAACAGTGTTTACAAGTCAAACTGATATTAGAAGATGTTCATTCACACAGGTTTGTTTTTATATTTTTTCTGTTTTAGTTAGCCAGTCCAACTGAAATTGGTCACACTGTCAGACAGTGCAAGAAGTAATGTCAATGCTAAGTAAACATTTGTCAGGAGTTAGATTAAGAAACCTATGGACCACACAACAATATTTTAACACAGCCTATAGGTCCAATAGTGCATTCTGTTTTTTGAGCAACAAGACCTAGTTTTGTTCTCAGAATAATTTCCATTTTACAAATAGCAATAGTTTTCAAACCAAGACTGACAAAATTTTGTGGATCTTGCCAAAGGACCCTTCCCTTCTGAAGCAGTGTTTCATTTAGGGATTTATTAAGTTTATATTACTTAAAATGTATTACTTGTGAACTTTACCAGCTCAGGGAGAGGACAAATATCTGCTGTATTGATGTACATTCCCTCAACCACAATGAACTTCCGCGTCACTCGAGCTTTACGAGGATTCTGTAACAAAAACATATTACAATTTTAAAATTGTGAAGGCAAAAAACTGCAGAATAAAAAATTTACAAAAACAGGTTTACATGTGTACATTCTGCAGCTCCAAAATTATTTGACAGCTGACAGCATAATATGACACTTAATAGTTAGACTGAAACTACCTAAACTGGTACTAACCTTCTGGTCCTCCAGCTCTTGTTCCTTTAGCAGCCTCTCCAGATCCTCCATGTCATTGTGTTTGAAGTATTTGATGAAGCTGCGGGATGCCTGAAGGCCTTTCTGGATGGAGAAACAGGCAGCTTCATCCCTGGACACCAAAAACAAAACCAACAATATGAGAGTTTAAATTGAAATAATAAGGAAACCACATTCACATTTTAAATGTCTCTTGGAATTAAGTAAACATGACTCACACAAAGATCATGTCCCCTCTTTTGGAGTAGGCTGGAATCGCACTAGCCATAGTTGCAAAGCCATATGAATAGATAATGGCCTCCTCTGTTTTCATAAATTTGGCAAGGCGATTCTCCAGTTCTAAATGGACATCTGGGGAAAAGGGTGATATGGAACAGGAAGATCCAGGGAAGCAGTGAAAGGAACAACACTGAGTAGATCAGATCAGGAAAACTACTTCAAACATCTACAAATGTTTGAAAGGGACAAAATAAAAAGGATTGGACAATAATATCAGCCTAACCATCAGAAGTAGACTGCCACAGACATAGTGTACCCATTGTAAATCAAGACATTCTAACACTAATCTGAAAATGAGCAGTACTGTTGATATACAGAAATGTCTTGATGTAAAATACAGCTGTACCTAGTTTTAGATCAGAAATTGAAAATGTTTCAGTTTTGTTCAGAAGAAATAAAATTCCCCATCAATACAGATAATGAAATATTTAATTATGGAATAGAAGTTGTGAAGTTGTCAGACATCGGCCTTGAAGATATTTTATACATTTGCTCAATTGCTCTCTCAATCTTGAAAATTTACTAACAAAAGTATTACCTGTGCTAGTGGTGAAGGTTCTTTAGGTAATTTGCAGGAAAATTATTTCTAGTGCAGATTTTTTGTCTAATCATTAAAAATAATGGCAGCAATGGATATAAACAGTTTCATGAGATATATTATTTATAATTCAGCCATGGTGCTAGCGCTTATCCATTATCCATCAGAGGACATGTCAGCGTCTTATTCATGTGTTGGAGCAACAAGCCTCTCATATTTGGAAGTGGTTACATATGCAGCGTTTTGGGAAAATTGTACTTCATGATTTTACAAAAGAACAATGGATTCAGCATGTTCCAATGACGCACAACTTTTTATGAACTGCGTGATGCTGGGAGAGTTCTGTAGGAGCCAGTGTCACATAGTCGGAAAAAAAAACAAATAAAACATGAAGATTAGTCCATGTTGTCTTCTTCATGGCTCTCGCTAACATCTGGATGTTGGTCCCATGACTTGTGCACTTTCAATTGCCTTGTAAGCACTTTGAATTGCTTTGTTGCTGAAATTGTGCTATATAAATAAAATTACCTTACCTTGTGATGCAAAAAAAGTGGTTCTATTGCAGTATCTATTTTGATATGACTGAAAAGCATTGAAAACTGTTTTCGATGCTTTTTAATCGAAAACAGTATATTTGTTTTTGTAGTTTCAAACTGTGTAGTTACTTCTCCAGAAGACTAAAGACAACAAGCAGCACTGTTCACTTACCAAATGTTCCATAAAAGCCTCTTGGACCACATGTGCCAACACCGTATTTTTTTAGTGACATCAAAGCCTTTTCCTGTTATTCGCAAACAAAACAATGAAAAATATTAATTTTAAATCCAAACTAATACAAGTGAATCCAAAATATTTTAATTACCTTTACACGCTCATTGTCAAGGAGTCCCAAAAAGTTAAAAGAGGCAAAATTAATGCACTCTTTTCCATTGACTATGATTTTATGGCTGGGTGGTCTAAAAATGAAAAACAAGTCACATACGTAAGACACAACCAACTTGAAGTACAGACAACCCACAGTACAAGACTTTTTCAGACCTAAAGATGTTGTGCAATGTCACTTCTCCTTTAATTCAGGCTCTATATGCCTGAAGCATGTGGAACAGTAGTAGAAGGCCCTTTCAGAAGGCTCACCGATAACCATTTGGTTTTCAATCAACCACCACCCCCCGTATCACTGTAATTCACATCCTACAAGTTGGGAATATCCTGGGCTTGTGTGTTTATTCATATATTGTGCACAATTCAGAGAGCTCATAAAACAATCAGTAATGAAGCCAGTCTGGATGCCAAACTCACAAAGCTCCCCAAGCTCCCCCCGAGCCAATGACAAGGTGTAAGTTTTTATACAATAAGGAATGAAAAACAAGGGGCAAGACGGTCTGGTCTGATTCAGCTGTGGAAAACAACCTTCCAACCTCGTACACATAACCCAAATAGTTCTTTTGGTGAGAGTTCACAAACATTTCATATGACATGGCTAGCAGATGTGACCTTATTGTAATCTTTTCCATGACAATTTGGTGCCGTGACCCGGATCCCTCGACTGGACATCCGAGGATGTCGACGAACAGCGTTAAGGCACCAACCTGGACTAAAAACCAGCCTCAAACCTTGTGTGTGATTTAAGACAGAAGAGGGCTGTTGGTTGGCTCCACGGCTCCAGCGCAGGGATCAACGAACTCAAAACCACTGTTATCAGGTGGGATTCTCACTCAGGCTACTAAATTAAATTTTACAAATTCTAAATTATAACATAGTAAGTATCCGATAAACCTTTCACCCTGGGGAATAGAGATTGGCGTTATTCTGAGTTAAAGTCCCAGAAAGAAGAAGATAAAAAATTAATTAATTAATTAAAATAAAAATAGTAATAATAATAATAATAATGACAAATTGTTTGGTTTTCTCAGTCCCAGACTGAGAAAAAGGGAACCACGGGTTTCTAGGTTGCAGTCCTAGTGAAGTCCTTATCGGCACATAATTTTTTCCTACAAAGTGAATTAGAAGCAGGAATAAGAGTACAGAATAAAAAATGCTGAACATAAATCTTTGGTGGGTAAATTACAGGCCTAAATATCGTTAAACATTTTCTTTTGTATTTGAATAAACAAATGATTTCATATCTTAGAAGGATCAATCAATTAATACATTTTATTTACAAAGAACCCTTTCTTATTAAAAGCAGCTTGAAGAGTGTACAAACAATTACAGTGGTCCTCAGGTTTCTCTGACAAACCGCTCCACAAATGAGAGTTATAATACTGGACGGATAATAAATGACTAAAACTATATGATCATGCAAAAGGTTAACATAATATTTATACGTACGTATGTATAGAAAAACAAGGGGCAAGACGGTCTGGCCTGATTCAGCTGTGGAAAACAGGCCAACCTCCTACACGTAACCCAAATAGTTCTTTTGGTGAGCGTTCACAAACATTTCATATGACATGACTAGCAGATGTGACCTTATTGTAATCTTTTCCATGACAGTGTAACTTCAGGACATGGTAGTTATGGTCTTTGACCCTGTACTTTCTGCCTCCAGTTTGACAGTTATTGTAGGGCTGATGTGAGCTTACACATATAGTGGATAATAATGCACAGTATGTGCATTGTTATGTGAAAGGTAAATAATGCATTTTGTGGCTAAACTGTCAAGCTCTAAGGCCAAATGCAAAAAAATCAGAACCATCCCTTGAAATGATAAGACATACAAGGGTCTTTGCTCTGTCTAAGAGTGGTGGGACGCAACATTTAAAGGAGACTAAGAAGTCCCAACATTGTTTCCAAAACATAATCATGAAATCACTTTTGCTACATTAATAGCTGATTTATGTCCAATGTGTGATAAGCACAAAACATGAAGCACACTTTTAAGGGTAAAACAACACTTCCAAATCAGAAACTGCCAAAAAAGTTAAATTCAATGTGCAACATAATATATCTTGACTGACACATATGGGAATGTTTTTTGTTTAATTATGTGAAATTGCAGAAGAAAGAAAAAGGATAAAACATTGTTTTACCCTGAAACAATGTTGTATTTAAGGGAAGGATGGTCTTTTGAAATTAGAGGGACAAGAAGATCTGGCTGCCATTCTTCTATCAGGTCCTCTTTTTCCTGTAACAGAAATCCAGGTAATAACTGTTTGGTGGAGTACAACTTCAGAAACTTTAGTAATCTGGCTTTTACTGTACTATGCTCACCCTTTCTGTCAGTTTGTAAGTCTCATGAAGTTTGTAGGTCTTGGAGAATAAAAGTCTGATTATCCATAATATTAAGATGCCCTCCAGAATTAAGTGATATGCAGGAGCCTAGGGAAGACCAGCACAAAGATTAATTTACTGATCAAAGATGATCAATTCAAAGATTTAAAGTTTACAAATCAGTGGATTCAGAAAACACAATACATAGTCAAAGAATCCTGAACAATGGAGCAAGAGCTTCCCTATTTTTAAAAGTGCATGTTAAATAGTTAGAATCCAGATTTTTTTTTATTTAATTTTAACAGCAGATTCCACCATGTAAAACACAATAAAACCAAATTGGAAAAGGTATGCCTGGAAAACCCGAGTCTGTCCTTTCTGCTTTCTAAGCAATGGAGCAGCCAGAGGCTGATAATCTTGATATAAATACGTCCCAGACATATTTTATTCACCACAAAGCAAACCCAAATGAGCATAAAAGGAACATTTACTTAGGATTTTGAGGAGTTTAGACAGACATGCATTTTGAGAATATTTCTGACATACAAGGGTCTTTGCTCACTTTTGTAGAAACAGTCAAGAATGGTGTTCGTATCCTTGTTTTGTTCCCAAGTAAATATATTTTAAGAAGGAAAGCAGCATATCACATTAAATACTGAGTTTTATATAATTATTTAACTCCCCTGCGCTTAACTACACTTCATCAAGAATAGCTACATCGAAAAAGATAAGTAGAGATTAAAGCTGCAAGTAGCATTGGCAGCCGTCGCAGCTCAGTGCCGTTCCAGCCTCATGACGACTGCCAACCATAAAAGCTCCAGCAACACCACCCACTAGCTGTCGTCTGTCGTCACTGATCTTGTGCAGTTCCCTCACCGGTCCATTCCAGGGGTGTCAAACTGCAGTCCTCAAAGGCCACTGTCCTGCAGTTTTTAGGTGTGCCACAACACTGGAATGAAAGAGCTTTATTTCCTCCTTCGTGAGTAGACAAGCTCTCCAGAGCCTTGCTAATGACCTAATTATTGTATTCAGGAGGTGCAGCAGAGGCACATCTAAAGGTTTAAAGGCAGTGGCCCTCCAAGACTGGAGTTTGACACCTGTGCGATTAGGCACTGCACATCACTATCGAGGAGGCGCTGTGGAGGAATTAAGCCATACCTAATCTGTCCATTTTAATGGAAAGAAAACCATTTTATAAATCTGTCCATTTTAATGGACAGTTGATCATAATAATAATAATTTGTGAACTTACTGTATAGGCCAGTAAATAATGTCAGAGTTTAAAACAACTATTTTTCATAGTTCTGCCAACACTTCACTACAATCTGTGTGTATTCATATTAATATTGAACCCTCAAATAGCCAGGATCACACTGGTCACAGATTATGATGGTCAGTGTGATCCTGGCTACACTGGGATCACACTTAAGTTTTAGTTTTATTTTAAGTGTGATATGACTGTAATGAAGAGGTGGCAGAAACCGTGTTAAAAACTACCAGAGCACTTAAGAGTCATTTCTTAATCGCTTAATGGTTTATTAAACGGTCGCAGTTGGTTTACATATTTTAACGACAGCACATAGGCATTCAGGACTATTGTCCGTCAGTTTTCAGAGTCAAATACAATACATTATATTTTCTCCGTCAATGTGATGGGAATAAAGGATCCGTGAAGTTTACAATCCCAGATTTATCATTATTTACGCAGTTTACGTAAATCCTCTTCCTGCTGATATTCAAGACATACTTGCGTTCTAGCGCTCCCTGCGGTCACAGAAAATGATGAGTCACAGATACCTATTTGTACCCCCCGCTTTCACGTTAGTTGCTCTCCCAGGTCTTACTGTATGTATACAATTCCCTTCCCCCGCTATTACGTTAGTCCCCCGGTCCTATCGCGTTACTCTATGTTTTCCGGGGTACGAAGATTCAGGCCTACTCAGTTAACAAATTAGAACGCGTCAAAAATATTTTAAACTGGAAGATGCGAATTAAATATCATAAATCTGTATGTGCATGTCATAAATTCTACCCCACAGGCTGGTTTAAAAGACAAACATTACCTCATAAAAAGCTTGTACCATTTCTACCAACACCCATTGCTGCCCGGAAGCCATATTCCGCTTCTGCTAATGTTTCTTCTTCTTCTTTGGCAATAGACCTAATTGAGTTTCATTACTGCCACCCTCTGGTTCACAGTTATATTACAAACTCACCGACACAGACGCGATGATTTTGGCAAACCTATAGTGTAGTTTCTAAGACTCCAGTTGTTTTAAATTATTATTATTATTATTATTATTATTATTATTATTATTATTATTATTATTAGTAGTAGTAGTAGTAGTAGTAGTAGTAGTAGTAGTAGTATTATTAGTATTATTATTGAAAATGTACATAATAATTGAAAAAACTTAAATAATCCTTAAGTAATTCTAAAATATTAACTGGGATGTCCAACAAGCTATCTAACTTCTTGAATGTGTTTCTTTCATTTTCCAATTTCCTGACCTCTATGAGCAGTCAATATCCTTCTGTCTATTCTGCTTTACATCAATTAGATTAGACTAATCTTTATGCTTTCCCACAACAACAAAAAAAAACTGTCAGAAAATAAAATAAAAAATCTGACATTTTCTTAGAACACATTTTTCAGGTATTGAATTTTTTGCTGTTCTTGAATACTTTTTAGATATAAATTTCTAAATCTGGATGAACAAAAATCTATGGAACAATATCAGAAAATGAGACAGCTAAGTAGAACTACCAGCAAATCTGTACATTCAGCTCCTGTATTTCCCAGACAAACAGGAGACGTTTTACAGAGTTCCCAACTGTTTTTGCTGTATGAGACTGATTGTGTTCTTGTACAGAGGAGTGCCATTATAACAACAATTAAATTGGGGCCTGACTGTGGAGGTGCTGTTACAATTTCTTGAAAATATATCTGACCCATCAAAAGCATTACAATTTTATAGGCTTGCAACTGCCTTGCTTTCTTTGGACTAACACAGTACACAATATTCTATTTATATACTCGTGAATTTTGCATGCAACAGTCCGCACACTGTATGCAAATAGGTTGCTTACCTTTCTATTATTAGTTTTAGCTTACTGAAAGGTCTCTCCCTACCAGGAACAGTCAACACCAACTTGTGAAATACACATAAGGTAATCCAGACTTCTCAAAAAATGCTACATAGTTGCGTTTTGTTCAAGCTGCAATATTTAAGTTTAATTTTTAAAAAATGTGTTTTTTTCCCATATCTGTTAAAGCTGTCACCATTTTGTGACAGTGTATGAGTCAGATAATCTGTGAAACGATCAATATCTTCCACCTCCTCCCTGAGCTGCTACTGCTGTCTAAAGTAATGCACTGTTCCAACTGAAAACAACCAATCAGAACCAGAAGGAGGGTCTTGGTGCTGTCAATCAACCGCATTCACTCACTGATAAATGTGCTAATGGACTAAGCTCCGCCCACAACCGACCTAGAAAATCCCATGTGTCTCATAAACAAAGCCTTGCGGCTCTTTGTTTCTATGGGCTCTTCGTTTCTACCTAGAAATGAAGAGCCCATAGGTACTTCCACTTGGACTGGTTTTCTGCAGAGTATTTCTGAGTCGATTATTGCATCATATCAGCTACAACAATGAACAGAGGAAGTAACAAGTTCATGTCATCTTTTTTGGATGACATGAAGGTGTTTGAGCCACGCAATGCCTCCAACATTATGCATGTCACAGTAAAATGCTTTCGGTCGATGAGGAAATCGGCAGACCTTCACACCCTCAGCATCAGTATAGATAACAATCATCAATATATATATTTCATCAACATATATCTCTTTCGTGCAGGCCTTCCTTTGTGCACTCAGACTCCTTCTGCTGGTGTCGGATAAGGATGGGAGGCTATTGGCCCATTGCTGCAGACAAAATGCTAACAAATAAATAAATTGTAATATGTATATTTTTTTGAATGCAATACATAGTTATCATAGGTACTGAAACAGTTGGTGAAACAGTATTCCACTCAATTAAATCTACGTGTTCCATTCATCAGACTACAAGATGCACAACACTACTGAAGCTGGAAAGCAGAGTTTCAAATGGAAGAACAATCACTCAAAATTTCCCCATTCACTAAACAGAAAGAAAGAAAAGCAATAATACTTACACCAGCACACACTCCTTTGTTCTTGTTGATCCTATGAAGGTTGAGCTGCTCATGCGGTTGTGAACAAGCTTTGATCTAAGCAAGGTGTTCTGTTTCTGATTTTGGAAATCTGTGAATTTTACTACCACAAATACAATCAGGATTCCTGACATCACCAGTACAGATACTCACTGGCAATGGAGAACCATTCTTTTTGATTGTTGATGCAGATTGCCAGTCTGCTAGTCCACAATGTAGTCTGGTATCACATTAGCATGTGTTTACTAATGCATGTACATCAGGGCAATTCTAGGATTTGACAATTAGGGGAGCTTAGCCCCAAGCAGGGCTAAGACACATGAGAAGATATTCGCTTGTGCGTTTTCCAACTCTAACTGCTTATTTGCATACATTCACAAACAAAATTAAGAGACATGTCAGTAACTCATAGAATAAAAGAACAATGTTCATTTTACTCAAACATATACTTATAATGAGTAAAATCAGAGAACCTTCATTGTTTCCACAGCTGTATGTACTCAGTTTGAAACAGAATCTCAAGACTACATCATATCTGCCAACATCTGCTAACATTAATGAGATACATGCAGCTCTGGAGTGTCACAGTCCTAGTGGGGTCTGCTGCCTCAGAAATTAAAATAAAATCTACTCAAAACTATGCATTTCCAGTCATTTGAAGAACATTTTACTAAAACCAGTTTATTATCAAAGTAGAAGTTCAGGTAAATGACTCATGAAAACTAGTTATTTTTTACAATTAAAGCATAATTAAATACTCTACATTGAAACCAAAGAACAAAATCTGTTTTCAGGCCCAAGCATTTTTTAACAATTAGAACGCTTTCCTACAATTAACTACAGTAAAATAATCCTTTTAATCATCAATATGAAGTACAGTAGGATAAATTGTGAGTCGCGTATTTCACTGTCTTTGAATGTGACGCTGCAGCCTGACTCCACTTTGCAGTGTCTTTTTCTTCTGAAGCCTGTGATTATCTGTAGTTGTTGTTGCTCGTTTTTCTTCTGGGCAAAAATATTTGCCAAAATTTTCCAAGCTGTCTTATGTATATTTAAATACCGTAACGTTATTTACGCACAGGTAGAGAAGAAGCGTGAAGACTGTTTAGCCGATCAGGACGCAGAACACAAAGCACTGTGAAAAAAACTACACAAAAAAATCAATAAAAATTCACCTTTCACAGCCTCGAAGCAGCGAGGCTGTGAAAGGTGAACCGCGTTACAGCGAGGGTTCACTGTATGGAGGAAACTTGGCTTAAACCAAATCTTGATTTTGTTCTAAAATGATATGAAAGCGACAGAAGAGACAGAGAGGGAGGATCTGGAGGAGGGTGTATAACATTCATAAAACAGGGAATTCAATTTAGACTATCGGCTAAAGAAAGAGAGTTAGAATATATTGTTATTGAAATTTGGACAGTAAATGGGCAATTTAAAATAATCAACTTCTATAATCAATGTAAAAGACTTTCAATAGATTTAATGGAAGAACTTGGTGTTTATTTAGATGGTAAAGTTATTTGGTGTGGGGACTTTAATGTTCATAGCTCATTATGGAGTCATCATAATGATCAAAATTGGGTATGTCTAAATGATAGAAGTGGAACCAAAATTAATTTTAGAGATAAGTCAGCAATTGATTTAAGATTAGTTTCAAATTCCAGGTATGGCAAGTACTCAATAAAACAACCATAGGAAGTGATCATTATCCTATTATGGCTGAAATAAAGTTAAATATAGAGAGGTATTATATAAAAGGAATAGAGAAATTATGTTTTAGGTCTGCAGATTGGGAAACATCTAGGAACAGTAGTGAAATAAAAATGTTAAACGTGAATATGAATAGTAGTATTGATTTAAATTTTTCTATGTGTAATGCCATCTTAGAAGCAGCTAATCAGGCTATAAGAAAGAAAGGCAGGGGGAACGTAAAGAAGATTGGTGTCCTACTGGACATCAGAGGTACTGAAGTTATCAAGAAACAAAATAAAACATTCAAATTATTAAAAAGAAATCACAATTTTTGGAATTTTAATGAATACAAGAAATTGCAAGCAAATGTAAGAAGAATTATTAAAAAATTATTTAAAAAAGAGATTATTGGAGAGTTATGTAATTCAGTAGAGAGGGAGACAGATATTTCTAAGGTCTGGGCAACAATTAAAAGGATGAATGTGATGAATGAGTGAGTGGATATCCAATATTAAATAATGGAGAAATAACAGCAGTTACTGACAAAGACAAGGCAAAAATGTTGGTAAATGCTTTTGTTAAAATTTATAGTTCTGAAAATGTTAGTGAAGAAGAAAAAAAGGAAGAGAAAAGACAATTTTAGAGAACAAAAATTTATTACAGCAAATGGGAGATACAAATGATCCATTCAATATGTTGTTTACAATAACAAAACTGAATATAGGGCACTTAAAAGATATAAGTTATCAGCTTCAGGAAAAGATCAAATTTGTTATGTTACGGTAAGTAATTTAAGTGTATCTTCTAAAAATATTTTATTAGAAATGTATAACTGGATATGGAAGGATGGGGTTTTGCCAAAGAGTTGGAAGGAAGCAGTGATTATTGCAATCCGAAAACCAGGGGAAGATGAGTCAAAACCAGAAATGCATTGCCGATCACGTTAACATCCAACTTATGTAAAATAATGTAGAGAATGATAATTGAAAGATATGAAAAATGAGGGACTTATATCCTCTTATCACAGTGGTTTCAGGAGAGGGACAGGTACAATGGATCCAGTTTTATGTTTAGAGCATGAAACTAGAAAGGCTCAAGTGAATAAAGAGTGTTGTGGCAGTATTTCTTGTTATTGAGAGAGCATATATGATGTGGAGGGAAAGGTTATCAATTAAAATGATAAGAATGGAAATAAATGGTCATATGTTTAGATGGATTTTAAAAATTCGAGAAGAAAGACAAATACAAGTGAGGATAGGGAAGGATTATTCTGAGAGTTTGAATATAGATAATGGGACACCACAGGGAAGTATAGTAAGTCCATTATTATTTTCAGTGCTGGTTAATGATATGTTTAAAGAAGTAGAGGGTGGAATGGGACTTCACTTTTTGCTGATGATGGAGCAATGTGGAAAAGAGGAAGAAATTTAGACTTTATTGTAAAGAAGCTTCAGGAAGCAATTTCAGCTGTAGAAAAATGGTCATATAAATGGGGTTTTAAACTTTCTGGAGAGAAAACTAACATAATGTTTTTTTACAAGGAAAAGAGTTGACAAAAAATTAACTTAAAATTATATGGTCAGGATTTGTAAAGAGTTAAACAATTTAAATTTCTTGGGATGTGATTTGATGAAAGAATGACATGGGGTGTGCACATTAAGAAAATAAGAGATACATGTAGGAAGGTATTAAATACAATGAGGTGTTTAGTTGGAACAGAGTGGAGAGCTGATAGAAATTCATTAAAAGCAATTTATACTGAGTTAATTAGGTCAATCTTGGATGTATAATTTATGACTCAGCAGCAGATACAAATCTCCATATTTTCCAACATCAGGGTTTAATGATATAAACTGGTGCTGTTAAAACATCTTCAACAGCAGCATTACAGGTTGAAATGGGAGAAATGCCTCTTAAAGTTAGAAGGGATCAATTATCGTTAAGAAATTATCACCCAACATTAGAGGTGCTTAAACCTGGATGGGAAAAGGAACGGAAACAATTAAAGAGCTTTGGATGGATAATAAACTTTAAAGTTAATAAAATTCATTTAAATCAGTTAGATATATCTCAGATGGTTCCATTACCTGCAGCACCACCATGGATACTTCCTGATGCTGAAGTGGATTTTTCATTATTAGAAAATAAGAACAAAGATAAATTTCACATTATGAATAAATACATAATAGAAGAATACTTAAATAAATCTTATAACTATATACAAATATACACAAATGCATCCAAAATACAACTAATAAGGCAGGGTTAGTATTTATTGTGCCACAGTTTCAAATTAAGGTAAGGAAAAGGATTAGTGATGGAGTCTTGGGGTATACAGGAGAAATGATTGCTTTGCTTTTAGGAGTTAAATGGGTGGAAGAGGTAAGACCAATAAAATCAATCATTTGCTCAAATTCTAGTTCTTCATTAGTCAGTTTGCAAAATAATCGGTCAGACAGTAGACCAGATATATTAATTGAAATACAACATACAGAATCAATATGATTGGGCTAACAGTAAATTTTGTATGGGTTCCAGCACATCACAGGATTAAGTGGAATTAAATGGCAGACAGAATGGCTAAGGAGAATACCAATCAGGTATGGATAGATATGAATGTTAGTTCTAGTATAACAGAAATAAAGGGTATAATTAAACAAAAAACAATAGAGAGCTGGCAAAAGTTATGGGTAGAAGAAAAGAAAGGTGGTTTTATAAAATCTAAAAGAGAATTGGACAAATGAGAATAACAGAAAGAAACAGGAGAGAAAATATAATTATTTCACAACTTAGAATCAGACACACTTGATTGAATAGATCACTATTTTTGATAGGGAAACATCAGACAGGGAAATGTGACTGTGGGGAAGATGAGACAGTGGAATCAAATAATTTTGAGTTGTAGGAATTATTTGATTCAGAGAAACAAGTTAATTAGGAATCTTAGTAATATGAAAATGACATTTGATATTGTTGATTTACTGCAAAAGGGCTCGGGAGGCAGATAATATCAGGCTATATTTGATTTTTTTTTAAAAGGAGTGAGTTGCATAATTAGATATAGTTGTTTTTTTGTAACGTGGTCCTTACTCCTTACCAGTTGGTGGCGGTAATGCTCATCTAACGTTTTTGCCAAGCGCCAATGAATTTCAAGAAGAAGAAGAAATAACGTCGCGATACTCCATTGGCCAGCATGATGATACGTAATATTTTCAACAATCCGCCATGTTAGAAAGCCAACCCCTTCTTTCATTCGGTCAGGAAGAGACTGCATATACTTTAAAGAAAGAAAAGGCAGTTTAGAGGTTGAATCTGACCCAACACACATTTACAGACGGCATATTTGTTTTGCCAGAGTTCTTTAACGCTAACAGTGACTTAGCCGCTCTCCACAATGGCGACTGGAACTCCCACAGCTCATAGAGGCACGTGCGGCGGCAGCGCCACACCACTAAGTCCGACCAGAATAACCAGGATGCAAGAAAAACAACAGCTCAGAGACCTCAACGACCGCCTTGCTGTTTACATCGATAAAGTTCGTAGTTTAGAGTCTGAGAATGACGTACTTCACCTCCAGATTAGCGAAAAAGAGGAAACAAGGAGTCGGGAACTCGGTGGACTGAAAGCATTGTATGAGGCGGAGCTAGCCGACGCCAGGAGGAGTTTGGATGACTCCTCGAAGGAGCGGGCCTGGCTGCAGATTGAGTTGGGAAAGGTCAAGTCCGATCATGAACATCTTCAACAGAAGTAAGCTTTGAATTCATGCTGTCACTCTGTGTAACACTTAAGGCAATTCTGCAAATGCTTCACAAAACGCATTACTCAAACTTTCGGAAGTCTGGGCGTTACATTTGATGTTTGCGCTGGGATTCACCCCATGATAAAATTGGTTTAGATTTGATTGACTTTCAGTTAAAATCCGGGAGCTAACTTCAGCTTCATGCTATGGCGGACGCAAACTAAATCACCGTTGTGAAGTTAGTTTTAAGTTGAATATTGGATTTTCGCGCTCCGAGGATTAAGCGGTGTCTCGCTGAAAGGTGATCCAAGTCATGAACGCTAATTTCAGCCATCCGTTCCCGACCGTTCTACCCTCAAACGCTTGGATATTCACTTAGGGCCGTCAACAAATTAAGTAATTTTAATATTAACAAAATATATTTTTCTTTAATAACTTTTAAATCCTTTTACCCAATAACTCAAAAATAATTTTGAAATTGTTCTAATATACTGGACAGATGAGGAACACTAATTTTTGCCTCCTTTTAATCTTTTTGTATTTTTTTTCTGTAATTGTATATTAAATACAAGAGAGGTTTTTAACATCTCTATCATGTTACCCACTGATAAATAATTAAAATGCGTGTGTCTCATTTCTCCAGTCTATTAAAACAATTTCACACTGATTTTGAGTCAATGTGTCACATAACTTGGAAGCTATTGAAGAAAAATCATAATTTGTGACTACAAAAATCCTGAAAAATATAAAAAGGGTTCAATTTTATTTTTTTAAAAGTGTGCCTAATCCATACAGTCTAATAAAACAATTACATATTGATTTTGAATCAATGGGTCACATGACTTGGAAGCTATAGAAGGAAAAATCATATATTTTGACTAAAATAGAAATGAAAAAAAATTAGAAAGGGTCAATATAGAAAAACAATGTGTGCCTCATCTATCCAGTGTAGTAGAACAATTTCACATTGAGTTTGAGTCATTGGGTCACATGACTTGAAAGCTGTTGAAGAAAAATATATATTTAACAGTAAAATTTGAAATATTGAAAATGACTTAAATTGAATAGAAATTAGTTTGCCTCATTTAATAGCATGAATTACAATTTTTTGTGTCAGTTAGTGTCAAGGCAAGCCATCTTTATATTTGTTTTTCAGGAGTGTTTGGCTTGGAAATGTATTGATGGTCCTTAAGTGAACCTCCAAGCATTTGAGGGGAGAGGGTTGAGAACAGCTGGCCGAAATTAATATTCATGAATCAGATCAACCTTGAGCTAGACACCGCTTACTCCACAGAGCGCAAATTTCCAACTCAGAACTAACTTCACTGCGGTAATTAACTTTAGATAGCTATTGGTACTCTATCATAAAAAGAACAGTTTTACAGAAAGTTGCTCTGAAATGTCTTTTGTAGCAGTAAGCACATTCTATTTGATATGCATTTTTTTGTACAACACTCACTTATTAAATTAGTGTTAACATAAATCAGTTTGTTGCTTGATATTGTCTTAAATCTGATCGCAGGAACTGTCACACTGCAGCTGTTGCTAGCAGTACATTTTAACTTTATTGTCCAACAAATGTGGCTCATGCTTAAATTCTGATTTCAAGAATGGTGGGTTTACTTTGTTCTGGGTGACTTGGATTGCTTTCCCCCTAAATAAATGACAATCTTTTGAAAACTGTTTCTGTGTTTAGGGTTTATAATTTTGTAATATTTTGTAGAGTGACACAAATCTGCAATGTATACTGCACTGCTTCTTCCAGTGCAGTATACAGAAGGGTTGTTTGCAGTTACCATATGTTGGGTCTTATTCTGGTCCTGACCTGTTAGGGTTCCTGTTTCCTCCACTGTTCACAGTGGGATTTAATTTTGGTTCACTGAAACCAAAATGTAAGGGCATGTAAGGGCATGTAAGGGTACAGAGATTTCAGGGGCTCTGGGGGAGTCATCCAGCAGCCTACCATGTTTTTGAGTTAATAAAAGGCTTGAAGTTGACCTTTAATATCACAAATATTAAAGGTGACATTTTAGATTTAGACTTAGTTTATTGTCATTGCTCAAAGAAACAAGTAAATTTGACAATGAAATATCATCGCTTGGCCACCGGCGCACACACAGAAACACAAGTGTGCCTTTAATTACATATAAACAAATAGTAATGTGTTAAATATATATATAACTTAATATTTTCAAGCAGTCTTAGACAGTTTTAGTGATGGATTGTTGAGCAGTCTGATGGCCAGTGGGAGACAGCTATTTCTGAGTCTGGCTGTTCTTCAGTGGATCCTACGGAATCTCCTGCCAGATGCCAACCGGATGAACAGACCATGGAGGGGATGGGTGGAGTCAGAGAGGATCTGGACTGCTCTGGCTAAGCAGCATCTGTGTGCAATGGTATGGATAGTGGGGAGTGGAGACCCAATGATCCTCTCCGCTGTCTTCACCACTCTTCGCAAGGACTTCCAGTCTGAGGCTTTGCAGATCCCAGACCAGATGGAGATACTGCTGGTCAGCAGGCTCTCAATGGTTCCTCTGTAGAAGGATGGGAGGTGGGAGGGAAGCCCTTCTTATTCATCTCAGAAAGTGTAGACGCTGCTGTGCCTTTTTAACAATACCTAAACTCCAAATATAAAGTCTTAAAAAAGGCAAACAAACAAAACAAAAAAAAATAACAGATGAAATTAATATCATTTATTGGCACTTCTGTGTAATCCAAATAAGCATTTGGATTAAACAGAAACCGAAAGGTGGGCTTTCGGCTGTTGGCGAAAGCCCACCACTAATATTTTGAACACATAATTCAAATATATTAATGTAACATTTGTTTATTGAAATATCAATACTGCTAAATTTGATTTAATGGTTGCAGCATACATAAATTAAACCATTTTAAATTTAATATTTAAATTTAAGAAGCTGGTAAGTTTTCTTCATAACAGTTCAAAGAACAATCGTCATAGATTTGTTTTGTTACCATAGCTACAATCTGATGCTGTGAGTTAATCTTTGAGTTTTGAGCTCTGTTTGTTCACAAATAAATCTTGGTAAACTTCAATCATCGTCTCTGCTGGGTACAGAGGAACAAACGGGACATTTCAATTTATATGGCTTCAGTACCTCTTCCAGTTTGTGTCTTTTGAGTTTTTAATAAGCACCACAGAAACTGTCTTGGTTGCCTGAGCTTTATGGGATGCATTTTTCAAATCTCTGTGCGGCCATGCACATTAACTCTGCCTGACTGAGTGGACAAAGCATTTGATGTGGTTTGATGCATCATGTAGCCAGGAAAATAATGAAATAATAAAATAAAACCAACACAATGCGTGTCTGAGGAGTGCGCGAAAGCTAAAGCCTGGCTTATAATACAATGGAGGAAACCCGGGTTACTGGTTTCACAGCTTTCTTAATAATGAAGACATTTCTTATAAGGCAGTAGGTAAGTTTCAGCACTTTTGTTTGTTTGTTTTTATTGCAATTTAGTGCAAAACATTTTTAATTTCATCATCATGTTGATATGCAGATGCACTGTGATCACATATGGACATTAGGGGGGGAAAAAATACTCTCTAATTTCACCCGTTTCTCTATACCAGCTACACTAAAAAGGACACAGATGCTGCAGCAGCCCTGGCCAGACTGAAGGAATTGGAGGCTCAGCTCAATGGCAAAGACGCAATGCTGTCTACTACACTGTCAGAGAAAAGGGGGCTGGAAATTACTCTATCTGAGCTGCAGGAACAACTGCAGGAGGTAAATGCATAAATTATTTTGAAGTGGATTTTTTTTTTTTTTTACTCCAATATAACCACATACTCCTGACGGTGTTTCTTTTCAGATGGAAAGAGGTCTTTCTCAGGCCAAGAAGGAGCTTTCTGATGAGATGCTCATGCGTATTGACTTGGAAAACCGTTGCCAGAGTCTGGCAGAAGAAATGGACTTCCGGAAGAGTATGCATGAAGAGGTGAGGATGCCACTTGTCATGTTTGTATAGCTTTGTCGTGCACATCTTTTGTTAGTGGGGTTCAACTCATTTATTTATTCTAGAACTGAGCCGTTCAGATGAACCTCTGGAGATGATGGACAACCTTGACCACTTTCTTAATGAGACTATCAGAGTGTCTTCAGTCAGAGACTTCTTCCAACTTGCTGTAACACAGAAGCTCTTTCCTGTCCACAGCCTTTAATTCAAAGGTCATGCCCCTCTGAGGGTTACCTTGGCACAAATTGCATGCCACCTTTCCCTCAAACTGGACAATATGGAGGGTGCTCTTGAAGGGCAGGTTCACCTCACTGGCAACCTGCATCATTGCAATGTTGTAAAAAACTCTCTAGATCACAACTCTTCTAACACTAAGTCACTACTGCACTGTGTTTTAGGAAGTGAAGGAGGCTCGACAAAGATATGAAACCCGACTGGTGGAGGTTGACTCTGGTCGGAAGGAAGAATATGAATTTAAACTGACTCAGGCCTTGGCTGACATGAGGGCACAAAATGAAGAGCAGATCCAGATCTACAAGAACAACATGGAGAGCACGTACAAGGCCAAAGTATGAAAACACACACACACACTTCATCAGGGCAAGTTAACATGTTAAACCCTCAAAAACATGTTGAACAAAAGATGAACATGCTCTTGATGTTTACAAACTCAAAAAAAAACAGACATTTTATTGTCTGTTTTTTGTCTGTCTGGACACAGCATACTGTCCAGTTTATTTGTCAACATGTTTGTTTTCACTGGATGCAAAATGCACCGATTAAAATCCAAGCAATAACATCACTTACCAATTATGTGTTTGTTACTCCCCCCTCCCTCTCCCCACCTTTCACTTGCACACAGCGCTCTGAGATATGCGCAGTGGTTTTCTTTGAGTGGCAGAAGATGTCTGTAATTGTCAGGAATAGAATTGTGTTACATAAGTCATAAGAAATTCGATGGTAACGGCTAATTCAGCAGCGCTTCGCTTTCACAAACGGTGGGGACTATGTCTAACTTTTTTCGTCACTTAGAAAAGCAGCTCAAAGAAAGGCAAGCTCTGTTGACGTGATGTTAGCAAAGGTAGCTGTACAGACACATAAGCATTTGTGATGGGAAAATAAGTCGCTGTGCTTTGCGGCGGTGTTGACTAACGTTTCGCATACTGTGTTCAAAAGTCTGCAATATAGTGATGTGAGATTCACAAACCATCCGAGTCTTCTGAACTTCTCTTTTCTAAAAAGACAGGATTGGAGCCTAACTGAGAGCCGTTCTTTGTTCTTGTAATGCTTTAAATTGTGTTAAACCCTGAGTTATGCTAAAATAAGTCAACCATATTTCTCAGAATGTCAGAGAAATGTCAAAAAAAGCCGTTTCGGTTTTACATAACCGAAACTGCTTTTTCGGTTATGTAAAAAGGAATGAGCTTCCAAACGTAAAAAACGAAACGCAACATCCAATATCCATCAGTTATAGCAGTCATATCAAAGTGATAGTAAACTAATCTAATCCTCAATGAGAGAAACTGGATTAGGAGAACATCGCTGGTTTCTCTGTCAGAAGCTGGTTGCAAACCTGAGGCCAGCAGGTATCAATCAGTTATGGTAGATCTGAACTTTGGTTTGATGACCTCAATATGAGAAATTTCAGACTGAGAGGAGGAACCAAAGAGCTCTGTTAAGACAAAAGCGCATCTTTTATTTTAACAGATAAAAGAAGTTGGGATATTTTCCTCCAACAGCTTCTAGAGGTGTTACTTCAAACCAGATGTTGGACTGAATTTTATTTCAATGTCATTTGTGAATGTTAACTTCTCATTTTGAAATGGGAGTGGGAGGAGTTCAGAGAGGCCATGGAGAAAGACTTCTGCACGGCTTCGAGGTGATTCTGGTCCACCATCCGGCGTCTCAGGAGGGGGAAGCAGTGCAGCACCAACACTGTTTGCAAGGGGGGTGGTGTGCTGCTGACCTCGACTCGGGATGTTGTGGGCGGAATACTTCGAAGACCTAAATACCACCAACATTCCTTCCGTTGAGGAAGCTGAGCCCAGGGACTCTGGGTTGGGCTCTCCAATCTCGGGACGAGGTCGCCGAGGTGGTTAAAAAGCTCCTCAGTGGCAGGGCCCTAGGGGTGGATGAGATTCGCCTGGAGTTCCTTAAGGCTCTGGATGTTGTAGGGTTGTGTTGGGTGACGTCACTCTGCAATATCGCATGGACATCGGGGCAGGTCCCCTAAATTGGCAGACTGGGGTGGTGGTCCCCCTGTTCAAAAGGGGGACCGGAGGTGTGCTCCAATTATAGAGGGATCACACTCTTAAGCCTCCCTGGCAAGGTCTATTCAGGGGTCCTGGAGAGGAGGGTCCATCGGATAGTCGAACCTCGGATTCAGGAAGAGCAGTGTGGTTTTCGTCCTGGTCGTGGAACACTGGACCAGCTCTACACCCTCAGCAGGGTCCTGGAGGGTGCATGGGACTTCACCCAACTGGTCCACATTTGTTTTGTGGACTTGGAGAAAGCGTTCGACCGTGTCCCTCGGGGAGCCCTCTGGGAGGTTCTCCGGGAGTATGGGGTACCGGGCCCTTTGATACGGGCTGTCAGGTCCCTTTATGACCGGTGTCGGAGTCTGGTCCGCATTGCCGGCAATAAGTCGGGCTCATTTGCGGTGAGGGTTGGACTCCACCAGGGCTGCCCTTTGTCACCGATTCTGTTCATTACTTTTATGGACAGAATTTCTAGGCGCAGCCAGGGTGTTGAGGGGATCCGTTTTGGTGGCCTTAGGATCCATCTCTGCTTTTTGTGAATGATGTGGTCCTGTTGGCTTCATCGGGACGTGATCTGCAGCTCTCACTGGAGCGGTTCGCAGCCGAGTGTGAAGCGGCCGGGATGAGAATCAGTGCCTCCAAATCTGAGGCCATGGTCTTGAGCCGGAAAAGGGTAGAGTGCCTTCTCCGGGTCAAGGAGGGTGTCCTGCCTCAAGTGGAGGAGTTCAAGTATCTCGGGATCTTGTTCACGAAGAAGGGAGCGGGAGATCGACAGGCGGATTGGTACAGCGTCTGCCGTGAAGTGGGAGCTGTACTCAGTGCTCAAAGCAAGAGAGCACCAAACAGTTTTTTTTTTTTTTTAAATATTAGACAATAATTTAATATAATTATTTGTTTTAGAAACTTAATAAAATTGTCATGGAAAAAAAAGTATTTCCAAGCACTGTTCAGGTAGACTCACTCAATCAGGTATATTTATGAATTGTGCACAACTCGGAGAGCTCATAAGACAATCAATAATCAAGCCAGTCTGGATGCAAGGCTCGCAAAGCTCTGCCAGCCAGAGACAACATATAAGTTTTATACAATGACAAGGAATGAAAAACAAGGGGCAAGACAATCTGGCCCTGACGCAGCTGTAGAGAACAACCTTCCAACCTGTACATGTAACCCAAATAGTTCTTCTGGTGATAGTTCACAAACATTTCATATGACATGACTAACAGATGTGATCATATTGTAATTTTTATCATGGCAAAATATATTTGTCCTACTTGATGTTTGTTGTGACGGTTACTTGCAAACGAATGAGGTAATTAGTCCAATTTTGTCGTTTATTGAATGTTCAGAAATTACAGCAGCTGTAATGCGCCACAGCAAAGGTACACAAAGGTAAACCACTGGCACCTTTTTACTTTGTCATTTAAGTACACCCATTGTCATGGCAACTGCCTGTGCTCAGCACAGTCTGTTACGATATTAGATTTTCAGGCTTGATGTTTATTTCGCTATTATTATTAAGCTTTCCCTAAACAAAGCGGTGATTGAACTAATGCTCTGCTAATCAGTCAGCCTTTGAGTCTCCTTTTTTTCTTTTCTTTTTTTTCATTTTGGTAATGGAACCGAAACTCACAAATTTGCCCAACACCTTGTTGAAACAATAATAACTGACATTATTTTTGTTGGGTCATTAATTTGAACACGTTTTTTTTTTTATTATTATTATTCTTTAATAAAGTTACAAACGTTTTGGATCTTGGTTAATATTTTGATAAGTTTGTCAGAAGAGGACGTGCTGGTTTCAGCCTCCTGGCGGCGTTCAGGAGACTGAACCTACTGCTGAAATCGACTCAAAACCTCCAAGATCGACGTATTGAGCACCCTTGCCTTAGACATTTATGAGCGCGAAACAATCCATCTGATCAACTTTAATTTGCTTTTCCACTAGACCGTCTCTACCGGTACAGTCACGGTCTGCCTCAGTGACCGTGCGGTTCAGGTAGTGAGCGTTTCCATTTATATGGTTTGTTCCTCATTGTTGTGGGTGGGTCGTGAGCGTGCAGCAGCTGCGTTCAATTCTCCGATGTCTGCAGCAAAACTCAGCAAAGGAAAACCTCGAGGTTGTAGTTTTGGACTTAAATAAACCCAGACATTTTATTTTGTCTTATAGAAAATCATTACTGGCCTATACATAATGATAAAGACACAGATCAGTTGATTCTTTTGCTGTACATGTTAATATAAATACATTTATTTTTTTAAATGTGTAACCTTTTAGATTTATGTAATGTAGTCAAAAGATATAAACTAATAGCCATGCCAGAACTTCATATCTCAAGCTACTATGTATAGTTCTGGTGTTTTACATTATCGGCAGAAAAGTGCAGCCAGATTGAAAGCTGACCAGCTGCTCTGTTTCTCTCTTTATTACTGCCCTTAAGAGCAACAACCTGCTAGCAGCGCTGCTAATTCAGCTGCAAAACTTGCCACATGTGTTCCTGGAGCTGATCATGCTTGAACTCATAACTTCCTCCACTAGCGGAACAAGTTGGCATTGGGCCAGGGGGCGGGCCTAATCACCCATTATACTCAAATATTAAAGCTCATGATAATATAACTTCACAATATAGACATGCCTGCAACAGTGAAGCTTACAAGTTTCACCACCACAGAGAGCGACTATGTCATTCTGAAATCCATCTGACATTAAGTACAACAAACCAAGAGAACAACAGAAACGTCAGGTTACTGGTCACTAGTGATGAAACGACATAAATTCAAATCACTTTAGAACCGTGGATGGATTCGGCTCATTTTGACACATCAATTTCAACTCGGAGCCTGGAGAAGCTCGCAACTGCTTAAGCTAAGCTAAGTTTATTGTTGACGTTGAACCAGCATGCAGCAACACGCGTTGAATTGGGTATGCAGAGGCAAGCGCCACATGCGTAACGTGTCGCAGCACCTCGTGCACCTCTTGATGTGTGTAACTCGGCGCGGATGGCGCGCGCCGCCATTTACACGCACCTTACGATCTGGAAGATGCTTTTCCTGGTGGCTCCAATGTAAACCTTAACGCCATATTGCTATCTTGGTTCAAAAACGTGCTCAACCCGACCTGTTGACAGGGACTATAGCTCAGCCTTCAGTCCCTGACATCACTGAGAGTTTTGGCGGGTCTGAATCACTGCCAACAAAAAACTCTTGTTCATCTCCAAGACAAGAAACAAAATATGTGTCCAGTTTTGGCTTGTCCAAGTGACTGATGATGACATTGGTGGACGGCTGGTGACAAGCTTTACCCAGAATACACTCCAATACAGATTGGAGACAATCTGGACGATCCACTTGTAATTTTGTGTGTCATAAAGTTAAATGTAAGAGTGAAAATGAAGCTAGTCATGTAGCACAACATTTTATTCAATATTTTACACCCACTATGTCACTAAAATCAGTCAGCCTTGTAAAGGTTTTAGCAATCATGAGTCAACAATGACTGGGGCAGCCTACTATATAATCAACTGGGGCACCATTCTATATAATCCTACATACACCATACTAAACAGGAGAGGACCCACCTTTTCCAGCTCTCATTAGTGATAAAGGCTTGGATCCCGGAAGTCATATTCTGTCTTCTATCCCTCTGAAGCTCCACCCCTGACTTCCTCCGTACTGAGGAGCTCTCTGATAGCATTTGACATGTCTGTGGTCCACAGCTGAATTTTAATGTTGTTTTTGTAGTTTTCAGTGACATCAATCCCAAGCCAATCAGCAAAAGCGGTCTGATTTGATGACAGAATAAGGACTTGTTCTTGGTATTAAAGTCTTAATACCAAGATGGGGATGAACACTGTAGATAAAAAATATGTGCTAATACTTTTGGTGGGCTTTTTAAAGTATGCAGAAAAAACTATTTTATTCCTCTTCACCTCATGCATTTCTATACGGATTCATAATGATATGAAGTAAAACTGAAAACTGAAAGAACAACAAACCAAATGTCACAAACTTCCTGCTAGCCAGGAAGTGGCTAGGATGTCTTAGTTCCTCTTTCAGGTTGAGAAGTTGACATTTGACTGTTTTGACTCTCAAACTGTCTTTCTTTCTTCAGCTTGAAGACTTGCATCATCTGTTGGAGATGAATGGAGCATCAGCTATCATGGCCCGAGAGGAGCTCAGAGAATCTGCCCTGAGGATCGAGAGCTTAAGTGCTCAACTGACAGGACTACAAAAAGAGGTTTATTTTTTTTCCAATTTAATCCTTTTTGTTTTTTCTTAAATGATGTTTCCTGACCACCACTGTTTTCAGAGGCGCGATTACCATTTATCTTGAGCTGATTATAATAACTGATGTTTGTTATTAGACTGTGTAAACATGAGGGATGCATTAGGGATCTTTGGCCCAATACTCACACTGCATATTGTGCAGTCTATCAAGTGTGAACTCAGTTACAGTAAGGGTTTGAGTGTGCAGGTTATAATCATGAAAAATTATTTAAATATACAATATATGTATTTTTGCATGACAAAGTCACTGCTTGGCTGTTAAAATGTATTTTATCACTTTATAAAAACAGCAAAATTCTATATATTCACAAATGTTTGAGTGAAGCAAAAATTATTTCAATACTTTCCATTTGAACACTTTTTTTTGTGACAGCTTTTTCAGTGAGCATTGCCTCTGTACAGGCCCTGCTAGTCAGCCATTTATCAGGCTAATGGAGAGTGGTACAAATGAATGTTTCAGATGGTTATTTACACAAAGGAAACTTGAACCTTCTCCCTGATTCATGAGAACTTATTCCGATGCGAGCATGTCACCTGTCTGACAAGATGTTCTGAACTTGCCTGATGGTAGCCTGCTCAAACAGATGTTGTGGAGAGGATAGGGCCGTCGTGTTAATGATTTTACTTGACATCTTCACTAGACTTTGAATTTATGTTTTTAATTTAACAGTGATATTTCCAAATCATTCAGTGATGTTAGTTCATCATCTTAGCCTTAATATGTTGCAATTTTCCTATTACCTAATAAATTGCTGTTTGTGGTACGCCAAAACTCATAATTAATTCAAAGAAGTAAATAACTATTTTCTTCTTCTTTTGTTGTATCTGTCACCCATGGCGACTGTGGCTGTATGGCAGAGTAGTCGTTTTGCAATCGGAAGGTTGTAGGTTCGATTCCAGCTTCCTCCTGCCATATGTCAATGTGCCTCTGGGCAAGGCACTTAACCCCAAATTGCCTGTGTATAAATGTGTGTGCATTTGAGTGCAAATGGGTGAATGTGACTCTAGTGTAAAGCGCTTTGAGTGGTCAAAATGACTGGAAAAGCGTTATATAAGTTCAGTCCATTTACCATGGAGGTCGGCATTTTTTTTCCCGATGGGTTGATGGTGCGTTTTGGCCCATTCTTAATTGGACTCTACAGGGTAAACACAGAAAGGTTAACTTTTCCAGAGTAGTTGCTTGTCATGTTACGTTTGACTGGTGTAATTTTAGATAATGCCACACTGTGTCACTATCGTCTGAAAATAATATAATATAAATCAAAAATAATAATAATAATAATAATCTCCTTGGACTGCCACTTTATCGTAGTGGAATGGTTTGAGTGCCCCAATGATCCTAAGAGCTATGCTGTCTGGGGCTTTATGCCCATGGTAGGATCACCCAAGACAGACAGGTCCGAGGTGAGGGACCAAACAAAGCGCAGCCTGAAGACCCTTTGATGGACGAGAACTTTGGATTAGGTGTTCCCTTGCCCGGACACGGGTCACCAGGGCCCCACTCTGGAGCCAGGCCTAGAGGGGGGGCACGATGGCGAGCGCCTGATGGCTAAGCTTTCACCCATGGAACCCGACTGGGCTTAGCCCGAATAGGAGATGTTGGGTTTATTTTGGTTCCCAACCTGCAAGAATCAACCAGACACACAAATTACTTTTCTGCAGAGCCAGACTCGGAGAACCGCTGTCGAACACTGTCTGGGATCAACTCCGCTAGCTCTCAGTGCCCAACTGCCTTTTATTATATTTACAAACAAAGAGGTTGGGCTTTTTCACACAGTCACACAAACAATTGAGCAATAACATTTCCCACAAGATGTTCTGGAATTTTCTGTGGACATGCCCTTACCAGGACACAAGGATGATCGTTATAAATCCATTCCAAGGAAGCTGATAACACAGACAGTTGATGATCAAAGCAGCTGGTAACACAAGCATGTGTAAACATTTCTAACCCCCAAGCAAACATCTGACGGACGGAGGCGCCAGCGGACAGAGGCGCCAGCGGTCTGATTGATGCATGCTCCCTGTTCAATGCATCAACTATAAAAACTACGAACCCATCTTTCTTTCAGGAATAATTCTGCCCTGCCAGTGAAATGCTTAGTGCAGAAGAGATGCTTGCAGTCCAGCTTATTTAAAAGAAAAACATTATTAAATAAATATATATTTTTAAGTTTTAATAAAAACAAAAACACACAATGCTTAGCGAAACCAAAGCAGTCCATCAGATTTCCGGTTTGAATTGCCCTGGTCTAATACTGGTAATCTTCTCCTTTAGATGCGTGGCTCGAGGGACCTGCCTCAAGCAGAACTTGAGGCAGCTTTAGCACAGGAGAGAGACACAAACCATAAACTACTGGGAGACAAAGACCGTGAAATGGCAGAAATCCAAGCCAAAATGCAGCAGCCAAGTGGTTCACCAGATTTCTGGTGGACCGCTTTGTGGCTAAAACACACAAAAACAGGCACAAATTACTAAAGGTTTTTTTGTACTGTTGTAACCATTAAACAATCTCCCCTTCAGTTCAACCTTATAAGTGGAGACACATTGTTGATGTAATTGTTATAAGTTAACTTGCAATTCAGTATTGGCAAAGATCAATGTGATTTGGAAAGTAACTAAAACAGTTACTTTCCAAATCAAGTAATCAGTAATCCAAGTTACTTTTTCAAGGAGTAATCAGTAATCTGATTAAAGTTACTTTTTCAAAGTAACTATGCCATCACGGCCTGTGTGTCTTCTGTGTGGAGAAAGTTTGGCTGTAATGAAAGAATATAATCTAAGAATATAATCTATCAAGCTTCTCAGAAACACACAGACAAGAATATGAACATCATAGAGCAGCACAATAAAGCATTTCAGTTTATAATGCATGCACTTTCATTTATGTATTTATCTTGATATTAAGAAACATATTTTGGTTTTCAAAACAATTTAATTTTTTGTCTGTTTGCCTGTTGAAAAATGGTTTCACTTGAAATTACTGACAGATCCGTAAGAAAATATTGCTTTATTCATTTAATTATTAAATAATACACTGTGTTAGGGCTTGGTTCAATAGGCTGTGTGCAATCATTTCAATATGTTTTAATAAACGGTGAACCAGTTCGGTCCTCGACTTGTAGAAAATTTGTTTTTTTTTTGGCCCTCCGTGTGTTTGACTTTGACATCCCTGACCAACAGCATCTACTCTAACTCTTTGAAGAACTTAGAATAATAATGAAAATATTCATTCTTCACTATTTTTTTAAAATTTAAATCTGTTTTGGTATGTATTGCATTTTCTGACAATAACATAAGGCCATAACTGGTAAAAAGCATATTTTTGTGTACATTTAAGTGAATTGATCAAAAAATGTTTACATTTAACATATATTTTTGTTGACAACATGAGCTGTAGATTTAGTCAAAGATTTATTATAATTAGTGGACTAAAACAAGACAAACAGTTCTGACTTATGACTAAAACTAAATGATTGTCATTTAATTTTATCCATAAGCCATAAGTTTTTGAAAAAACAGACTAAAATTGTCATTTAGTTTTATGACCAAAACTAAATGACATTTAATCAACACTGATTTGTACAAGAAGCATTGGATCCTATGTTGTGTTCTTGGATAGGACGGTTTCCTGTCCTGTCCTTCGATAGGACAGGACAGGAAACTTCCTGTACTTGGATAAAAAGTGTTTTTCCTGGTCTAATACTGGTAATCTATCCCCTTAGATGCGTGGCTCAAGGGATCGTATAGCAGAACTTGAGGCAGCTTTAGCACAGGAGAGAGACACAAACCGTAAACTACTGGGAGACAAAGACCGTGAAATGGTAGAAATCCAAGCCAAAATGCAGCAGCAGCTGAATGACTATGAACAACTGCTGGATGTGAAACTGGCCCTGGACATGGAGATCAATGCCTACCGGAAGCTTCTGGAGGGAGAGGAGGAAAGGTGGTGAATTATAAAGTTATGATGGCTTTGTGAGGTTCACATTTTCTCACACGGACACGTCTACATCCAAATGGTGTGTCTCTGTCCCCCAGGCTGAAGCTGTCTCCCAGTCCTTCATCCCGTGTCACAGTGTCTCGAGCATCATCCAGCAGTCGCAGTGTGCGGACCACTCAAGGAAAGAGGAAGCGCATTGATGTGGAGGAACAGGAAGCCAGCAGTTCGGTCTCCATTGCTCACTCTGCTTCTGCTACAGGACCAATTTGCATTGATGAGATTGACACTGACGGCATGTTTGTGTGCCTCCTCAACAATGGAGATGAGGTGAGCTCCAGAGACCTTTGATGATTCTTTGATTCTTCTTTTTCTGAATAGCTTTTGTTTGTTATTCCGCAATAGCCAGCCCCGCCCTAAACCTCACAACTCACTTGGACTGACTACTGACCAGCTCTCTGTCTGAAGGATCCGGAAAGTCTCTAAAACCTGGGTATTACCCTATAGAAGGTCTGAGACAATCTGTCTAGGCTGGTGTCGAGAGAGACTCGTCTCGCTCCAACTACCTACAATCCAGAAGTTTTTACCCTTTTCAGTTAAGAAGCAATCAGTCGAATAGCCCTCACAACTGCAAGACTCCAATAACCACTTCTGTTAACGGTAGCTCCCTCTCTGATAATAACATGCACTTGTTAATGGCTAGATTAGTTTTAGTAATCTAGTAAACATTGTAAGCCCCAGTGTCATTATTTTTATAACTACTAAAAGAAAGTCCAAAGCCACCACATTCCTAGAATCATGTTCTTGGATTTTACATTAAGTAGAAGAACCAAAACTAAAAGATGACTCAATTAATTTCAATGTCCACAAACCTCATTAGAATTTTAATATATATATATTTATTAGGCAAGCGGCAAGCAGGGGTACATGACGACCAGATTAATTGTCAATGATAATAAGTATTCAAGAACAAAATCAATTTGAACAAAATCAACGTAAATTTCCCTAACTTCTTTCCCTGAACCGTGTCATCAGTTTACTAAGCGAGGCTTTGGGGTGCAGACAAACTCATACCCAGATGATGAAGGATCTCGGCAACAAAAGGCTTTAGTATCCTTGGACAGAGTCTTGTCTTGGCGTGACAGGTCGTCCATTGAATAGAAACAAAGCAGAGCTGGTTGTTGTTTCCCAAACGTCCAGATCTTCATCACTTCTGTGACCTTTGTCTAATTCAAAGTCCATTGCAGCAATCTTGAGATCTCTTGGGTTGAGTGTTGAGCAGCAATCAAATCAGAAGCCAGAGTTGATGGGCATCGGGTCCCCTTTCCCTTTCAGCAGTGTGAAGACTTGACTTCCCTCTGGCTTCGGGGCGCTGCTCTCTCTGCTGGTCTTCAGGTCTGCATCTGTCGGTTCAACACGCCGGGGATGAAGGACTCCCTCTGCCTTCGGGTTTTTATATCCTCTCTCCCCATCGTGTCTATTGGGCGATGGCATACGTGACTCCTTGAGCATTTGATTACCTCATGGAAGGTCTCGTGCCTTCCCATATTCGGTTAACACCCTGTCCGCTTCTGCTTCATGTGTTTATGTTAAGTCATTGGGCTTAGTTCCCGGGTTTCCTTATTTGGCACATAGACCAAGGCATGTCCAGGCATGACCAAGGCATGTCCAGAGTTGTCCCAGAACATGTTCAGACTTGCCTCTGCACCTACAAACTGTCCCTATTCTCTCATTGTGTGATTACAGTCTTCTATATGCCATAAGTTCACCGTAAATCATCAACACAATCATCTTTTAATACATTTCTTCAACCATTACTGCTTTTAATACTCATTAGTTTTAATAATCATTATAAAATCAGATTGTAGTATGATTCATCATTCAGCTGTTTTATGTAATCATCAATAATCAACTTTTAGAATTCACTCACTTTATAATCATTAATACATCAATACAATATACATTTTTATAATAATCAGTAAATCAACATACAAGATTACTTCAGTCTCTGTAAGATCTGTTTTCTGCATGAACCTGGAACCTCTTCAAGCCAGTTTTCACGACACTTTACATGGAAGAACCTGGTCCTTCAGTCGGTGGGTAGCTGGTCTTTTTGTTGCCCATCTCCGCTGTCATGATTTTTGGACAAAACACTTCACCCACCTTGCTTTTTGGTGGTGGTCAGAAGGTCCAACAAGTGGCACTGTTGCATAGCAGCCTTACCTCTGTCAGACTGCCCCAGAGAAGCTGTGACGAGTATCCAGTGGCTTGCTACCATTGGTGTGTGAATGGCTGAATGTAGTGTGAAGTGGTTTTTGATCCTCTGGACTAGATAAAGCGCTATACAAGTACAGACCATTTACCATTTTTCTACATTAAAGTCTAAATATACTGTCATACTAAAAATGACAAAGTTTATTACAGTCATTAGCAGTTTTTTTTTTTCTCAAGAGTTGGCAGGATAATCTTGGCAAAACACATTCTTGTTGCCAGTGACTCTTTACCAGTGTTCCAAAAGCTCCCCATTCTTCTCCTGAACAGTTGACATGTGATCATGTGGTTACGAAACATCTCTGCACACACCCTTAACACTCAGTGCAGACTACCTGAGGACACTCTCAATTTTGCTTTAAAGGAAAACTGGGAAATAACAAAACAACAACTATAAAGATAGTTCTTTTATCTTTACAATCTAAACTTCCCAGCTCCTTAAAATCCTAAAATTAAATGTTCATTTAAAATATTTTAATTTATCTATGCTGAAACCATTAAATAAAATGTAACAGCATTGACATTCTCAATAGACAAGTATTAAATTTCCACATTTGTGGTTCTTTGTTAAAATATTCGCTTTTATGGGCTTAGTGAGTTTGCTGGGGGAAACCCTGGATGAATTGTCCTTCACCTGAAGCACAACCAGCTTATCATCTAGTTTTTCATCTGATTATTTTTTTAATCGACTGATGGCACTAGTATTTACCCCATGGTAGGAGCTCAGAAGCATACCTGTTAAGTTGGCTGAGAGACTACATTTCCCCCTCCCCCTTTCCCGCCATACTTCTATGTTAATATTTTCTTGTAAATATCCCGTATTGTCGTGCTCCCCCTCCGCCTCCTTGCCCTCCAGCTCTTAGTTTGTTTCTCAAGCCCTACCCCAGATGGCAACATTTCCCATATTCTCAAACCCAAAACTTGACAGGTATGCACAGATGTACAGAAAGGCAAGGACAAGTGAAACAGCAATCCTTTTTCAAGCAGCTTTGAGTTTACTATTGGAACAGCTTGTGTTAATACTGGCAGGATTTCCGCTACACACTCACACTCTGTAGATAGACCATCGAGACGAAGATGTATGTTAGAAAAAAATTATGTCAGCATACAGTCAGACACAAGTGGTGTATTGCATAGAAAATGAGCATTTTAAACAAATGAACAAGAGATAATTTAAAATCTTGCAAATATTTTGTTTTAGTATTGTCTTCTAAGTGTACAAAATTGTGTATCAGGACCAGGCCATGGTGGGTTACGAGATGGTCAAGAATGTTGGAAATGTTGCGTCTACTTACAAGTTCACACCCAAATATGTCCTGAAAGCTGGGCATAAAGTCACGGTAAGATCTGTTCTTAAAATTACTTTAAAGTTTTTGTTTGTTTGGAAGGGTAGTTTTGAAACATTGTTCAATTTACAAATATTGATATCAATTTAAAAAAACCAAAAACTTTATCAAAGCTTAGTTTGTAATGTTAATAAGATAAAGACTTCTAATGTTCTGATCTGTGTATTTTTGGATTGAGAGCATGAATTTTAGTGGTGTTTATACATTCTGCGCAGATCTGGGCGTCTGATGCTGGCGTGAGCTCCAAACCTCCCTCAGACTTGGTGTGGAAGAACCAGACTTCCTGGGGGTCAGGAGAAGATGTTAGTATGGTGCTGATGAACCCTCAAGGAGAGGTAAAGTTTTAATTGCATACTGCCATTAAGTTATTGCCTTGCACAATTTTTTTTATACAGTAAATTCACAAACTCAAGGCAAAGGTGTCAAATTTACTCATAATATTCTGAATTCTGCTTGATACTGATTTTTTTGACAGGAAGTGGCAAAGAGAATCACCAAATACAAGATAGCAGCAGAAGAAGATGATCAGGGAGATGAAGATGATTATGGTATAGAAGCCATTGAGAAAGACCTCCAACAGCAGGTTGGGTCCTTTTTTTTTTTTTTTTTTTTTCAAATAGTTAAAATTATTGAAGCCTTTTTTAAGGAATACATCTCCTTTTAGTGGAGACTTTTCTTGGGTCCTATTGCTTCTACTGCTTTGAATTCAAATGTGATTGTGCAAACATCAGGTTTTTCTGATATACAATTTAAATTTAAAGATTAACTAGCTGTAAAGAATCGTTTATCCCTCTTACATGGTTAGGGTCATATGATTTCCGCAATGCGGAAAACATGAACGGAATTGTGAAAAAATAACATTTGCATCACAAGTTAATATTATGTAGCTATGATGTTTCACACTGTTGAAGCAAAACTACAGCTCTATCAGAAAGCTGACACCAGCTGCACAGTTTCTCTCTTTTTCAGAGAAACAAGCTGCAATGACTGCTGCTAATTCACGGTCATTGTGCTGCAAAAGATACTGCATGTGTTCCTGTTGCTGCTCCTGATTAATCTCATAATTAAACTCCTCCATACTATCTGCTTTCTGAGAGCAGATAGTATGTCTTCAGTCCACAGCTAAAGTTAAATTCTAAATGCTCAAGGTTGTTTTGGAGTTGTTAGTGATGTAAATCATGAGCCAGCACATTAATGTGGTCAGCTGTCAATCAAATGGTTTCGGTGCTATACCTCGACCGGTCCTAGGTACTAAGTAGGTACTAAAAATCTGAGATCAACCGGGTTGAGCCGCACTGGATTCCATGAGCACATGGAAAACAAATCTGGCTGAGGTGGACCGAGACCATACTAGTTAGAGGCGTGCTAGTGGAAAAGCCATCTGATGCAGAGATGCAGTAAGTCATACAAATGAAGGACCAGCCAGGTCTTTACTGCCTAGAAATGAACATACTTATGTTTAAATTATCCTTTTTTTGTATTTATCTTTTGTAATTTAATTTTCCAAGACACAGAATTTTGGTTTTTTATTATCTGTAACCCATATGAATTTCAATAAACACACTCTTGAAATATTTTTTATATAATTAATCAATTCAGAAACTGCATGGGAGAGCAGGCTGCACAAAATTCATGGTCAAACTGCATACACATTTCATTTTTTAGAGATGCATTCCCTTGATGTCACTGCTAGCAATGTCTTGAATGTTGCTACTTGTGCGATTTTTTATTATTTTTTTTCCCTGCTGTTAGTTCTTGCCCTGTCTAATTTATTTTTACTTTAGACCAATATTTAATTTATGATTATCCAGAGAAATTCATTCTAGCTTATAAATTATGGAGTACTTACAACAAGAGCATCTAGTTTATACACTGCTCAAAAAAATAAAGGGAACACTCAAATAACACATCCTAGATGGACAGTTTGATTTCACAGAAGTTTGATTTACTTGGAGTTATATTGTGTTGTTTAAGTGTTCCCTTTATTTTTTTGAGCAGTATATATTCCAAACCCATTAATTAGAAAAAAAAATTCCAAAGGGCCCACAAATACTAAGCAGAATATGAATTCTGCTTAGGAACCCAGAACCGGGAACACTTAGTTTTTATAATTTACTTAACCCAGAACAGTAATCAAAGCTTTAGTTGGAGCAAAAAGATCCAGAAGATTTTACTCAATCCGGAGCAGAGCAGGAATTATCCATTATCCAAAGAAACTCCTCCTTTGATAAACATTATCAGAACGAGAATCCAGAGAAACCCCTAATAGATTATAAACTAAAACTTACTTATTCTTAAGCATGGGGTTATGCTTTTTTTTCCTTTTTTTCCTTTGTTTTATTTTCTTTCTAATTCATGTAAAACACTTTGAAACGCCTGGTTGCTGAAAATGTGCTATCTTAATTAAATGATCATACTTGTGAATCCCACGCAGGTACAAGTGCTAGGACAGGCAATTGTCTGCAGCTAAAGGAAAATTTTAAGCATTAACTGATTAATTTGGCCACTTTGGGGCACACTGGAATTGAATGCTGACTGTATATATTTAATGATAGTGAAAATTTTAAAGGATGATGAAAATGAATATATTGCACTATTGCATTATGTTTAACCTAATATTACATGTGCTCTGCGATGTTATCTTCTGTGTCTTTTTGTTTGTTTTTTATATTTATTTCATTTCTAAATACTGGTTTAGTGATGCAACCCACGTGATGTGGGGGCCACTGTAAGAACACTCCATTTAAAGCTGGAGTTATATGTGGATTCAAAATTTTAGAAACTCCTGAAGTGTTAACATTTGATTTTTAGATCATTTTAATGTTTTTAAATTTTGTTGCACTTTCTTGTACAATGACAAAAGAATTCTAATAAATCTTTTCAGGGTTTTCAATTTTGGAATCATTAATGCGTACAAACCCTGTTTACAACAAGCAAATTAAAATGAGAAAACAAGCTTGTCCTGGAAAGATGTCCTGAAAAAAGTATAACCCCCAGTTATACTTGTGGGGGTATAACTGGTCATACCCCCACAAGACACAGAAGCCCACCCAGTCATCTGTAGCATACTGTGAGTTTTCACAATGGGAGCTCATCAAATCTGACAAACATACTTCTGACATCACCAAACTTGATCTCTCACAGAATCTTCTTCATTTTCTTGTTTTTCAACATCCCAGCTCACTTGGCAGTCATGTAATGGCAGCTTAACTATTTTCATATATGGATACATACTGCTGACCACTCTTTGGGGTCAGCAGTATGTATCCATGTGCTCTTTGGGGCACATGTTTGAAGCTACAGTTAGCTGTAGCTTCAAACAGCTACAGCTAACTGTAGCTGTTTGAAGAACAAGAGAATGAGCATCATGTTTCACACACCAAAATATTGTGCTATTAAAAACAGCCAACATCAATTTCCTTATTTGACCCTTATTTTTTAATCACTGCAGCAAGGTAGTTTTTTACTAAGTGACAATGACGCACAATTCTTACTTTGTAGCAAGACACCATTAACAAATCAAAAGTCATTAAAATTTATGGGCCAAATCAGAGCAGTTCAGGGCTCCTCACCACAGCTGTTAAATCCATTCCACAATTTTTACTTCTTCAAACCTCTGGGATTTCAATCTTGATGGTTTGTGTTGAAAAGGTTTTTAAAAGGATTTTTAATGTTTGTTACTTTGCAGAAAGATGCTCACGCTTCCAAAAGAGGATGCTCCGTCATGTGACCATCTATCACAGACCAGTCACTTGAGTCCAGCCAGTCATCTGCCAATTTTGATAGTGATTTTTTTCTATATTTTGTAGTGTTTCAGCAGGGTCTATGTCATTGTTTTGTTTTTGTTATAAAAAAAAGACTTTTTGTAAATGTTTTTGTTTGGAAACCAAAGCATTGTGTTAAACTGTAGTTCAATATCTTGAGACCAAATAGCTTAACTCAAGACGTCACAATGAGAATGTTTTTGTTTTGTTGCTGTTTTTCTAACATATTTTCTGTCGTTTTTAAGATATTCTTAAATTAAAAAAAGATGAAAAGCAACAAGAAGTGATTGGGTGGTATAGAGCTACTGTAATTTTTCATTTGCTAAAGACTGTGACTACCTGACACAGTCTCAGGTCTGTGATAGCAGGCCTGAGACTATCAGCAGAACTTTGTTTCAGCAAAACTTTTGTTTAGATACCCAAATTCTCTCTCATTTCTCTGTGCTCAGTAATCTGAAGGTGAAAGTTTGAAGTTTAACATGACTCTAGTTTTCTATGATATAATGTTTTATTAAGAGATCTGACAGACACTACCAAAGTGGCAAGTGCAGGTTTTCAACAGTGTCTATTTTCAATGAGAAATATTAAAATTCACACACACACATGCAGCACGTAGACTGTTTTTTGCTTGCACTGCAACATCTGCAGTATTGATTGTATTAACTTTTGATATCTGAAGAGTTTAAAGTACTGTTTTTATTATGATGCATGCTTTATCAGTCTTTAATCATAGTTGAATTTAAATATCTGTTTTGGTTTTATTTAAGGCCATTAAAATTGTGCTCTGTAGAAAATAGATTGAGAAAAGACAAAATCCTGTAGACACCAGTAGAGTCCAAATGTCCAGAAATCAGTAAAACTATACTGCTCTGTTTTCCATCCATTTACTTGCTTTGCTACCATTTGTTCTTGTCAATTAAATTAATGTGAAGTTCTAGTCTTTTTGTACTCCGTTGAATTTCACTTTGGCTACATAGTGATATTTTTAACATTGCAAACCTTTCCCATCCAGTGTATGAATAATTGCATGCTTATGACTTTCCATTGTCAATTAAAAAGTGAAATTAAGTCAAAGTTGGGTCTGGATTTTATTTTAAACCATATTGCCCATGCTGGCGTTTTAAAGAGAAAAGAAATACTGTCATGAAGGATGTTATTTAGGCTGTATGACTTTTTAAAAGAAATATGTAAACATTTATATTCCCTGTGGTGTCCCATTATCTATATTCAAACTCTCAGAATAATCCTTCCCTATCCTCACTTGTATTTGTCTTTCTTCTCGAATTTTTAAAATCCATCTAAACATATGACCATTTATTTCCATTCTTATCATTTTAATTGATAACCTTTCCCTCCACATCATATATGCTCTCTCAATAACAAGAAATACTGCCACAACACTCTTTATTCACTTGAGCCTTTCTAGTTTCATGCTCTAAACATAAAACTGGATCCATTGTACCTGTCCCTCTCCTGAAACCACTGTGATAAGAGGATATAAGTCCCTCATTTTTCATATCTTTCAATTATCATTCTCTACATTATTTTACATAAGTTGGATGTTAACGTGATCGGCCAATGCATTTCTGGTTTTGACTCATCTTCCCCTGGTTTTCGGATTGCAATAATCACTGCTTCCTTCCAACTCTTTGGCAAAACCCCATCCTTCCATATCCAGTTATACATTTCTAATAAAATATTTTTAGAAGATACACTTAAATTACTTACCGTAACATAACAAATTTGATCTTTTCCTGAAGCTGATAACTTATATCTTTTAAGTGCCCTATATTCAGTTTTGTATTGTAAACAACATATTGAATGGATCATTTGTATCTCCCATTTGCTGTAATAAATTTTTGTTCTCTAAAATTGTCTTTTCTCTTCCTTTTTTTCTTCTTCACTAACATTTTCAGAACTATAAATTTTAACAAAAGCATTTACCAACATTTTTGCCTTGTCTTTGTCAGTAACTGCTGTTATTTCTCCATTATTTAATATTGGATATCCACTCACTCATTCATCACATTCATCCTTTTAATTGTTGCCCAGACCTTAGAAATATCTGTCTCCCTCTCTACTGAATTACATAACTCTCCAATAATCTCTTTTTTAAATAATTTTTTAATAATTCTTCTTACATTTGCTTGCAATTTCTTGTATTCATTAAAATTCCAAAAATTGTGATTTCTTTTTAATAATTTGAATGTTTTATTTTGTTTCTTGATAACTTCAGTACCTCTGATGTCCAGTAGGACACCAATCTTCTTTACGTTCCCCCCTGCCTTTCTTTCTTATAGCCTGATTAGCTGCTTCTAAGATGGCATTACACATAGAAAAATTTAAATCAATACTACTATTCATATTCACGTTTAACATTTTTATTTCACTACTGTTCCTAGATGTTTCCCAATCTGCAGACCTAAAACATAATTTCTCTATTCCTTTTATATAATACCTCTCTATATTTAACTTTATTTCAGCCATAATAGGATAATGATCACTTCCTATGGTTGTTTTATTGAGTACTTGCCATACCTGGAATTTGAAACTAATCTTAAATCAATTGCTGACTTATCTCTAAAATTAATTTTGGTTCCACTTCTATCATTTAGACATACCCAATTTTGATCATTATGATGACTCCATAATGAGCTATGAACATTAAAGTCCCCACACCAAATAACTTTACCATCTAAATAAACACCAAGTTCTTCCATTAAATCTATTGAAAGTCTTTTACATTGATTATAGAAGTTGATTATTTTAAATTGCCCATTTACTGTCCAAATTTCAATAACAATATATTCTAACTCTCTTTCTTTAGCCGATAGTCTAAATTGAATTCCCTGTTTTATGAATGTTATACACCCTCCTCCAGATCCTCCCTCTCTGTCTCTTCTGTCGCTTTCATATCATTTTAGAACAAAATCAAGATTTGGTTTAAGCCAAGTTTCCTCCATACAGTGAACCCTCGCTGTAACGCGGTTCACCTTTCACAGCCTCGCTGCTTCGAGGCTGTGAAAGGTGAATTTTTATTGATTTTTTTGTGTAGTTTTTTTCACAGTGCTTTGTGTTCTGCGTCCTGATCGGCTAAACAGTCTTCACGCTTCTTCTCTACCTGTGCGTAAATAACGTTACGGTATTTAAATATACATAAGACAGCTTGGAAAATTTTGGCAAATATTTTTGCCCAGAAGAAAAACGAGCAACAACAACTACAGATAATCACAGGCTTCAGAAGAAAAAGACACTGCAAAGTGGAGTCAGGCTGCAGCGTCACATTCAAAGACAGTGAAATACGCGACTCACAATTTATCCTACTGTACTTCATATTGATGATTAAAAGGATTATTTTACTGTAGTTAATTGTAGGAAAGCGTTCTAATTGTTAAAAAATGCTTGGGCCTGAAAACAGATTTTGTTCTTTGGTTTCAATGTAGAGTATTTAATTATGCTTTAATTGTAAAAAATGAAGGTAACTACTTCACGGATTTCCCCTATCACGGGTTCTTTTCAGAACGCAACCCCGGTGAAAAACGAGGGTTCACTGTACATATATCTAGATCTTCTTTAAATTCTCTAATAAATGCTTTGAACTCTTGTCCATGTGCAATAAGGTTTCTAGTGTTCCATTGTAAGATGATCAGTTTTTGTCTTCCTGTCCTCCTGCCTGTCCTTCTGTCCCTAGTCTCTTATTTATGTGCTCCCACGATATGTCCTTTATACCAAGAAACCTTTTCACAATTATTTGGATTTTTTTCTGATTTGTGCTTTACTTGATCTGTACAATTAATTACACATGCAATGAACAACAGAATCTCTTCAACTGTTAACAGTTTCAGTTCCACTCTGTCTTTGTTCTGGTGTTGGTTCGGCTGAACTTTCCTTATCACTTCTTTTGGCTTCACTCTTTTAGTTTTTTAACTTGTTTGATTTCCATTGCTTTTCTTCTGACCTCACATCCTCCATAAGTCACTCTGTGTTGCCCTCCACAATTACAACAATTTTCCTTTCCATTTTTACATTCATCATAGTTATGCTCTTCTCCACACTTTGAACATCTTTGTTTCCCCTTACATGCTGCTGTGATGTGCCCATATCTCTGGCATTTATAACGCCTGAGAGGAGGAGGGATACGTGTTCTTACAGGAAAGCACATTTCAGGAAGAACTACCGAAGAATTACCGAGAGACTTTCCACTCTCACCTTCAACTGTTCTCATCAATCTTTTAATTTTGCTTACTTCACCTCCATAAATACTGCATCTGAACTTTTCTAGATCTTCCCCCACTGGAATACCTGTGATCACCTCTCTTACTACTTTATCCTCTCCCAAAATCTTTATCTGAGTAATCATGCTTTTACAAATACTCTGGGTGCTCATCACTTTGTTTTTCTGTTCTTCATTTCTCACTGAAACCAACAGATTCCCATTTCTAAGGATCTTAGCAAATGTCAGATCTCCAAACTTTTCTAATTCTCTCGACTCTGTCATAAGTTGTGATGTAGGCAGTGGTGAGGTAGACGCGGTGGACCCAGGTTGAGGTAAGAGAATGATGATTTAATGTAGAAAATGCACAAAATGTCCAAAATTCCAGGAGCTGAAGACTAATGCTCACAACTGGTAGCAACTGGTTACGGAATGGACAGACTGGTACGAACATGCAATCACAAACGACTAGGACCCGACGAGGAACAAAGGACACAGGTGGGGTTAAATACACAGAGGGTAATCACGGAAACGAGACACACCCGGGAATAATCAAGGAGAGACAGGACAACACAGAGACTCAAAGACACAGAAAACTCAAAATAAACACAGAGGAAAAACTCAAATGACAGACAGAGCTAAAGGACTGAGTTGAATATCTTCATCCTCCTTCTTAAACTTTATGATTACTTTAGATTCCTCCCTAACTATCCTCTTGCAAACTACTTCATTTTCATCCGAACTATTTTCGTCAAGACTCCGTTGACTACTTTGTGTCTCTGACAAATGATCTTCTTTTCGCTCTCTTCCCGATCCTCTACTACCCATCAATCAAATAATCTTATCCAATAAATGTAACATTAACACAACCCTCTATACTACCATGCACTGGAGTCCAGTCACCTAAATCCATCTCATCATCTCCATCATCCTCAACTGTGACGCCATAGCAGTCCATTCACAAACCAGTTTTATGCCAGCCACCCAAAATCAGCTATTTTTTGTGTCGATTCTGCTCTGTCAATTTCAGATTCCGTTCCAAACCCGCCAAAAACCTTCTACTGCGACATTCTGTCTTCCTCGACGCACCAGAAGAGTTACTGGCATCAATCTATTTGCTTTTTTTCTCCAACCACAAATAATGTGGTTAAAGCAATCACATTATGATGTCAGTGCTAAGTAATTTGCACATGCGCTGAGCAGATTTCTGATTTCTCAAAGGGTGAACAAAGAAATGCTGAGTGAATATTCAAAATGTTTGCAACTGCATTTTGAATACAATTTTGACCCCAGTTTTAAATATTTACAATTGAACTCATACTAATTATGTTAAATTTAGATATTTCAGAAATTATATTTAAGTACAATATAGTTATTGTCTTCTTCTGTTGTGTTACTGTGTTGTGTACATATGTAAAACAAAAGGGTTGAACAAAAGGAGGTAAAAACTGTATTGGACAAATCCTGAGCTGATTTAAGGACATGTGAAAACAAAAGTATTTAAATATCATACTGCTAATTTAAAAAAATCACTCAGCTAAGAGTTATTCCCAAAATATTTCTTATGTTCACTATTTAAAAAATTAAAAGCAAAAATCTTCTGGTTAATTACAATTTTTGCATCTACAACGAATGAGTAGTCTGCCACAAAAACCAATTAGGAAATATGAAAATATTCAGAATTTTCAGCAATCCTACATCAAGCTTGTTGAGAATAAATAATTGTGTTTTCCTCTGTCTCTTTTAGCTATTTGCTTGCTTGTATATCCAAAGAGCTTACACAAGCACACACATAGAGCACAAAGCTAAGGTTAAAGGAAATGACACACTAGAGAATGACCTTTTTCAGGCATAGCTTAGATAGAGGCAAACAAAGAGAATTAGAAACTCTTAGATGCCATTTTACTTTGTTAGCCCGTGAGGATAGCATGAACAAATGGACCAGCGCTGTAGTTTTGTTGTAACAAATGAAATTCATAAATTCAACTCTTCTTCAACCTCATCTAGAATCTAAATTGAGACAGAATAATTCTCCACAAGCTGCAGACTTTACAATTTACTTATTCACACAAAAACAACCAACCAGCTGCAGTAACATGATGAAAGTCTGTTTTTTTTCTTCTGAGTACTTTCACAGGAAACCAGCCGTACACATGACATGATCACTCAGAGACAGCAACAGCTGAAGAACTCACTACTGATGTATTGGAGTCACCCCAGCCTAACTCACATCAACAGGTGTTCGGTGCCATACAACTGCTATTAACAAAACTGTCTGCACAATATGTTGGAAAAGAGGAGACAGACATATAACAATGCATTTAATTTAAGCTTTTTGTTCTCCCTATTTTTATGCTAATGATTAAATAAATACAATTTATTTATATAGCACCTATCACAGACATGAAAATTACGAAGTGCTTCACAAAGGCAGACAAAAAAAAACAAAAATACAAAAAATGTACATTAAAAATAGCAGTCTAATTATAAGCTTTTCAGAATGTCTTTATACTGACAGACAGTTCATTCATGCAGTGCAGGACAGCAATAGAAAGTTCCAGAGTTTTTGTGGTTAGGTTATTCAAAATCATTTATATTCGTAAACAATATAATAGAACAATTGAAAGCTAATTGTGCTTTTGAGTTTTTCTCAAAAGCACATGGAAACCCATGTTTATTTTATTTTCAATAAAATAGTGCAACTATGTATTGTTGTTTTATGGTCATGAAAAGCAAAGAGTAAGTTATCATGCCCCATTGACATTATGTGTCAATGTGAGGGTTACAAACTGAACACTCTGCCATCAGTTAAGCATGGTACTAGTGTCTCCATCACACACACACAGTATGCTCCTTCTATCATAATAACTTTGCATTGATTTCTGTTCATTTAAACTGAACATAAAACAAAACTTCCCAATTATTTTTTTGTTATCTCTATCTGAGCTCAAAAACTGCTTTATGATTAAATTACTATACTGTTTTAACATGGTTGAAAAATATTTATACTTGTGAGCAAATATTTATAACATTAACAGTGTTTTCACATGTAGAAATGTGCCGGCGTTTGCAAATGTGTCTCCTCAACTTATATGTTTCAAGATCCCATAAGTATTCTTATTACCTATTTGAATACAGCATTTGACAGATGGTCAACTTTTAGTTTCCTGCTTAAAGCTAAGTGTAATGATAAAAGTTAAAAATGTATGAACACAAAACATATCACCTGGGCTGCACAGCGGTGCAGTTGATAGCACTGTTACCTTAGGTTCGATTCCTGGCCTGAGCTCTTTCTGCATGGAGGTTGCATGTTCTCCCTTGCCTTGCCCAGGCCTTTGTTCTCTCCGGGTACTCAGACTTCCTCCCACCATCCAAAACCATGACTGTTAAGTTAATTGGTCTCTCTAAATTCTCCCTAAGTGTGAGCGTGTGTAGTTGATTGGTTTCAGGTTGATTGGTTTCACTAATCTACTGATGTGTGGGTCATGATTGTTTGCCTGTGTGTCTCTGTGTTGCCCTGCGACAGACTGGCGACCTGGAGCAAAAGGGTTCACCGCTGAAGATAGTAACCAGCATCCCTTGTGACCTTATTAACGATGTGCCACAACGTGTCAATTTATTGACATATGTGAGGGTTGTTATTCAGGTAACATGGAATAGTTAATTCATCACAATATTTTTAAAGCAGCACGAGAGACCCATTAGGTTTTTTGGAGGGGGTTTCTAAAAATCAGTTCAGTGACCAATGTAAACTTTCCTTTAGGGTTAGGGTTTCTCTAGAGTCCTGCTAATGACCTCATTATTTGACTCAGGTGTGTTGGCGTAGAAACACATCTAAAAGTTAGAGATGTGTAACTTCTGTAACAGAAGTCCAGTCTGGACTTTGAAATATGGAGTTGCCCAGCCCTGATGTATAGTACATACATGTAGTACATATGTGACAACCAGGAATGGGTTTTCTTTAAAATTTTGAAAGAAAGTCAAGGATGTTAAATCTATTTTCAGCTTTCAATGAATGGTAGAAACCAACAACAGGGTTGCTCTAGGACAGTTGAATTGTAACAGCACACAGGTGCCTAATACTGCAAGGAGGAGACAAAATTCAAAAGTTCTACAAAAATTTATGGGAGAGCCAGACAAGTCAAATATAAAAAAAACCATTTCCTTATTTTAATTTGCAACGTTTTAAAACAGAAGATGTTAGAACGTAATTTATTAGTACAGTTTTTAACCATAAAGTCAGGTGAAGTAAAAGAAAATATTTTTTAGTATAAGGGGAGATTGAGGCTTACCAATGGGGACGAGGGGGAACATCTAGTGAAGAAAAAGAGATCACCCAAGACACTACACTGTGTTTGTGTTCATTACACAAACACAGCATACAAGACAAAAGATGCTCCAACAAAATAAACACACACAACTTGACACTGCCACCAAGGGTCACCACTGCCACCACATGGAGCCTCAGTCTCTGACAGAAATATACATAAACAGTCTGAATAAAACAGTGGCATCACAACAACAAATACAATACAGCAGAGGAGAATGAAGATCGTCAGCAGCACTAAGTTCCTGGGGTGCACATAACTCCGCCTTATAGCCATCATATCACTTCCCTGGTGAAGAAGGCACAGCAGCACCTGCACTTTCTGTGACAGATGACAAGTGTTACCTTCCCACCTCCCATCCTCTCCACCTTCTACAGAGGAACCATTGAGAGCCTGCTGACCAACCGCATCTCCATCTGGTCTGGGATTTGCAAAGCCTCAGAATGGAAGTCCCTGTGAAGAGAGGATCATTGGGTCTCCAGTCCCCCCTATCTAGAACCTTCACACAGACGCTGCTTAGCCAGAGCAAATCAGATCCTCTCCGATTACACCCATCCTCTCCATGGTCTGTTCATCCAGTTGACATCTGGCAGGAGATTCCACATAATCTGCTGTAGAATAGCCAGACTAAGGGTGTATTCAGACTGGATATTCCGGTAGACTCGGTTGGATTGGGGACTAGAATTGCGACATTTGTTAAATTTTTCAGAACTGTATTTCGTATTCACGCTGCACTGAGTCAAACGAATAAAACTAACTGAAAAACCTGTTCCCCCTGTCCCCTGTGGTGGCGCTGCACCAAGAACTACTGAAGGAATCTGGCACAAAAACCACTGAAGACACAGAGCACAAGTACTTTTCTGTAAACAAAAATAGAGCTGTGTGAAGTTTTAGTAGTTTTAAGATTTCTATTTTGTCTGTGGTGCATGTACCAAACAACTTTCAATGATGGACTCGGGAAGAGGGGAAGATGAGTCACTATACAACTCATTCTTTGAGTTGTATAGTGGATTCTGTGAAGTACTTTATATTGAATGAGCTGATGATTAGCGTTTTTTGTCATATACGAGATATTATTGCAAATTTTACTCCAGGTTTCACAGTCTTCACTCCATTTATGACTACGGGCCATTTTGTTCACTAATGGTGGAAACGGACGTTTATTTTGGTTGTATTTACCCAGAATGCCCTGCGCCGTAGTCTATTTCTGGCTTCTGGAACGGTCTCTAGTCAGGTTGCATTCACAAAGGTTTTCTACCGTTTTAGAGTTCACTTCAACCGGACCGAGACCTAGGTTTTCAGGCGGATCAGAGTTCGGTTTTTAAGTCTGTTTTGGAATTCAAATTTGCATTCAGATCTCCCCAAAGACTCAAAATTCCTAGACAAACGGATTAGAGTCTGATTCAAGTCTCTAATCCTGGGTTGGTCTGAATACACCCTAAGAAATAGTTACCTCCCATTGGCCATCAAAGTGGTCAACACCAAAATACCCCAACTAAAACTGTTTGAAAATGCTAAGTTACATATGTATTTATTATATGTTTATAGACACATTGATTTTTCTATGTGCTCCAGTGGCCAGGTGTGGCGACATTATGTTGCCAATTTCACTGACTCTGTGCAACAACAATAAAATAAGTATGTATTTTCCACATGTTATTATTACATCAAAAACAAACAGAATGAAATAAGATTATAATCAAGTCAAAGTCACTTCAAAGTATGCATTCTTACATTATTTAATTGACTTTTTTGTGCACTTTACAAAATTATATATTCTTACAGGAAGCACCTTTCGACAAGGTAATTTCACTTGGACTAAACATAGATGGAAATAGAATGAAATCATATCCATAATATGATTTAATCACATGATATGATGTCATCACTGACTCCCGCATGACTAAGCATGTCAGTGATGATTGACTCATCCATTGACTGAATTAGGTGTAGATATATTTGTGATCTACATTGAAATGACGGCTTTTGTTCAAAGTCATTTTTGGATTACAGAAAAATGCATGTACAGTATTTTTTTCTTTTCTAATTTCATCCGTGTGTAAGTGGGCCTTAAGAGAAACAAATGACTCATCCTTATGAATTAGTAATTTGTTGTTCGTTTATTGAATAGTTTTTAATGACTAAATCGTAAATTTCAACTCAACAGACTGTGGAAGATATGGGAAAGATAAGCAAGAGAAAGCCTGCGCTTTCTCTTTTGTGACGTCACATGAGTGATTCGCTCAGTGCTGAGAACTGCGCTGCAAACTTCCAGGGCTGCGGCTTGGAGCTGATGTGCATCGCCTTTATTTAGCTGCTGGGCAGATCGCGATCATTTACACAAACTCGAGGATAAATAAGCCCAGACTTTAACGTTTCCCGGTAAGTTGAAAGTTTTTCTCTAAAGTTTGGACGTGCTTGTATGTGAAATCTCTCTTGGACAAGACAGTTTGCGACTAATTGTGAAATAACAATTGTGACATTGCGAAAGAAAAAAATCTTAAGAATACAAATTAGTACGTACATACTTTAAAAATTGTTTCCGGAACTAACTAGACTCAAAGATGTTTTGTTCAACTCTCTCTGTTGCTGTCATGTTCAGGTTAGTGAGATAAATACCGCCGCTTTTCTTCTTGTAGACATACTGCTCTCTCTCTATCTATCTCTCTTCTTTCTCTCTCTTTCTATTTAACGTATATATGAGAATCATATAAAATCTATTTTATTTTCCATTGAAATGTGTTCAATGAGTACATTTTTCCAATGTGTCACACTGATGGCGATCCTTGTTTTTCAGTTCATAAGAATTGCTTTCTTAGCAATGGTTAAAGCTATGAGTAGTTCTTTAGTATTTGGAACATCATTAATGAATTTATTGGAGTCTCCCCATAAACAAAGAGAAAGATGATAATGGGCTGAAACAGCCAAACCTACTGAATGTAGTTACTCTTCTCCAAAATTGTTCAACAGGTTTGTAGAACCATAAAGTATGACAGTATGTAGCAGGGGTATTTTGTGAACAATTTCTGTACAACTCAGACTGAGCCAAACCCATTTTATGGATTCTTTGAGTTGTATAGTTCTGTGAAGTGCTTTATATTGAATGAGCTGATGATTAGTGTTTTTTTGTCATATATGAAATATTATTGCAAATTTTAATCCAGGTTTCACAGTCTGGGTTTATATTCAGATCTAGTTGCCATTTTAAAGTAGGTGGATATTGTTGAATCAATCCTATTTAACAGTCTGTAGATCGATTGAGTTTTCTTTCTAGATGCAATTTTAAATCGTTCCATAATTTCTATTAGGTTCTATAATGAGTTGTTCCAGGTCATATTTACTTTGCAAAAGACATTTTAATTGAAGATATTCTAAAAATTGAGTATCATCAAGTTTACATTGTTTAGTTAATTCTGAAAATGAGAAGAATCTATTATATCTAAAAATATGTTCAAAATGTGTAATGCCTTTAGAGACCCACAAGTGAAAAAAAGAGTTTTGCTTTTTACATTTATTGTAAGATCTGGATTGTTCCAAAGTATTTTGAGGTGGTAAAATTTAAGTTGATAATATCATTGAATTTCCACCAAACTGAAAGAGTGGCTTTAATAGTTGGTGATTTAAAGCAACCATGTTTCTTAATCGCTTGACTAATGAATGGTAAATCTGATAGTTGCATTTTCCCACAAAATGATTGTTCTAATTCATTTAAATCATTTTGTTGCAGGTTTTGGCTGATTGGCATAAATAATAATAATAAAAATTTGGTGCATCTAGCTCTCCATATTGTTTGATTTTTGTAAAGTTGACACCTTTATTCTTGGTGGCTTGTTTTTCCAATAAAATTTGGAGATTATACTATCTAAAGTTGTAAACCATTCCTTAGTTGGTTGGATGGGTAACATAGAAAATAGATAATTAATTTGGGGAAGTATTCTCATTTTAATAGTGGCTATTCTACCAACACATGAAAGTGGTAAATTTAGCCATTGTTTCAAGTTGCTTTGTATTGATTCTTGAAGTGGTATGAAATTAAGATTAAACAAATATGACAAATTTGGAGATAATTTAATCCCAAGGCATGTAATATGAGTTGTGCATAAAGGAGTAGGTATAGTTTGGATTGTCTCATCCCATTTAAAATTATTTAAAGGAAGAACTGCAGATTTATTCCAATTTATTGAGTAATTAGATATTTTTGATTAATCATTTTGATTGTTTCAGTCATTGAAGAATATGGATCCTACAGTAGTAATAAGATATTGTCTTATCTTATTATAAGCATATAAACAAATTTTATGTTTTGTTGCGTTAATTTGAGGTTTGACGAATTTCTGCTACAAGGCGTTCAATGAAAATGGAAAACAAGGACGAAGAAAGTGGACAACCCTGACTTGTGCCTCTTTGTAAGATGAAATTCTTTGAAATGATATTGTTGGTATAACAGTCACTGTTGGTGATGTATAGAATAACTCAATCCGGTTAATACAATAATCTCCACATCTAACCCTTCTTAATATTGAAAACAAAAATGACCACTTTACTTTATGCTTTTTCAGCATCCAAAGTTACAATGGCTGAGTCTTGTTTATTTGTTAAAGCCATTAAGTTCAACAATCTCTGTATATTATATGAGGAATGTATATTTTTAATGAAACCAGTTTAATTTGGATGAATGAAGGATGAGATGACTTTCTCAATTCTGATTGTTAATGCCTTTGTGATAATTTTCGTATCTGTATTTATTAATGAGAGTGGACAATGGCTAGAGGTGTCCGTAGGATCTGTCAGGTTTAAGAAGAACTGTAGCAGTAATACAATTTTCCTTTATTTCTTGTATTAGTTTGAGATATATTGGATTAATCATATCCCAAAATGTTTATAAAATTCAGCTGGAAAACCGTCCGGTCCTGGTGCTTTATTGTTTGGCAGAAAGTGTATTGCATTGGTTAATTCTTTTTCTGTTAATGGAGCTTCAAGCATACAAATTTATTCATCTGTCAAATGCGATTGATCAATATTGTTTAAAAAAGAGTTAATTTCTTATTGGGAAGGATTATTTTCCTCAGAATACAGTTTGGTATAAAAATCTTGAAAACCATAATTTATTTCTTCTAGCATCGGTTTCCCTGCTGAATCTTTAGTAACAGAAATTATATCTTTTTCTTTGTTCTTTTTCAGTTGATTGGCCAAATACTTACCCAATTTGTTACTACAGTGAAAGTTGTCTTAAGTTTCTGTAATAAAATATTAGCTCTGTTGTTTACGAGTGTCTTTGGTTCATATCTTAGCTGACGTATTTTCTCTTCAGTTTTTTCTGTTGAAATGCTTATTTCCTCTAAATTCCTAATTTCTGTCTCTAGCACAGTTTATTTTTCACTTTCCCCCCTTTTCTTATGGACTCCATATGTTATGATCCTGCCTCTTACTATAGCTTTCCTTTCCCCATATTAATGATGTTGCAGTTTTGGTGACTCATTTTCTCGAGGAAGGATGCCCACTTGTTGTTTAGATATTTATCAAACTATTGTTTCTTCCAATAGTGACAGATTAAGGTGCCATCTACTGAAAAACTTGAGAGGTGGTTTTTCTACATTCCAAGAGTGCATGACCACTGATCTCAATTGAGTGTATATTAGTTTTTGTTACGTTTCCCATTAGGGAATTGCTTATTAGAAACATATCAACATATCAAGTGCAAATGAATGATGGATAGAAGAGAAGAAAATAAATTCTTTGGAGACTGGATGTAATGTTCTTCAGAACAAGGCCAAATTTACTCATATATTGTTTAATTGTTTCTGATGATGTCATGATGGGTTCAAATTGTCTAGCCCACATGCAGAATACCACACAAGAGAAACGAAATCAGTAAAAGATAATTTATTGAAAACAGGAGGGATGAGGGGTGAATGGGTCTGGTCCAGGAGGGGAATGGGCTCAAGGAGCGGTCGGCAAACTATGAAAACACAGCAAGTAGATGGTGAGTTCACGGTCGTCGGGAATGGGAGTGTTAACGGGTATACTGGAAAGATCCTACTTGTGAGAATTAAGAAAACTGTTTGGTAGGGGTCGGCTGAGATGTTCGGGGTCTTTGTCTATTTGTGGGTCCAGATGATCCAGCGCTTAGCCACAGGAGTCCAGAAGGCACTGAGGAAGTGCGACGGAGGGCGGACAGGTAAGTTCAGGTGGAGCGGAGACAGAGGAGCGGTGTGACTGCCAGTCAGAGAATGCAGGAGGAACTTGCGATCAGACGGAGCAACCAGTGGGTAGGGAGGTCTTGTCCAGAAAACCAGATAGATCATCACAAGGAGGATCCAGGGCATCTCAAGGAAAACACCTGAAGACAGGAAACAACAAGAGAAATCACTAGGAGATCAAATCAACGGGGAGAACAGAGACTAGCTCTAGGGGGCTCAGAGTACCGTTACTGGCTAATACTAAGGCATCGAAGTACTGGCATGCAGCTCCTCTTGTATTCCATGACTGATGAGATGATTGAATCCTGGTGTGCAGGATGACGGCACACCACTCCGGAGAAAGGTGAGTTTAGTGCTATGTGGTGGCTGAATGGTGAGTAGCAGCAGAAGAGAAACCCACAAAGAAAACAAAGAACCCCAGAACACAACAGATGCTTTCAGAGTTGATCTATAATTAGATCTTGTTTTCTTGTTTAATACTGTTTTAAAGTCCCCACCTATTATTTGTCAGAAAATTCTGAAAATACTGTAAAAAATTTTTGAAAAAATAATGGGCAATCTGTATTTGGACCATAAACATTGGCTATTCTTAGTGTCTGATATATTAATTATTATACCCTGTTGTGAGGCGGGGTTTTGGGTTTTGTGTGGGGTTTTCATCTCCTTCTACCTGTTCAGGTTCTCCATCTGCAGACAATCTGTCATTTTCCTGGCTTTAAGAGGAGTGAGACGTCAGTCCTTCGACGCCTGAGTGTTCACCTATAATGGTACTCTGGCCACACAGTTTGCCTTATCTGGGTTTTCTCTAGTTCTTAGGAGATTGTTTTTATGCTTACCCCTCTGATCTCATTCCAAAGTTTTCACGGCAAGACCTGAGCTCCACTTCCAGTGTCCTTTGGGTTTCTCTCATGAGTCTCACGATCATCCGACCTTTTCCTGGTTCCTACCTCCATGACTGATGTCCTACTGGCTCCTCTTCTTCAAGCACCTTTGTTACCTGTCCTTACCACCGTCCAATAGGTTCCACAAGTATTCATCTCGCACATCTGAACTAAGCCCCACTCAAGCCCAAGCCCGGATCTCTTCATTTTCTTCCCCCGCATCCTCCCCTTGGCGCTGTCCATTCAATTCTCTAATTATTCTGCTTCCAGTGTTCCTCTCTTGCCAAAGTCTCCAGTGAAAGAAAACCCACAGAAGACCCATTCATTCATAACTGTTCATTTATTCAATAAAACCTTTTTCACTTTTCATTTTGCAGTATTCTGCATGTGGGCTAAAAGCCTTTCCAAAACCATGACAGAACCGACCTTCAGGATCCACAATAGTTTTATGGTATATTACTTGTATAGTTTTAGCAATCAAAATGCATAATATTCTTTGTCTTGAATTATTTTTAGATCAATATGATCAGGTTTAGCTGGATCTCTTTCTTGAAAGAGACAAATATGAGCATGTAGATCAGATAAATGTTCAAATATTTTCACCATTTTTTTCATATGAACCAAAACTCTTAATTTCCAGCTAATAAAATTGAGTTGTTTCATTTTATAGTGAATAATGTCCAGATAAAGTCAGTGAATATTAAGAGAAAAACCAAAAAGGAGAATGCGACAGGCTGGTGACTTGACCCCGCCTCTTGCCCGAATTGTTCGCTGGAGATAGGCACCAGCAACCCTCCCGACCCCACTATGGACAAGGGTGTTAGAAAATGGATGGATGGATAGTTGGACAAAAAGGAGAAGAAAAAATAAATAAATTTTAAATAAGCAGAAACATAATTAAACAAGACAGCATTATTTCAATAAAAACAAAGCATGTTCAGGTTAGAAAAGCCAGGGTGTGACATCTTTGTCACGGTATAATCTGCCATCTATGTAAAGTTTGTCCACTATTATCACGGCTTTCTTTCCTTCAGTCATCTTCAACTTTCTGATGGGAAAAAGTTTTTTCCTTCTTTTGTTAATTCCTGTGGAAATTGTTCATTCAGTCCATAATTCATTCCTCTCAATTCTCTCCCTTCTTGCTGTACCATTTGTTTATGTTTGCAATTTTCAGTTGGGGGCCGTTGTTTGGTGATTTCTTCTGACTGAGTCTATATACGGGATGGAATCCCATCCTACATGTTCTCCCTGTGCATGGTGGGTTCTCTCCGGGTACTCCGGCTTCCTCCCACAGTCCAAAAACATGACTATTAAGTTAATTGGTCTCTCTAAATTCTCCCCAGGCGGGGAGAATTGTTGCATGGTGCATGGTTGTTTGTCCTGTGACTGTCTTGTCTCTATGTTGCCCTGCGACAGACTGGCGACCTGTCCAGGGTATATCCTGCCTCTCCCCCAGAATGTTAGTTGGAGATAGGCATCAGCATCTCCCGACCCCACTAGGGACAAGGGTGTAAGAAAATGGATGGAGGGATGGATGGATGGAATCCCATACTGCTGACAGTTTCTCTGGAAATGTTAAGCTTTGATATCATAAAGTCTTTGATCAGCTGTTCAGGATCTTCATTTATTTGCTCTTTTTTGCCAGAAATAAACAGGTTGTCTCTCATGCTCCGTGTTTGTAAATCCAGAAGTGTCTTTATTTTCACTGATAAGAGTTCATTTGCAAAGTGAATGTCTTGGCAGAAGAGCGAAGGCTTTTATTTTCCTTGACCAAAGTTTCTATCAGTTGTTGACTGAATTCCAGACTATCATGCAATGCTTGAAATTCTTTATGCAATAATTAGAGCAATGAAAATCTGTTTTTGAATTCAGACAGTTTTGACAATGTGGGCGAGCTATCCACACTACTAGGTATTCCTGGGTGGGGGTGGGGGGGTTCTTTTAGAGTTTTGAGTTGGAGTGCTCTGTGTATAGTTGTTTTTCTTCATGGTGCAGATCCAATTGAAACAATTGTCGATGTAATCCTCTTAAGGCAGTGGTCCCCAACCACCGAGCCGTGGCCCGGTACCGATCCGTGGACCAATTGGTACCGGGCCGCACAAGAAATAATTAATTATTTCCATTTTATGTATTATTTGAGTCTGGAGGATCTTTTATTTTGAAAATCCTTTAACCAGATTCTCTCAGTTACGTCTTGCGCGCCAAAATGGACCTTACCGCAGGGGCCGTGTTTCATTGGCTGATGCCCATTCTACATAGTAGCACGGCGATCACGTGCGTGACCGTCTCACAAACACAAGCTAATGTACATGCATTAGTAAACACAAGCTAATGTAGCGCCAGGCTACATACAGACCAGCAGAAAGTTTTCGCAGCAACAATCGAAACAGAATGGTTCTCCATTGCCAGTGGGTATCTGTAGTGGTGATGTCAGGAATCCTGATTGTATTTGTGGTAGTAAAATTCACAGATTTCCTAAATCAGAAGCAGAATGCCTTGCTAGGATCAAAGCTTGTGCATGACCGCATGAGCAGCTAAAGCTTCGTAGGATCAACAAGAGCAAAGGAGTTTGTGCTGGTGTAAGTATTGTTGATTTGCTTTCTTTCTGTCTGAAAAAAAGAAAATTAATAATAAACACATCAGTCATGAACACCTGTTAGCTAAGTACAGCATAATGGCAGTACTGATACTAATTCTACACCTCACCTTGAAGCCTGTCTGCTACAGTCTTACATTAGCTAAACACATCATTATGCAATGTGTATCTGACATACATTAAAGATTTTATTTTAGCAGAAAGGCTTTTGACTAAACTGCTACTCATGTTAGCCATGCTAGCACCAGTACAGGTGCCGATGCACACTCAAACATTAGCCAACAAACAGGAATCACCCACTGATTTCAAAAGTAACATAGAAAACGATGAATGCCCGTCTTAACCAGCCTTGAAAGAACAATAAGCATCAGTGATTTTGTCCACAGCTATATTGATGCTGAGGTTTATCACTGCCGTTTTCCTCATCGACCGAAAGCGTTTTGCTGTGCTGTGCATAATGTTGGAGACATCGCGTGGCTCAAACACTTTAATGTCATCCAAAAAAAATGACATGAACTTGTTAGTTTCTCTGTCCATTGTTGTAGCTGATATTTGGTGAAAGTCCGGCAGAAATGACGCACTAACTGAATCTATTAATCCAAGTGGAAGACCCCATGTTGACATAGAAGCAAAGCGCAGAGGCTTTGTTTATGAGACTTGGGGCCATGTGAGATTTTCTAGGCCGGTTGTGGGTGGAGCTTGGTAAGGTCCATTGAGACCACATGCAGCAAAATGAGTCAGAATCAGATCAGATTCTTTGGAAAGTTTCTTTGCGAAGGGGAAAAGACAGAGAGAAGAAACAGGAGGATGGATTTATCCCGGTAGGTGATTACCAACATTCCAAGCTGCTCTGCATGATATGGTGACCGGATATTAATGAGGCAATGAAGCTTCAAACTGCTTCTCAACATAGAGACTGAGCAGACTGAGCATTAGCAACACTTCGGGTGTCATTGTCTCTCAACACTCCCAGATGGGAGAAACAACCTCTGGGCTCCCTTTTAAAATGTTTTGTATCTGACATAAGATCAGTTCAGCCAATGGAAAAGAAAAAAAAACCTTTATCAGCACCGGCAGATCATTTGTCTGAGGCACAAATCCGTGTTTTGCACCTGGAAATTACGGACATTAGTCGTTATCGTGAGTTAAAATTTTCACGAAAGTAAAATGTTCGTTTTTGTGATGCATCTGTATCTTATTTGAAGGGATATGTAAACGTTACCATAGCGACAAGAGTCGGTGAGCATCAGGGCAGTGGATGATATGAGAGGAGAACAACTTGTGAGTTTTAGGCCTGGTTCATACGGCCCGATTTAAGGATTATCGGCTGATTTTCCAAACCTCTGTGACCACAGAGCTGATAAAAGTCCAACACGTTTGATCGGTTCGTGTGTCCAGCCTCATGGCAGGAGCAACACACCACAAGAACCGATTCCAGTCACGAACATCCCGATTCCAGAACAAAATCCAGTAAAACCCCCAACATACTATATGTGAATTTAGAATAATCAAACACGATGACGATGTAGAAGCAGTAGTGATAGTTTGTGGACGTAACAAAAAGAAAAACACAGCGGGAGCAGCCTCTCTATTTACTGCACTATGATTTGGTGGTGAGTTATGATTTTTCATAATTAACATTTTTAACTGAATAAATATAACCACATGTAATAAACATATCTAAAAATGACCGTTACATATAGTAATAAACATATCACCTCCGATGTCCAGCGGACTCTCAGTTGCCATGTCAACTGTTTGGGATTCCCTCTGTTCTTACATCACCGCGCTTTCTGATTGGCTACCTGTCACATTCAACAGGCTGCCCTCTCACTCCCAGTCAGGAAACCCCCCACAGACTACGATAATGGGGACAAGACAATGTTGAATATGCCCGATTATATATTGGGCGTATTCAACGTTGTAAGATTGTCGTAAAGGGCCAATCGGGGCAAAATAAAAAAAATAAAAATCAAACCTCCTCCCCAAAAGTGCCAAGTCTCGACCGGTCCGTGGTAATAAAAAGGTTGGGGACCACTGATCTAAGGCTTCCAGAAATAAGCAGAAGCCTGAAATAAGCAGGCTTTGCCTCCTGAGAGTGCAGATTCAAACATTAGAAAAGTTTGAATCTGCATAGAAGGATATGCACCTTTTAAAGTTAAATTGCTGCCGTCTGGGCCTGCAGACTGGGTGTGGCACTAGGAAGCTGGTGGTAGAATGTCAAATTGCTGCATCGAGGAATCGCAGTTATAATGGATAATTCAAAGTTTGTATTTTCCCACATAGAGATTACAGCTGAGTTGATTGTAGATGTTCTAGCCACACTGTCGCATGCCAGCGTGCGCACCTGCTGTTCCACTCAACTGTGCTTTAAACTTTGCTTTTAAACTGATTATATTGATCTTATGTCCAGAGACAGAGGGATAATCATGATTGACCTGTTTGTTCTGAAGATCCTTCCACTGCAGTTTCCACTTCATCTTCCTGACCCTCATGGAGCCTCCCCCTCACCCTGACTCTCAGATTGCTCAAAATTTTGAAGTAGAAGCCAAATACAGTGAAGGAAAAGTATTTGCAAATTATGGTGGAATTTTCCACCATAATTTGCACCACCATGCAACCTGGCACAGGGTGCCGCGATGAGCTACAGCTTAATAATAGCAACTTCTTTCTTTTTTAACGTATGCCAGGGCTTTTGTGTCTGCCTGAAAGTTTATTACTTTATTTTGAACAAAAACAACAAAATGAAAAAAAAACGAAACACACACATCCGTCGCTTATTCAGTTACATATACCACAGCTTCTGTGTCAGATTGAATATGAATGAATTTATTTTAAAAAAGAAAAGAAAAAGAAACACCGTTTTCTTTTGCATTTCCTCACAAAAGTACTGCATTTCCTTTTAATTGTTGCATTCCTTCGTAATAAGAAAATATGGTCTATTTTGGATACAGTTAAATGTCAGTTTAAAATTTCTAATATATACACATTTAAAGAGTTATATATTCTCAACTCTTTGGTGCAAAAACACTGATTGAAAATTGATTTATTTACTACGGAAGTGTATTGCTATCACAAAGGAAAAAACTTAGAGCACTATCACATTATAAAGTGATAGTTATATTGTACAAACATGATAATGTATTCCATATTATCATATTACAACATAATAGTGATATTGTACAAATTTTTATGGATTCTGTGTTTTCCTTTTTCCCTTTTATTTGCTTACTCACACACGCTGCAGCTTACAATCATGCTTGTGTGTGACTGTCGCCAGTCATTCGTAAACTGACTGAAACTGATTAGACTACCCTTTGGGACCGAGGAGAAGTAAAGCTAAACTTACACTACAATCTTTACCTCTCTTGGTTACATCCATCAGGTTTGCTAAGAGTGGCCCAGCACTGGACGGTCAATGTAATCTGTGTCTGTTCCATTTGTATGACATGTATGGCTTGTAACATTTCATGATTTTCGGCATTAAAGCCAGTTTTTACACTTAACCAAATCTAATTGATTAATTGTAAAAACACTTAAGCAAGAGTTTTTACACTTGGTTAAGTTTACATTTGGGTTTTGGTCCCGTCCCATAAACTTGTTTAACATATGTGGGTGATGCACAGAGATAAAAATGATTGAACTACAACAGAACGTAATAGTATGCGCACTCTGAGCAGGATCCAAGATTAAATTGGAATGGACAGAAGGAAACGTCAGTCTGACTCTATATGCGTCGGCGTTCCTTTACTGAATACCAAGGAGCTCATTGTGGACTTCAGGAGGACTGCTGACCCACATTCACCTATTCACATCCAGGGGATGGTGATGGAGCGTCCACATCTCAGAGTATCTCACCTGGACAACCAGCTGCTCCAAGCTGGTTGGACTCACCAGCACCTCTTCTTTCTGAGAAGTCTGAGGAAGAAACAACTGTCTTCAGACATCCTGGTGAACTTTTACCGCTGCACCATTGAGCATATCATGACCAATGGCCTCTGGTACAGGACCTGCTCTGCCTCGGACCGGAAGGCGCTGCAGAGGGTGGTGAAAGTTGCCCAGAGCATTACCAAAGCAGCACTTCCTGCCATAGAGAACATATACAGGAAGCAGTGTCTGAAAAGAGCTGGGAAAATCATCAAAGACTGCATTCACACTGCAGCCTGAAGTGGCCCAATTCCGATTTTGACGTATTGTGACCTGTTTCCATGAAAGTCTGAACAGCACAGGTCGGATTCTTTTCGAATGCGGCCTATCTCCGATACGTATATCATTCAAATGTGACCTAACGTCCAGGACGCATTCATCTGAACTGATCGTCACTGACACTCGACAGATGTCACTGTTCTGCGTCCTGCGCAAGCAGAAAGAATAACAACTATGACGGACTATAATAAGGATTAAGACATACAGGTCGCATGTGTGTCAGAGTGAATAGCCCCGGTAAAAAAAATCCGATTTGATACTCAAATTATATTTGTATCTAAAACTTTGTAATTTATTTTTATAGTTTTCACAGCATTCAATAAACAGGTTGTCTAAAGGAACCCATGCTGGTGTTGAAGTTACACCAGTGTTTTTCTGACTGCTTGCTAACTTAGAGTTGTCTTCCCTCTCCCGGACTTACACACACACGCACGTGCACGCACCCACATACACACACAAACCTACCTTCCTGCCTGCATGAAATGATGAAACCCCTTTTTTATGAACATTTCCACTCCTTCTTACTGGGTAGCAGCAAGTAATCTTAACTCTACCTCAATCTGTCCCTCTTCACGTCTCTCTCATCCTCCTCCTCCAACGTTAATGAATCCCATCAATCACTAATTCTGCCCCCTTCTCCGCTACTGAATCTGCTCCACACCAAAGTTTGTGTGTAATTAACATAATGGTTAGTTTGACACATTTTTCTGAATGAAAAAAAGGGAGCCGTTTATTCGGTCTGATTGTTATTTATATAAACCGGGGTGGGGCCCACCAAGTAGGTGGTTGTGGACTAAGGTTTTTTTCAATGTTTTGTTGCGCGCAAAGAATAAACCCACTAACGATAGCCTTAAAGTGTGAACCCTATACAAAATAGAACATTTGTTTCATCATGTTGAGTTTTTAACCAAGCCAAATCCTCTCTTCTTGCTACCACTTCTTGTCCTCCATTGCCCTGGGTCATACCTCTCCATGGACTTCATTACAGGTCTACCTCTCTCCAATAACTTCACTATATTACTTATTACTGTTGATAGATTCTCCAAGGTGACATGGTTTGCTATCGACATCAGTCAGACTAAATGCATCAATCAAGAGGTGATTTAGAACTTAATTAGTTGCTATCTGCATACCATGAGGGGAGGAGGGTCTAAGCTAAATAGCAAGGATTTCACTATTTGTGTTCAGTGCTGCAGACTGGCTCCTTGCTCTCCTGTTGGTCCTTTCTCAATCTCCAAGGTGATCAGTCCCGTGACTGTCCAAAATTCTTCCAAACTAGAAGAATAAGGATCTGCCCCACCTTCCACGTGTCACAGATCAAGGCCTTTTCCACATCACAATTTATACAATACTTGAGGTCCCCTCTGTCTCTGCCTCCCTGCCAGATTATAGACTGATTATAGACTTCATTTCCCCAGAATACTCCTGCATTGCCTCAACCCTGGCAGATCTCTACAGTCTCTGTGATATCAGACCACACTGTTCTCTTCCACATTCCCTCTGCAGAAACAAAATCACCAACCTGCCTTTCCTCATCACACTGCTGGAAGCAAAGTCATGTGTACTGAACAATTTTACTGCATTTTACTAGTGCTTCTTCAATAAAAAAAATAATTTTAAAAATGCTATCTGCTGTGTTGTGAGTCCTCAGCTTTAATCATTCCATAGATTTAGTAAAGGGGTAAATTATTTAGAGGTTATAATTAATGGAAAGCATTTCAGTGGTAGTGTGTGTAATACCTTCAGAGGTAGACTTTCTTTATAAAGTGTCTCCAGAAGAAGTGTTCTGAATTAGTACTATAAACAAAATTGAAATAGTTTGAATAAAATCTCTTCCTATTTTGTTAATGGGACGTTCTTCTATCAGGAATACTTTTAAAGTAAAATTAAAATGATCTAAAATAACAAAATCTTCCATCGGTGTACCTTTATTCATGACAACAATTTCGCCAAACACTTTTTTCACAAAACAACACATGTCCAAGTTGTATGGAAGATTCACCTGATGACTATCTACATGCGTTCTGGCACTGCCTACTTGTATATGACTTTAGGTTGAGAGTATCTAAGGATCTACACTCAATTCTTGTAGTTCAAAAATCTGGAAAGAAAAATAGTTTTAACAACTGGAAGTATAAACTTGTTTTAAATATATTATAAAAAGCCGTCAACTCTGTAGGTATATATGGGTTAATGGATCAATATTGACCAACATCAATAGAAAATACGTCTGATAATGTTGATAATTCCATTGAACTCCGATCCAGAATCGCATTACATTCTGTATGTAGAGGAAATGTGCTTGTATTGTGCTTTATCAAGTCCCCAAGACGCCATTGTGCTTCACACTACAGTCATTTACCCAGTCACAAAAGGATGACACGGGTAACAGTTGCATGTTCCTGAATGTACGTATCCCCTCCCACCACCGCCGTTACCCTCGTTTCTGTGTTTACTGATTGTTTTTAATGTTGCATTTTTATTTTTTCTACATCCTTATATTCTGTTAAACTTCAGACCTTTAGTATGCATTATTTAATGCAATCTGTTGGGTTTCCATAGAAAAATACTTTTTAATCTAGTTTGAATAAATAACTGAGCATAGTGTATTGTTTGATAAGTAGGATCAATTGAAATGTTTGTATGACTGAATTAAAATGATTTTTTTGTAAAATTCCCTGAGACAATATTTGTTATGAATTGCCGTTATATAAACAAACTGATGCCCTGCAATGGACTGGCAACCTGTCCAGAGTGTGCCCCGCCTCTCACCCATTGACAGCTGAAAATAGGCACTAGCCCCCCTTGCAACCTCACTCGGGATAAGCATGTAAGGTAATGTAGGGATGGATAAGTAAACTGAATTGGATTCAAATTAACTGCAGATTTGAGTGACAATAAGTACTCAGTTTAATGGTGCAGTTAAACTAACCTGTTGATTGAGCATGCTAAGCAGTTACTTCAAATGTTTTCACAATAAGAATAAACGTACTTGTTATTTAACTTTATTGCTTAAGGTGTAAGAAAACATTAAGAACATTTATGCACCAATTCAAACAACACAGTTTAACTTTTAAATGCTGCTACATTTAACTAATTTTTTTTCTCGTTCTCCAACTGAAGGTGCAGCTCCTATAATGATGGCTGAGATGATGGGGTACTATGTAACAGTCCTTCCAGCTGTGGTCTTCTGGTCTCTCCCTTATAATACATCTTCCCTCAGTCTGGATGATCCAAACGTCTGCAGTCACTGGGAGAGGTGAATCAGAATTCTGTGTGGGGCTGGGACAAGTGCTGAGAAAACTTGCAAGAAGTACTTTTGATAGACTCTCCTTTTTCAATTTGAGTTAAACTGATTTTATCATGAAACAAAAAAATGTTCCCTCACAGTAGTTCAAGAAATTCTATTTTCAAAAGAATATAATGTTTCGAAAAATGGGGGAGGAGAAGATGCAGAGCAAGAAATAAAAAAGATAGTGAGTTTCAAGATCACTAACACCGGTGAAACTCACTGGTGTTGGGGATTGAATGTGATTACTGTAGAAAGAGCATGTTGTGTGGTAATTCATGAGACAGTCATGCGGGAGTTTTGTTGCAGGCCCTGCAGCCAAATTTTTTTGGACTGACTTCAATTCTGACAGACTTTTTGCAAATAACTTTGAAAAAAAGTGGTCAGATAGAAGTGCCAAACTGAACAGTTTGAAATTGTAACTTATCTCACCTTCTCACAACAAACATATTGAGTTTGTTTGTAAGTTTTAAGTGTCTTTCTTCTGTTTTTCTATGGTTTCAGTTACTCAAGGACGGTGACAGAGTCTTATGCTCATCGTTTTGATCAGATTTATTACACCAACTGTCCAGACATCCTCAAGTGGTTCAAGTGCACCACATACAGGTGACGAACATATCTTACCATACATCTAAGAGAATACAGATTTTGTACCTGGTGTTTTATCAAATTACAGTTTTCATTTCTTCATCATATACAGATGATGACAGATGTTTTATAATTTGTGAAAGCTTTTTAATTTGTTAAACCTTTTTCTGTAAGCTATAAGGGTAAATGTCCTCAACATGTGACCTCTGTTCCCTGTGTGATTACAGGGAGATGTATCGGACAGCTTATCGCAGAGGAGAGAAAATCATGTACAGGATAAAGTCACAGTGTTGCGCAGGCTTCTTTGAAATTGGAGAGATGTGTGCTCGTGAGTGCCTGTATCCCCTCCCACCACCACCATTACTCTCGTTCCTCTGCATACACAGAGGAACCCTAACCTCTAACCCTAACCACACACACATAAAGTTAATCTTTTTCAAAATATTAGGACTTTGTCTTAAGACTAAGACAAAGTCCTAACAAATTCAACACTTTTGAATTTTGGCTGCCATCCAGCCAAAATTATTTATTGGTTATTGTTAGCCAATAATGGCTAAGTAGGCAATATCTAAGTAGACATTAATGGTTAACAATTGGAACAAATGCAAACAATTAATTGTTTGCCATCCTAGTTTGAACAGATGAGCACAGCACCTTCAGGTATATGGTAATTGTTCCTAAGGAAAAACCACACTTGTACAACTCCACAATTCTTTTCTGGCTATTTTGGTATATTTCTTTTGTCTTTCAAATTGTGTCAAACAAGAAAGCTCTGTGTACCAGGTGTGGCCTTAAAATACATCCACAGGTGTGCCTCCACCTGTGGGACTTAAATGTGTCAATTAAGCTAAGGGTGGTTTCCAAAGGCATGACATCATCTTCTGAGATTTTCCTCATTGATTAAATTTGGCAAATGGAAATGTTTTGTTTTGTTTTCTTTTATCATTCTAACTAACCTAAAACAGAGGAAGCTTGGTTTAATGTCTTCAGAAAGTAAGGAACAAAGGCATATGTCTTTTTATTCATTGTATGGAAACGTTGTGGTTTCAATTGTACTTTGGATGTTTTGTAAATTGCATTGTGGACTTACAGAGCTCTATAGATAATCTCAATTTAATTGACAAAATTAAAAAAGTCAAATTAATTCATCATTGTTTCTGCTTCCTCCTTGCACAGCACACTGTGAAGACAGCTGTGTTCACGGCAGTTGTATGGCACCCAACACCTGTCGATGTGAACCAGGCTGGGGGGGTTTCAACTGCTCCAGTGGTGAGTTCTTCAGCTGTTGCTGTCTGTGAGTGATCATGTCATGTGTATGGCTGGTTTCTTGTGAAAGTACTCAGAACTCATGTTGAAAAAATTACTTTCAGCATATTACTGCAGCCTATTAAACCACACATAGACAGATGGTTGCGTTGGTGTGAATGAGTAAGGTGTTTGTCATGTAAATGATCTGCAGCTTCATGTTGTTTTGTTGAAAATGATAAATATTTCCAGTTCCTAACTGGTTTCTGGGACAGCCTACTCTGAAACCAAATCACAAGGACTTCTATCTTACATTTTTAAATAGAAGTGATATGTTTGCAAAATCTTTTAATCTGTCAGTAGTTCAAGGTATCTATATATTTCCAGTGTAAAATCTGAATATGTTTGGTTTTACTTCTCCTAACAACAGCCCACTATGCAATGCAGTCGTTAGTAGTAAAAACAGATTCTGGAAAACTGAAAAAGCGTGGACCCAGCTTCCTAGGGATGGATTTGAATGGAATGTCTCGTTAAAAGACCCAAACGTTCTGCCCAGGTGAATACTGAAGTGCCAGATCTGATTTGTCCGGAAGACTGCTGAAGGTTTGTTGGCAGTAAAACTGCTCGGATGAGCGATCAGAAACTTAGTCCAAACTTTCTTTGTGATTACTTTGGCAGGAAAACACAGGACAGGTTAAATTCAGAAGAGCAAATGTTCAACACGTTTTTAATTAAGTAAAAGTAGAAAGGAGCCGCCTAATAAATTAGTCAAGTTTTTAACTAAGCAAGTGTAAAAAATAAAAAAAAAATGGGTAAAAAGTCTAATCAACACCTGATCACAACACCTGATTTAACTCTTTTTTTTCAATTGCCTGTATTCATTCTCACTGAGACTGTCCAGCCTGAGATGTGCATCTTTCCACTCACATCTGTATTTTTACAACAGTTTTTGCTTCTAAGGACATGGTGGAGTACCGGAAAGACATTTTAAAAGAATGCGGGTTGATAGCAGCTCAACTCAGCTAGTTAGTGTCTGTCACTAGGCAATCATGACAACAGCACCAGTCTGTAGCGTTCTGGGGGGTCTTTTATAGCTCCTGCCACAACAATTTTGCTGACCTTAATATTTCCTGTGTTTTAGTTTGGTCATTATTGTTACACTGATAGGTGTGTCTGTTGGACATTTACATAAATACAGAAAAAAATCACATCCCGTAATACAGGATACAACATTTAACAGCCAAATAGCAACCCTACTCTCAGGAGGCTAGAAGTTACCATAAAGTTTAACATTCTGGCATCAAAGTGCTGGCAGCCAACTCCTCTTATGCCCCCTTCAGAAAGCTGATGATCCGCAGGTAGGATTGCTACCTTTCAGAAATAAAAATAAGGGACTCCCACCACAGCCTGTGTCATCCTACTCTCATGGGGTGGGATGGCTGTTGCAGTAACAAACATTATTTTATGGCAGTGTTTTTTGATTCAAAAAAGAAGAAGAAGAAAAAATTGATATGTGGACTGTTCATACATAGCGGTGGGTCAGAGTTCTGGTGTGCCAGTCTTCTATATATACTACTCCAACCAGAGTAACATACATTCAACAGGTTTTTATTTACATAGAAGTAGAAAGGAACCATCTAATAAATTACTTAAGCTTTAATTAAGTAAAGCACATTGTTTTTTTACACAACATTATGTTGTGCAAAAAAATATTTTGGAAGGACTGTCACATTTTGGCTAAATTTGGCATTTTGGACTTTCCAATTTCATAAGTTATAACCTTTTAAAATTGATTTTTAAATGTTTAAATGGACTTGCATCTATACCATTAAGCCATTGTATACAGAGATTGCAGGGCAACAGCAGATTTACTAGAGCAGCTTGAAATGGAAATGGTAAGGTTCACTTTTGTAGAACCACTTTTGATCAAAGTGCTCTGTCTGAGAGGATCTGCAGTTTGAACGCACTTCCCATCAGTTGAAAGTTTGTAACTAGTTTTAGTATGTTCAAAAAAACAAACAAAACTGTGGTAATGTCAAAAACAGAACTGTATCCATACTTAATGTTTTATGTCTCACTATTTTTGCATGATTGTATATATGATGTTAACATTATATTGTGTTATTTTAAAAGATTATTACTTAAATTTTACTAGTTTCTATAAGTACTGTTTAAAAAGCTCATGTAGGGACAAGTGCCGTGAATTAGCTGTTGCAAACATGGGACTGATCTGTTCAATTTCTCTATGTCAATGTGTCTGTCCCTATTAAATAAACTTAAATTAAAATTCTACTCAAGTACTGAGTAACTGATTTAATATTTAAAATCTGTCCTCAGGACAGGGATGCCTAATTTGCTGCGTTTCAGACACGGATGATGCGCGAAATTCAGATGGAGGGCGATTTCTCCGGTTCAAAACAAACAAAATTGATCACGAGTATGCTAATGCCCTAAATAGGCTGGAACAGATGAGGTATCTCGAAAAAATATGCGTATATTTAGTATATGACCCGTATTATCTCGGTAAAAAAGACTTGTCTTATAATCTTGAGAATTTTCTCGCATTGAAATATCCACATGACTAACAAACTATCTGGAGCTGCAGACCTCATATTGTAGGACAAGCCAGAAGAAAGCTTTCAAAAGCCTGGAGAATACAATCATTGAGTTTCAGGTTGGGTCAAGCATTTGGGAACAAAAGAAGCATTAAATGGCTGTCAACTTGTTTCTGCCGGGTGAGTAGTGAGTTGTGCTAGTTTCAGTAATTAGTATACGATAACAATGCTATCGCTAACAACGAACTAACAAATTTCAAGCACATAGAAATAACATGGGTTCATACATAGGAGTGGGTTAGAATTATTGGTGGTGCAGGGGGTTAGCACACCCCACGTTTGGAGGCCTTAGTCCTCGACACGGACGTCGCGAATTCGACTCCCGGTCCCCGCGACCTTTGCCGCATGTCCTCCCTCCTCTCCTCGCCCTCTTTTATGTCTGTCTACTGTCAAAAATACGAGCCACTATCACTGCAAAAACTTTTCGGAGAAAAAAATGGAAAAAAACAAAAGTCATGGGTTCCTGGTCAATAATTTATTATGCTTCCGTAAACCCAAATTCATGCTGGAGTTGTACGTTAATATTGAGTCGTTGCAGGACGCTGGATTCTGGTCCAATGCAGGTCATCTATTCGCACTGACCTACAGAAAACCCATGTTTGTGTCACAAATATAGTTCATGGCCAGACACAAAGCATGTGGGAATAGTCACAGCTCAATGTGACTGTATGGCAGGGTAGCTATATTTAATTTATCTACCTTTCTTCTTTTTTTTTGTAGCATGAAAGTCCTGCTGAATAAACATTATATTTCCTGTCCGTGACTCGGCACTGAGCTAGCTGCTAACAACATTAATGCTCTGAGGACACAAGGGCACTCAAACTGGACTGTATCGATTTACCCAGTGAGGGTAGTTATTTTTCTTTGGAGAACTCAAGGTAAGAGTTTCAAGCGAACCACTTTAGACCTGCTAACTTGTAGAAATAAAGAGTTAGGGATTCCACCTTTTCTACGTAATGACACTTGCTCTCTGAGTAACCACTTTAAGTTTCATATCAACAGGACAATAGACAGTGGATGCAAATATTAGCAGGCTCAGAAATTAAAATGTATCCCCTCTATATTAATAGACTATATAATGATATAAAATGTTCTACATAATGGGCCTCTGTTTTGTAATGCTTTAAGTTATTATGGTGTTAAAAGAAAAATTGTGGAATTTCAAATCATCTGCGGAGAACTCGTTCATCAGACACTGACTGAAAAACATTTGACTCATATGTCTCAAAAAAGGTGTAACAACCATTTTTATTTCAGTTAATCTGAGAAATAAAATCCACCGTTTTAGGGCTTACATGGTAAAGAAACGTGATAATGTTACGAATAATTTAAAAGTTTCCTCTTCACTCAGATTTCAGTGCGTTTTCTTATCAATATGCGAGAGTTTAGAGTGATGCGCGCTCCCGCGACAGGGCATGAAATTCTCGGCAGACATGCGTTTCTCAGCATAACCCGGAGCGTTAGTGGTTAAAGAACCAGCACTAACCTCATCATGCAGGTTCAGACGGGTGAGGAGCTTTCACGCCTCCTCGTAGTCACGCATCACGCTGGTTTTATATTATTTTATTATTATTTTTTCTGTTTGATGCATCAAACCATATCAAACGCTTTGTCTACTTAGTCAGCCAGAGTTAATGCGTGCTGAGGTCTGAGAAAGTTGTCCCTCAAACTTGAGCACCCACAACAGTTTTTGTGATTCTTATTAAAACCTCAACAGAAACAAAATGGAAGAGCTACTATAGCTACATTAGCACCACTGAATTAAATATCTGGGCGTAGTGCAGCCACCCTGCAGGGCCGGTCCAAGACTGTATGAGGCCTTGAGCAGAATTTGACTTCGGGGTCCCTTTTGCTGCTAAAAACACCAGGACTTCTAACAGCTTCTGTGTTCCATTCAGAGAAATCTGGGAGAGAGTGAGTACTGTAATTGGCCAACCTAAGAAGCAACAAGTTATAATTGCAGTTTACCTATTTGTGAACAAACAGATCTCAAACTCAAAGATTAAACTCACAGCATCAGATTGTTGCTATGGTAACAAAACTATCTAACTATGAATATTGTTCTTTGAACTTGTCAGCTCCTTAAAATCTTCAATTTAAATGTTAACCAATTTAAATAGTTAAATTTATTTATGCAGAAACCATTAAATGAAATTCAGCAGCTTTGATAGGCCTGGAATCAAAGGCCAGTTGTATGGCTCCTTTTCACCATTGGGTGACTTTGGTATTCTTCAATTTTGGGTTATTTCATCCCCTCCTTACTTTTTATGATCTTTCTTAAAGCACTCAATGTGCAATAAAGTCTTGACTTTCTCCCAGGCATGGGTGGGGCAAAAGCAACATCTCTGGCAACGATTCTCGCATTGACTGACCAGTAGTCTGAACCATGATGTGACCAAGTTAATTTCTTGGTCACATCTTGAAGAGAAGTGTAAGCCACATAATGATAAGCCACAACAACACATTTGTGAAATAATGTTAACCTTTTATCTAAAAGGTAAATGGCCTGTACTTGTATAGTTCTTTATCAAGTCCAAATGACCTGCATGTGCTTTTCACCACATTGAGTCATTCACCCATTCACACACACATTTACACACTGATAGCAGTAAGCTACTATATTGTAGCTACAGCTTCCCTGGCACAGTTTAACAGTAAGGCAGTCATACCCTGGCACCACCGGGTCCTTAGACTACCATCCGCAGGCATGGCATGGCTGGTGAATTGTCTTCTTGATCAAGGCCACAATGACTGACACAGACAAATTTTTTATCCTGGGGCCCAAGATTCCTGGCAACGGCCCTGTGTCAGACAGCCAAATTGTGGTATTTCTAAAGATTACCAAAATATTTATACAAATAAGGAGTTAGGTTTGGAGGCTGGTTCTAGACCAAATTTACCACAGGATAGTCAGTGTTTTTCACAGGGAACAATTAAAAAAAGAATGAAGCAAAAAACAAATATCATTTGATGTACTAAGTGAGCCAAAGAGCCATTTGCGTCTCCAGAGAAACAGGTTGCAGACCCCTGAACTAGCAAATAGAAAATGTGATCCTATCTCGATACAACAGCTAAAAGTGCAGTACCATAATTTTTAATTCATGAATGAAGTGAAATTGTGTAGGTCAAAAAAAAAATCCTCCACAGAATATTAGCAAACGACATTTCTTCTTTTCCTTTCGGCTTTTTCCCTATAGAGGTTGCCACAGCGAGTCATCAGTCTCCATGTAACCCTGTCTTCTGTATCTTCTTTTCTCCAACTACCTTCATGTCCTCTTTCACTCCATCCATTAATCTCCTCTTTGATCTTCCTCTAGGTCTCTTTCCTGGCAGGTCCATCCTCAGCATCCTTTTACCGATGTATTCACTGTCTCCGCTTTACATGTCCAAACCATCTCAGTCTGGATTCCCGGACTTTATCTCCTAGACATCTGACATGAGCTGTTCCTCTGATGTATTCATTTCTGATTTTATTCATCCTTGTTCATCTTCATCTCTGCTACCTCCAGTTCTGCCTCCTGCCTCTTAATCATTGCCACTGTCTCTAAACCAAACAGCATTCATCCAACCTCATCTGTCAACACGTCCGTCCCCACAGCAAATAGGAAAGGGCTCAGAGCTGATCCCTAGTGAAGTCCCACTTCCACCTTGAACTCCTCTGTCACTCCTACTGCACACCTCACCACATTCTTATAATACATCTCCTTCACCTCTAACATATTTCTCTGTAACTCCTGACTTCATCATGCAGTACCACAGCCTCTCTCTTCGAATCCTGTCATATGCTTTCTCTAAGTCTACAAAAACACAATGCTGCTCCCTCTGACATTCGCTGTACTTTTCTGTCAACATCCATAATGCAAAGATTGCATCTGTAGTATATTTTCTTGGCATGAAACCATACGGCTGCTCATAGATGTCCACTTCTGACCTCAGTCTGGCTTCAACAACTTTTTCCATAACTTCATTGAACGACTCATCAACTTTATACCTCTGTAGTTGCCACAATTTTGGACATCTCCCTTGTTCTTGAAAATTGGCATCAGTACACATCTCTTCCATTCTTCAGGCATCCTCTCACTCTCTAGGATTTTATTGAACAGCCTTGTCAAAAACTCAACTGCTGGCTCTCCTGGACACTTCCATACCTCCACAGGTGTGCCATCTGGACCTACTGCCTTTCCACTGAGGAGTGGAATTGAAAACATTGAAAACATCCTTTTCAATGCCTTCCTTACTTCACCCTTACTAATTTTTGATATTTCCTGATCCACAGTATCTTGTTTTCTTCATTCATCAACTTTTCAAAGTACTCCTTCCATCTTCATATCACACTTTTTGCATCTGTCAGTAAAGTTCCATCTTGGTCCTTAACCCATTTAATACCAAATTTTTTCCTGCAAAATAAATACATGCATTTTAATCCCTGGATCTTCCTAACATATGATATTTATGAATTACCACATTTTATATTGGTTATATTAGTGAAAATGTAGGTTTTATACTCGGCAACAATTGTTTCCAGTGGAAAACTGCATAGTCTGAATTACACAAATTTGGCCTATATATAGATATTAAAAAATTTCACAAAGTTACCAAGAGGATATGGTTGATAACAAGGATATGATCAGGATATTACATGCATTTTATTATCTATAATCTCTGCCTCACATCTCTGCTATTAACTCCACCACTGTTTGTAATACAGGGCCAGACTGCAAAAGACACAAAACTATGCACTACTTATCCACTCAAACACTACTTATGCATAAACAGGCTACAGCTTGTTCATCACAAGCTGGAGCCTGTTCATCACTCCAACAGTTACTGAATCTTAAAAATTAGAAATATCAATACTTTTTTTCTTGTGCTAAAGTTGAAATTCACATGCATGTACTTTTGGCCTTGCCACAAAGCTTGAAATTTGTGATTCCTACCAAATGAGTCCCCTCTTTGTAGTGCTTGACAATAACACATTGACATGCAAATGTAAATAAACTTTGTTACTTAACAGTTCAAACATGAAAACTACTACAGAGTTTGGTTTCAGTTATTTTCATGCTGTGCATATTGTATCAGTTTACGTTTTTACATTATGTTTGTGGTTGAATGTTATTTCTGTTTTCTCAATAATTCTTGTTCTTACCAAATTCTACTAAACACCAAATGCCAAATGCTATCAGCTTTTGCTTCTGCTGTCTTTTCTCAACCCCCCTTACTCTGAGGGAAGTATTTTTAGAATCCTCTGTATTTACCTTAATTTATCTCTAAATCTGGGGTCCTGCCAAATATTTTCTTCTTTGACATTCTTTTTAAACTGTGACAGAAAATCTGACAACAACTTGTTATTTTGACATATTACACACACCTAACCATTTGGTGGAGATAGTTTCAACTCTTTATACAGAGACCATCTCAAAGGTCAATAAATCTACCAATAGAACACTTTACATTGGTGTATATTCTCTGATCTGGACGCTCTCTGAATTGATGGTGGTTCCTTGAAAAGTCATGGAACCATGACTTGTCATGGAACCACCAAAGAAGACTTTGGAGTCATCTTGCAAAGCTGAACCACTTATGTGGGACTATCCTCCCACTAAGGGGGGTTTCCCAGGATCAGATAACATTCAGAGAGTTTTGCCAACTATGTTCAGTTGGTGGTCTGGTCAGTTGGTACCTAATTTCAAAATTATCACTGCACAGAAAAAGTTACATGTATTTAGCTTGATCTGATGATGAAGCTGAATACCTGTTGATGTTTTGTAAATGTACTGTACTTCTCTAGTATCTACTACCAAAATCATTTGTTGCAAGTAATAGCACTCAGAGCCATATATTTTAAAACTTACTCCCCCACTTAATGTTGTTTATACAGTTTCCCTCCACATTAATTCCAGCTAGAGTTATGTTTGTAACTCTAGCTGGAATTAGGGTTATATTTCAATTTATTATTAAATTGAAGTATACAATTTATACTTCAAGAATAAATTGAAGTATAAGCTTCAATTTATACTTAAATTGAAGTTCTGCAAAGGGCCAGTTGGTTATTTATTTCAATTTGTTAAATGTAGCTAGGCATTAATTTAAGAAATATTCATAATTTCTTAATTTATCTTTTTGCTCCTCTTGGCAGCAAATTAGAGATGTTAATGGACAGCCAGCATACATATTAGAGGAAGGCCTAAATCCTGATTATTTTTATCTTCTCCGCAGCTTGTGACAGTGATCACTGGGGCCCCCACTGCAGCAATAGATGTCAATGTAAGAATGGAGCACTATGTAACCCTATCACTGGATCCTGTATCTGCACTCCTGGATTCAGAGGCTGGCGCTGTGAGGCCCAATGTGAAACAGGTTCTTATGGAAATGGGTGTCAATGGACATGTCAATGCCAAAATGGGGCCATCTGTCATCATGTAACTGGAGAATGCAATTGTTCACCAGGATACACAGGAACCTTGTAAGTAAGGTGAAATGGAAAAAATGCCATATATATTTTTTGCTTTTATTCACAGTACACAGAACAATAATTGTGAAACAATGATTGAACATATTTCTATGTTGAATCATAAACATAGAAATATGTTTATGATTCAACATAGAATCATAAACTCAATCTTAAAAATATGATTGAGTTTGAACATGATTGAATATTATTTACTATATTTTTATGTCAATCATTGTAACATCTAATTTGTTCAGTTCTACTGTCTATTGTTGAACTTGTTATGTGAGTTAGAAACTAAAAATTACTCAGTTTAAATTTCCAAATTTCTAACTTTGAAGCTGTTTTTTAACAGCTAACCATCATCATTGTTTGACGGTGAGAGTAACCATTTAACAGTCTTGATACCTGTAAAATACTGACCTTTGTGAAGTATTTTGTTCTACAATCACAGGACATCCTATGTTCCGAATATGTTCCTAGCATAGAGAAAAATTTACAATTTGTGACATAACAAAAAGGACTAGAGATGTGCCAAAATTTTAAAAGAGTGAATTTATTTTAGATGATTTCATTGTGTTTAGTGGATTTATTGCTTCCTTGTACATATCTACGGGAATATCATTCTTGATACGTTCAGATAATTCCAGCTCTCTATTCGTTGACATTTAGCAACTCAAGATGTATTAAGTTTTTATTTAAGCAGAAAGAACATTTTGAAATCAAACCAGAGTGACTTGGCAAAGACAGCTGCATTAAAAAACCCCAATAAGATCAAAATATAAGACCAAATACACAAACATAAACATTGCAAGGATCTGGATTTTTCTGTGATTATTGGTTGTCCCTGTATTGTCTTGTCGAGTCCCTGAGTAGTCCCACCCATCTCTTGTTCCCTTGATTATTTTTGCTGTGTATTTATACTCACATGTGTCTGTAGTTCCCCAAGGGATCCTTATCATCACTTGTCATTGTTGTAAGCCTCCTGGGTCTGTGTCCAGTCCTCACGGCTCACCTGTTGCTCCTGGCATTTTGTTCCCTGAAGAACTTTATTAAACACTCTCTGGATTTCCCCCAGTGTATTATAACCCTGGTGCTCTGCCATGCTTTACGAGCACCCCCGCCAGGCCAAACATTGCTTGTTTTTGATTTTAGAAATATTAATAAAAGAAAAAAGAAATTATTAAAATAATTATAATTTTTTTTAATTAATTGTATCCGTTTTCAAAGCATCTCTGTTGCTCAGAACGTTTCACTGGCGGAGCAAATTTATTCTTAAAAGATAAGTTTATAGTTTATGCATTTAAAGCCGGAGAGTGGACCAATCACACAGCTGGTGCCTGTGGGCGTTGCCCTACGCGCTGCTGCTCATGTATGAGCTTTGAGTTTACCTCAGCACAGATCACGTGCGGCTCCTTTCACTCAAACTGGACCCAGGCTGACCTATATGGATATTTACATCAACCCCCTGTGTGGAATTATGTTTCTTTGGAGTAGCCTACTCCTCATTAAGGCTATGTGAACTGCAGGAATAACTTTTAGTCACGCTTTCAGAGGTGTGCATTGAAGGAGCAATGAGAATTATTTATATTTGTGAACAAACAATAATGTGGGGTGTTTACATCTCAACACGCTGCCCGACGTGTGGCCGTCTTCCCTGTAAAGTTGATGTATGGGGTCCCAGCTGGCCGGAGCATTAGTGGTTAACAAACCAGAGCTCACCACTCAACTGCAGGTTCACCCCAGGGAGGAGCTGTGGTTGTGTGGCTTGACTACCACACAACCACAAGTGCTTGTGTGGTAGTCAAGCATCACATATTGTTTTTAAAAAAATTTCAGTATTATTTTTCCAGTTACACAATGCACAAACCCATATCAAATGGTTTGTCCACATAGCCGGAGTTAATGAGTGCGGCGATACTCATCCCATAAACTCAAGCAACCAAAACAGTTTCTGTGGCCCTTATTAAAAACTCAAAAGACACAAACTGGAAGACCTACTATAGACACATTAGCAGCATTTAATTAAATCTCCCGTTTGTTGCGCATGTCTGCGCGCAGTGCAGTGGATTTAACTCATTATGCAGGGCCGGTCCAAGGCTGTATGAGGCCTGGAGCAGAATTTGACTTAGGGGCCCCCTTTTGTTGCTAAACACATCAGCACCTCTAACACTAAATCTAATCTGTGTTTAGATTTAGTGAAATCTGGGAGAGGGGGAGTATTGTAATTGGCCAACAGTTATAATTGCAGTTTATTTATTTGTATAGGTGAACAAACAGCTCAAACTCAAAGATTAAACTCACAGAATCAGATTGTTGCTGTGATAACGAAACATTTCAACTATGAATATTGTTCTTTCAACTTCTACAAAGTAAACTTGCCAACTCCTTAAAATCTTACATGTAAATATTAATAAATGTAAAATATTTTAATTTATGTATGCTGAAACCATTAAATCAAATTAAGTAGCACTGATAATCTCAATAAACAAATGTTACATTTATGTAATTGAAAAGGATGTATTAGCAATTATGGGTCCCTGAGGCCCTGGGGGATCTTATGGAGCCGCTGACATAATTTGGATTAAACATAATTCCACAATCCATAATTTGGATTGCAAATATGGATTATACAATTATAATTGTAATTATATAATTACAATTATACAATTAATACAATTAAGTCTTTAAAACTTTAAAACTAGTCTTTAAAATTTTAAGATTAGTCTTTAAAAGGTTGTTTTTGCAGAAAGTGCCCCTCTGCACATTAATGGAAAAAGACAGTCTCTCCAATATGTAAATCTCTTTCACTACGTTAATCCAGTCCTCAGTTGTTGGAGGTTCCTGTTTAAGCCATTTTCTTGTGAGGGGCTTTTTGCTCCCTGCCAGAAAATGTACTAAAGTTTTTGATCATTATAGTTCAGTTTGTCTACCAGTATGTTACATAAAAATACGCATTCAAAGGTCAAAGGAAAATTAAATGCGAAAATGTTCTATAAATGTTCATGGATTTGAGACCAATATTAACAGTTCCAGAAAATATGGAAATGATTGGCACCATACCTGCCACATCTCCAGCAGGTATCATCCCTTCCCTGATATTGTTTCCGCTCTGGGGTTATGAAAAATCTTATAATGCTTTTCCAGCAAAATTCATGCCAAACCTTTGATCTTGTTGTAGTCCAAGGTATCTTACAGATGTGGTCCCAATCTTCCTCTGGGATCATCAGGCTGCTTTCTTTTTCCCACTTAATTTTAACATAAGCAGTGCTGTCCTTAAACCACAGGATGGTGTTGTACAACCTGGAAATAGTTTGCCTGTTTCTGATTCAGTTAATAATATAAATGTTTCCACAAATTTCAAATCATGTAAATGTATCCTGATTAAAATAATTTCTGACCTGTAGGTATCTGAAAAAGTAATCTGCGCATAAATCATATTTTATTTTTAAGGTCTCAAAACATTAGAAACACCCCCTTATGGACAAAAGAATAGTAACTAGTTAGACCTTTTGAAATCCACTTCTTGAATCTATCATCATATTGATTTGGGATGAAATCTGAATCGTAAGCGCACCACCTTAAAACTTTGGAGGCCTTTTCTAAACCACATATTCTAATTGCTTCATTCCTGGCACATACCATTACTTGTGATATTGGTTCATCTGCCAAATGAATTTTGCTTTGCAATTTTGTGTCGGCCATTATGGCTTTGATTGGTATAATTTTGACTGTTTCCCCTTCCACATCTTTCCATCCCGCAGTGTAATCCGGACAGCGCAAACATATCACAGGTAGTGTGTGGTGTGGTTCATTAGATTGTCGTGGCCTCTCCAATCTAAATCAGGGTTTTTTCCCAACTGGGAGCATTAACGCAGCCTGTTGAATGTGACAGGTAGCCAATCAGGAAGCGCAGACTCCCCTCCATGCTTTCTGAGGGGAAATTATGGAGGGGAATTCCAAACAGCTGACACACCCCAACCTGTAGTCCATTGGAGATGATATGTGGAAACATTATTGTTTGTTCAACATTTCATGCAAAGAATACAGAAATGGAGCGAAATTGCTACCGCAGTTGATAAACCCGGTAACTTTTCAGCTGTTCTTCATTAACGTGACATAATTGGGTTATAATGATTTTCATTCAGTCATACTGACACTAGCCACATGCATTGCAGGTCGATTGTAGTAAAGCATTGATTAATGCCTCGTTTTGAAATTAGTTAACTGGACTTATTATTTTGTGCCCATTGTTGGACACCACACGGTTCGATCAAACCGTTATACCTAGGATTTCTGTATGCTAGTTTGTGGTCTCTCAGGTTTTGAAAATGGGCCGACAATCGGCAGACAGCTCTAAGATCGTGTAGTGTGTGCTGGGAATTACACTAAGGAAATGAAGAAGGGAGGGTCAGTGGAGAGCACTGAAGTTGAGCCTTTTTTCATTCAGTGTCATCAATAGAAAGAGAAAAAGGCCGGAAGAAACGATAAAGCTAATAATTAAAATGAGGTCGATACTTTTAATTTACCGTGCGATTAATTGATTTATTGTTTATCGTGACAGGCCTAGGTAGGGGGCTTTTTTATAAGCTCATAGAAGCTATTCTGCTCAGGTAGGATTTCAGTGTGGGGGTGAAGTTCTGTCTGACAAAATTATGAACTTGCAAAGTGGCTAGACGGGACACCAAATTTTGATTGACGTTGCATGAAAGAGGCAAAGTGATTAGTATAGATCCTTACACTAATACATAGAAATGTATAGATCCTTAGTAACAGCTGTGCCCTTGTTTAACCAGTTCTTAAAGACAACATCCATTGTGCCTGCTTTAAATGCTGTGTCCTCAAAAATGAAGCATAGATGGAGACACCAGGAAGAATCAGAACAGTCTTTTTTCTGCTTGAGAATCCTAAATAAAAAATTCTTAGCACAAAATTATCATTTTAGCAGTTGGAAAGGTTAAAAGAAATTGGAAAACAATCTCGTAGTGCAGCTGCTAGAGAGGAAGCAGTAAGTGCTGACGAGACAAGGTTTTCGTTCAGCAGCTAATTTGGCAATACAGAGTTCACTTCTTCATCTCCTGGATGGACATGACTCCAAATAACCCTAGGTCTGGCATTGCAAGTCCAATTAGAGCTGCAAGCAGCCTCATATGGAGCCTCACTGTTCAGGGCCGCTTTGGCCTCGTGGCGACCGCGGACCTTCAATATCACCACCGTATCGCCATCGTGCCTTTCCCTCACCCATCCACGAGGGGGCACATTTTGCAAATCTTCCAGATAGCCTTATGTCCAAGTCAGTCGGAGTCCAGCAGCTTAAACCTGACCTTCCACGAGGGAGTTATTGTAACTTTCTGTTTTGTGGCGACGGATTGGCAAGGACTTTTTGTCAGGTTTGATACATCTCATGAGTGGTTATCGACCATTTTTGAATGAAGTTTTAATCATGTCATACTAGATGAGGCAGGACTAATGATCCAAAAATCTTCAGAACTTCCTCTGAGTAGGCTGGGCTGTTGTGATATTATTAATGTACCACACCAACATCTGTAGCAGTGTTCCATGATGATGCAACAATCATATATTTGGTAATAGAAATATAATATCTCTATTATACCTCCAGATTGAATGGTGTATAATTCAACAACAGTTGTTGATTATTACAACAACTTTGTAATAATCTAGGGGTCACCATTCATACAAATCTCAAAATAGTAGCACTAGCCTCTTGGTAGGGAAAGGTCATACTTATCCAGTTTTGTGTACATCAGATGATTCATGTGTGATTTAAAACCAACTCTATGCTAAAGGTGAGGGTTTCAAATTTGTCATTTTGCCATGCCGACATGCTTTAGCCAGTGTTGCGAGAACTCATCATCATGGTGTCCAACAGATCTGCCCCCTTCCAACAGGTGACTTCCTGTTTGAAGGGGGCTAAGGTGATGTCACCAATTGACTATGTGAATATGATGAGGGCTGAGACGTAGAAAGTCTGATGCAATTGTAACCTTTAATGCGTAAGTTATTACACCTTGATGTTTTAGTTTTTGAAGGTTGGCCACACCTACGTTTTGATGTACAAAAAACATTTTGGTTACTTTTGATGCTTAATCCCTTAGGAGCGTGCTGAGTGTTTTTGAAGTCTGTGTCTCAAGAGCTGAAAATCCTAATTGGTTTGGACCATGGCTCCCAGAGACTTTTTTGTAGAACCCGAATATATCAATCAATCAATCAATCAATCAACTAGATTCAATCAACCTAGTTGATTCAACAACAGTTTCAATCAATCAATCAATCAACCTAGTTGATTGATTGATTGATATTCATATCACATTTCAGCAACAAGGCTTATAAGTGCTTTACATTATAAAAACAAAAAAACACAGTCATGCAAGAGAATCAATAATTGAAACATTACATTTTGTCAAATGCCATCATGAAATTCTTTATCGATTATGCTTCAAAAGCAACTCCAAACGGGTGGGTTTTTAGTCAAGATTTAAAGGCACTGTGTTTCGACAGTTTTTCAGCTGCGCCAATCCATCTGTTGATCTCCTACTCCATTTTCCCCTCATTCATGAACAAAATCCTGAAATAATTAAAGTCCTCACTTTGGGCAGGATATGAGCCTGACCTGGAGAAGACACTTTACCCTTTTCCGGCTCAAGACCATGGCCTCGAATTTGGAGGAACCGATCCTCATCGCATCCGCTTCACACTCTGCTGCGAACTGCTCCAGTGAGAGCTTGTAGACAAGCCCGGATTTTAGCACGGGCTTACGGGGGCTGCAGCCCGGGGCCCCGGCGCTTTAGGGGCCCTGAAAGATGCTTTGTAGTTTTGTGAAAGAATAAGGTCAGAATGTCTTAATTTTATCACTAGCTAGAGGATTTTGGCGGTGTCGTTAAAAAAATGTCTAATTTGTTCTGGCAAACATCCATCATGAATGCTTGATCATTATTGGTCTAGATTGGACTCTTCTTATGCTTTGAGGCAGATCATCAGGGAGTAATTTCTCATGATGGCGGACAACAGAATGAATGACAGTGGAGCGCATGAACGAAAGAAAAAGAAGAGCGCGACTGAGAGGTGATGAAGAAAATATAGAAGCTAACAAAAATTTTAAAAACTCATATTGGACATGGAGCAGAACCATCGTCGCTCTCCACTTCTCAAGGTGTTAGCCTTGCTAACAGAGGTTCTATGGTCCAAGAGAACCTGAAAATCTGACTGATCCGGTGCCCACCCAGAGGCCCCAGAAGGTCGAACTTCTTCGCCAGGTTCAGCGATGACCACGGATAATCCATACAGTACTGATCCTGCACTTTGGGTAAAAACTGATGAGTTCGTGTGAGCTTACTGAGCTGAGCAAGAAGCAGGGAACATGGATGTGAATTTTAAAGCATTGGAACATCTTTACAAACATCAGAAATTATTCTTCTCCAGATTGCGTTTTGAAAGCCAGCTCTCAAGTGGTGAGTACATCCAAACACAGGCTGAGTTCTCCTCCATCCACCATGGCTGTTTTTTGTATTTTAAATGATGCTAAAAGTCAGTGATGCTTTGAAAGGGATTTCCATGAGTGGAAAAAAGCAACAGAATGATTCAAAGAGAAAGAAAACGGCTAAAGTCACAGAAAAGTAACGCAATGCTCTGCTCGCTCATGCTCAATGTGAAGTTAAAAAAGCGAAACAAACTTTAGCTTCCAGCGAGCAGCAGAGGGAGGAACTTTTCTAATCATATGGCGAAGGGCCAACTGTACAAATTAGCTTGAGTGCGTCCTGTCCTGTCCTGCCCTGACACGCAGCTAAATCCAGTCATCACCGAATAAAAGTTTTGACCAGGTTTGGCTCTCAGAGGGAAAATAACCTGACTGTCTGAACTTGGTAAGGAAATAAACCTGATAACTGCAAAGAAAGATACAGTTGATAAAAAAAACTGAAAGAGGGAGGGAGACAGATAAAGATAGAAATGAAGAAGGATATAAATACTGTACATTGAGAATGGATAAAGAACATTCTCAATTTTTTCTTCCTCAGAAAAGCTCTTGTAGTGGCGATTGTTTGTCAAACCAAACATCCAATAAAAAGTTCCATCAGCCACTATGAGGCACTGGGGTCAAGATTCTTAACGCAGGCAAAAGAAGTTGAATGTCCAAACTTGTTGACTGTCTTGGTTGCTTTTATTTTCCTTTTCAGCAAGCAATTACAATTTTCAAACTTTCCTTTGTTCCTGTCTACCTCTCTTGCACTGGTAAAAACCATAGGCCCCAAACCCCAATGCCTGCTGGTCTTTTACCAGGCCCCCTACGTTTATAGAACGTGGACTGGCCCACATTACTTCCTGTCTGACTTACAAAAAAAGCAAATAAGAAAACAAAACATAAATAAAATCAACAATTGTTAATCTGCAAATAAACTCTGTGAATAATGCAAAAAAAAAAAAAATAGAAGTTTAAGAATAAACTAACAAAATTCAAATGGATAAAGAAATAAAGAATAAATAGCTCCAACAGCTCTGTTAAATAGACATACTAAAGATTTCCAAGCATTTCTTTAATAACTACTAAGTATATTTTGTTTGTAGTAATAATCTTTACATTCATTAAATGTAAATCTGGCTGATCACGATCTTTAAAAATCCGATTTGCTGAAATTCTTTTGTGCATGTGTACAAAATACAGCAAAAAAAGTTGGCAATCATGGAGTGACTGTTGTAAACCTTGCATGGAGAGATGACCTGGTGCTTGGGACTGTCCATCAGCCCTCTTTCAAGGTGAACAGTGGCTCATTTTTGTGACCTTGAAGGTGGATAAGGTTTGTGGAACAGATCGGTTCCACAAGCAAGTCACGGCCAAGCATCGACCACCCAAAGGGAAAAAAATATGTGAGGCCAAACTGGCCCACACTCCGTCTTTAGTGCAAGGGGAGAGCAAACAACTCAAAAAACCCCAAACAGCAAAGCAGTCAGGCGCAAGATATTTTAATACAAAAAGTCACAAATGGTGGCACAATAAAAACCGTTCTTCTTCTTAATAAAGTCCAGTGTTCAGTAAAAGTCAGCAGTCGAAGGCCACAGGTTAGGCTCCGCTTATTATCCTGTTCGTGGAGGTGATCCGTCTGCAGCGCACATCCTTGCTGGTCCGCAGCCCACCGCACAACGCACCAGCACCGCTCCACTCCTCGGCGTGCCACGCCCCCCTTCGGTCCGGTCTAGCTAAAAGAAAGAGCAGGAAAGCGCCAGCATCCCCGCACCAGAACTCCGTCGGAAGACGTATGTCCTGCCAGTACTCTGCAGGATCGGCAGGTTACCCTCTGCCCTGATCCTCTGTACTGAACCGTCTGTCCAACTCCCGTTATTCCGCGCCGGATGAGCGGTTCCGTTTGCCCTTCGCAGCGTGTCCATTCTGTGGGCTGCAGAATCAGTTATTTTCCTCTCTTCCCATTCAGGTTCCTTTTATTTAGGCTCTAATCAGCCTCTGCTGACACCTGTACGGGCGGCCAATTAGTGCGTTCCGCCTCCCTAGACAACCACCTTCAGTCCAGTGCGTTTGGATTGTTAAGGGGGAAAAAGAAACGCAACAAACCCAAAAACAATCTATACACGCAAAGCAAAAAAAGAAACGATAATTAACCATAAATGAAAACAATTATTTCCCCCTGTACAACAAATATGTGTGTAATTACACACACATTAGACAGGATTATACAGTATAAGGATGCTAAAGTAGGGCCCCGCACCTTGGCTCAAGCCCAGGGGCCCGCACCTTGGCTCAAGCCCAGGGGCCCGCACCTTGGCTCAAGCCCAGGGGCCCGCACCTATCCAAGTCTGGCCCTGCTTGTAGATCACGACCTCATGAAGCCAATAGGACAACATCATCTGCAAAATGCAGATCACCAAAGTGGATCCCCTCCACACCTTGGCTGTGCCCAGAAATTCTGTCCATGAAAGTAATGAACAGAATCAGTGACAAAGGGCAGCCCTGGTGGAGTCCAACTCTCACTGGAAATGAGCTTGACTTACTGCTGGCAATGCAGATCAGATTCTGACACCGATCATACAGGGACCTAACAGCCAGTGAGGGGGTGAGACTAGCTTGTCTTTAAGGACATTTAAAGGTCCCCTAACCTCATGTCCAAACACAAGTCCAGCAGGACTCAACCTAAAGTGTCCTGCACCATTTCATGCACAGCAAATAACAAAAATGAGATCTCTTCATCCCAGTCCCTATCTGTATCTATACAGTATAGGTTGTAGAGTTATAGTTGGTGCCCTGGTCAGTTTGGACAATCTTAGGAAGACCAAATAGTGATAAAAACTTTACCAGAGCCTTGGTGATCATGCGAACTGCAATCCTCCAAAGGGACATGGCCTCAGGAAACCTGGTGGAAGCACACATCATCATGTGTTCCTAAACCTGTAAGATTTGGGCACAAGTTCATAAGCACGTAAAATGGACTTTTTCAGAACATCATATTGCATGCCATTCTCTGTTGACAGAGACGAGACAACCTTCTGTGAGTTTGCACTGCATTAGCACAGCCCACATCTTCTTTGACCACTCTAGTGCTACTGCTATCCTTTTAAAGGCATTAAAGCAGGAGTCCACTTCCAACTCTCCTGTTAGACTGACTCCCATCTCCAGGAGAGCTTTGAACATATTGCAGGAAAGGTGAGGGAGGGGATAGTGAGTCTGAGTGGATCATGTTGAATGTTTTTGCTCTCGAGGAGGCTAATCGGAGCTGTGGCCGAAAGGGTGTTGCTGCCTGTTGCGGCTGCAACCCTGGAACCCAATAATGGACACCTTCAGTGAGGGAGGCTGTCAGACTGAGGAAGGAGTCCTATCAGTCTTTTTGGTCTGCAGGACCCCAAAGCAGCTGATGGGTATCAGTAGTCCAAATGCCAGGCAGCTCAGGTGGCTGCTGAGGCAAAAACTTGGGCGTTGAGTTTGAAGAGGTCATGTAGAATGACTTCTGCACGGCTTTGAGGTGATTCTGGTCTACCATCTGGCGTCTCAGGAGGGGAAAGCAGTACAGTACCAACTGTATCAACACTATTTATAGTATAGTAACGTCCCAAGTCCTCGACTCGGGACATTGTGAGCCAGTGAGACCTCCTCAATACCACCAACATGACTTCCATTAAGTGGAGACTGGCTGGCAAGAGACTGGGTTGGGCTCTCCAATCTCTGGGGATGAGGTTGCAGAGGTGGTTCAAGAACTTCTCGGTAGCAAGGCACCAGGGGTGGATGAGATTTTCCCAGAGTTCCTTAAAGCTCTGTATGTTATAGGGTTGTGTTGGGTGATACAACTGGAATATTGCATGGACTGGATTGGCAGACTAGGGTGGTGGTCCCCCTGTCAAAAGGGGGATCAGAGGGTGTGCTCCAATTACAGAGGGGTAACATTCTTAATTCTCCCTGGCAATTTCTGTTCAGGTGTCCTAAAGAGAAGTGTCAGTCAGATAGTCGAACCTCCAATTCAGGAAGAGTAGTGTGGTTTTTGTCTTGGTTGTCAAACACTGGACCTACTTTTACACCCTCAGCAGGTTCCTGGTCGGAGTTGGGAGTTCGCCCAACCAGTGTATATGTGTTTTGTGGACTTGGAGAAGGCATTTGACCATGTCTCTGAGGGAGCCCTGTGGGGGCTTCTCTGGGAGTATGGTCTATCAACCAGGGACCTAACTCCCACCACAAACCTTTACACCAACAACAAGAGCAGGCCTCAGTTCCCAAATGGGCTGCTTATATAAGGCCTGCCAGAACGCTGATGGGCTCTTGGGTGGAGAGGATCCATTCAGGGGAGATTGACAACCGCTGACCTGCTACTTCTGAAGAGACAAACAAAAGGAGGGGAAGGGGGAAGAAAACAAATAGCCAGGCAGACATGTAACACCCCCACCCTTATAAGTCCAAACAAAATGTTTGGAACGCTCAAAGTTAGAAAAATAGATTAAAGTGCACGTGACAAAGCATCTGCCAACACATTCTCAGACCCCTTTTTATGGGGGTCTGAGAATGCCCCCCATAAAATCTTGAGGAGTACAAACTCACGATCTGTCGATCTTGAGTTTGTGCTCTTGAATTACTAAAGCTCACTGCATAAGTCTCTGTTTTTGATTGTACATCCTCGAAAGAAAGACCCAAGTTATGTGGAACCCATAACCATGAAGACAGTTATGGGTTCCACAGTCAAGCCAAGATAAGCTTCGAAATGCTGAAATGCCAAAAGTAATTCAACAATTTCCTTTTCAATCATAGAATATCTACCTTGATGAAGATTAAACTTCCCTGAGAAGTAACTCACAGGATGCTCTATACCATCTTTATTGTCCTGCAGAAGGACAGCTCCTGTCCCAACATCATTGGCATCTATTTGCAGCTTAAAAGGTAGATTGAAGTTTGGGGCAGAAAAAACAGGAGAACGAGAGAACAATCCTTTAAGATTTGCCATCCCCAGGAATCGACGGCACTCCGTTCTGCTTAAAGGAACTGGAAAGTCAGAAATGATTTTGATTTTAGGACACACTTTTCCTCTACTAACCTGTTGGGCAAGATAGAGAATGGCACCTTTACCAAACTCACAAAAGATTCAGTGTTAGTGAGGCAGCTGAGAGGCATATGAAAATCTCAAGCAAAGCAATGAGATGGTTAGACCAGTCATTTGAGTATACAACAATGTCATCTAGATATACCTGGCAGTTTGGCACATCTCCCTGTACTTTTTTTTTTTTACAAGCCTTTGAAATGTAGCCGGAGCGTTACACAGCCCGAAAGGCATCACTGTGTACTGGAGAAAACTGTCAAGTGTAACAAAAGCTGAAAAGTCAGAAGAGGTACTGTTAGAAGTACTTTTAGTACTGTTTAGTGACAAATTTGGCTGGTCCAATTTCATCAATACAGTCTTCAATGAGGGGTAGAGAGTGTGCATCAAGGATTGTTACAGCATTCACCTTGTGAAAATCTGTGCAGATCCTTGGACTTCCATCAGCCTTCATGTCTAATAAACATGGAGGACTCTGTTAGTGCGGAAATACTTTTTAAGGAGTTGTTGCTGGGCTACAACTTTGAATGGCAAGTCCATTTTTAACAAGGTACTCAACTTCCTTTTACATGACCTCCCTCTTTGTGGGATTGACATAATATGCTCTGTTTTATAGGTGCAGGATTGGCAAGAACAATGCCATGAGACACCACAATAGTTCGGGTAGGAATATCCCCAGACATTGGAAGTCCGATATGAGTCTTTAATGTCATCTGCCTGGTTACTTGATGAATGTGACAGATAGTTAGGCAGGTTAGCTTCAGGCAGGTAATATTTTGCTATTACTAAACCTCGCAACTTGTGGCAGATCTTTGCGCATGACCACATCCTCCTCAGTACAATTTAAAACACAGGTTACAGGGGTAAGTAACATCTTCAAACTGATTTTTGGTTGAAGCTGTTTTTCTGTATCATTCAAGTCCCCCTTGAATGATACAATTTCATCATATTACTTTGCCATATTAACATGGCAAAGTCTAGTCTTGCGGTGGCAATCAGGAGTTTGAAAAATGTGGTTTGTTTCACCAAGATTCTTTTCAACCCATATGGTCCAGAGAACTTTGTTTCCTAAGAAGAGCAGGGATGGGTAAGATCAAAACCTTATCACCAGAGTTAAACTCATGAGTGATAGCTTTCAGGTAATAGTGTTCTTTCATCTTGACTTGCTTTGAAGCCAAGTCCTTCTGAGAACGGGATCAAGCTGCCTGAAGGCACTCTCTCATCTTTGAGACATACTCTGGTATACTCTTTATAGAGTTAGAGGACTAGGTAAGTTTGGGGTACCCTGTACATTCCCATCACATAGGTGTTTTTCTGTTAAATACATTAGGTAAGTAGGTTGGTGTCACCCATGTAATGTTTTGGTGACACTTTTGCAGGGTTTTCTTTTCTATTTGTTTTATTTAGCATAGTTAGTCCCCGTTTTGTTTTATTAATTCCTTTGATTTGGCACCATCTAATTGTCCCTTTCTCCCCCACAGTTGGTACAAACCTTTTGGGATTTTTGTTGAAAATGAATCCCTTTTTTTTATCACATTCATCTGGACCAGTGGTTCTTAACCTGGGTTCGATCAAACCCCAAGGGTTTGATGAGTCTGTCTCAGGGGTTCAGCGGAGCCTCTGCCGCGGAGGTAAAAACACACTTGTGTAAAATTGTGATGACACGGCCCGCATGGCCATCACTTGCTGCAGAGGATCACATGACATTGCTTAGCCACAATCATTGTTGCGGGGAAATGAAGCTGAGGAGCAAATTCAAAATGGAAGACTCTTCCTGGCCCCACCTGCATCATCCAACGAGTACATCCTGCTCATCACTTTGACCAATCAACACAGGTCCAAGACACGTCACATCCAATCACTGTCCAAGTACTAGCTGAGAAGGACCTCCATCTATGGCATTTTTTGCTTTCCAGCAGAGCTCAACCCATCACCACCCCTTCACCTCCACTCGCCCGGCCATTCGGCTGCATTCTTCACCAACCTCCATCACTAGTGCCGGGTCTAATTAGTAAAATAGCAAAAAAAATATTTTTGGGGGCTGAAATTCTTTTATGGCCAAAATATGTTTTGGGGGGCCAGAATAAAGTAATACTGTAATTTGTCGTGAGTTTATGCATTGTGTTGGTTTTGTTCCTTGAGCAAGATGATCATGCATGACTCATTTTGTGCACCAGTAAAAATAGCATATACCTATGTCTTGAATTTTGAAAAAAAATTATATTTTATTTATTTTATTTATCACTAAAGAAGGGTTCAGTGAATGCACATATGAAACTGGTGGGCTTGATACCTCAAAAAAGGTTAACCACTGATTTGGACTGTGTCACATTGTTGTGGTTGTTGTGTTACTCCCCTTCTCCACACGAGGGGTGGGGTGTGGGTAACATAGATAAATAGAAATGTAAGGTAATTTTGCTAACAGAAAACTCTGAAATCAGCTACTAAATGGAAATAAAATACACAATATTAAAATACACAAATTTAGCAATCTGTCGTGGTTCAGCAGAACACCAGTGTTTCCCTCATGTTGTTTTAAGAAAAACATTATATGCAAAAGTGAGAATCTTTTAAAATTTTAAATCTTTTAAAAATGTTGAATACCAAAATACGTCATAAAAACTGCAAACAGTAAAAGTTTGAGCACATTTCTTAATAATCTTCAACAATAAACTTCAACATTTTAAATTTTTCCAACTGTCACAGACATCTCTGTGTTAGGCTTTTGGCTCTCATCACTTCAATTCCCCCTTGCCCTTCAGTGCCATTTTTTATTACATTACCAATAATGTGCGAAGTTTGTTTCATATTTTTCCTAAAGGAATATCTGATTCAGGTCACAGAACAATTAGCACATCAAATTCTCACTTGCACTGATTTATTTAATTCTTTACAAGTTAGCAAGTGTAACTGGCTGCAATTAGCTAGTTTCTTCTTTGTTTCTGTGAAGCATTGTATCCTTGCAGCTTGAGTCAACCCGGTGCGAACAAAACAATAAGGAGATATTTCTCATGTTTCAGATTGCTCTGTGGCCCTGAACTTTGTGCAAAGATTCAAGTTATTTATTTATTTTTTGGGAAGATGTCAGTTTATCAGAAAGTTTTGCACTGTGGCTGACTGGTTCGTTCTTTCCATGTGGAGAGAAGGGGTGAGTTGACACAGAGGTGAAATATCCTTATCTCAGATATCAGCTAATTTTGTCAAATTCAGTTCAATCCAGACTGTAAACCAGCTGACCAAATTTTTGGTTTTTATGGCGGTTCAGCAATGTTTGCCTTCACCTTTACAGTATCACTGCACATGTGGTGGAATGATGTATTTACACCATGAAATAAGCATGTCACAATAAAATTTATTTTCCTGTACAAGTTTTTTTTGTTGGTTTTTTCACGTGTATTATTGTGAATGATAATACATGGCCCAACCCTACTTGGAGCGGGCTGAGTTTTCTTTCTTCAAATCTCCTGAAGTGTAAAGGTGAGCGGCCTTTGCATAGCAGAGATGAGATCAAATTTTTTTTTATAAGACTGAAAGAACCAGATTCTTTCACAAGGTCGGGGACCTATACTCAGAACTTTTGTACTAAATTTCTAAATGTATTTTCATTGACGCATATTTCTGTTTTACTGATAACAGGTGCCAGGATGAGTGTCCAGTTGGTACTTTTGGTGCTGGCTGTGCAAAGACCTGTCATTGTATGAACAACAGTAAGTGCGTTCATATCAACGGAACATGCCTGTGTGATGCGGGCTACACTGGAGAAAAATGTGATATCCGCTTGTGTCCTGAAAACCGTTATGGTTTAAGATGCAAAAAGAATTGTCCATGCCACGCCCCAGGAACTCTAAGGTATGCTGTAAATGATTTAACTGACTTTAACAAATTTTATTGTGCAAGAAGAAACACATTTAAACAATTGATTTTCTACTTTCCTGAATACTCACTAGTACTTTATATGTGTATGAATCAGTGTAGAGTTTTAATATTTAGGGGAAATTCAGCACTTTTCCAGGTCTAGTACTTAACTAGTGTGACTGTAATATGTCAGTCACACAAGGACAGGTGACTGTTAGTTAATGGGTCTGATGTGCTAACTGACATGCAAACAGGATTTCTCCTGAACTTACAAAGGTTCTGGAAATGTTACTTAAGATAAAGCTTGATCATTATACTGAGAAGCAAAAAAAAAAAAAAAACTTCCTGTAAATGCATGTGTTTCTTTGAACTTTGAAGACAATCTTCCAAGAAAGTACCTGCACTTCTAGCAGACTGACTTTAACATTTTTATGACAATGGTCTAATAATTTTGTTTGTCACAATTTATGTAGCTTAAAGTTCTACTCCAACACACACGGTTGGATTTACCAGACAAGTTAAATTCAAGAAAAATTACATTTCTGTATGCTTAAATCTTTTTCTATTTTTTAATAAACTGGGCAGTAGTGATTTGATTTGAAACCTTAAATATATTTCATTAAATGAAGATTGTAGCAGTTTCAACAAAGTGAAATTGTCTTAGATTTTATTTTTCAGTATCACAGTCCAAGAATCAAAAGGAAAAGAGGAATGTCTTCATAAAATTGTTACTGGCATGGCCACTAACAATATATTGTCGAGAACAGATTCAAGCTGTGTGGTTTGCTGAAAAGCACAGTGAGAAAAGTCATACACAGTTGTACACAAAATATTTAAATGGTGGAGTAAGAAATATTTATGGGCTTGTTACAGCTTGTTGTGCATAAAGGTATGGTGTAGTTTAAAAAAATGCTGTTTTTAAAATGGCAAAATTCTTCTATCTGCTCCCTCTCCACTTGTATTAGCACACTGCAGGTCAGCTGTCTTAAAGTCCTTAAGTTGTCCATCACTTAAAAGAAAGAAGAAATAGACTTTTTTTTAGGAATATGTAATAGAAAACAAAGACAGGAATGGCATAGAAAAGTCTTAAATTGACTGGCCAGCTGTATGCTGGATGTCCACAGAAAGTTTGAGTAATTCAGACAAGTAATATCTTTTGAAAAGAGAAAAGTTAGAATATTGTGCCCACTAAGCAATTAAAAATTACAATTTATCAAACAAACATTCTATATTTTTAGTCAAAGTCTATGTATTGAATAGAAAACAAGCAGAGAATCCCCATTAACAAGATATGCAGATTACTTTAAAATTTACCCTGGTCAAAATTTTCCCCAGTTTTAAAAGTGTCAGTAAATAGAAGACTTATGTAAGACCTCTCTTCCATTTTTTTGAACATTGCTGTTACTGAATTCTAAATTTGCTAAGAATTTTAAAGTACACCTGAGTAAGTAAAAAACATGAAGCATTATCAAACCACTCACATATGCAGTTAATGCTTACAGGGCAGCTGGGAGGATGGCCTGCAAGTCATTCATTGGCAAGGAGGGATACGTTGATAATTATTTATTACGTAATTGACATAGACTGCCTGTCAAGTATCTCAATTTGTAAAGCTTACAATTGTGGTTTTGTCAGTTTAGAAAACAAACTTTTCTGGAAACGTTTTTATATTGAAAGAAGTGGGAGAACTTTGAAGTGATAACGCCCTGTGTTAAGTAATAAAATTAAAACATAGAAAACAAATTTCAATGTAAGAACTTGGTGTGTAGGCCATTGACTTCTATTCAGGAGAGACATGTTACTAAAATTAAAAGATTACTATAAACTTGTTAGGAGTATAAAAAATATGGGACTTAACTGTACCATTAGCCATTTTTTCTGTGATAAAACTGTGCAAAGCAGGTCAATTTAGTACTCTAACATAGCGAAGTAAATTTTTGTGATTATGTCATGTTTTCTTTTTCACTAGATGCCACCCAGTGTCAGGGGAGTGCACATGTCAGGCTGGTTGGTCAGGACTCTTTTGCAATGAGACATGCACACCAGGATTTTATGGCAAATCTTGCAGTGACTTGTGTCAGTGCCAGAATGGAGCTGACTGCCACAGTGTGACTGGAGAATGTATCTGTGCTCCTGGCTTTATGGTAAATTAATTTGTTGCATGCACATGTATTAATTTAAGTGCATCCAGAATTATATGTATGTGTAGACACAGATAAATACAAGCAAACTTTACAGTTAAGCATATGATACTAAGAAATTAAAAAAATAGATCATGCAGTAGTCTGTTGAACATTTTAAATATCCTCCAAAAGCAAATTCATTTACAGTTTACATTACAGAGTTAAAGTTATTAAGAATTGTGAATAAAGAAATTTGATTGTTCTAATCTAATCCTTTTATTTTCACTATATAGACAAATACAAACTTTCTTCTAAAATACCACTGCCAAGCCAAACAGTTTATCTGTCCTGACATGTTATTTCCTGCATTTCACATATCCCTGAGTGAAACCGGTTACTGTCCTGGTGGTGGTACACTTGGAGGTGAAGCCAAAAACAGAGGCGGTGTATTCCTCCAGGTCCACCTGTCTTTCATAAGTAGCCACCTCTCTGAAGAACTGCCAGTCTGTGCACTGAAAACAGTCCTGGTACACAAAGGCTGCATCCCTGTGCCACACAGTGACCATCTTCTTCATTGGCTTTATCCGTCTCATCAGCAGATGAAATGCTGGCACCAGCAGGATAGAGATGTGGTCGGAGAGGCCAGGATGGTGCCAAGGAAGAGCTCTGTACGCATCATCAATGCTAGATTACACACATTCCAGATTGTTGTCTCCCCGTGTAGGAAAGATGTCATGCTGTTAAAATCTGCGCAGAGTATCTGTCGGTTTCACGTGGGTAAAATCCTCGCAACCACGTAAAACGCCTCTGGGTGTTTCATCTGCAGTGAGCTCATGGTGTCATGTAGCTCGTTGCTGCATGCTACATGCTTTGTTGTCATTAGCACCTGGCGAGATGAAAACAATGGCAATGAACACCGCAGTAAACTCCTGAGGCAGATAGCATGGATAGGATTTCACTGTCATAAGTTCTATTGCCTCAGAGCAGCAGCTTTTAACCAGTCCACAGTTCATACACCAACCTTCAGTCACATACATACAGAGTCCTTCCCCTGTGACTTTCCCGACCATTGGTCACGGCCTGCTCGGAATAACTGAAGACCATTGATCTGGAAGGCTGAGTCTGGAATGTTGCTGTTAAGCCAGGTTTCCGTTAAGGAAAAGCACAGCGCAGTTCTTCATTTCTCTAAAAACTCTCAGCCTCAGATGTAACAAATACACTTTGTTATTCAGTGAGCGGACATGGACCAGAAACAGAGTCAGAACAGATAGCTTCCTAGCCTTCAGCTGGGCCAAAGCACCTGCCCACTTCCCCCTCTTCTGTTTTCGGGCATAATATTTTCTTTTGATTGTTGCTCCTTGCACCCTGCTGCGTCAGGTCTGAGGAGCTGCTGACTCCCAAGTGTGGATTTCAGCCTCAGCCGAACTGTCTCCAATGGCCATCAGTTCGGCTGAGCTGTACTTCTGCCGTAAAGTTGTCACTAAACTCTTACCCAAAACAGCCTCAAATATGTTAAAATGGGGTTTAATCTGGGGGACTCGAGAAGCCACTGCACCTATGTGCGCCACCATAGCAATTGATAATCAATAGGAATATAAGTGTAATTGAATGGAAATGACTTCTTTGTAAGTGCTTTGTAATATTTATTGTGACTTGATGCTATATAATTAAACTAAAATGAAATGAATTGGAAAAACAAGGTTTGTCATCATTAGAGGCTAAATTTATCCAGACATATTAAGATGCAATTTGCCAGCTCAAAGAATAATGGATGCCATCCCACAGCAGTGCATTAGCACTCATAAAAAGCAACAGCAACCAACTGTGGTAGTTGGTTGTGGTTTTACCACAGTTATGTTGCCAATATGTTTTGTTTCTTCAAGTTCAAACATTCCATCCCATAAACCACACCAAATAGCGGTCATTGGTACAAGAAAGTGCTGGGCATTGGCAGAGATGTTTTTCATAGACACAACCTATTTTAAGAATTAAGAAGATTAATTTTCCTTACAAATATGCCACAATCTAAAGAGAAGTAAACAGACTTTCCAACAGAGAAAAATTTTATTGTGCAGCTACAATAATGATAGACAGATTTTACACCTTTTTTCCACTAAAAAAATAGAAAAACCACTGGCTGCATTGAACAACCAAACCTTGACAAAATGATCTGTAATCTAGATAGATATTGAGAATTTTTGCACTCAGAGCTTCTGTTTATCCATCTGATTCTCCAGGGTTCCAAGTGTGCAGTCCCATGCCCAGCTGGGGCATATGGAGTAAACTGTTCTGCATCCTGCAAATGTAAGAATGGAGTACAGTGCTCCCCTGTTGATGGATCCTGTTCCTGTACACCAGGTGAGGAGAAAGGGACAGTAGAGATAATGGTAATGAGAAAAAGAAACAAAGGTTTATGGAACAATGACCAGTGAATACATGATTCATGCATGGTATGTTTATTTCTGTGTTGCCCTGTGATGGATTGATGACCTGTTTATAATGTGTACCCCGCTTTTACCCATTGACCGATAAGTGTGTTGGATCGCAGCACCATCAATTAATTAGTAAATATATTTCAGGACAAACTTTGCAGGTGAAGTTTGTAATATTTCAACATTCTCATTTTATATTCATAGGAAAGCTTATTTTTCAGGTAACTGCGATAGGAAAATTAACATATTTAAAAAAAAAAAAGAAAAAGGAATTAAAAGTCAGTGGTTAGATGACACAATGATCCAATTTAAATTGTAAGCCCACTTCTCCCCAGATTAGGCCCACCCCCCTATTTCAGTGATCTGCAAAATGGCTTACTTTTTTCTGAATCCCAGCAAACTTCCACATATTCGTCCATTTCTATCTCTTATCCAGAGTTGGGTTGTGGGGATAGCAGCCCAAATAAGGAGACCCAGACTTCCTTTTCTCCAGCCACTTGGGCTAGCTCCTTGCAAGGGAATCCCAAGGTGTTCCCAGGCCAGCAGAGAAACAGTCTCTCCAGAGTATTCTGGTTCTTCCCCTGGGTCTCCTCCCAAGTGGGATGTTCCTGGAACACCTCACAAGGCATCCAGGCGGCATCCTAACCATAGATAAGGGTAGGAACATAGATCAACTGGTAAATTGAGAGCTTTGCTTTTTGACTCAGCTCTCTCTTAACCACGACAGACCAATACAGCACCCACTTCACTGCAGATATTGCGTCAATTCGCCTATCACTCTCCCCCCAAATTTTCCCTCAGTCGTGAACAAGAACCCGCTTGAACAAGAACTCCTCCTCTTGGGGCAGGACATCCTACCCAACCTGGAGAAGGCAGTCTTGAGCCGGAAAAGGGTAAACATTCCTCCTTGGATTTGGAGGAATGGATTCTCATCCCAGATGTTTCGCATTCAGCTGCGTATCGCTCCAGCGAAAGCTGTAGATAACGACCTGATGAAGCCAATAGGAGCACATCATCTGCAAAAAGCAGAGACGCAATCCCAAGGCATATTTGTGTTCAGGGATTCACCAAAATGGATACCTTGAATACCTTGGCTCCATCTAGAAATTCTGTCCATAAAACTAATGAACAGAATCAGTGATAAAGGGCAATGACAAAGGGCAATCTTAGTTGAATCCAACTCTCAACGGAAACATGGCTGTCTTATTCCTGGCAATGTGGTCCAGGCTCTGACACATGTCATACAGGGAACTAACAGTTTGTATCAAAGAGCCCAGTACTCCAGAGTCCAGGAGCACCTCCTACAGGGTTCCCTGAGGGACACAGTCCAGTGCATTCTCCAAGTTCACAAAACACATGTAGACCTATTGGGTGAATTCCAGGTCCCTGCTGAGGGTGTAGAGCTGGTCCAGTGTTCCACGACTGAAAAAACCCCTACACTGTTCTTCCTGAAGCTGAGGTTTGACTATCTGATGGACCCTCCTTTCCAGAACCCCTGAATAGACCTTGCCATGGAGGCTTAAGAGAGTTACCCCTCAGTAGTTGGAGGGGGTGGTGGACCTTTTGTTTTAAAAAGGGAGACCACCACTCCATTCTGCCAATCCAGGGGAACTGTCCTTGATGTCCATGCAATACTGCAGAGCAACGTCAACCAACACAACCCTACAACATCCAGAATTTTAAGAAACTCAAATGTTTTGGAAATTTTTTATTTTGAAAGGCTCTCCAGGTGGGGAGAAGGGGTGAACGTTCGGGAACAGCTGAGTGCGGGACAGCTGCTTCGGTGACAGCTGTAGCTGTAGCTGCTACAGCTGTCACCAAATTAAGCAGTGGAAAAGAAATTGAATGTTCGACACTGAGAAAGAGCTCAATTGTTTCTGTGGATTATTCTACAAAGGAGAATCACAGTATCTGGACACCCACGTTCTTTACATTAGATTAAGATCAGGAGGGATATTGCTCCCACCCCCCTCGAGGTCTCACTGTCCAGTCTCACTGTCCTCACAATGCAAAGGAGTCCCCATGAGGAGCATTCCCCAGTACCCCCTTCAAGGATTCCATAAAAGGTGGGTAATCCGAACTGTTGTTTGGTAACGTACGCACAAACAGTCAGAACCTGTCCCTCCAGTCATAAGCAGAGGGAGGCTACCTTCTCGTTCACTGGGGTGAACCCCAAATTTGCCCACTCCTGCCAGGCACCTCTCAGCACCTCCAGAGAGAAAGGGTGTCCGACCCCTCTGAAGGGGGCTGGTTCCAGAGCCTGAGCCATATGTTGAGGTGAGACCAACTATTTCTAGCCGTAACCTCTCAACCTCATGCACGAGCTCAGGTTCCTTCCCCATAAGAGAGGTGACATTCCATGTTCCTTCTGTAGCTGAGGATCAGGGGCCTCAGCTACAGAGTGCGCAGTTTTCACTCTAAAACCTGGTGTAGGAACAAATTTAGAAAAGTGCAATTCTGCATGTGCACAGATCCCTCTATTGCATTTGTTTTAATTGGTAAATATGCCAAAAATCATCATTATCATACTCTCCTTCTGTCTGGAGACATGTAGGGACAGTGACAGGCAAAGGTAGAGAGCTGGCTGAGATAATGCCCAACAGCTCCTCAAGGTTTCCTCCACAAAATTAGCTAATTTCAGCATTTCAGGCACATGGGCAGTCTTCCATCCAGCAGCCCCTCTTGTTTTTGAGTTAAATGTTGAAAGTTGACAGGAAATTTGAAAATATCACATGATGGTGTTATTGAAAGATTGACGTGAACACCAATTATAAAGTCTCAAAAACTTTTTAACATTTTAAAAATACTGAAATAGATAAGCAATGCTTAGCCTGTTGAGACACAGGTAAAGACACAGGTGGCCTGCCAGACTTTTAATACACTGAGGGAAACCCTGCTCATAACACTGAGGCTGTTTTATTGTAGTGTTGATTGGAAGAGAAATGGAGGTAGTTCTAAAGGAGCCCCTTGGCAAGTAATGTAGTCGAGATGAAGAGTAGATTGAGTGATTTGTCTGAAGGTAAGAAATGAATGGTAATAGTTAATTTAATATTGTCAGTTGTTATGCCTGGATGTGATGTATATAGAAGAGAGAGAAATTCTAGAAGGACATTGATGAAGTGATGAAGTATTCCTAGGGAAGAAAGAGTGGTGTTTGGAGCAGATCTGAATGGACATGTTTGTAAAGGAAACACCTCTGAGTGGCAGAGATGATAAAGTAATGGGCAGGTTTGTGTCAAGGAATGGAAATTTTATGATGGATTGTGTTTTAAATATAATGTTTTTATATGTGTCAAAACCCATAGGCAAAATGCTGTGTAAAAACAATACTTTTCAAGACTGAGTGATTTCCTGCAAGTTCCAAACCCAATAATAACTACTTGCAGTTCTAGTGCCTTTTAAATATGTCTAGATGATTGGATTGATTTGTAAAGCATCTCTTCATTTGAGATGAATCAGCACATTGTGAATAAACTTAACTAATCTGAAATGTGTCCTCTGAAGTAACAGAAATGTAACTGTGTGGGCAGGTCACTGTGACAGTGTGTGTGCAGTAGGATGGTGGGGGCCAAACTGTTCGCTGCCATGTAATTGTAAGAATGGGACCTCCTGTTCTCCAGACAAAGGAACCTGTGAGTGTGCACCTGGATACAAGGGCATCTTCTGTCAGAAAGGTAAGGACATTATTAGTGTCTCTTAACACTACAAGATCATCATAAAACATTGGACAGTTTTTTTTTTTTTTGTTTGTTTGTTTGAACATGTTTTTAAATATTTCCTTCAGTTAATGTGAATCATTTACTTATGGTCAATATAAAGTAGACCTGTAATGCTCTGGTCTGAATTCCTGGTTGTTGTAGCTCCACAGATCTCTGGTTTACCTCTGTTCTGAGGTGTTTTAGAGCAACTCATTTTGCTGCGGTCTTTTTAGATGTGAATGAGACATTTCATGCCTTGCCTCCCTCCAGGCAAGACAAGGTTGCAATGTGGACAGAGTGGAATGGGTCTCCTCTACTCTCATTGTTGGTGAAGATATGGACCTTACCACAGGGGCCGTGTTTCATTGGCTGATGCCCATTCTACATAGTAGCACGGCGATCACATGCGTGGCCATATCACAAACACAAGCTAATGTACATGCATTAGTAAACACAAGCTAATGTAGCACCAGATGACATTGCAGACCGCCAGAAAGTTTTCGCATCAACAATCGAAAAAGAATGGTTCTCCATTGCCAGTGGGTATCTGTACTGGTGATGTCAGGAATCCTGATTGTATCTGTGGTAGTAAAATTCACAGATTTCCAAAATTAAAAGCAGAACACCTTGCTTACATCAAAGCTTGTGCACAACCGCATGAGCAGCTCAACCTTCATAGGATCAACAAGAACAAAGGAGTGTGTGCTGGTGTAAGTATTATTGATTTGTTTTCTTTCTGTCTGAAAAAAAAGAAAATCAATAATAAACACATCCATCATGAACACCTGTTAGCTAAGTACAGCATAATGGCAGTACTGATACAGCATATTCACCTTGAAGTCTGTCTGCTACAGTCTTACATTAGCTAAACACATCACTATGCAATGTATACTGTATTTGACATACATTAAATATTTTATTTTAGCAGAAAATGCTTTTGACTAAACTGTTACTCGTGATAGCCACTTTAGCACCAAATACAGTGTATCAGGCCTTGGCACACACAAACATTTACCAACAAACAACAGGAATCACCCACTGATTTCAAAAGTAACCTAGAAAACGATGAATGCCCGATTTACCCAGCTTTGCTATAAGAATAGCAAGGCTGTGATTTTGTCCACAGCTATATTGATGCTGAGGTTTATCACTGCTGTTTTCCCCATCGACTGAAAGTGTTTTGCTGTGCTGTGCATAATGTTGGAGGCATCGCATGGGTCAAACACTTTAATGTCATCCAAAAAAAATGACATGAACTTGTTAGTTTCTCTGTCCATTGTTGTAGCTGATATTTGGTGACAATCCGGCAGAAATGACGCACTAACTGAATCTATCAGTTCAAGTGGAAGACCCCATGTTTACATGGCTCATAAACAACACGCAGAGGCTTTGTTTATGAGACTTATGAGTTTATGTGGGATTTTCTAGGTCAGTTGTGGGCGGAGCTTGGTAAAGTCCATTATGATGAACGCATTACTGTGTGAGACTGGCTGCAGTGCTGAGGAATTGAGAGAAGCTAATGGCGTCGAATGACTGATCTTGCTGCTTGCTCAGGACAGAGAGGCTGCAGACGAGTGGCAGAAAAAATAAATTGGTTGATTTATCACTACTTATTGTTTTGAAGAAAAACACTCACTAAGGGAGTCTTAAAAATCGATAAACATAGTCCCAAAAAATAAATAACTCAAAGCTTGGAGACGAAGGAGATAAGTTGACCACAGTGCTTCTTTCATCCTGAGCACATCTCCACCCACTCCCTCTGCTTATCCCTTCACTCGGCCGTGTCTCTTGGCTCTGCCACCTTTGCTAGACTTTTCCCAAATTTGCCATGGGCAGGGTTTAGCTTTCAGAGGTTGGTCACAACATGCTCTCAAAAGAATGGCTGTTGATTTTATTTGTTTGGTTTTCTATTAAAAACGTGATAGCCACTTTCATAGATTCTTCCTATATATAGATTGATATACAATATACATATCTATATCTTTGTATATACAGAGATATATCAGATATATCTCTGTATATACAAAGATATAGATATGTATATTGATACGTCTATATAGAGATATATAAGATATATCTCTATACGTATATAGAGATATACAAAGATCGATAGTGGACTATTAACAGATAACTTATCTATCTATGATCTATATCATAGATAAATAGTAATAAAAAAAACAAACTGATAAAAATCAATAACCATTCTTTTGAAATCATATTGTAATTCTTTAAGTTGTAACATGCACCAGAATGCTGAAAATATTTATCCTTAAATCTACTACATCCACTGGGTGGCGCACAAAGAGCAGGTGCTAAAATTGATAGTAGCCACACAGGCACACCTTCGAGAAGAGAAGAAACACACGAGGCTCCCACTGCCCAGTATAATACTTTCATTATTGGCTGGAACGGTTACAGGCAACGGTACTTTTTGTTTCAAGAGAGAGCAGAAAAGAATTTTCAAGTGAGCTGAGATTTTTGCAAGTGGAAAGATAATCTGTGTACAGAGAAGCTTTGTGCATGAGGAGAAAACAAATTTTGTGTATGAAGACCACTGTGAACAAAGATTTGAGCGAGCACACAGAATATTTGAAAGAGAACAAGTTTTGAGTGTAACTATTACAAGTTTTGAGAACAAAGAAATTAGACTCTGCTTTCAAACTGAAGGCTTATAGCAGTAATTCCATAAGTGATTCCCCCATAGACACCTGGTTACAGAGCTTAGCTGTGCGTCAGCTCGCCTCTTCTCTCCCCACAGAAAGAATGAACAGATCGGCCACAGCAAAAAAAACTTTCTGAAACACCAACGTCTTCCAAAAAAATAAATACCTTGTAGCTTAGTGCATGGCTCAGAGCCACAAGATATTTGAAACAGGTGAAATATTTCCATGATCATAATGTCAGCACCCGGTTGACTGGAGATTGTACAATTTGGTTGCAGTCCACCAATTTTAATTTCTTCAGATTTTGAATGGAGTTTTTGTTTCCATTCTCAGAATGAAATCAAGTTTGTTTCTGGTGTGGTTTGAACTCTGCAATAACTGTCCTTTGTTGTCAGTTCAGTTTACGATATTTGTGGACAAGATTCTTAAGATATAAATATATTTTTTGTTCTTTATAACTGAAGTGCTTCTTTTTTTTTGCATTCCAGCCAAGACTGTCACTTCACATTGTAATGCCATCCAAATGTAAAGTGACTGGGTCACACAAGTCAGCGTCTCCGTGATCAAAATGTAAACTGCTCCATCCACTGACAGGGTCCATATTTGTTCTAGTGTTGGGATCATTCAAAATAAGCTGGAGAGTGTTGTTGGGTAGATCTAGGTTTATTTCTTGCAACTTTTATTCCTGCAGTCCGATCTTCAGGACTAGAAGATAATTTGGCCCGATATCAAGAAATTATGACATCATTCTTGTCAGTCCAATATCACAACAAATAGCATCAATAACATGTTCAACGATGTGATGATTTTTTTTAATCAAGCACTCCCATTCCTGTACATAATTCAAGTGGCATATGTATAATTGGAGAAAACAACTTTCTGTTTGTTTTCTCCAAACAGAGAAAACAAACAGACTTCCGTACAACTTCCTATTGTATGGAAGTAAATCATTTAAAAATTCTCTCATATCAGGAGATCTGCCATAATAGTTAAAAATAATATATCAATCACCACACGATGTGGTAGTGTGATATCAATTATCTTAAACATGACTCCCAAACTGGAAACGTCCTCTTGAAATCTTGAGAATGCAGCCCAGGTTGTGAGAAAACAGATAAAACAAGAGCTATGGTTCGGAACTTCTTTAAGGTTTTGGATGAAGACAACATGTTGGCTTGTGAAACAAATGTTGAAAGAACTTCCTCAGAGAGAAAAACAGCACATTTAACATGTCAATATGATGAGTCACCCTAAGCACAACTATTGCTTTGATGGAGTATCCAAAACGTTTTAGGAGGGCCATGATGCTAAAGTCAGTAGCAACAAGCCAGCCTTGCAGAAGTCATCAGGTCTCAAATCCCTTGGCAAAGCTTTTGACAAAACAAGAAAAATAACCCTAAGATGCCTAAGATCTTGTACTGGAAATTACCACTTGACAACCAAACGGGGCACTTGACAACCAGCCCTCCACTGTGGTCAAAGTTGGAGCCCATTAGCAACTGCTGAGCCTCTTCTACTTTTCTGATGTGTGTCTTCCAGATATGCATGAAACAATCACAATTTTCATTCGTCATTTGATTATCTATCAATCTATTAATGATGTTTGGTTGTAGGTTGGCTTAGCGCAGGGATGTCAAAGTCAAACACACAAGGGCCAAAACACCAAATTTGCTACAAGCCAATGGCCGGACTGGTTCAATGTTTATTACAACATATTGAAATGATTGCACATAGCCTATTGAACCAAGCCCTAACACAGTGTATATTATTTAATAATTAAATGAATAAACGTAACCTCAGTAACCTCAAGGGAAAACTTTTTTTTTTTCTCCGAAGAGTTTTTAGCGGTGCTAGTGGCTCACATTTGTTGACAGTGGACTGACAGAAAAGAGGGCAAGGAGAGTGGGAAAGACATGCGGCAAAGGTCGCCGGGCCCGGGAGTCGAACACGCGACATCCGCATCGAGGACTAAAGCCTCCAAACATGGGGCATTTGGAGGTGTGCTGGGGTGTGCTGCGCCACCCCAGCACACCCTAGGGAAAGCATTTTCAACAGACAAACAGCAAAAAATTAAATTGTTTTGAAAACCAAATATGTTTCTTAATATCAAGATAAATACATAAATGAAAGTGCATGCATTATAAACTGAAATGCTTTATTGTGCTGCTCTATGATGTTCATATTCTTGTCTGTGTGTTTCTGAGAAGCTTGATAGATTATATTCTTAGATTATATTCTTTCATTACAGCCAAACTTTCTCCACACAGAAGACACACAGGCCGTGATGGCATAGTTACTTTGAAAAAGTAACTTTAATCAGATTACTGATTACTCCTTGAAAAAGTAACTTAGATTACTGAATACTTGATTTGGAAAGTAACTAGGTTACATTAAAAGTAATTTTTTTAGTTACTTCCAGCAGCTGCTAACAACAACAACACTCCACCACCTGTGAAAATGACATTGATCTTTGCCAATAATTAATTGCAAGTTATTTTATAATGATTACATCAACAATGTGTCTCCACTTATATGGTTGAACTGAAGGGTAGATTGTTTAATGCAGTACAAAAAAGAAAACTTCAGTAATTTATGTGTGTTTTTGTGTGTTTCTATTGTCTGGAAAACTAGGATTTTAGACACCTCCCGCCCCATCTGCGCCCCAGCCTCCAGGTTCCGCATTACGGTCCTGTGTTTGGTGTCACATGGAAGCGCACAGAGCTGTCATGGCATTCAGTTACACAACTTTACGGACTTGTTAATTTGTGGCTGTTTTCACGTTTATTGCGCTATTCATATTAGTTTCCATGTTTGCTATTTTCTGGAGCGCAATGCGAAGCTTAACGTCATTCAGAGGTAAAATATTAACTTGACATTAACAAAGACACAGTGGGATGGATTATGAGTTTGACTAAAACTAAATGGATGTCAGACAAATTCTGAGTTTATGTCTGAGAAGCTTGATAGATTATATCAATCGCGCTTTTGATTAAGCCCAAAAAGCGCGACTCATTAAATCTGCAAGCGACTTTTAAAAGAAAAACAAGTCCAAAGCTGCTTATAATAATCGCACTTGGTGAGCGAAACTCAAAATAGTTCCTGTTTTACAAAATGTGCTTCTCCCTCCATTGTTTATGTTTCTGTCGCTGCTGATACTGTCGCATAGACTCTCCCCAACGTTTGGAGAGGAAGTAAAATTTAATTACAAAAGAAAATAGTAACACAAAATGATTTTGATAAGTAACTGTAGTTTGACTACTGGATTTGAAATAGAAACGTTAGATTACTCGTTACTGAAAAAAAGTGGTCCGACATCAGTAACGCGTTACTAACATCACTGCACACAGGTTTGTCTTTTACCTCCATGAACATGAACTCTGCCTCCCACCTGGTCTGAAACCCTCTGTTCTCAGCGTCAACTAAACGTTTAGCCATTTTTAAGGGGGGCAGGGGGGGACCTGAAAGTTGATCTCTTCTCTGATTGCTGATGAAGCCGCTTGTGCTGCAGTGACTTTGCGGCTACTGTTGCATTGTGGGGAATGTAGTGTTGGTGCGTGCAAAACGCCAGCGGGCCGCTATGGCCGGCGGGCCGCTATGGCCGGCGGGCCGCTATGGCCGGCGGGCCGCTATGGCCGGCGGGCCGCTATGGCCGGCGGGCCGCTATGGCCGGCGGTAATGAATAGTAATAGTATGAAATATCATCCAGGGGGCCACAGATAATTAATTCGCGGGCCGGATTCAGCGTTGACTTTGACATATATGGCTTAGCGTAATGCTGCCCACCACTGGTCTCATATGTTTCATTCATTATATCCATAATGAAACATAAGTTTCATTATGGATATAATATGTTTCATTATATCCATAATGAAACATAAGTTTCATTATGGATATAATGAAACTTATTGATATAAGTTAGATATAATTATGGCATTATTATGGCTGAAATTATGTAAATTCAGCTTACATAGTTTACACATTAAGCAGTACACAGGAAGCACAACAAAATAAACCTTCATAGAGGCAAATAAGGTGATGAACAAAGACATCTGGAATGATGTACACAACTGACATCCATAATGAAACATAAGTCATTATGGATGTAGGGGTTACATATATGCATAGTTATTTATGTTAGTAATATAAATGAATAAACTTGGAATCTAACTTGTTAGAGCACTTTTTATTTTGAACTTGTGGAATTCATTTTTTTCCCACTTTGTATATACTTTATTCTAGTCTCGTGGTCTTGTTTTTCTTATTTATTTATTTTTTACATCTGTAAGTAATGTACCTTAATTTAAATAGATGCTCATTTGAGATGTGGTGTCTTTTGATATGTGTTGGAAAATGTTGGCTTAATTGTTTTTCATTTGGAAGAATCAACTGTTTGGTCTTGTTTAGAACATTTTTGCTCACTAGCCTTTTATTATTTCCTTGTATGTAATTCGCAATCTGATATTATCAGAATGATTATTGGAATGAAAAAACTATTTGTTATTAGTATCAGTCTAAAAACAAAAGTTTTCCACCTGCATTTCCACCTAACAGCCATGCACTTGTTCAGTTACACCAAGTAAATATCAAAATGATAAAACCTTCAAAGTTTATTACTCATGTAATGCTTATGGGTAAAACGTTATTTATGAAGAAACACAATATTTTTTCACAATATTTCATCAAGCAATTGTGATTGTAGCAACATTTTATGTATCTATTAACATATTTTTGAAAGACGTTTAAAAATTGCCCGATACCATTTTAAATGTTTACAAGAATGTCTTGCTCTTGGGAAGCAAAACTGATTAAAATAAGCAAATTGTGAATCATTAAATGTATTATTATAATTATTATTGTTATTGAAATTATTCAATTTTGAAAAGCAAGATAAAATGCTTTTTCCTAACTGGTGTTGGTACTAACTATCCGTCACTGTGTTTCAGTTTGTTCTCCTGGTTACTGGGGCCGCAACTGTCTACACAGATGTAATTGTCACAATGGAGCATACTGCAGTGCTTATGATGGTGAATGCAAGTGCACCCCTGGATGGACTGGCCTTTACTGCACACAACGTTAGTCACAGTTCTATAAACACCTATAAATGCAGAGTTGTATAAAAACTTTCAGACAAAAAAGTTTAGTTTTTGGTGTTTTGGGCAAAGAAAATAAACTATTTCAACCTTACGTTTGGGGAAATTAAGGTTTCCCCAAAAGAAGGAAACCACACTTCTTTGTGTGGAATCCTTGATTATGAAGCAACATGGCACTATGCGCCTGGAAAATACGTAGCGTATTTTCCGTACTATAGAGCGCACCTTACTATAAGCTGCACCTACAAAGAATTTTTTAAACAAAAACTGGAAACGTAAATATATAAGCCGCACCCGGCTATGAACCACTGACATTGCCGCCACTCTCAGCTTTTCACATCTGCTATTGAGGACGCAGCCCTGCGTCTCCAAAGCTGAATCATGGATTCGTTCACAAGTTTTTCTTGCATCGGCCCTATTTTCCGCCTGTACTACCAGATCAATAGCCCTCAACTTAAAAGCTGCTCGTATGAACTTCTTTGTGTGGTTTCCATGATGAATGGGTATGAATTTGAAAACATTACTCCCTCGTGCCTGCTGCTAGCATGTGCTTGCTCTAAATGAAAATGATCACTTTCTTCTTTGATTCCCAGTTCTGACTTCCAATGATTCACTTCCTGCTAAAGAGCCCTGTGGCGGTTGAAGAAAAATCCAGAGAAAAGCTGCACTGGACTATAAACCGCATGGTTCAAAGCGTGGGAAAATGTAGCGACTTATAGTTTGAAAAATACGATAATCCTGACTGTATCGACTCATCTTTTTCTTGTGTTCAGTTTGGTTTGGCCTGGAAGATTTCAAATTCAAAAATGCTTTATTGATCCCAAAGGAAAATCAAATGTTGTAACTCATATCAATTCAAATTCTAATTAATATGATTTACTATTAACAGAAACTTAATTATAACATAGTTACAATCAAGCAACTATGTTAACATCAGTTGTGCCAAACATGTCTGTAAGGAAATTTTGTTTTTCTAAAGGGGGACTTGGTCAAAATATTTTGTAAATTGCTGTTTAAAGGTAGTTTACTACAAAATGCTTTGCTATAAACTATAGCAAACTAAAGTATGATGGGGATTTCTTTTCAGGCTGTTCATTAGGCTTCTATGGGAAGGAGTGTTCACAGATCTGTCACTGTAGGAATGGGGCTTACTGTGACCCCATCTCTGGAAAATGCATGTGTCACACTGGCTATATGGGACAACATTGTGAACAAAGTATGTAGCACTATTATTTTGTCACAGAACTTACAGGATCTTGTTTTGTTTTTTTAAATGTTTTTTTTTCCTTATGTATCCCTTATGTACTTAAAATGGATTCTTCACAGTAATTTCTTCTAAATATTATCCAGTTGCATTTGAGACCTCGTGTTTCTAAGTCCTTGTTCACCTCAATCACAGTTTCTTTTTGATGTTTCATTTTCAGAGTGTCCCTATGGTTCACATGGTTATGACTGCCATCAGAGCTGTAATTGTCTTAACAACTCCACATGTGATCACATGACAGGAACGTGTTATTGCAGCCCAGGGTGGAAGGGAGTGCGATGCGATGAAGGTCAGATTAATGGCTCTACAAATAAAATGTTCATTAAGTATGGACATTCAAGATACACAAGTAATTGCAGTTTATGACTATTTGTTACAGCTACAGTTGTTTGTTAAATTTGTAATTTTCATGTTGTTTTTTTGTTGTTGTTGTTTTTTTTTTAAGTGTTTTTAGGTGTAGAACTGGGGTCTTCTAAAGTAGTTTCGAAAGTGGTTAATTAGAGAATGGCTGTTTTGGAATTAATTCAGTATAAGTTGTGCCAGTCTAAAATATAGTCATGTCCAGGTGCTTTCCAAAACAAACAAAATGTCCTTAAATCAGTGGCAAGTTATGCTTTTCAAAGTTGAACCAACTCTATATGGTTTTACACCGTAAAACCAAAACCACCCAGATCTGTAATGCACTGACAACACAGACACAGCCAGCTCAATGATATTTTTGTCATCATACAACAAAACCATTAAAACCAGACTAGTGTTTCTCAACCTTTTGGGTTTAAAAAACCCAAAAGTATAACAATGTGACATTAGATGTCATTAGTTCACAAGTGTGTAATTGTCTTTTAATGTAATTGTCTATCTTTTCACAGGTCATTTGTGATCTCGTTTAATTTATTGCCTCAGCTGTTTTCTGTTCATTGATTACTTTCCTGCTTGTATTTAAGTTCATCTTTCGTTATCCCCACCTGGTTGTTTCTGTGGTCTTCCTCATCATACAGCCTTTCTATTTTTTCCTCCAAAGAGTTTTTAACGGTGCTAGTGGCTTGCATTTTTTTGACAGTAGACTGACGGGGGGAGGGCGAGGAGAGGGGGGGTACATGCAGCGAGGGTCGCCAGGCCTGGGAGTCGAGCCCGTGACGTCCGTGTCGAGGACTGCGGGCCTCCAGGCATGGGGCGTGCTAACCCACTGCACCACCACAGCATGCCCTCACACAGCAAAGTGCTTGACACAGTGTTTTGTAGCTATTTTGCTGGAATACTGAAGGTTCAGTTAGATGAAGAAAGTTAAAACTAAAAACAAATGATAGAGTAATTTAATAATAACAATCTACATACCTTTTAAAAGTTTGATAATTAATACCTGTTATATTTATGACAGATTATGATTTGTTGGTTGATGTCAAGTTGTCATAAAAAAGCCATTTTAATGTCAGGCTGTCATTAAGACAATTTGGCCCTGGTTAATGTCAAGTTCAGTAATGTAATGTTCCAGCAGATGACGGACGAAGAATTGACACTCTTCAAAAACAGACGTTATAGACAATCTGCATCATTTGGCTGCAAACCTTGAAGAATTTTAGTTTTCACAAGAAGTCCAGTCTTAGCAACAACAGAACTGATGGCCTCACATACAACAGCTCAAAGTGGAATCACTCTGTCAAAACAACACTGATGAACTCACACAGGCCAAAATTTTCTGCACTGAATTAAGAGTTTGAATTATTTGACTCTTTAAATTTGAATGTGGGTTATTCTTCTTTTCCGCTTTTAAATCCTTAAGGTCTCTTATTGTAATGATATTGCACAAGCTTTTTTTTAATCTATACAGACCCTTTCATTTTCCAAACAGGATCCATGGCTGCACTGCCAAATTTAACTTTTATTTGTCTGCCTTTCCCAATGAGCTCCTCGACAGCTGCAGTGGGGCTGTGGTCCTTCCTCTTCATCATCAACTGATGAAATTTTTCTCACAGTTTCCTTGCACGCTTGCAGGCTGATTTGTTTTTCCTTTCACAGATTTTTTTTTCTTCTTCTTCTTGTAACTGCAGCACAGAGAAGATAACATGTACGTCAAAATACGTGGCTAATACGTCAGTTCCTCATTCTGGATTCCAAACTTCCCCAATAGCTGCAGGTCTGAGTCACAGTCCTGGCGTTTTTGCAGCTCTGGCTTCAGGATACCACATCTAGTAACTTCCTTCTTTGCACATCATTAGTATGGAGAGTTGATACAATCCTGCTGAGGCTTTCTCCCTTCTCACTGTCCAGGGATTCTGGGCGACCTGCTTCTTGTGGTATCTCTCCCAAGTTTTCCTCCTCTCTTCCCATCGCTCTTTTTTATGTTCGAGTTGTCTGGCCCACAAAACTCCACGAAGGGAAGTTTTGTGCACAACAGCTGGCTCCAAACAGGACTCTCACGAACTCCCCTTCTCTCATCCTGCCACTGCATGCAGTCTGACAAAAGAGTGACTGAGGTCTTTATTCAAACACTCACATGTAATCCTACTTACCTTCAGATCACCAATCTTGTGACCTTTTTATCTAGGTCATCCTCAAAGTGGGCGGTTCATTCAGCCCAACCAGGGTTATGTTGTTCTGGCGCCTCTTGTTAAAATCAGCACTTTTCTCAGGAGATGAGTCAGTGTTCATCCATCTGCAGCCTGGGGCCGAGCTCTAACTCTGTTACTCAGAGCATTTCAGCTGGATTCACTGGAGGAGTTTGGCCTTGGTCTGGCAACCTTCTTCCGGATGTTGCTACTCGCTTCCTCCTGTGGGCTAATCTACTGAGCTGCCTGCGTTAAATTAAGTCCTACAGATCACACCCGTTGACAGTTGTTCTCATCACTAACATAACTTGTTCAGGTGGTGCCAGATGTCCAGAGCAGGAAAAGGTGATGCTTAATTTCTACTCTTTTGGGGAACGTTTTGACTAGATTAAATTGTTTAACCTGCAGTCTGAGATGCTCAGTAGGAGCAGCAGATGTCTGCCTCAGCCGGGATCCAAACGACTGCCAACTACGAGTGGGACCGAACTCCACTCATTAATTTTTAGCTTACAGAAAAACTGCCAAGTCACCAAATAAACAAAAGTAAATTGACCAGTAACATGACTTTGACGTGCCTACCCCCACAGACTCGCTACATACAAGATGTTTTGTCACAAAAGAGTTTTTCTTTTCTCCACAATTTTGCTAATAGTAAAGAGGGTTGATAATAAAAATTTCAGAAGTTATTTTTTTCTTTTTCAAAGGAAAATCTCAAGATATGCAGAGTGGATACAGTTGCAGGTGCTGCTGCCCTCTGATTATATTCTTCAGGCGTCTGCGGATAATTCTGAACTTTAACCCTAGAAAACAGTTGTATACATACAGCAATTTATTTTAAAAGCTTATTATTATTCACTTTTTTGAAAAAAAAAAAAAAAAAAAATCAGAAAATAAATATTATTTCAAGGTAGAAACATTTAATTGAGTAATTTTTTTTGCCAGTGCTCCCAAATGACAATGGTTATTTTTTAGAATTTGCTTACAGGCGACTGGCAAGGTTCCCTCAGGTGACCGGGTGCCCACGGGCACCATGTTGGTGACCCCTGCTATAGGGTGACACACAGAATGAATGTTCACCACATGACTGTCTTTGTATGCTCATTTATGGATAGGGATAAGGGGATTATTTAGCAGTAGCAGAAAATGATGCATTCATCAAATCGAAGAGAATCATATAATAAAATCAACTTCAATTCAACACCTCTTACCCAATTCAGCATCAAAACAACATTAATACAAGTATTTTGCATTGGTTCTTATTCAGTTACTCAAAAATGTTTAGTCTTCATTCTTTAAAATTCTCTGCAGGTTGGAAACTTACATTCTCTTTTTTCAGGAAGCCTGTTGTTCCTTTTCATGGCTTGACAGTCCTCTCTCTTTGCCTATGATTATGACTGATTGCTTATGATTGAATACAAAAAGAAATAGAATTAAAGAAAAGCTTGCATGAAACAAAACAGAAAAGCAAAACCTCATTTATCTTATTGAAGTTTGATTCTGTTAGGTCTAGATGTTACGTTATATCAGTGGTTCCCAAAGATTTTCTAGGCCCCCTATGGATTATAATAATCATAATCAGAAATATGACATAAAAATATGACCCCTTCGAATAAAGTTTCCCCACAGTTTTTGTGTAATTTGCCTTTTGCTGCAGCGTCTTTGACAGGTCATCTACACGTAAGAATTAGTGTGTGTTCGCACTGCAAAATGAAGTGACCCAATTCCAATTTTTATTCTTTTTTATATGTTGGATACAGGTTAGGCGACCTGTATCCAATCTTTTCATGACAGTCTGAACAGCACAGGTTGGTTTGGAAGTGTGAACGGCCATGGCAAAAAAAATCAGATTTGACAAAAAATCAGAATTGGGTCACGTCAAGCTGCAATTTCCATCTGACTTATTTGGTTGAAAAATAAAATGAAACTGTTTCTTCTTCTCTTTGCAGGTGGTGTAGTGGTGTTTGGAAGCTTCAACAATTTGACCAGCACCTCCTTACATGTAGACACCTACCAGATAGGAGTGATTGCTGGAATCATAGTCCTAGTGTTTTTGGTACTTCTTGCCCTGCCCCTTTTCATCATCTACCGAAATAAACAGAAGAGTAAAGAGGCAACCATGCCAGCTGTTATCTACACTCCTGCTATCAGGGTCTCATCTAATTATACTATGGCAGGTGAATTAAAGTTGGATATTGATTAAAATGTAAATGTATGTCCCCCATAATCAAACATATGTCTAATAAGTGCTCAGTTACTTTTTGATACCTACAAACTTCAGGCATCTAATGAATATGTTTACAGGTACGTTATATTGTGACGGCATGTTGTGTAACAACAGTTACTATACCTCTAACATATGTATCACAACATATTGCTTTGATACAACATGTGATACCTGCCGCATAATGTATGACAACAAGATACATGATGAGTGACATGTTCTGACATGTCACAACTGTGGCATAGTTTTTTCAAAGCAGAAACTACTCCTGGACAGCATTTCTGTGTTATCTATGTCCAGGAAACTGTGCCTTCTTAACTCTACAGTCAAAATGTGTTTTGAAGCCAACTCAAAGGAATTATGCAGAGAGCTCCCCTAACACTTATTGCCCTATTTTACCTTTTAGATACTTACACTCCATCAAATGAAGGCCACCCCAGCAACTACTTTTCCAACCCCAGTTACCATACCCTTACCCAGTGCATCAGTCTGCCTCATGTCAAGAGTGGTCAATGTGCAAAGGTAAGAGCACAGATATGCATACTGTACAGAGGGATAATCCCTAAACTGTCTGTTTTTTGCGCTAATATGTTACACATAGGCCGGTAGCAACCTGTTTCCTAACATGGAGAATGTGGCTCTTGGTGCTCATACTGGAACCAGGCTTAGCAACTGGAAACAAGGAGTCCACTTCAATGAACTGGGTGAGTTGCAGAGTGCAGACAGTTTAAACAGATTGTTCAGTGTCACATGTTGGCGGTGTTTTGTCATTTTATTATAAATCTTATAGTTTGCAAAAAATAATTTTGCCATCAATTAATTGTCAAATATTATTGGATTAAAATTAGTTCCAGTTGATTAACATGTAACTCGAATCTTTTGTGCTGATAAATTGTCTAAAAAGGTAACTTAGTGTTCTCTCTATAATTGTGATATTTTTGTTTAAATTTTGGATAGTTCTGTAATATTAGACAATATTGGTACAACGTCTCAGTTGGTACAACCTTGTTACAGTTATGTGTTCGGGCCTAAAACCATCTCACTCAGACACAGCCCATCTGGTGGCGAGTCAGGAGCTGGAATAGCGAGCCGAGCGTGATTGAAGCGAGCGTTTATTGGTAGCATCATGGAGTTTTGCAAATATATTATTTATTTGCAGTTTGGATACAGAGTGTGACGGATTTCCTCTGCTCTGACCACTGTACAATTATCCATGTGGAATGGACAACCACACCAGGATAGAGAGTCAGGTAGGGAAGGCTAAGCAAGACCAGCACTAGGAGCCTCAGGAAAACATTCTGTTCCATTTAAATCAGGAACCGGGGGGACTCTAACCACACTATCAGTATGGTGATTCACATTTCCATCCAAGGTCATCCCCACAGGTAAAACGTTCACATCAAGAAGGAGGTTGCGATGCACCACACGCTCATTGCCATGGCAGTCTCTTAATACGGTAAATATGGAGAGCAGGTTTAGATGCAACCACAGTGTAGATCACAGGCTCCCATTTATCAGAAAGCTTCCGCTTCTCTCTGGCTCCCTTGTTCGCCACCAAAACCTGATCTCTAACTGACAGAGGGTGACCCTTGGCTCTCTTGTTGTATTGGTCACATTGATGTTTCTGCTCTGCACTGGTGCTCTTCTCAGCCATTAGCATGGCAGAACGCAAATCTTCAACCAGTGATTTGACATAAGTATGGTAGTCACAAATGGCATCATCATGAAGAATGTTCCGAAAAACAAGGTCAACAGGCAGCCTGGGAATCCTCCCAAACATCAGATAGAACGGTGCAAAGCCAGTTGTCTCATGAACTGTGCAGTTATAAACAAAAGTCAGAGACTGGGTCATCTGAGGATATTTATGCTTCGAATGTGGAGGAAGAGATCTCAACATGTTGCCCAGGGTACGATTGAATCTCTCTGCAGTCCCATTACTCATTAGGTGGTAGGGTGAGGTGTGTGATTTGCTGACACCACTCAACTCCAAAAGCTCAGCAAGCAGCTCACTCTCAAAATTTGCACCCTGATCTGAGTGAATACGCTGGGGAAAGCCGAAAAACACAGAAAAACCCATCCCATAACTTCTTTGCAACTCGTTTAGCGGTTTGATCCTGACACGGGAAAGCATGTGCTAACTTTGTGAAGCGATCAGTGACCACCAGAACATCCACAGACTTGTTGTTGCTGTCCTCAGCTGACCAGAAATCAATGCACACAAGCTCCATCAGAGCACTGGTCCTGATGTTCTCCAGAGGGGCTCTCACAGCAAGCTCTGGAGTTTTAATACACACACATCTGGGACATTTTCTCACATAATCTCGCACATCTCTCTCCATGTCATGCCAAAATAAATAGTGCACACCTCTCCCGCAGGACAACTTGACAAAAGGGGAGGGTCTAAGAGACGCCAACATTTTAAAGACAATACCACAGAAGAAGAAATAAAAAGGGAGGGGCTTCCGCTCTTAAAGTAACACAGTTAAAACAATGATGTCAGGTAGGAAACCATGCAAATAACCAAAAAAAGACATTTTGTGTAATTATAACAAAAGAGAAATTCAACCAAGTTACACAACTAGCAGGGGTGGGCAATCCTGGTACCCGAGGGCCGGTGTCCCGCAACTCTTAGATGTCTCCTTGGTCCAGCACTTTTGGACCAGATTTCCAAATGCCTTATTTGGAAATCTGCAATCTGAAAGTGTCAGTGAAATACTTTAAACCACTTTGCCCTGCATGTTTCAGGTGTTTCCTTCTGTCACACACCTGGCCTCAATAAATGAGAGATAAATGATAAATAGATCAATAAAAATGAAAAATTGGAAAACGAAATGAAAAAAGGCCAGGCAGAAATAAATCTGGGAATAAATAAATATATAAATGGGAACAAAAATGCCAGTTACTCATTTATTTATTTATTTTATTCATTTAATTTTGGCTGAAATTGACCAGCCTGTTTCAAGTGTAATGTCAGCATGAGCAATGGCTACATACTCGACCAATTAACGTGTATTATATTATATTATATTATATTATATATATTATATTATATTATATTATATTATATTATATTATATTATATTATATTATATATTCAGGAGAATTGCAGTACTAGAATAGTGATGCTGTTGAAGAACGGTGAAGAACCTGAGGAAGCTTTGGTGAGGTCTTCAATTAGTTTATTGAGTATTAACCGGTTTAAATTTTTTAATAAACTAACTATTTTATTATGAGAAGAGCAGGTCAGGGAAGACATCGAAGAGCCAAGTGGAGTTTCAGGGTATGAAGATGTAAAAATTATATTAATTTTAATAGAACCAGAAAGGAGAACAGGTAAAGACTGAAATAGAGTTGAGATGTATAATAATGTATACATCTGAAAATCGGTATCATACAAAATTCTAATTTTGTATGATAAAAACACTTTATCTTTAGTTAATTCACATTCTGATACTGTGCATTACTGTAGAGTCTAAATACATGAATCTATGCAGGGACATCAGGCTGCAGAGTCAGAGTGAGGGAGAGACAGAAACAGTAGATATGTTAATTAACTGTATGTGGCTGAAATGACAGGAGAAAAAAAATATTTAGGCTTTTTTCATCAGTTTGTGTTTTTCAACCTTTTGAGAGCCATGGCTCATGTTTGACTGGAAGTTACTGAATGCAGGGCTGGACAGTGAGACTGCACACAAAGTTATCAGTGAGATGCTAAGGTGTTAGATGTGAAAAGCATAATTTTTAGGGCAAATAATTGCTCTGGTGTGGAGAGTTGTTCAAGCAGAACAAAGCTTATTTTTTAGATTTTATTTATTGTACCAAGTTTAAAACTGCTGAGTCTCATTTTACTGGCTATTTTTTACTTTAGAAAGAGGCAGAACCAGTTCATTGCCAGTCAATTTTTATCAATGCATTTTTGACCAACATTCAAATGTATTTTAACCAATAAAATATATCAGAATCTGGTAGCTTGTGCGTACTGGCAGAGTATTTACCTTGCTAATTGTGAGGCAAATGATAAAGTGAGTGTTGGAGTGTGGATCCTGGAAATCATTTTGCCTGATGAAAGTCTGAATTTTGTTCAAAAAGAAATGGAAGATGTTTTTGGGGCAATTTGCCAAAAACATACACATACAGGCCTGTCACAGTAATCAATAAATCAGTGAATCAATGATAAAACAAATTCAATAATTTCCTGTGGCCATAATTTATGGTTTTTCTTTTTCTTCCTGTCTTTCAACCAAAAACCGGTTGATAAAAGCTTCCAGGTTGGTGCTTTGGTCTTAATTAGCCCTTTCTTTGAACTGGGGAGTCAAACCGGCTAAAAAACTGGTTCAACTCATTTGCCCATTTGAGATCCCCCCAGCAGGGCTGTTAGTTTTCCTCTTCAGTTCTGTGACTGGGATGAGAGCAAACTCATCCCAGTCCAAACCTCTCTAGCATTGTTTTTTCTTACAGCTTTGTAGCACATAGCTCTGTCTTCTCTCAATTTCTATTTCATGTGTATGTGTGTGCTTTTGAGTTCTGACCGATCACCAGAATTAAAGGCTCTCTTTTTGTTATTAAGTAGAGTTTTCAACCCTCTTTTAAGTCATGGTTTGTTGTTGGGTAGCATTTGACCTTTTTTGTGGGGATAGACTTGTCCACACAGAGAACAATCTAGTCAGAGATGCACACAGCTAAACTGTCGATGTTTTAGTGAATTCTTTAAAGGTAGTTGTAGATATACCTTTATGTAAGGAACCTCTCAATCAGAATGACATAATGAACCTGAAATGTCTCAGGGGCACCAGCACCCCCCTAAGAACTTGATTTGGATAGTTGCAAATCAGGTATGTGAGCAACTAAGACGTAATGAATGTTTGAAGGTTTTTTCTAAAAATACATCAACATGGTGAGGACTTGCCTAAAGGAACTGTAGCCTTGTTTGTAATGCTTCTTACTTATGACCTCTTTAACTATGTACTTTAACTTAAACCTTTCTTTATACTAGGCGCCTGTGGAGTTGACATGACTTGCATTGGAAAATCACTGCAAGGTATGTCCTACCTGATTAAATCAAGGTATGACTTAAACTGTAAATCTTAGAATTGATATTTATCTAAAATTGGCTATCCTATTTTTGTTACTCAGACATGGTAAAGGGTGCTGACTATCTTGCAAGTTCCTCTTCTCTTGTCAGCTCTGAAAACCCATATGCCACAATAAAGGACCCCCCCTCGCCAACATCCAAAAACACTGAAAGTAGCTATATGGAAATGAAATCACCCACCAGGAGAGATTCAGCATATGCAGAAATTATTGACACCAGTCTGACTAATAGCCAGAAGGTTGATAAAGCGGGTAAGGCTTTTAATGCTATATTTTTTTTATTTTATTTTTAATTTTTTGTCATTGTAATGGGTTTAATTATAAGCATCTTTTTGTATCCATCCCTTCTCAAAAATATTTTTCTGAGTTGCTTGGAATGTTTTTTTCCATACTTTAATGCTATCCAGGAATATTGATCAGTGAATAGACCATCCAGACAGGTGGCTTAATATCACAAACCCTTGAGACACACTTATTGCACTAATGATCATTGTGAGACTACTAGCACCATTTTGCTGGACCTAACATTACTTTTTTTTTTTTTAAATATTCTTTGTCAAAAAAACAAAATTTGTTGATCAAGATTGATTTATAAAAAGGTAAAACATCCAAAGGGGAAATATATGTAAGGGCTACATAACTATTCTTTTATGTATTTTCAGGTATATTGTCAGGGCTTCGGATCGATGCTGATAATTACTGATTAGTTTTTTTGTGTTAAAAATTTCACAAATTGATGACTGGATTGGGTGTTCTAATTTCTTTTATATAATAAGCTCTAAATTGTAGGTATCTATTGAATTAACTCTTATCTATGTTACAAGTGTCATATTTTTGGAAGCTTTCTAGCTGTCCATCCTTCAATGCACACCATGCTGTGATTCCCTTGTCTACTGTTTAAATTCTGTGTCAAATTTAGGCAGCATATATTGATTATCTTATGAAATTTCATTAGGTTAGCGTCCTTCTAGATCTTGTATGTGTGCCATTGTTTGAGTGTGAAACCTGAAATAGGGACTATATGGTTTGGTTGCATCGATAGAGTTCAGCATTAAGAGCCAATTTGAGGATATCAGATTTTATTAATAAGTCAAAAGTAATTAAACATTTTATGTTTCCGAATTACAAGATGCAAGCAAACTTATTTTTGATTTCAGAGATGAGTATCAAAACCATCGAACCCACTGGAGTAAGCGACACCCATCTGCTGTATGGAAAGGACCCAATTGACCAGCCAAAAAACAACTACATCTCCTGTGATTATGACACCCTGCCACCCACAGAAAGTTTTTTGTCAGAGACCAACGAGGTGGATTGTAAGTAAAGGCAAAGAGACTCAGAACCAAGACCAGCTCTCAAGTCCTGTCGTTGGCTCCTGCACTAGATGATCTTAATTAAGTATATATATATTATTATTGTTGTTTTATTATTAGTTCTTATTATTATCAATATGTCTGAGATTATTCCTTTCTATGACATGGATCTGTGATAGAGTCCTTCTATTTATTAGTATCCTTTATGTAAAGGAATTATGATGAAAATCTTTCCTTTACATTGAAAGGAAATATTTTTACTTTTTCACATTTATTCTTATTACTGAAAAATGTATAAATGTAACTTTTAATCTTGTGTGTGCTTTTCTTTTTTTATAAAGTGTTAAATATTTACACTACCCACAAACTTAGAAAATTTGAATTTTAGGAGAAATTTATGGGAAGCCAAAAGTTCATGCCACAATGAAAAATCTATGGCTACGTTCACACTGCAGCCTGAAGCGACCCAGATCCAATTATTATTTTTTTTTTTGCCTTTATTTAACCTGTATCTAATCTTTTCATGACCATCTGAATAACACAGATCAAATTTTTACAAATGCAACTCAGACCATTTGGATATGTGGTCAAGTATAAAAGAGTGCACAGCTTTCACTCTAAAAATTGGCGTACAGACAAATTGGCGCTCAAAAAAGAGGCTTTTAGGAGACATACAGTCACCTCACAAAAAAATTGTAATATAATAAATCATAAAGAAAAAAATACAAATAGAAAAAAAAGAAAATAAGCGGAAATGCTTGTTTGAACAGCAGAGCATTTAGCTAGGATTAAAGGAAAACAGCGTGCCACAAAGACGTTTGCCTCAGACAAACAGGGGAATGTGGAAGTTAAATCTAAACAGACGAATCATGTGTATAAGTTGCACATTTTTAGAAAAGAGATGCTTCGTATTCATAAAGGCCCATTCAGAAAGCTGAAAGCTGGCATGGATCGACTGAAGAATAACAGTGTGACCTTTCAGCAGCTCCAGCTGGACCAGCAACATTAACCATTAAAAGCTCCTTCTTTCATTTTTGCACAGATCTCAAAGAACCGTCATCAACATTTCTCAGCAAAATGTTGATCAAACGCTCCCTCTGAATCTTTCTATTGGTGATGTTTTTTATCAGATCCAAACGTTTCACAATTAGGCGAGCCGAAATTTGCAAGTTGTGTGATTGTCTACACACCTTGATCAACTTAAAAATAATCAAACCTGTTTTGGAGTTAATCTGCTGATTCAACTCTGTTTTTGTTTTTTTTAATGAGAATGATTTACCTTGCATATAATTGCAGAATTTACTATTTACATTCAAGTGAGGTTTTCACATCCTTTTATTTTCATTTTATTTATTTTGTGTGTTTTATGTTACTGTCATATATGGTTCAGTTTCATCGTTTACATTTAAACAATAAAAGATTAAAATCATGAAAAACATTGGGTTCAGTGCTTCATGGTCTAAATAACACTGAATGAAGTCAGGTTTCAGTGTACTTAGGTGAGTTTTGCAAATAAACCTGATGGTGGGTCTAAAACGGAGAGCTTGGCTTGCAACAACTGTGATGCAACAAGGTTGTTTAAAATCAGCATTGACATGACATTTGTGAGTGCAACCACCTCCACTTTGACAACTTATTTTTAATTTTTTGCTCAATATTTTCCCAGTTTTTACTCACAATATCTTTACTGCCTAAAACACACCAAGATATTTAAAACCATCTTTCTTCCATACAAGACCTCAAGGGAGAACTGGGAGCCCAACAGACCATTCGCCCACAGCCAGGGCTTCGCTCTTTCCCCAGTTCACCCTCGCAGCAGACAGGACAGAAAACTTTTCTGTGACCTTGGTTAAAATACTGACATCTTGCTGATCTTTTATGAAAACAACAACATTGTCAGCATAGGCAGATAAAACCATATTGTTCTTAAAGCCAGGTAAAACCAGACCATGAACACTTGAGTGTTTTTTCTGAAGGAGTTGTTCCAGGCTGAGTGCGTAGAGCATCCCCGAGAGTGTGCAGCCCTGTCAAACACACCCTAAAAGGAACACACAAGGCTACACATTGATCTTCAGCACACTCTCAATGTCACCATACAGTGCCTAAATCTTGGCGATAAGACCCTCGCTGAACTCAAACACCCTCATGGCTTTCCAGAGGAAGCCGTGTTCAACGCGATCAAAAGCCTTTTCTTGATCTAATGAAATCAAGCCAGTTTGTAAACCCAATGAACCAGAGACCTCCAAAACGTCCCGAATGAGGTAGATATTATCTACCATGGACCTGCTGGGGACGCAATAGGTCTGACCCCGGTGGATGACCTGCTCCATAGCCTTTCCCAGCCTTTGAGAGAATCTTACAGTTGGTACAGAGGAGGGACACAGGACGCCAGTTCTTGATGTCCTGTTTGGGCAGCAGGTGATGACTGCCCTGCCAGGGGAGTGAACCAGTGGGCAGACTCTCGTTGTAGACATCGAGCAGGTCTTTTGCCAGAATGTCCCAGTAGGCCTTGTAGAACTCCACTGTGAGCCCGTCAGTGCCCGGGGACTTCTGGCCCTGATGAGGAGGGCTGTGTGGAGCTCCTGAAGCCCAGAAGGTGCTCCAGTTCAGTGTTAGACTCTTCAGAGACCTGGGGGTCACTGCAGAACTCCTGAGACAGTTCCTCGTTCTCTTTGTATTCACTGTGGAACAGAGAACGGTAAAACTCCACACCCCTCCTCCTGATCTGACCTGGTTAACTCCGTTGCTGCCCCGTGTCCGACAGCTTCCTCTGCCCGTGCTTCCTTTACAAGCCGAAAAAAAAAAAGCTAAAGGGAGCATCCATCTCCTTTATGTTTGGATCCAGAACCTGACCAATACACCTTGGACTTTATTTCCAGCAGGTTTCCTAAGACTAGCCTTTTATATTTGAGCGCTTCAATGTACTCTCGATTTCCTGCGGCTTCACTAAGTTGTTCTAATATTGTGGAAACGATATTAATTTCTATGTCATGTGGTGGTGGTTAGGAGGTGGTGAGGCAGAGGCTCGGAGACCAAGGTAGATGTTGAAAGGTGGTTTAATGGTAACACAAAACAGGAACACACAGTCAACAATAGTCCACAGGCCAGGCAGGAGGTCTGAACGGAAACCAGGGCTCACACCGGTAGCAACAGGTCATACGAGCAGATGGGAAGGGCAAACGATGACAAGAAACAATAACAAACGACAAGGATCCGACAAGGAACAAAGGACACAGGTGGGGTTAAATACACAGAGGGTAATCAAGGGAACAAGACACACCTGGGAGTAATCAAGGGGAAGACAGGACAACGAGGAGACACAGGACTCAGAAAACTCAAATAAATGTCACGGGTGACATTGACAGTGTGCTGCTGACTCAGCAATTTTATTTGAATTTTCCCATAGTCCCATCACTGTCTCAGACAGGTAAAAATCAGACTTCCTCAGTCTAAAACCAGTCCAAAAATAACTTAAACTCTCTTGACCTTGATCATAAGTTAAAGCTGAGTTAAAATGCCGGTAAGCGCTTTTAGATAAATGCTTCTAATAAATCACTACCTAAAAGCAACGAGTGATCTGTAAAAGCCACCGGTAAAATCTGGCATGTTTTAAACACATTAAAATGGTGTTTAAAATAATAAATACGATCAAGACGAGCTAACGAGATTCGGTTTTCCTTAATGTGGGACCATGTATATTGCCTGGAGCCTGCATTCATCCTCCTCCATACTGACGTATAGCCATGAGACGAGACCAGCTGCAGCAGAGCATGCTGGGCCGCCGGATGCGGCTCTGCATGATTACGGTCTAAAACCTCATTTTCAGTACAATTAAAATCCCCACCTATAAAAACATAATCCTCAGACCCACATTCACCCAACCTTTCCCCAATTAAAAAAAAAAACAAACCCCCCCCACTATTTCTCTGCGTTGGAAATAGGAGCATAAATATTTATTTAAAAAACAGGCTAAAATGAAAAAACTTTGCTTTGACTTAAAGACACCTCCCCTGAATGACATGTTCCACTTTTGTAGAATTTGCGGTGAAAGTTTTAGAGAACAGGAAGCCCACCCCTGCACTCTGGGAGGTGCCGTGGCTTAAAATGACTTCCCCCTCCACTCTCTACCCCAGGCTGCTTCGGTTAAATGATCACTGTGAGTTTCTTGTAGGTAAATGACATCAATTCTCTTTTGGTTCAATGTTTGATAAATCAAAGCACGTTTTTCAGCCTCCCTTTTTCAGCGTGTTCAGATCATGGATGAAAAGCTTTTAAGGTTGTTTGTCTCTCTTATTTTCACTCTTAAAACAGCTTTATAGTTAATGTCAACATCAAATGATTTTATTATATTGGTGACTATTTTTTCTACTTCTAACATAAACAGGCAAAGAAGTCACCAAGAAAAGTTTTTCCACCCCAGGCATCCGGTCCCAATCATTATCAGTTCTGATGATGCCACATACATAGAGAGTCCACAAGTCTTATATTTTAAAGAGTACCGAAAAATAGTAAAGAAAAAAGTATGACTTATAAATTTTAAGTGCTTTCTCTGTTTAATTGCTCTATACTGTGATACTGAATTAAATCAATACTCTGTCCTTGGTGAAATATTTTTCACCTGTCCTCTAAAGTGTACCTATTTTTTATTGTTCCATGAGCATGCTGTCTGTAAACTTTTAATATAATGACAGTTTGTACAATTATGTGATAGTATACTGGCAATGTACTCCTGAAAAATGTGAATACATTGAATACACAATGTAATGCTTTACAGCCAGAAAGTGTATTGTAATTGATCCTTCTGCGTTCTGGCAGCCTGATATGTTTGCAGTGCTGTGGTGTGTATGAAGCATGTAATGTACAAAGTGGCAAAGCAGAATATTGAAAGACATTAACTAAAAAGTGTACTTCATTAGCAATTTCAATACTAAAGTGTTATTCTAGCATACTGTGATCACACTACTAACACATAAAATATGTAATGCCAATATACTTAACACATTCTAAATATATTTTAAATATAAATCAATCACAAAAATAGTACACTCAAAATATACTAAATAAGCACATTTCTTACGTAAAAAGAAATATGCTTAAAGTGTAACCTAAATTGTTCCAATTTAAGTTATAAATTGGAGCAATGGTCCTGCCCCAAGTGGAGGAGTTCAAGTATCTCAGGATCTTGTTCACGAATGAGGGAAGAAGAGAGCGGGAGATGGCAGCGTCTGCCGTGAAGTGGGCGCTGTACAGGTCTGTCGTGGTGAAGAGAGAGCTGAGTCAAAAGCGAAGCTCTTGATATACCGGTCGATCTATGTTCCCACCTTCAACTATGGTCATGAGCTTCGGGTCATGACCGAAAGAATGAGATTGCGGATACAAGCGGCCGAAATGGGTTTTTTCGGTAGGGTGTTGAGACTCTCCCTCAACACCCTACCAATAGTGTGAGAAGCTCAGTCATCTGGGAGGCACTCAGAGTAGAGCCGCTGCTCCTTCACATTGAAAGGAGCCAGTTGAGCCATCTGATCAGGATGCCTCCTGGACGCCTCCCTGGTGAGGTGTTCCGAGCACATCCCACCGGGAGGAGAGCCCAGGGAAGACCCAGGACACGCTGGAGGAACTATGTTTCTTGGCTTACCGGGAATACCTTGGGATTCCCTTGGAAGAGCTAGAACAAGTGGCTGGGGAGAGGGAAGTCTGGGCCTCCCTTGTTATGGTTGGGTCGCAGTGGTAGCGCGACCCGACTCCAGATAAAGTGGAAGAAAACTGACGAACAGAGAGACGGAGTAAATGCTACCAAATCCTCAGGATTTATTGTTGAAGAGAGGAATAAACAGTTAAAGACTTGCTAGTAATTAATTTGGTCCCATGTTATAGGGGTGGAACACATTATTTCAGGTGACTAAAATATATGGTTCCCCCCTCTAAATTTTGGCAAATAATGAGCAAATGTTTTCAAACTAATAGGATTTGTGTGTGTTCTTCAAGAGAGGAACACACACAGTTAAAAACTTGATTTATTCATTTGTTCCCATGTCATGGAGGGGTAATGGCTTATTTCAGGCAGCTAAAATATGTGGTTTTCCCCTCATACCTTTGGCAAATAAAAAGCAAATGCTACCAAATCTTCAGGATTTATTGTTGATGAAGAGAGGAATAAGCACAGTTAAATTAATTTGTTCCTTCGAAATGTAGTGGGAACAGATTATTTCAGGGAGCTGAAGTATCCCCTCTCCTCACCTTAACTTTTGGCAAATAAAGAGCAAATGTTTCCAAATTCTTAATGATTGTTATGTTTGATAATCATTATTTGAGCCACCAAAATTTAGCAACTATAAATTTATTTTATCCAGTAATCTGTCATACATTTAACATTAGGATTTTCCAGAAAGCCTACACTCTCAACTTTTCAGGAAATCTAATCTTTGTGCCCTGCTGTCAGCCAGCTTTCCTAGCTTTTCATATTAGACTGTGCATATATCCCTATCTGCTAAATATACATTGCAGAAAAACAGAAAAAGAAATCCTGCAGCCTGCAGAAAAAAAAGCAGATTTATTTTCCATTCAATAAACTTTATGAAAACCACTGTAGGAGAAATTCAGCTTTGTATTTACATTTGAAAATGATCGTTTTGTAAGGATACTGAGGCTATCCCTTGAAAATACAAGACAGATCCAGAATTGCACTCTGCAATAGTTTCTGTTCTACCACAGGAAAGTCGGCCAATGACATGCATTAATGAGTGAAGAAATTAATAGAATGTCAGAATATAGGAACCTTTTCATAACACAATACAGAAAAACAAGACTTTGTTGAAATCTCGCAGCATTAAAAACACACTTAGAAAATCTCAGTGGAGACAAATGGATACATCTAATCCAAAAGAAGAACAGTAGCTTTGATGGCTTTCTGTGTCCGTACAGAATCTGTTACCACTCAATCTAAGGAAGCAGCTGCTGTTTGTAAAGTCCAGCAAGAACCTTGGCTGCACATTGGATTATATGATGTTGGCTTAATCCTGTTACAGACTTGTGCCAATCTGTTCTGCTGATGTTCGGCAGACTGCGCTCCAAGATCTCTCCCACTGTAACAACCAGGCCGGACCAACGCAGGCTGTAGTCAGGCGGTGTAAGGGAATGAGCCTGTAGAGGATCACAAACCAATGAGATCCATGTAAGTGACTTTCCGTGAAGTACTTTAGAAGTTTACATTCAAACATACATCATATTTTAGCCTCAGAAACATTTCTGGTCATTCTATTATGGTCAATAACAAACAAGCAAGATTTCTGGTTCACTCAGACCTGTAAGACCTTTAAGAGGCTCCTCTGTCCTCCACTCATTACCTTATGAGACCTGTTTGAACTTATCAGTATAAAGACATCTGTCCACAACCTCAGTCACACTCAAAATTCCACTATAGTGAAGACCTATGCAATTACACCAGAAACAAAATTGTAGACCTGCACCAAACTGAGAAAACTGAATCTACAAAATTGTAGCTTGTGTGCAGTAGCTTGGTGTGAAGAAATCAACAATGGGAACAATAATTAGAAAAGGGAAGACATACAAGACCACTAATAATTTCCCTTGATAAGGTGCTCCATACAAGATCAAAATGATCACAAGAACAATGAGCAAAAATCCCAAAACCACACGGGGAATGACCTGCAGAAGGCTGGGACTAATGTAACAAATAAAAGGCTACTGTCAGTAACACACTACACCGCCAGGGACTCACATCCTGCAGTACCAGATGTGTTCCCCTGCTTAAGCCAGTACATATCTGGGCACAACTGAAGTTTGCTAGAGAGCATTTTGGTGTTCCAAAAGAGTACTGGGAGAATGTCATATGACCATATGACCAGATGAAAGCAACGGAGAACTGTTTGGGAGAAACACAACTTATTGGTTTGGAGGAGAATGAATGCTGAGTTGCATCCAAAGAACACCATACATGGGAGTGGAGACATGATGGTTTGGGGCCAGTTTCTTTGCAAAGGGACCAGGACAACTGATCTGTGTATATGAAAGAATGAATGGGGTCATGTATTGTGAGATTTTGAGAGAAAACTTCCTTCCATCAGCAAAGACACTGAAGATGAAACGTGACCAGGTCTTTCAGCATGAAAAAGATCCCAAGCACACTGCCAGGTCAATGAAGGAGTGGCTTTATAAGAAGCATTTCAAGGTCCTGGGGTGCCCTACTCAGTCTCCAGATCTCAATCCCATAGAAAACCTTTGGAGGGAGTTGAAACTGTGTTGCCCAATGACAGCTCCAAAACATCACTCTTCTAGAGGAGATTTGCATAAAGGAGTGGACTAAAATACTAGTAACAGTGTGTGCCAACATTGTGAAGATTTATAGAGAAAATAAGTATTCACCAAATACTTATTTTCCTCCATAATTTGCAAATAAATTATTGTCATAAGAGAAGTAGGACACAAAATTCAAAACATTATGGCTGTCATTGACCAGATTTGTGTACAATTACTTTCATACCAAAGTTACTGGTATTTTTCCATGTTCTAAATGTTAATGACTTGTTAATGCAGCATTTTCTTTCTGTGTTTTGCAGAACGATTTTATCACAACATCTTGCAGCTGTCGACTGGCTTTATATTTCAATGAAGATCCTGAAAAGCTATTGAAGGAATATGGAGTAAGAGTCAATGGTTTTAAAAAGGATATTTTCATTGACAGTGTCAATGAACTGTGGTGTAAATGTTTGTATTTCTCTTGCCAAGATTCAATGCTTTTGTGATGGAGAGTTGTTGAGTTTTACCACCACATTTTTTGTACATTTTTATTGTACAAATCACAGAACTTATCATTTGCAAACTTTGATGAACCCATACACTACCATTCAATTGTTAGAGATGGTTTTCTCCTTAAAGATGTAAAACTTTCATAAAAAATATTTTTCTACATTTGTTAAAAGTGTCACCATGTGTGTGTGGAAATAATATTATGAAATGATTTTTGTTAAATGTTACATTAATGTATAATCGTGACTTTACCTAGATGAGTTACAAGGAGACGACAAGTGGGGCCTTGCTTTGTTCTATGTTCCCTCCCCCATTGAGTCTGGCCTTTGACAGCCTTTAACATGGATTTGCATAAGGAAGTGATAATGGCAGCCTGTAGGACAAGGTAAAATTGCAGCATAAAGACCAGAACACAGGAACAAAAAGGAGGATCAAAAACAAGATTAATCAAATTGTAGTTAAAATTATAACTGTTCCAGGACAGAATCTGTTGCTACAGATCAAAGATGTTTGCTTCAAAGTAGGCATCTTTGCTCTGTAACCTCAATAAAACGTTTTATGACTGGCCTTAGTCAAAAGGTGGGACCCTGGTCACAGGATAGGGGCGGGCTGCAGAGTGAAGCAAGGCAGACACTGGAGGGTTATATAGCAAGAGACAAAAACAAAGAACCTCAAATCTCACAGGGATGCCTTTGGGTAACTCTGTATGCATGGTTGATGCTTAAGTGGATCTCCAAGGTATATCTTGTACTTTTAGTAAACTTTGGTTGATTTTAACTCACTGACGCTTCTGGAATCTCCTGCTTCAATGAACCTTAGCTGGAGACGTGAAGGTTTCCAACATGTCACAGTAGTATAGCATGAGACTGAATCTCTGAAAACATTCAGTCTGCACCTCCTCCTTCACAGTGAAGTCATTTATCATGAAGAATATAAAAATGGTACAAGTTGAATGTGACAGAGGTTTATATAATTATCTTGTCTCTTTTTGTCTGTTCTTAAAGTGAGAATCCTGATGAAATCCAGTTCAGATGACAAAATTTCTGATGAGCTGTCCTGGTTTTGATGAGATGAGGCTTTTGAAGAAGAGTCTTGTTTCCCATTAGGCGCTGAATAAGTGTGTGGGGGTGTGGAGTCGTCCTGGCCTGGATGAGATGAGGCCTCTGATCTAGTAGCTGCAGCAGCAGCAGTAGTAAGTTTGCAGAGAATAGCTTTATCTCAGGTCCGAAAAGATCCCATGGTTATCGATGAAGGACACTGTGCTGGGATGTTTTTATCAGCCATTTGTTTATAGAAAGCAGTCGAAAGTAAGTTCAAGACACCCCATCCTATTGCTAGGACAGTGCCATTAAGAAATATCTTTTGTCTTAGTTTTCCAGTAGTGTTCAGACAAACTTTGAAGTCTTTTTACAGAATCTCCGATTGCTCTCTTAGAATCAGAAATGGTTGATCCTGTCTCATCTCCGACAATAAGTACTTTTGGCATATTTGTGGTTTTCTTGGTGTTCGCTTTGGGGAGTGAATGTTCTTCATACTTGTGGATGTTGTCTGAAGGTGAGGTTTCCCTCTCAGGTTCTTGTTGAAGTGCAGAAAATCTGTTTTTCAGTGGGATTCCCACAGAGTCAGAGTGTGCTATTGCTCGGGCTGGTCGTTTTATCCTGCGAAACAGGGCTGGGGAAATAGTTTCTCCTTGTTTGTTTTCCTTCGGTGTAGCAAGTGTTGAAACATTCCAGGGTGGGCTTGTGTGGTGCAGGGCATGCAGACTCTTCATTGTTTTTAGGAAGAGTTGTTTCATTCCCACAAAGATTGTTTAATGCACAGATTCATGTCCATAAGATGTTCATAATATTTAGAGAATGGATTGTTCTCTATTTTTCTATTGACCTTGAAGTCTGAATGTGCACAATATAGTTTGTGTTTGTACCTGCTGAATGTGATCCAGTGTCAGAGGAGTTGCCTGTGTGAAGACCTCCACGCAGATGCCATGACCAGGGTCTTCCAAGATTAAACAACCAATGTCAAACCACCTAAATGCAAAACACAATATTTAGTATCACATTGTAACTCTAACACCTTTTGATTCTGGAGAGCAACAGCAACAATTTATCACAAAAATCACTGGGACGTGCGATATGGCATAAAATTCAAATCGCAATATATATTGTGATGGGTGGTGATAATACATATCATGATATAACTTGTATAAAACTTACAATAGAAATGAAAAAAAAAAATCACATACTAATTGAGTGAAACCTATCTGTATGTGTTAAAACATGTCTAACTCATTTTTGTGCGTGTTATTTGTACGTAATGCTTTTTTTTAAGTTGAGCTTAATCTTAATGATGACTATGTGGTTTCTCTGTATGTAAACACAATAACTAATGTAATGGATGTCTGCGTCAAATACTCCTTTTTCTTCCCAGTGTTGTGACTTGGACTTTTAGTTAGTTGCATGGCTGGTATTCAGCTAACTACATATAGTTGTATTAATGTGGTAAAATAAATTGCTTGTACTTCCTATCTTGCACACGCTTTGCAGTTTACATTTCTCTGCTGCTGATCTTGCTTTTTAACCTTCCTTTGATCTTACGAGACGGGGTCATTTAGACCCTGCAAGTCTTTTTACTGTGTGCACAGACAGCAGGATCGCACTGAGCCCATATGTGCTTTTACAAGGTTTTCTTTTTGTTGCTTTGGGAAAGACCGTCACACCATAACCATGACGTTTGAGGTGCTCCTCCTGAGCATAGTGCTAAAACTACTGGAGTTGTACACCTCGCTTCCCCACTGGGGGTTAAACCTGAAGCCGATGTAGATAATTTATGTTTTTGCATAAACATAAAGGAAAAATTTTTTAACAAATTCTTCCCTTCTTTTCAGCCACACAGCTTTCCGCTTCTCTGTTTTGATACCAGGTGATTACATCATCAAAAAGCATTACCGTGGTTGGCTGGTAGCCTGCAGATCTCTATTGTAGGCCAAATTTCTATTGTTTCTACCATATACCACTTATTATTGAGCATCCCTACACTGTACTTCACATTTAAGTAAAATATACCAAGCAGGATTTTCTTAACCATGCAAGACTATCCAAGCTGAGATAAACTTGCATGGTTTATCTCAGCAAGTTTGTGGTTCAGAAAAAAATAAAATAAAATTTCCAGTTTTGTTTGTAAGGGTGGGTTAGTTTCTTTGGATGTGTGTACTTGTTTAACTATCCTATTTTGTACTATTTCTGGCATATCTGAAGACTGATGGGTCTTTATGAGGACCAAAGCTCTTTAAGGAGACCAAACACTGTACAATGGAAGACCTTGTATAAGGTCAGGAAAAATTTCTGGGTTAGGCATAAAGGCAGTTGCTACAATGAATGGAAGTCAATACAAAGCCCTAATATGGGTAAAAATACAAATGTGTGTTTTGGAAGTTTTCTTTATACTTCTCTGGAAAAAGTTCAGCTATGAAGTTTTCCAAGGCGACTACGGGCTGCTTCTCATGAATCACACCAGCTCGACGCAAGCCATCAATGCGTTCTTGAGCCCCCTGCAGACATATACACATGCTTACCTTTTAAGAAATAATTTCAAACAAGTTAAAAGTGCAGCATACGCTCTTGTTGTGATAAAATGCTGTAATGTTTATTTACTGCCTGATATGAAGCAGAAATTCTATTGCTTACAAATGTTTTTTCTAACATCGGCTGAGCAGTTATTAAATTCAAAACAATCTCCAAAAATAAAATATCTTTTGTGGTATCATACTATTTTCTAAGCTGAGATACAGTAACTGAGTTATTCTTCTGTCCTAATTTTGATCTTTAAAAATAAAGAAAAAAAACACTATAGGTATATCCCTGTCTGATCCTAAGTATCACTTAAGGCATGACTGACTGGTCGGATTGGAATAGTCTAAATAAAAAGACCAAAAACAGAGAGAGAACTAAGTAATTGACAGAAATTCAATATCAAGAGTGCAAACCAGTAATCTCGAATCAAACAGAAATTGGCCAAAAACAAAAAAAACAAATCTCTTTTCAGCAAAGCTGATCTATTAGTGTGGTCTGTAACTGTACTTTTGCTGTTGGGTGAATGGAGTTTAAATTGAGTTAAATTGGATAAGAAAAGCATGAGGAGGGCCTTAAAAATGTAAGAAACTGCCATCTAAAAAGATGTAATAAAAGCAGAGAAAGTATGGTGTGTATTTTGGTCATTGAAAGCTATTGGGCGTAACTGAACGCCATTCCATGCCATACAATAACCAGAATAGACACCATAACTTTCCACATTCCACAAAGTAATCTTGCAACACCATAAAAATAAAAATTTTGAATTGATTTTCGCCTCATTTTACAATGTTCTAAGGCATAAACCAGTGACCTTTTATCCACATGCTTGGTAAAAGTGGTGATATACAGCCCACATGGCTTTCCATTGAGCCCTCCTAACTTGGAATGCGTGTGAGTGCCGGTGACACAAAATAGAAACGTGTTTTCGTCCAACTCTGAGGTGTATTTTGATGGTGGGATGGGGCAACCCTCTGATATTGGCAGGAAAAAACATATTGTGGTGTATTTTTGTTTAATTTGCTACTTGCTGTTGATTTGTTGCCAACGCTTTAACATGCTTATGTAGCAGGGTTAAAAATCTTTCAACCAATATATATTGGATGAAGTCTCCACATGCAGTACAGGCAGTTGGAACTTGGTGGTTTGACCAATAGCATGGCTTACAACTTTTCTTCTTTTGGAAAACTCAGCTTCTTCTAACAATGTTTATCAGAAATGTTTTTAAAAACGATAAATATCTAGAAGAACTGACCTTAGCTCCAGCTGCATAGCCCACTGGTTGAGGGGCAATGTTGGACTGACTTGGCTCTCCAGTGACCGTTGCCATCCCAAAAACCTCCTGGAAGGCCTCTCTGACAGCTTGCACGCCCATATCCTTATCAGAAGCCACTACAATGTCAATGTCTCCACCTGACTCTAAGGGCAGCAACACAGAAGAATGAACAAAGACCTCCAAATGTTTAGTCACCTGGTTAAAGGATGAAATGTGAGAAGCTTAACCTACTGATGTATGGTGCCATGCCAGGGTCCAGAGTAGTGATCATGGACTCTACTGAGTGTTTTGTTTTATTTAGGACGTTTTTCACCACAGGATTACCTGCTACTCCCTAAAGAGGCACACAGGGAATACACGGACAAGATGACTATAGTTGGCATTTAGCTTCAATACTGTAGTTTTACATAATTTTTCTTTTGTATTTTACTGAATTACAGAGTGCTTGACCAAATTGTTTCAAATGGCAAAACAATAAATTGATTTATCTCACAGCACTTACTGGTTCACTTCACACAGTATTTATAAATTCTGTGTTGAAACCATTTGTATTATATTATATTTATTGTTTATTATGAGACTTAGACTCTGGACAGTGAGGATGACTTTACAGCATTATGTAAAATCAACTTTTTTGAACTTGACCTAAAGTTCAAAAAAGTTTATATCCTTATTGTTTTTCATATTATGTTATAAAAAACATAATGCAAAAACATATGTCATATGAAAACATACATAAAAAACCATACAAAAACATACAGACATGAAAAAACATAAAAACATACATGAAGTGTTGCCTTGACTCTGTCGAAAAATTGTGTTCATTTAATCAGGCCCGATGGCATGGGTGGTTATTGAGGGGCATTGCTCACAGAGTCAGTTGTGCACCCACCTCCAGGCCTGCCCGACTGGAAGCTTTTCCCCCCCCCTTTCTACCAGAGTGGGCAACTATTTATTATTCCTATCTCGATTTGATACAGTAGGGGATCCCGCACTTCCCGTATCTGTACCCTCTATACCTCTTTTTCAGATGTCATAACATGTTTTTCCGAGCCACCTTTAAACGCAACATGAGTGCTAAGATGATCACACCAGTTTTACACCAATGCAGCAGCAACTTAGATATGCTGCTGCATTGGTGTTTCAGAAAGCAGAAGTTTTTAAACAGACAAAGCCAAATTTCAAGGCGTTAAATAAGGAAGTAACATTTATTTTGAGCAATATATTTTAAGCAACATATTACAGAGCCCTCCAGGGGACATGGAATTTTTTTTCTTTTCCATTCCCTCGCAAAACGTTTTACGTTTCCTCGCAAAAGGTTTTGTGTTCCCTTAAATACTGTACTAATCAGTTCATGCGGCATAATTGAAGGTACAGTGGCCACCGTACCTTCTGCTTTAATATAAGGTTATGTGAGGTTTTTCTATGAATGTTAATATCTTGTCGTGAAATATCTGAAGTTTTATATCTTTTTCTTTGGGATAGAAAGGCACCAAAAACCTATGATATAAACAGAAATGTTCCGTAAGAAGGAAAGAAATAAAAATACATCCTAATTTGGACTATTTCTGAGTTATTTTCGCAGAGTGAATAGTCATCTGACATTTGATTGTATCTCTGTTGTGCTGGTTGTCTGAATGGTTTAAAGGGCCGTTTTCATGTTCAGTTCCATCTCAACCTTAACAGACATAAACATGCAGTGAATAAATCGATTTTCAATCAGTTTTTTGCACCAAAGACTTAATAATAAACATGTTTTATTATTATAAAACACGGCAAACTAATCATGTAAGAGGACCACACTGGGTTAACTCTGGGAATCTCATCAATCAACTCCAAACCATTTCTTTGTTCTGTCACAATTATCGATTTATTCCATTTTGATTATGAGGCTCCAAACTTTGCAAGGACTGACCGCCCCGCTCACCGCTTCCTCACACACACAAAGCCAGCAGGCCAGTGACCTTCCCATTCATACTTGATGACAGTCACGCCCACATCGACACACCCACCACCAGGTGTCAAAGCCCTGTGCTCATGTCGTATCAATAATTACTTATTTCATTCATATGGCTCGTAAGTACGGAGCCTCAGTGAAAATGTGTTTATTACTATTAACTCTTTGGTGCAAAACACTGATTGAAATTCGATTTATTTACTGTATGTTTAAGATGGAACGGCACTGAAAGCGGCGGCCACCGTAAGAAAAGGCTTACAGTATTCAATTATGTTGATCTGTAGATTATTGCGAGGGACGCAAAGCCTTTTGGGAGGGAACGCAAAAGAAAAAAAAATTAATAATACCGCCCCTTTAAAAATTTGGCAGGCCATTCTGATGGACAGCTTTCTTGGACAATCTTTTACTGCTCAAATAACTTGTTTCATTTTGTGACAAAGTTGATACTGGTAATGTTTCTATTGGTACTTTCAGGTCAAATTGTAAGGCATGAGATTTTAATTTCTGTTTCACATTCTCGAAAAGAAGTCTAAACATAATTTAAAGCCATGTGTGATTGCGGAGCTGTTACCTTTAAAAAACCCCAGATCCCTTTTGGGGAAGTGATGTCTTCAAACACTCTAGGGTCATCATCCTCCTCTGGGAAAGTAATTGGAGATCCAGTATTTAGTCCTCCTGTCACTGCTGAATGCTTATTTATGGTGTTAGACACAACACCTAGACAAATAAAACAGCAGACATTCAATTAAGAAAGACAATTAAAAAAAGTTAAAATCTACCTATATTTATTTATCTATTTTTAATAAGCCTTTATTAGAACAAGGTAAAACCCCATCGAGTTCAAGACCACAAGTGTACCACATTCGGCAGTATACATAGTGGACAAGCCAAAGGAACTATAAAAAAATTTAAATAGTGCAAAAAGTGCAGTAGTCATTGCAGAAGCAATCCAAAATTTCTAAAGAAGTTAAGATTTAAGACATAGGCACTGATGTTAGGATTTCCATTGTTGGTGGAAAGCAGTGAATGACGTTCTAACAGTTTCAGTTCAGATTGTAAGGCTTTTTAAGTAGAGAGAGCAGAGAAATGGAAAGTTTTCACCTTTTAGCTATTTTCACACAAGGAATATAGACATACAACTGTCAGCGCGTCAGGCATAAAGGCTTTCTGTTCACTGACAGAAATTGCAAAAATAAATAGGAACTAGGCCAACTAGGCCTTGTGCAACAGAATAACCCAGTATGTGTATCACCTTTTATTTAAGGAATGCATTTTATTTACATTTGCATCTCAATAAGAATATTGTGAAAAATGTTCCATTTTTATAAAGTTATACTCAAATTACAGAATATCGTCTCACAGTGAACTATTTCAGGCATTTATAGTTTCTTACTGATAATGATGACTTAGAGATAAAAGAAACAACTTAAAATTGGCAAAATTTTAAGTTTTGCCATGCCATTTTAATGAAACATAAAACTACTCTGAAACATCAGAGTAGTATTACTACTCTGAAATATCAGAGTAGTAATAAACTACTCTGAAACATCAGAGTAGTTTCAGAGGTTCTTGATGCAATAAAAATAAAAAATCCTAACCCCCCAGGGCTCTGACTTGGGGTCCCTTCTCTTTATCATCTGCACTCTTACCCCTGGCAATATATTCTGTAAATTTGATGTTTATCTTATCTGTCCACCTCCTTCATTGATTGTATCTGTAAGAGGACCAAAAATTACTTGTAAACATGTTTTATTGTCAGTAAACAGCCTGCAGAGAAGTAAAACTAAAATTCTAATGTTGCTTAAATAAGTTTTGTTCAGTCTGACTGATCTCATTTCTGTTACACCTTTACAAAAATTTAAGGTTCTAAATACAAAAGCTTTAATAATGAGTAAGTCCTCTTAATAAAATGTCTCAAAACCATTGATTGATTGTATTGGCTCCTAATACAAGTTATGGGCAATTTAAATTATAACTTGTTGAGTTGCTTTATTTTAAGCCTTTTTTACTTTTAGCATCAACCCCGTAACAAAAACCATGTGTTTTGCTACGGAGTAGAAAATTTTCACTAAAAGTTGCGCCATGTTCACATACGAGAGGGCCGGGGGCGGGGGGTGATTCTCACAAAGCTTGCAATGAAAACAAGAAATTAACATATGTCTTGGTGCGTGGAAAATGCCAGCGGACCGATGTGGCCTGCGGGCCGGTTCTAATAGTAATTAAATATCATCCAGGTGTTGGGTTCTGCAGGGGTGTGGTCTTCTCCTTTCACAGGATGGCAGGCTGATGGGATCCAGCTGTTACTCATCACCACCAATCTGCAAGGTCCTTAAAGGGGCGCAGCTTCCCTGATTCAGATGCCAGATGGTTCCGCTTCTTCCGTGGTACTCTCTAGCTGTCAGTGCTGAAATCCCAGTGTCCTCCTTGTTCTGACTCCTTTCCATCTGTTCCTTTCTCTACAGTGAACCCTTGCTGAATACTGTCTGAGTCAGACTCACCTGAAGGATCTGATCTTCGCTGCTCCGTGAGGCCTTGCACCTGGGTACGTCACACTCGCCACTCAGCTGCTGCCTGTCCGCCCTCAGCCCCCTGCAGGGACATCTCCACCTGGAAACTACCACACCATACCAACTGTTGGAACTCCCATGTACTCTCCTCTGTCTTCCTCAACCCGCAGACCGTAAGCCACCATCAGGTTACCCCGTCATTCCCTTCATTGCTTCCCTCTTTAACGCTCGCTCTTTGCAGTTTCTCCGCTGGCCTGGTTCCCTCCCTGTTGTCGCAGATCGACGCCCCTCCACACATTTTCTCAGTACATCCCACTGTTAAATAAATCTGTTAAAACTGTTTGAGTGTCCGTAGTTGTTGCCTGCCAAAGAGTCCTGGAAACCTCTCATTATGACAGAACCATCTGGCCAATCGGACTCTGCAGCACAACTACGGACCGCTCTGTCTGAACAGGGCACCCTCTTGGGCAGGCACGACACCGTACTTACTAGCGTGCTGCATCAGCAGAACTCCATCCTCCAGTACTTACACCAAATGGCTAATCAGATCCAGGTTTTGCAGGACAGGGTTACCCCTGCTAACCCTGCTCCGGCGCCCGCTCCAGTCCCTGCTCCGGTCCCTACTATGGCTGCCTCCGCCCCTCCACTGCCCCGTGATGTCATCATGCCTATCCCAGAACAGTACTCAGGTGAGCTGGGGAAATGCAAGGGGTTTCTGCTGCAATGTTCACTAGCCTTTCGCCGCTCTCCCCGCTCAGTCCTGGATGACGCCAGCAAGATTTCTTTTATAGTGGGATTATTAAGAGATCGAGCGCTTAGGTGGGGGAAGTCTATAGTGGACGAAGAGAATCTCAACTATGTATCCTTTGATGAATTTATAGAACTCTTCAAACAAACGTTTTGTCCCAAGCTTGGGGAAGAAGCTGCTTCTAAAAGAATTTGGGATTTAAAGCAGGGAAATAGATCTGTGGCAGATTTCGCGGTTGAGTTTCGCACACTTGGTACGGAGGCAGGTTGGAATGAACCAGCTCTTAAGGGAGCCTTCCAACATGCCCTGAATGAAAGATTAAAAGATGAGCTTGCATGCTGAGATGAACCTGACTCCCTAGACGAATTAATTAACCTGGCCATCAAGGTCGATAATCGGCTTAGAGCTAGATTCCGATCCTCAAATCCCCGGTCATCTCAGTCATCCATTAAAAGGGGTTCTCCCAGCCCAGACTCACCCAGTCCCCCCAGCCAGAATCTACCCGAACCCATGCAGTTAGGCCTAGCCCAGCTAACCCCAGAGGAACGGCAGCGCCGTTTAGCCTCAGGTTGTTGTCTTTACTGCGGCTCCCTTCAACATTTCATCTCAGCCTGCCCAATTCGCCCAAACTCCCTGGCCCGCCAGTAAGTCTGGGGGTCCTGGCGGGCGGATACACAGAGGATAATTACCTCTGGTTAAATCTCCCTGCTATTCTCACCATCCAGCAGGAGTCCTATTCCTTCCAAGCTTTGGTAGACTCTGGTTCGGAGCAAAATCTCATAACGCCCTGATTTAGTTGCGCAATACCAGATCCTGGTCCAGGCTGCGGGTGGCGGCCTTAGATGGTAGTTCCATGGCCAACATCACCCATCAAACTGACCCAGTTTCTCTCCACGTCTCAGGCAACCACCAGCAACTCATTCAATGCTTTGTTTCTTACTAAAGGTTCCCCGCTTGTTCTTGGGTTCCCCTGGCTCCGCAAACACAACCCCCACATTAACTGGGCCGAGGCTCGCATCGACTCATGGAGTCCTTACTGTCTAAGCCAATGCCTGCAATCTGCAAGGCCAGCTCTGCCCTCCGAGCCACCCCAGCTGATTGATATACCCGATCTAACTAATGTTCCTACTGAATACCATGACCTCCATCGGGTGTTCAGTAAAGATCTCGCCCATTCTCTCCCGCCTCATCGTCCCTATGACTGCTGTATCGACCTCCTTCCGGGAGCCCCGCTTCCCTCCAGCCAGTTGTTTAACATCTCTAAGCAAGAGAGGGAGACGCTGGAGCAGTACATTAATGACTCACTTAAGGCTGGTCTCGTCACTCTTCTTCCCCCCTGGGCGCGGGATTCTTCTTCGTATCGAAGAAGGATAACACTCTTCGGCCCTGCATTGATTATAGAGTGCTTAATCAAATCACCGTAAAAAATAAATATTCTCTCCCTTTGTTGTCCTCGGTTTTTGAACCTGTTCACCAAGCCTCCATCTTCTCCAAGCTCGAGCTGGGCAATGCGTATTATCTCATTCGCATTCGAGAGGGGGATAAATGGAAAACCGCATTCAAAACCCACTTTGGTCATTTTGAGTATCTGGTTATGCCCTTTGGCCTCTGCAATGCCCCCGCCACTTTAAGAATCTGGTCAATGATGTCCTTTGGGATTATCTCAATGTGTTTATTTTTGTCTACCTTGACGACATTCTCATCTTCTCCAACAGCATGGATGAACACCGCCGGCATGTCAGATTAGTCCTCCAAAGGTTGCTAGAAAACCGGCTCTTCGTCAAGACTGAGAAGTGTCAGTTCCATGTTACATCCATCACCTTTCTCGGTTTTGTGTTCGAGGGTGGACAGGTGAAGACGGACCTGGCTAAGATCAAGGCTGTTGAGGACTGGCCGGTTCCGAACTCCCGATAGCAATTCCAGCGCTTTCTGGGGTTTGCTAACTTTTACCGGCGGTTCATCAGAAACTTCAGTGTCATCGCTACCCCTCTCACCGCCCTGAACTCCACCAAACGGCCCTTCAGCTGGACCCTGGAGGCCAGACTCGCTTTTGTTGACCTAAAGAGAAGGTTTGTGGATGCTCCTATTCTCATTCACCCTGAACCTTCTGCTCAATTTACAGTGGAAGTGGATGCATCTGAGACCGGTGTGGGGGCCATCCTGTCCCAGCGTTCTCCCAAAGATGGCAAGCTCCACCCATGTGCTTTCTTCTCTAAGAAGTTTACCCCACCGAAAGCAGGTACGACATTGGTGATCAGGCACTCCTGGCCATCAAACTGGCCCTTGAGGAGTGGAGACACTGGCTTGAGGGTACTGAGCTCTCCGTCATCCTTTGGACAGACCATAAGAATCTGGCTTACCTTCAGTCTGCCAAACGCCTGAACCCAGGCCAGTTCCGTTGGTCTCTCTTCTTCTCCCGTTTCAACCTCAACATTACCTATCACCCGGGTTCCAAGAACATCAAGCCAGATGCCCTCTCCAGACTCCATTCTCCAGATGACCCTTCCGAGACTCCCAATTCCATACTCCCAGCCTCTTGCACCATTGGGTCCCTCACCTGGGATGTGGAGAGAACCATCCAGGAGGCTCTAACCACCGATCCAGACCCAGGAGGTGGTCCTCCCAACCGGCAGTATGTCCCCACCTCGGTCCGGGGTCGTGCCATTCATTGGGCACATTCTTCCAGCTTCTCCGGTCATCCTGGGATTAGCCGTACCATTGGCTTCCTACGTCGCTACGTTTGGTGGCCCTCACTCAACAAAGATGGCATAGAATATGTCTCTGCCTGTTCCACTTGTGCTAGGAACAAGTCTTCGCATCCCCCCCTTCTGGGCTGTTACAACCACTGTCCATCCCTAGTCGCCCCTGGGCCTACATCTCCTTAGATTTTGTTACAGGTCTCCCCATATCCAAACAGAAGCGTGTCATCCTAACCATTATAGACCATTTTTCCAAGGCCTGTCATCTAGTCGCCCTTACTAGACTCCCTTTGGCCGCTGAGACACCTAGACTTCTGTTTCACCATGTTTTTTGCCTTCATGGCATCCCCACAGAGATTGTCTTTGACAGGGGGCCTCAGTTCAGTTCCCAGCTCTGGCGGAACTTTTGTTCCCAGCTCTGGCGGAACTTTTGTTCTGTGCTCGGGGCCCGGCCGTGTTTGTCTTCGGGGTTCCATCCTCAAACCAACGGACAATGTGAACGGCTCAACCAGGAACTGGAAAACACCCTGCGCTGCCTCTGCGCCTCCAATCCCACCTAATGGAGTGATCACTTACCACGGATGGAGTATGCCCATAATACGCACATCTCATCTGCGTCTGGGTTGTCTCCATATGAGGTGTCTCAAGGGTTCCAGCCTTCCCTACTGCCTACATCCTTCCCAGATGTAGTCATCCTGTCTGTCAGGCATTACATGCAAAATTGTCAACGTATTTGGAACGAAACTAAGGCCGCCCTTCAACGAACATCAGCCCAGAATAAGCGTTTGGCAGATAGAAAAAGAATTCCAGCCCCCACCTTCTCGCCTGGCCAACACATTTGGCTGTCGTCAAAGAACTTTCCACTAAAATCCTGTTCCCGCAAATTGTCCTTCGGCTGTCCGCCTAAAGTTGGCCTCTCATTTCCGTGTTCACCCAGTATTTCACGTTTCTCAGATCAAACCCTTCGTCTCTAGTCCTTTGTGCCCTCCGTCGCAGCCCCCTCCGCCCGCCAGGGTTGTTGATGGTCACCCTGCCTACACTGTTCGGCGCGTTGTGGCTGTGCGTCCTCGTGGACGGGGTAGGCAGTACCTGGTAGACTGGGAGGGTTATGGCCCTGAGGACCGGTCATGGGTCCCTCGGTCCTTCATACTGGACCCGGCCCTCATAACGTTTTTTGAGCGCTCCGCTGCATCTTCTTCGGGTCGGCCGCCGGGTGGCTTCCGTTGAGGGGGGGTACTGTTGGGTTCTGCAGGGGTGTGGTCTTCTCCTTTCACAGGATGGCAGGCTGATGGGATCCAGCTGTTACTCATCACCACCAATCTGCAAGGTCCTCAAAGGGGCGCAGCTTCCCTGATTCAGATGCCAGATGGTTCTGCTTCTTCCGTGGTACTCTCTAGCTGTCAGTGCTGAAATCCCAGTGTCCTCCTTGTTCTGACTCCTTTCCATCCAGCACGGGTTCCTCTACAGTGAACCCTTGCTGAATACTGTCTGAGTCAGACTCACCTGAAGGATCTGATCTTCGCTGCTCCGTGAGGCCTTGCACCTGGGTACGTCACGCTCGCCACTCAGCTGCTGCCTGTCCGCCCTCAGCCCCCTGCAGGAACACCTCCACCTGGAAACTACCACACCACACCAACTGTTGGAACTCCCATGTACTCTCCTCTGTCTTCCTCAACCCGCAGACCGTAAGCCACCATCAGGTTACCCCGTCATTCCCTTCATTGCTTCCCTCTTTAACGCTCGCTCTTTGCAGTTTCTCCGCTGGCCTGGTTCCTCCCTGTTGTCGCAAATCGACGCCCCTCCACACATTTTCGCAGTACATCCCACTGTTAAATAAATCTGTTAAAACTGTTTGAGTGTCCGTAGTTGTTGCCTGCCAAAGAGTCCTGGAAACCTCTCATTATAACACCAGGGGGCCATAGATAATTAATTCACACGGGTCTGGCCCGCGGGCCTCGACTTTGACATATGTGATCTAGACCAGTGGTCCCCAACCACCGGGCTGCGGCCCGGTACCAATTGGTCCATGGACCGGTACGGGGCAGCGCAAGAAATAATTAAATATTTCCGTTTATGTATTATTTGAGTCTGGAGTAGCTTTTATTTTGAAAATCCTTAAACCAGATTCTGTCGGTTATGTCTTGCGCGCCAACATTGAGCTACAAGCAGCAAAATGAGTCAGAAACAGATCAGATGTATTTGGAAAGTTTCTTTGCGAAGGGGAAAAGACAGAGAGAAGAAACAGGAGGATGGATTTATCCCGGTAGGTGATTACCAACATTCCAAGCTGCTCTGCATGATATGGTGACCGGATATTAATGAGGCAATGAAGCTTCAAACTGCTTCTCAACGTAGAGACTGAGCAGACTGAGCATTAGCAACACTTCGGGTGTCATTGTCTCTCAACACTCCCAGATGGGAGAAACAACCTCTGGGCTCCCTTTTAAAATGTTTTGTATCTGACATAAGATCAGTTCAGCCAACAGAAAAGAAAAAAAAACCTTTATCAGCACCGGCAGATCATTTGTCTGAGGCACAAATCCGTGTTTTGCACCTGGAAATTACGGACATTAGTCGTTATCGTGAGTTAAAATTTTCACGAAAGTAAAATGTTCGTTTTTGTGATGCATCTGTATCTTATTTGAAGGGATATGTAAACGTTACCATAGCGACAAGAGTCGGTGAGCATCAGGGCAGTGGATGATATGAGAGGAGAACAACTTGTGAGTTTTAGGCCTGGTTCATACGGCCCGATTTAAGGATTATCGGCTGATTTTCCAAACCTCTGTGACCACAGAGCTGATAAAAGTCCAACACGTTTGATCGGTTCGTGTGTCCAGCCTCATGGCAGGAGCAACACACCACAAGAACCGATTCCAGTCACGAACATCCCGATTCCAGAACAAAATCCAGTAAAACCCCCAACATACTATATGTGAATTTAGAATAATCAAACACGATGACGATGTAGAAGCAGTAGTGATAGTTTGTGGACGTAACAAAAAGAAAAGGCGTTTCATAAAAACACAGGGGGAGCAGCCTCTCTATTTACTGCACTATGATTTGGTGGTGAGTTATGATTTTTCATAATTAACATTTTTAACTGAATAAATATAACCACATGTAATAAACATATCTAAAAATGACCGTTACATATAGTAATAAACATATCACCTCCGATGTCCAGCGGACTCTCAGTTGCCATGTCAACTGTTTGGGATTCCCTCTGTTCTTACATCACCGCGCTTTCTGATTGGCTACCTGTCACATTCAACAGGCTGCCCTCTCACTCCCAGTCAGGAAACCCCCCACAGACTACGATAATGGGGACAAGACAATGTTGAATATGCCCGATTATATATTGGGCGTATTCAACACACCACCACACACTGCAGGCCGTTGTAAGATTGTCATAAAGGACAAATCAGGGCACAGCACAACAAAAAAAAAGAGAAAAAAGAAAAGAAAATCTGACCGGGGCAAAAAGTGTCAAGTCTGGACCGGTCCGCGATAATAAAAAAGTTGGGGACCACTGATCTGGACCATCCAGCAGATTGTTTCCTTCAGTAATCCAGGTTTCTGAGATTGCTACCACACTAAATTTAATTTTAGCTGAGAAAAGTTGTTATGCATACTCCTACTATTAAAGTGAATAATATTCACAATGCTGTACAGTATTATAACTGGAATTGGTCTCTGGGTCTATATCAGTTTCTATATCATAAAATTTAGGATCTGTAAGATCAAACCGCTTAAATACTTTGACTCATGATTAAATAATATATTCTTCACTTCCGCCAGTATGTTCAAAACCAAAAAAACAGAAATGCAAAAATACAAAGCATAGAAAACTGTAACCCCAGCACTACAAGTCAATGTTGTTCTGTTCATCTATATTTCTCCAACTCAACAAGATTTGTAATTGTTAGAATCTTTATCTTGCTCTAAGGAGAACCATTAGGTTTTATATGTGTCTTACAATTCCTAACCCAGCCTATATTTTTTTCTCCTTCAATATCCTGGCTTGGTAAGCAATCTCTGCCTTCTTCTTTGTGAGGTGGGCATTCACAACACATCTGTTCCTTTTAGGGTTTTTAAATTTTTTTTTTTACAACTTTTAGCAGTTCAATTTTGTGTTTTGTACTCAAATCAAAGGATGATATTTGGTCTATTTTTCCTTTTTTCTGGATTTGTATTTGTTTTTTTGCGGCATTGTATAACAAGCAGCAATAGTTTTACTGTCCAGCAAGATCCCTTTGCTGCTGAAGAACTTGATAACTTGCTGCTCAAGAGAAAGTAGTTGATCTGGTGGTGCATCTTCCCGTTTATTGTCTTCTGCTGTTGTCCTTGCGTATGTGCAGTGTGTTGTTTTGAGTCCAGATATCACCACGTTGTCCTCTCTTGCAAACTGTTCCAGGTTCTCCACTCTTTTTTCCCGCTCTTCTATCTTCGTATTTTGACTAATAATATGATGCTCATATTATATTATGTTCTTATTCATAGTGTTAATGAACCACCACCAAATGAACCTTGCTAAGCTAGAAGCCCATGGTTAGATGTCTTCTGCAGCTCATCAAGAGCCAGATTGACTCTCTACTGTTTTGGATTTGTTATCCCTACCTTGGAATAAAACTGTTATTTTGCCTGCAGGTTGTTAAGAGCCAAATCAGTGTGTATGCAGAGCCTACTGTTAGGTAAATTGTATATATTATTATTATATATTTGTTGTTTCCTGTACTTTTATAATTTTTTGCTTTATATTCTTCGTTTTATCTTGTTTCATCTTAGCTTTAAGAATATTTCTATGCTGTTGTATTAGTCTGATTCCTTTCCAGAAGGCCTCCCTGAAGAAGAGCAGTGACAACAGCTTCCTGCAGGGTTATCGCTCAGCAGAAAACTCTGCCTCCTTGACCTGTTAGATGGCTGTAAAAATGCCATCATGAAGATGTATAACTTTCTCTGTTTCACTCTGTGCCTGGAACAAGATAATCTAGTGTGATACCTTGTGTTTTAGTTAGTGATTGTCATTGACGCTGCAACTATGTGATGAAGTGTTTTCCCCCTCCCTTTTAGAGTTGCAGCACTCTCTGTGATAGGGATTCCTGAAAGCAATAAAAAGAGAGGAGCAGGCAAATGTGTTTTCAGGGCAGTAGGATATTTGTAACTGAAAACACATCTCTGTCTGTTCTCCCCGCGAGTTGACAAAGAATCTAACTCTCTTGTCTTTCCTGTGTTTGTTTAATTTGTGTCTAATAGGTGTCATATCTGACACCTACTCTGAGACTTACTTGGAGCTTTAATCTGACCTGTTCATGAGTTTCTGAGCTTGTGGCTCTCATATCATGCTCATGGTATTAAATAAACTCAGTGATTTTCACCTAATAGTGCTTGGCAATTAATGTTTTTCCACAACACTGGAAAAATCTTAATTAAAATTCTTGAATGCTAATACCAATGAACTGTTGCTCCTACCTGGCAGTGGAGAAGAATTCGATAATATAGGCATCAAGGGCGTCTGTGGTGTTCGTCCAGCATGACCCCGTGTGATGTCGTATCCAGCACTTGTAGAGAAACCTGTCATGGGTGGGTTTACAGGAGAGGCAGCCATACCAGCTGCTGAGAGTGAACTAACACTCTCAGAAGGTAGAGGAGGAAAAGGAGGGGGATCCACAGGAGGGAAGGTAGAACTGGTAGGGAAAGGTAAGACAAGAGTTGACGAGGGGGACAACTGGGAGAGAATGGAACATGGCGTGTTCAAAGAGCTACTGAAGTGAGGAAGGGAATCAATGGATGGAGGAGGGTTTGAAATGGAAGTTGAACCATTTGTGATCGAGCTGGTTCCAGAGAGAGAACGCTGACTTGACAGATCTGAAACAAAAAGGACAAAAATCAGATCCCTTTTCCTCTCTGCTTAACATATACAAAAGTTTTTTTGAGAGCCGGAGAAAGGCTGGCGCAGTGCATGAAGGATTGAGAATCCTATAGATTCTATATCATGAATCCGAAGGCGTCTTAGCATCTTGGTTATGTGTCATCCTTTGCACAATACATTTTTAGCTGCAAATGATGCACTGAGACGATTGGACAGTTCTTTTATTAAAGTGAAGCTGCACTGGATGTGTGCTAAAAACCATGCCATCATGCTTTCAGGTCGACAGCCTGGCATGTGAAATTACTCCTAACTCATGTGTCCAAGGAATCAGTGTAGGGCCTAAATCAAGTCTGCTAAAGAGCTTGGTATGCGCAATTTTTTTGTCCTAAATATTTTATTGAATTTTCTCTTTTTTGACACAACAAATTTACAAACAACAAACTTAACATTGTAACAAGTACTTATACACATTTACATTCATTCACCATTCAAACCTGTATTTGTTTAGTTCCAAAAATACACAAAACCTTTTAGAGTAAGACAAAGAAAAATAAGAAGGCAATATATGAATAGAAACTGTAGTCAAGACATCCATTCAAGACACCGATTAATCAGTTCCACCTTCATGATGGAACGAAGTCCCACCTTCATGATGGTGGAACAAAATCCTGTTGTTTGCCCTTGGCAATGTATGTTAGTTTTTCCAGTCCAAGCGAATTTGCAATTTCTTTCTTCCAAAGTCCCATGGAGAGGGCGTCCAAGCTCCTCCAGCATAATGAAATAGATCTTCTGGCTTGAAGAAGTCCGTAGTCTATCAATTTACTTTTCTTCTGTGATTGTTTAAATTCCATTGGGTATATTCCTAGAACACAGAGTTTAACCTCTAATGGGACTTTCATCTTAAACAATTCAGATAGACACCCAGTAACATCCTTCCAAAACTTCTGAATTTTAAGACATTCTCACAAACAATGGAGAAGAGTTCATTTTTCAAATAAGCATTTAGTGCAAGTATTTGGAATATCACTGGATATATGATGAAGCCTAACTGGTATTATATATAAGTTCTTATAAGCCATTTATATTGCAGAAGTTTAAATTGTGTGTTTATCGTTTGTTTTTGTGCTTTTAAGTAAGCCTGATTCCAGTCTTCCTCATCTATATGTTTGAAAGTATCTCTTCTCCAAGTGTCTAACTTATCTATAGCTGAATTCTTAGAGGAAAGCATCAACAAATTATAGAGGACAGTAAGAAAACCTTTCCCTTTAAAGTCCCCAGCACACATCTCTTCTATTTTTGTTAAGGGTGGAATGTCAACTATTCGTTTCAATTTTGATGAAATGTAGTTTTTCAATTGCAAGTATTTAAAAAAATGTTTTGGGGGTATTAAGTACTTCTTACATAACAGATCGAAGATAAGTAACTTGCCATCAGCATATAGAATGCCTTTGGTTTTCAGAAATCAAAGGCATTTGGTTTCTGAATGCCTTTGGTTTCTGAATGCCTTTCAGAAACCAAAGGCATTCAGAAACCTTTTTATGGAGGATTTAAAACTCCATAAAATTATAGAGTTTAAATCCTCCATAATTTTCCCCTGGGTGAACCTTTCATTACCCCAAATTGGAGTAAATTGTGATAGCTCTGGACAGTCACCTACATGTTTATGTGCTGCATGCCAAGTTACAATCATATTTTTTAAGAAAGGGTTCTTTGTGGTCTTTTTTAGTGTCTTTATATCTGAAGAATATAGAAAGGGGAAATCCGGAACAGATTGCTGTTCAATGTCTACACAAGTTGGAGGTGCCTTCAGACAAAAGTAATGAGTAGCTGATGTTAGTTGGGCAGCCATATAATACCATCTGAGATTAGGGACTTGAAGTCCCCCTCTATCATAGGGCAAATAGAGTAGTTTTAAACAGAGTCTTGCTTTTCTATTACTCCAAATAAAATGATTAAAAAGTTTGTCCAGACAGTCATAAAATGAATCTGATAGTGGCAATGGAAGTGTTAGAAAGTAATACAAAAATTTGGGCAGGATTGTCATTTTTAATAAATTTATTCAGCCTATCATGGATATAGGTAAGTTTGACCATCAATATAGCATTTCTGTGATGTTTTCCACAAAGGGATTATAATTTGCTGCGCTTATTTCATTGCGGGATGGGGTGACCTTAATGCCCAAGTATGTAAAACCTTTTGTAGTCGTTTTAAATGGGGTAGCCACAATAGGACTTATCCTTTCTTCTTCATTAAGAAACATTAACTCTGATTTAGAATTATTAATTGTATATCCTGAAAATTCACCAAATTATTTTATTAGATTTAATAGAATACTGATCTTCAAATTACTTATGAAAAATATGTCGTCATCTGCAAACAAGGAAATGAGATGATCTCTTCCTCCAATTCTAATACCTGATATTCCTATATTTGCTGTAAAGGCCATCGCCAGAGGCTCTATTGCCAATACAAAAAGCAGTGGTGACAGGGGGCAACCCTGTCTAGTTGACCGCTGTAAATTAAAAGGTTTTGACATGTTATTATTGGTTAAAACTTGTGCTGTGGGATCAGTATATAGTAGTCGTATCCATTTTAGAAAGGTTTCACCAAATCCATATTTGGGGAGCACTTCAAACAGATAATCCCACTGTATTCTATCAAAACTTGACGTGCGTCCAATGATAACATCGCAGTGTCCTTACAATTATGTTTTTCATGCAATACATTAAGCACCCGTCTTATATAATGGTAGCCTTATCTTGTTTTAATAAATCCTTGTTGATCATCTATTATTAAATTGGGCAGATATTTGTCTAATCTCCTAGAGAGTGCTTTACACAAAATCTTTGTATCACATCCCATAAAACAGTTGCCTGTATAAGCGGAACATTCAGTCGAGGGTTTGTTTGGTTTTAGCAAAAGAGTTATTGTAGCTAACCTCAGTGAGTCTGGGAGTATTCCAGATTTATATGAGTCCTCATACATGTTGAGAAGTGCTAGGATTAATTTATTTTTAAATGTTTTATAAAATTCTATTGGAAGTCCATCAGGACCTGGCATTTTACCGCTATTCATGCTGCCTATTGCTTCAGATCTTTTACTGTTAAAGGACTATCAAGAGTGTTTTTCTCCTCCTCTAAAAGGGTTTTGAATTTTAATTGATTAAGAAATGCAGCTTGTGCTTCTTTGTTTCCAGAATATTCAGATTTATACAAGGTTTTGTAGAATTCTCTAAATTTTTTATTTATTTCTGAAGGTTCTGTGGTTAAAATGTCCGATTTTGATTTTATGCTGTTAATTGTTCTTTCCGCTTGTATCCGTTTTATCCTCCAAGCCAATAATTTACTGGTCTTTTCTCCTTGATCATAAAATGCTTGTTTAGTCCATATTAAGTTTTTTGCCACTTTCTCTGTCATTAATTTAACATATCTGGTTCTTAAAACATTCAGTTTGTGTAATTTTGTATGATCATTGCTCTGTTAAATTTAATTCTTGGTTATATTGTTTATTTTTATTACTGCTATAGTTCTAGTATAAGCTTTAAAAGCTTCCCATCTAATACTAGCTGTTGTTCATCTTTACTCATTTCAAAATACCCGTCAATGTAAAATTCTATAAATGTAACAAATTTTGACTCTTTTAGCAAGTGTCTGCATCCTCCATCGTTTCAACCCTTGGTCAATCTTATTTACTTTAATTTCCAGGGATATTGCAGCATGATCACTAATTACTATACTATTATACCAGCAGTTCTCCACGTGAGGCAATAACTCCACAGAGATAAGAAAATAATCAATACGCGAATGGGATTGGTATGAGCTTGAGTAACATGAAAATTCCCTGTTACTTGGGTTTCTTGTTCTCCAGATTTCATTTATTCTTAAATCTTTATATATTTATTTTCCTGGTCTGTGAATGATTGGTATCAATTTGAATAGATTTATCCAGGTTTGGGCTAAGGGGGCAATTAAAGTCCCTTCCTATCATATAAAGTCCCTCCAAGGTTGACAAGGTTAAGAATAAATTTTTATAAAAGGATGGGTTATCATTGTCAGGTCCATAATTTAATTATCAAATTTAATTAGTTTAAATTTGATAATTAAAACTAATTATCAAATTTAGTTTTAATGTTGAAATATGTCCCTGCACGATTGACCTTATAGTTTCAAATTGTATTGACTTATGTATAAGAATAATAACTCCCCTGGCATGACTAGTAAAGGAAGAGTGATACACCTGACTCTGCCATCTTTTAGTTATCCAATTTATTTCCAGCTCCATCACATGAGATTCTTGAAAAAAAATTATTTTAGATTTCAAATATTTTAGTTAGTCTAATATTTGTTTCAATTTAGTTAGTTTTCGTATTCCTCTGACATTCCAACTTGTGATTTTGATATTCAAAATATTTTCTTTGGTTGTCTTTTCCATATCAGATTATTTAATTTACTGTTAAACTAAAATAAAATAAGCAAAGATAGTGCTGAAAATACAAGTTTGCACATACATTCACACATTCAACCATACAAGACACAGAACTCGTCATGAACAATCCCCAAAAGAACTTTTGCATTTCTTTATCTGAAATGTCTCTCCCCTTGAACCTAGTTTCTAACCTAGTAGCTTATTGAGGACGTTGATTCACATTACTGAGGAGCAACTAGCCAACATGACCTCACCAAAACTCCACACAGTAGAGTTTCTAGCTATAAAAATAAAATAATACCATTAGCCCTTGATAGAATGGTAATGACTTGTTTAAGGCTTAACTTTTGGCCTTAATTCCAAAACAGTTCAAATTAGACTGATTGCTTTTATGTGAGCACATAAAAGCAATCAGCTATGTTTATATAAACTGCCCATGAACTTATTAACTTTGAACTTATCCTGCTTATGTTCCGGTCGTTGATCAGTTCTATTGGAGCAGGAATAGCCACGTAGAATGTCGTATTGGTTTCCCTGTTTCTTAACCATGACTCATGGGTTGAGAACAAATGAGTCCATGCAGCGGATCAGAGGCATTTATTTTGGAAGGGTTTTGTAAAATTTTCAGCCTCTTGAGGTGTTGAGAAGAGATGAATCTTTCACCCGTGGAGGACCCGAAGTTTGCAGGGGTTGTGTTGGAATCTGTGGAATGCACCGATATTGACAGCTTCACCACTGGTTGGAATCCGCGTCTGATCCGCACCGTGTAGGCAGATAGATCCTGTGCAAATGTGATTTTGGCAACATCTTGTATAATATCTCTTTTCCTTGCCTCTCGGTACACAAATTCCTTCTCCGGGAATTTTAAGAAGTGAATCAGGACCGCTCTGTCTTGGTTTGGTTTCCCGGAGGCTGGTGTGCTGTGGACCCGTTCCAATGTGAATGACTTGTCTGGTGCAAGCTCCAGCCACTTCGGTAGCATGTTGCTAATAAAGTCAAAAAGCGGTTGTTTCCCCTCTGCTCCTTCTCGGATGCCAAAGTTCTTTCACCTTCCTCGGTTTTTCCAAGTCATCTGTTTTGGCCTCAAGGAGCAGGATTCGTTTCAAAGCTGAAGTCAACAATATTTCTGCTTTTTCAAGTGAGCTTTCTACTTCAGCAATGCGGGCCTCTGCCTCCTCCATATGAGACACCTGATTTAACAGCTGTTGTTTAACCTCAGACACTTCAGCCTCCAGTGCAGCCATAGCGCTCGCCATTCCAGTCAGTCTTTCATCTATACCAGGGGTGTCAAAGTCAAATAAACCGAGGGCCAAAAAACAAATTTTCTACAAGGGCCGAGGGCTGGACTGTTTCAATGTTTGTTAAAATATATTGAAATGATTGCACATAGCTTATTGAACCAAAACCTAACACAGTGTATATTATTTAATAATTAAATGACTAAAGCAATATTTTGTTATGACTCTGTCAGTAACCTCAAGGGAAAACATTTTCAAAAGGCAAACAGCAAAAAATTTAATTGTTTGAAAAACAACATGTTTTTTAATATCAAGATAAATACATAAATGAAAGTGCATGCATTATAAACTGAAATGCATTATTGTGCTGCTCTACGATGTCCATATTCTTGTCTTTGTCTGTGTGTTTCTAAGAAGCTTGATAGATGATATTCTTTCATTACAGCCAAACTTTCTCCACACAGAAAACACACAGGTTTGCCTTTTACCTCCATGAATACATACTCTGCCTCCAGTGATGGCATATTTACTTTGAAAAAATAACTTTAATCAGATTACCGATTACTCCTTGAAAACATAACTTAAGATTACTGAATACTTGATTTGGAAAGTAACTAGATTACATTAAAAGTAACTATTTTAGTTACTTTCAGCAATTGCTGACAACAACACTCTGCTGCTTGTGAAAATCACATTGATCTTTGCCAATATTTAATTGCAAGTTATTTTATAATGATTACATCAACAATGTGTCTCCACTTATATAGTTGAACTGAAGGGGAAATTGTTTAATGGTTATACAATCTCCCCTTCAGTTAAAAAAAACTTTAGTAATTTGTGTGTGTTTTTGTGTGTTTCTATTGTCTGGAAAACTATCAATAGGATTTTAGATCAATATTAATAATAATAATGACCTTTAGTCTCACAGGGGGTACCTGAAAGTTGATCTCTGCTCTGATTGCTGATGAACAATGAAGCCGCTTGTGCTGCAGTGACTTCGTGCACTACCGTTGCATTGTGGGGAATGTAGTGTTGGTGCGTGCAAAACGCCAGAGGGCAACTGTGGCCTGCGGGCCGGTACTAATTGTAATTAAATATTATCCAGGTGGCCACAGATAATTAATTCTGGCCTTGACTTTGACATATGTGAGCTATACTATCCAGCTTGACTCCAAAATCCGCCCAGAGTGATTTTAGCTCCTCTAGCACTTCAGCTATGCTAGCCATATTAGCGTCTTCACCGCACGTTGGACTCGGTGCTGTTTTGGTGGTTGTCTTGCATCTTCTTGAAAAAATTTCACACTGTTTCACAGACGAAGCTTTAGACATATCAGTGTCGTATCTTTCGAGCCTTATTTATTTATTGCTTTTACAAGGGTTTTAAAAGGAAATTTCGAACACCGTCCACGGAGCTGTTCACTATGCTGCCATCCCGGATCTCGGTCACGTATGCGTAAATATTTACTTTAAAGTAAAAGGCTGCTAATAACCAATAGTGTTACACACTGTAAACATAATTGTCATTGTTTGATAAGCTTTAAATTGAGAAAAATTGAATCATTTATTTGATTAGATTTTTTTAATATAAGTCTTTAAAATGCCAAACTTATGAAATAATTAAGAAAATAATTTCCTTAAAATGTTTATTGTTCATTTCTTTTCCCAAAAGAGCAATATATTGATGTTCTTTACCATCTAGCTTTAGTGATCATAATATATTTTTATGTAGGCTACATATTTATGGCAAAATAGTGTTTCTTTAAGCATTACCTTTACCTTGTCTCCAAACATTCACTGAACATAAATAAAGGGTTTCCCCAGTGTATTATAAGCTTGGTAGCCTTATAATACACTGCCCCTCTCCCAGTAAATTCTGGGAGAGGGACTCTAGTTTAATTTGCCAATCTTAAAAACAATCAGTCATAACTGTCATTTACTGAGATGTATTTTTGAACAAACAGAGCTCAAACAGATTGAACTCACAGCATCAGATTGTAAAAGCACAAAAAAAAAAAACACTCTTCATAGTTAGATTGTTTTGTTACCACAGTAATATTGTTACTTGCCAGCTTCTTAGAATATAAAATCTAAATGTTAAACAATTTAAAATCTTTTAATTTATTTCTGCTCAAACCGGATAGATATCCATCCATCCATTATCTTACACTCTTATCCCAAGTGGGATTGTAAGGGACGCTGGTGCCTTTCTTCAATGGTCAACGAGCGAAAGACGAGGTCACCCTGGACAGGTCATCATTTTGTCACAGGGCTACACAGAGACACACAGGACAAACAATCATGCACCCACACCTAAGTAGATTAGAGAAACCAATCAACCTGGCAGTCATGTTTTTGGACAGTGGGAGGAAGTCTGAGTACCCAGAGAGAATCCACGCATGCACAGGGAGAACATGCAAACTCCATGCAAAAAGAAGGTTGTGGATTTGAACCCAGAACCTGCTTGCTGCAAGGCAACCGTGCTACCAACTCTACCACTGTGCAGCCCTACATTGAAATCATTACATCCAATTTAACAGCAATGTCATTATGAACAAACCAACATTAAATTTCAGTATCTGTGGTCTTTGTTAAAATGTCAGCATTTATGGGGCACTGAAGGCTTGGGGAACTTTAAAGGGCTCCTGTCTTAATTTGGATTTAACATCAGTGCAAATAACTGATTTCTATCTTAATTATGTTTTTGTTTTTAAGACTCTATACTTGTGGGATAACATATGCAATGTCTTCCAATAATATATAAATCACCCAGTAATATTTTTACATTTCCTGTCAACTTAACATCTTTTAAAATAAAAACACGGTGGGCCACTGATGGACCACCTCGGCACCCCAACTCTCTCAAACTCTTTTTACATATTCTAATTAACTCTTACATACAGTATTACAACAACAAAAAAACATGTTTGAACTAAATTTAAGTATATAAACAATATATAGACAGCTTTTATTAAGTTTTATTTTTAAGTTTATTGTATCTCTAAATGAAATTAAATTGAGTTTAAATTTCTTCAAAAAATGGACAACCATTATTTCCATTTATGTACCGTAATTTCCGGACTATAGAGTGCACCTGATTATAAGTCGCACCCAATACATTTTTAAAGGAAAAACCATTTTGTACATACATAAGCTGCACCTGTCTATAAGCCACAGGTGCCTACATTGAAACATGAGATATTTACAAAGAAAGATGGTACACAGAAAGAGTTTTCAAAGTTTTAATAATATACCTTAGCTTTTCTTTACAAACAGTGCCTGTGACTCAGCAGTAACACAGTAGTAACACAGCAGCAACACAGGACTTACAGGGCTGGTTAAAAAAAACATACTGGTAAAAGTCACTGAGAGCCGTCTTCATCTTCCTACGTGCAGCAGCTCTGTTTCCTTTTTTATCGGCCAGCTCGATTGCTTTTAACTTGAAAGCTGCGTCATATGCATTTTTTCTTGCATTTTCCTTGATGAGGGTATGTTCATGCTAATTTTATTCATACACAAAGTGCAAAGTTGCATTAAACGTGCGTCTTCCTCGACATATATATTCCACCTGTCTCACTCTTACCTCTTCTGTTTGAGCGCCCCTGGCGGCCGTTAGAAAAAATGCATAAATTAACTGCATCATTGCATAAGCCGAAGGGTTGAAAGCGTGGGACAAAAGTCGCGGCTTATAGTCTGGAAATTACGGTAGCTCCATAATTTTGAAATCATCATAGTAAATATAAATCAGTAATAAAATCATTGATGAGGATGGGTGTGTGACATGTTGATTTTTCCTGAAATCAACTATTTCTTTTGTATAGTTAACATTCAGGATTAGATGGTTTGCATCACACCAGTCCACCAGATGTTTCACCTTCTCTCTGTAGGCCATTTTGTTGTTGTCCTTGATGAGACCCACCACTGTTGTATCGTCCGCATACTTAATGACATGGTTTGTCATTTTTTACATCGCATGAGAAGAGCAAACTTCCTTCTCCCATCCTCACCACTTTCTACAGAGAGACAACAGAGAGTATACCGACCAACAGCATCTCTGTTGGTCGGTATACCAACAGACCAACATAGAACCACTGATTGGCAGTCAGAGGTTCATGCAAAACCTCTGACTGCCAATGTGTGGAGAGAGTGTTGAGGACAACTCATTGGGACTGAGTTTCCTTCCATCCTTGACACAACTCATAGTCGCCGCTTGTCTAGAGCTTGGTCGATTATAAAAGACTCCTTCCAACCAGGGCCGTCCAGAGCCCTTCAGAGGGGCAGGGGCTCAAAGTTAAAAAAGGGCACATTGAACAAGATCTTAAAACACCGCACAACAACATAGCAACAGCCCATATTAATCCAGAAGTTAATTGGATCATACTGTATCATTGCCATCATGCAGGGAAATGCAAAGCAAATGTAGTAAATTTTCCCCAACAGGTATAAAGTTTCTGTTTTTGCTGCTGACAGTCAGCAGCAATGACTGATGTAGCTGTTAAACAGACCAGAGGAGAGAAGGTCAAAGGTTATGAAGTTATGAAATAAGCAAATTTGCTGCCATTTTACTAATTAAGCCCTAATAATATCTATTTAACCTCAACAACAACTTGGCTGCAGACGGATTCATAGATCAAAAAGCTCAAAGGGGTTTAACTTTATATAATTGTTTGACGTTAGCATCTCTGAGATCTAGAATTGTAAGACTGGGATATCAAGGCAAAGAAAACTCAGTAGCTGCTGGTAGGGGGCATTCAGGGAGACTAGAAATGGTCTAATTGTAACACAGACCATAGATCTAAACCTGTAGCATCATTTACAGAGAATGACTATGTTATTACATTTTATTTAATGCATTCAGCTGAGAAAAAAAATGTACATTTAGGATTTAATTAGGAAGTTTGTAAAAGTTTAAAGAATCATCTTGATAGTTGGATTGTTGTGTTACAATGGCTACAATATGGTGTAGTCTTTGTGTTTGAGTTGGGTTTGTTTACAAATACATCGCAGCAAACAACCAATAATCAGTGACTGATTTTAAACTTGGCCAATAAACCTGGTCTTCCTCTCACAGATTCATCTTATCAATATTTAAACATTGTTAGTGATGTTGCGGTTCTTAGTACGAAGAGTTTGGAGGGCAGAGGAGGGTTCTGTCTAAGGCCCCACTGCGATGAGCATCTCTGGAATCAACCTAGAATCTACCTGGAATCCCCTGGTGGCCCCTATGTCAGTCCACAGATGCTTTGGGGACATTTTGATTAATTTCATTGTGGCATGTTTGGCTTTATGCTGCCCTTCTAATTATTGCTACAGTATTTTCACTGATGTTTATTTTGTGAATTCTTAATGCTCTGGGCCGAATCTTCCTTTAACATTTGAGGTTCTGCAGTAACTTTTATATACAGCCGCTCACCTCCAGCCCAGATCCCGTCAGCAGCGGCTTTAACCCGGCTGGTAGAAACGTTAAGGAAAAGCAGAGGGAACAGTCAGCAAGTGGTACCAGGTGGTATCAAGTGGTACCGAGTGGTACTGGGGTTTTGAGCTGCGTCGCAACTCGCGTTGACAGTCTTATATCAGGATGTCTGATATAAAGACATACATTCTTAATATCTGTCGGTGGGACTGACTCAGACTGCCTGTAGCGAACTGGGCTTTTAGCAGAATCATAAAGTTAAATATGGAAGTAAATATGTGCCATCAGGATTTGAATAAAAAATGCCTCTGGAATTTGAATGTTGTATATTAGTGTTTACTTTTTCAGTGTTAAAATAAATTCAGAATATATTTTTAACCTAAAAAAAATTCAGTGTCTTTATTTATGCATGGTTGCAATTTTCATTTGTTAAAAAAAATTAACATTCCTATTTCAAAGTGATCAAATTTTCAATGTACATATTTTTCAGTTTAATTTTTCAATGTTTTCAAAATTCAAATGCAATATTTTCAGTGTCCTCAAATTGAACTTGCTCAAATTTGCTGTCTCAAATTTAGCGTCTAAAAATTTGCTTGTAAAAATGGCAAGGTTACTTCAGGTCACAGACATCAGCAATGGATGGGCTAACCCTAACCCAATCACATGACGTAACCGTAATATTGAAGAAATACCAGCATCACCGAGGCCAGCGACCATGTAGGTGAACGCAAACCCAACGGTATATTTTATTTTGTGCCTAAGTTTGATACATTATCTTAAAGCTTGATTTAAAACACAGGTTTGGGCCGTTGTTAATCTTACACCATGTAGTGCTGGCAATATTACTTCTTGCTACCTCCAAGCACCCACAACCCCCTCCCCGCTGTCCCACACCCAATTTCCCCCGTTTTATTTTAAAAAGAAATACCATTTGAATCTTTAAAGAGAACTGATGGGTGGCGACTTTCTGGGTTGTTGTATGTTATCTTAGGTGAGACTGAGACAGCAGTCTTAGTAAAGTCCTAATTTTTCAGGAGATGCCGTTAATGTAGTAAGCTAAAATGGCTTTCTTGTGTGCTTCGAGGAGGGGCTGTGAACACTTCCGACATTAACTATAACCACATCCCCATTCTGTTCAGCTACTTTATTGTTCATGTGATTTTTTTTATGAATTAATTAAATTAATTCATATGTATATTGAAAATTTGATCACTTTGAAATAGGAATGTGAATTTTTTTTAACAAATGAAAATTGCAACCATGTACAAATAATGACACTGAATTTTTTTTATGTACAAATAATGACACCGAAAAAATTTTTTTTAGGTTACAAATATATTCTGAATTTATTTTAACACTAAAAAAGTAAACACTAATATACAACATTCAAATTTCAGAGGCATTTTTTATTCAAATCCTGATGGCACATATTTACTTCCATAGTTAAAGTGAGAAATTTTCTCTGCAGAAAACTGACTGATGTAGCTGTGTTTAGGGGCGAGGCGGGTTTTGTCCTGCTATTGCGAGGACAATTATGAAAATATAAACAGAAACAGTTTTTCTAATGTCAACATCAGACAAACATTTTTATTCACAAACACGTGTATAAAAAATATTCTTGCCCATAATTTGATAGTTAGAGGGTAATGATCCGCACTGCTCCTCCTCACCATGGACCCGGTGTCTGAACAACATGAAACTGAGTCATTATTAGACTGAGGGAAGCCCGACTATGTTATTTAGATAAATTATTATATTTAGCTAAATATTATTGCTGAGGGACACAAGCAGGCCTCCTGATGCACAGATTAAAAATAAGAATCATTGAAAAATAATTTTTTTTGAGAAGAAAAAAAATCAACACCGAAAAAGGGCTTAAGGGCATCAAGGATAAAAGGGACAGTGACTTAAGTTCCCTCTCTCCCCAATTCTGCACATGCCTGCTTCCATCCCCAGCATGGTTTGTTCTCTCTGCCCTCAGGGAAAAGGTTCAGCAGCTTCAAATGCAGAACAACCAACAACACAATCTGGAGTAGACACCGGGTGACTCTTCTCCAGATTGCAGATTTCCGTGACTGGAAACACGCAACAGAATACTTGAAAGAGCAAGAAAACAGCAAAAGTCATAGAAAACTAATACCACTGCTCTGCTCACATGTGCTCAAGGTAAATTTTTAAAAAACGCAACTAGCCTCCAGCTAGCAGCGGCGGGAGGAACTGTCCCTACTGTGAAAGGCGAAGGTCCAAAGTGTGCAAATATAGCTCAAGGGTGTCATGTCCTGCCCTGACACATTGAACTGAATAAAAGTTTTGACCAGCTTTTACTGTCAGAGAGGACATACTCACCCTGAGTAACTGAGCTTGGCAAGAAAATAAACCTCATAATTAGAGAGAAAGATACAATTGATAAAAATTGAAAGAGAAAGGGAGACGGATAAAAAAAAAGATAGAAATGAAGGATAAATAAATACAGTACATAGAGGATGAATGGAGAACATTGTTAAGTTTTTCTTCCTTAAAAATGTTATATGTAGACGAATTCAAGATGCTCAAGTACTTCTTTAATAACTATTTATATTTTGTCTGTAATAATGGTTGTTATATTGATTACAGTAATCAACCATTCTACAGAGGGATTGCTACTTTAAAAAGAACGCAACGATGCAATTTTCTGGCCGATCACCGATCTTTAAAAAACTTGAAGTGCTGATTTGTGTGTGTGTGTGCGTGTAAAATATAGCGAAAAATTCAGTAAGTTGGCAACCATGGCCTAAACCGTGCAAATGCAAAGTTGACCTGGTGGGCGGGACAGTGATTTGTATTATTGTTGACTATACCCCTTGAAAATGAGATGCTGCATCTCATTTTCTTTAAATAAATTAAGTCCAGATTTTAAAATGTCAGAATTAGGAGCGGATAAACACATTGGATTAGAGCAGTTCTCTCTTCATTTTTTCTTATGAGAACTACCTCACCGTTTACCAAATGAAACCTTACAGCAAATCTGGACAAATCAAGTCTTACCACTGGTGAGTGGTGGAATGCTGGCTGAGGCAGCGAGTGATAAAGGTGTTGGGCTCACAGGAGGTGTTGTCTCAATCCCACTCTCTTCCATCATCTTCTTTGCTACAAAGCTAAGTTTTAGTCCAGGTTCTGCAGCAAACAAACAAACAAACAAAAGAGTTAAATATTTTCTTTGTAAACATATTTCTACAGGACTCTAATTTACATGGAGCCAAATTCCCACATTCTGTCAAGCTCTGGTTCAGACGCTGCATCAGAAAATGTGCCACATCGATTAGAAGTCAGAGCCCAATAAAATTAAAAGGAGGAAAGTCTGTACATTTTAAAATACAGTGATTAGGCCAGTTTTCCTGGTTAGGAGGCAGTAAAGGCAAAAATGCAATGCACTGCATTTACTGTAAAGAGTGTTGTGCCAACACAGGTTATCTCTGACAGAATTTGTTTCCCCTGTGCTAGGAGCGTAAATTGGGCGGTAATGTGGGTCTTGTAAACTGCGCCTAAATCCAACCAATGTAGTGTTCTATCTCTGTGAAGTAGTGAAAGAGGGCAATGACGTCTGTGTAAACTTGATTTATATAAACATTAAGGCTCAATGTACGTTGTTATAAAGAAAATGGTTGTTTGTTCTCAGTTGTAATACAAAAATACTGTTTATTTAAATTGTTGCATGTCCCCAAAAGTTCTGTCTGTTGGAAATAAAAATCCACCTTTCTGAGTATATCACTGAAAACAGCTGCCGACTTTATGCCTGTAAAGCCACTAGCTTTATGAAAATAAACTGGACCAGACCACATTAACAGATAATACTGCAGACAAAACTAATTTAGGCCACATAAATCACAAACATGGTTCAAAATATTCTGCTATTAGTTGAGAATAATTTAGTCCAGATTTGAAGAGTGTAGGTCTTTTAGTTTGACATTAGAGCAGTTCTGGTGTGATCCAGAGGCTAAAAAGTGGTAAAATCAACCTTTATTGAAGTTTCACAAATCAGAAAACGGTTTCACAAATCCCAAACATGGTTTTAAACATTCTACTATTAGACAAGAATAATCTAGTTAGGTCTGAAGAGTCTATGCGTTCTAGTTTTTCAACTGGAGTAGATTAAAAATGCGAAAGGTAGTGGAAAAATTTGGTGGAATCGCCCTTTAGCCATTTCCCGATTCGGAAGCTGGAATCGGAAACTTCAGCTTGGTTATATACAGGATGAGATCTTTCTTTATGTAGGGTCCTCTTACGATCAAATGACAGCAGTAAGACAAACGGTTTCAAACTTTCAGTTAGAAATTTCCTTCTATAACCGGGATACAAACGACAAATGTTGTCCTCCATTTCTCTCCTAAAAGTTGCAAACACACCAGCCGACAGAAACATGAGGCTGTAATTTTAACTCAGCTGCTGCGAGTGTAACATGCTAACCTGCCAGTGCCTATGAATGACAATAACGAGAATGCAGACGTACATTAGCTCATATTTAACCTTTCGGATAGTAAATCTGAGTAAATCATATACAGCGGTCCTTTGGTAGTTTCTCTATTTACCAGTTTGCTGTTTCGGAAGTGCTCAACAAATGTGTGATCGGCCAGTTGAAAGACGTCGATCGTTTGCCACGTCTGCCAAAAACTATAGGTATGACGACGACGGCTGGGATCTTCTTCTAGGGAGTTTAATCGCAGATTACATCCATAAAGGTGTATTACTGCCATCTAAGGGTAGCCCTGGTCCGAATACACGCACTTCCATCCTTGTTCCGCCCTTGTGTCCTTCAAATACGCGTTCGTGTTGAAAGGTTTGAACCATAGACATAAATACGGTTTGAAGGGTGTCCCAAATTCTCCATATTCTTCCTTCGCCCCGCCCATTTTGGGTCCTATTTCAGTCCTTAAGCTAAACCCGCATCCATGCAGACTTCGGCAAACTGTATTACCCATAATTCCTTGCTGAAAGATTTTTTTTTTTGTCTTCATAGAAGAAAGTATGACAATGCACACAATAGTAACAAAAAATATTGATATGATAAACTCAGCGGAAAAAGAAGAAATACAAAAGAATAGTCACAAACTATTCTTGCTTTACTTTCCCTGTAAAACAAGAATAGTTGAGAATCATCTAGTCCAGGTTTGAAGAGTCCTATGTCTTGTAGTTTGAAATTAGAGTAAATCTAATTTAATTAGTAACAAAATATTACAAATGCAAGACTAATTTCAAATCTTAAATTAAGAAGTTAACATATTGGTATAAAGATTGGGCTTTTGTGATGTTGCAATGTTTAAGCACTCTTACATAAAATTATTTCACTTTAGAAATGGAGCTAATTTTCAGAAAGCAGTATTTGGGAATAGAAATTTAGAGGATTAAATTGTTAACATTATAATTTAACTCTTCAGCCTGCATCAGATGATCAAATTTTATTATATTAAAACTTAAAATTAAGATTCTTGTACAATATCCATGTTTCAAAGTCTTTCGAAAAACATTAATGAAGTTGCAATTGAAAAAAGGTGCATTGTCTCAAAATCTCAGTCACAAAACATACAAGAATTAATATTTATTTTGAATTTCTTTTGCAGAAAGTAATTTCATGGAAAACTTCATAAATACCGTATTTTCCGGACTATAAGTCGCAGTTTTTTTCATAGTTTGGCCGGGTGTGCGACTTATATTTCGGAGCAACTTATGTGTGAAATTATTAACACATTATTATATCATATTAAATGTTATTTTCACACTAAACCGCAAGAAGGTGCTCGAGCCCTGTGTTGATAATGTGTGTGGCAGAAGCTACCTCCGGAGTTCGCCGAGTTCTTTACAAGTGACACCGAAGATGACGATTTAGTGATCTGGAGTGACACGGACAGTTTGGTAAACTTGGTAGCATGTTATTTATGCTATAGTTATCTGAATAACTCTTAATATGTTATGCTAACATACCAGGAACATTCTCAGTTTGTTATGTGTCATGTAACATTAGAATACCGTAAATTATTCAGCCTGTTGTTGTCTCTATTCTATTTTTATTTTAAATTGCCTTTCAAGATGACATGTCTGCTCTTGGTGTTGGATTTTATCAAAAATGCGACTTTTACTCTGGTGTGACTTACATATGTCTTTTTCTGCTTTATTATGCATTTTATGGCTGGTGCGATTTATAGTACGGAAAATACGGTAATTATGAATTTAATCTTATTTTTGTGGGAGTGGAATAGAAAGTTATCTGGGTCTTATTTTCTTTAGAGATCTCATGATTTTTAAACAAATATTTTCTTCTCAGGGTGTACAAAACCCTGAGGTTATTAAGGTCAGAGTTCCTTTAGAATTTCTTGCAACATTTTTGGTCTATAAAGTCACAAGTTTCTTTTAATAAGGACATTTTAGTTTTAGTCATACTTTTTATTGTTCACAATGGAGCATTAGGCCTTCTTTTCTATTTTTTATATGTATGTTTGTCCTTAACTTGATCTTTGTTAGCACATTAGCTTCACACCAAGCTAACTTTTAGCCACATAAAAGAGATGGGCTTTTTTCGAGTAATGGCTGAATGTGTAATCATGTCTATAATTAATCAAATTGTAGACTTAAACTAAATATTAGTACATTTAACGTGTATTTTTGCCATCTTGAAAATATGGCAATGTTTTAAGAAGGACATTTTAGTTACAGAGTAAGCTATATCTGCCACAAAACAAAAAATCAACGTGTGATTACATACAATTTTGCTCTGTATTCAACAAGTCATCACATGACATTTTGAATAGTCAAAAATCTGCAGGATTACATGGGAAAGCAAAAGTACCATTTCTATATGTTTAAAATCAATTTGTTTTTGTAGATGTACTTTTTAAAAGTACAAATATCTAAACAGTAACTAGTTCCACCATTTAGGATGTCAAAGTTACACACACCAACCCCACCCCCCCAGCGTACTGCCCCAATTCTCAAATTTTTGCACGCTTTGTAACCTGTGGACTTGAACCCTTATGTGCACTTCAGCTGAGTCCACACTTCACAGACGGTGTACTGAGTCTCGGCAGGGTGCAGCCTGAATAGTGGAACCGGGCCTTTGTGTTGTTTCGTTTTGGCACTGCCCCAAATAACATTACTTCATTTAAATGTTTAAAATGAGGTCAATTTTTAGAAAAAGCCATTTGTGAATAAAAGACCTAGCCAGAGGATTAAACTGTTATCATAATCTGACTCTTCATCCCCTGTTAGAAGACCAAATATTATTTAATTGAAACATAAAAGCAGAACAGAGTACAAAATCCAGTTTTAAAAATCCATCCATCCATCCATTTTCTAACACCTTTGTTCCTAGTGGGGTTGGGCGGGGTGCTGGTGCCTATCTCCAGCAAACATGTCAGGTGAGAGGTGGGGTCACCCTGGACAGGTCACCAGTCTGTCGCAGCAGTTTTGAAAATCTTTCTGAAAATTTTAATGAAGTTACAAATGAAACTTCATTATTATTAGTCTCAATATCTGTTATAAAACACAGAAAAATTGATATATCGGTCATATAAACCAAGTCAAAATCTTGTGTTTCTTGAGTTCTGAGGGTGAGAGTGAAAAAATGCTTTATCTCAGCGAAAGAAGTGAAAAATTGAAAATATGTGAATTTTCAGCACAATATTCAATTTTCAGCCTGATTAGCTGTGGGACACACAGAAATGCTAAGAAGCAGTAGTTCTGGTTGTTTGAAACTGGAACCAAGTCAAAATCTTATGTTTCTTAAGTTCGGAGAGTTTGTATGTGTTTCAATTCTAGATATAAAAATGTTTTATTAATTGGGGCCTGCCATGCAATGCATAGGACGTCACCTAATAGGACGTCTCTTTATTATAGATTATTTATTATTCTTCCGTAGACCAGAATGCGGCTCGTACCACAAAAGTGGTATCAAACGTGCAGCTTGATACCACAAAAGTGGTATCAAACGTGCAGCTTGATACCACAAAAGTGGTATCAAACGTGCAGCTTGATACCAGAAAAGTGGTATCAAACGTGCAGACGTGCAGCTTGATCCCGGCATTGGAGCTTTTACTTTTATTGGGAATCGGAGTTACGATGGCGATGTAAAAAGCGAAAAACGAGCAAAATTTCCAACTGCCGAAACACAGAGCATAACTGACTCCAACTGCCGTTCTGCTTGAGTGAGAAATGTAGTAGATTTTTGACCCCAAAACAATTTTGAAATCGCTGTCACGCCCACAAATATCGCCCTATCGGTATCAAACTCGGTCATGACATCGATACGAGTGCCTGCTCCGGTAAAATGTTTTCGAAATTTTGCCAGGGCTTACGGTTTTCTGTCAAGGTGCTTCAGAGCAAAATCATGCGCCAGGGTAACTGACGCTCTCAGCTATTCATTTTCATACTTTCATGGAAAATTTCAGACCTCAGCGCACATCATTTTTCTCTCGTCGCTGCAATTACTGTGAGTGAACTCCATATATGAATCGCAGTACTATCGGAGATGACAAATGACAAATTAAGCTAAATAAAAATTTCAAAATAAAAGACAACAAAAGTTTTACATCAGGTAATTGCTCCGTTAGGAATTATATGACTGATTTAACCCAGAACTCTTACACTTAGGATTAGTTTGGCAGTTTTAAACAAAGCTTAATAAAAATTTCTAAATTAAAGCCTTGACATTTTTTACATCATGTAATTGCTTTCTTGGGCATTATGTCTCTTTTTTTTCTGTTTTTTTAAACACTGTTACAGGTTGGATTAGTTTGGCAATTTAAATTGAAACATAATGAAAATTTCAAAATAAAAGCCTTGACAAATTTTACATTAGATTATTGCTGTTTGGGGCATTTTATAACTGATTTAACATGATAACTGTTACTAATGGGATTTGATTGGACATTTAAAATCAGGTTTACTGAAAATGTCAAAATAAAAGCCTTAAGATCCCTCCTGGCTACTGCTTTTTTTAGTCAAAATGGCTGCCTCAAACTGATAGAATTCTGTCTCCCCCTGTCTGACTCACAGCTGCAGAGGATTGTGAAGTGCACAATTCAGAGACTGAGATCTAGACAAAAGTCAGGGAGCAAAAACAATCTTTAATACATCTGCAGACGGAGAGCAAATACACAGTGCATTAGGCGAGAATCATTCTGCTCTAACAAATTCAGAGTTGCATAGTTACTTTATTCACCTAACAGAGGCGGAGACTCAATCTTATAAGACCAAACAAAAGAAACAAAGGAAAACACATGGAACAGTTACAAGGTTGAAACCTTGTATGCTCATTCACTATCATATCTATGGGACGCGAAAACTAAACATTCTATCTTCATGCAGGGGAGGCTACGGGAAAAACAGCAAGTTCCCAGACAACCGGTCTGGGGAAGTTCAGCACATCTTATTTCATTAGTTTATACACCCTCTGCGACTGCACAAAAAACCTTTTAACTGTTATACAAAAAACATTACATTTATATGATGCATAAAGGAACATTATTTAATTCAAATAAAACATTTTGCCTTTAAAGAAAAACTCCTTCACAACTTCACCCTTTTTTTTATATATATATATGGAGAACAAAAATAAGTAAAAAATGAAAGTTATAAATGATAAATGACAAATGATAATAAATGATAATGATAAATAAAATAATAATGGTGCAAAACAGTTGAGAAACACAAAACATCAGTTTATCTTCGCCATTAAATAACGGTTGAGAATATAAACATCACAGGAGTGTTTCAGCAAATGGTTTGTCCTTCGGTGACATTAAACAAAGCAAAAACCTAAAAGGAAAAAAAGTTTCACACATCTAAAAAATAGAAACAAAATTAAAGCTGCAAGCAGCCTCGAACGGCCCTCACAGCCAAGCGCCGCTCCTGCCTATTGGCCACCGCAGAGGTTTGGGCAACCGCCGCCCGCCAACCATCGAAGAATCTGTCACAAAGTTTCCAGCACCGCCGGCCTCACGCCACCGCAGAAGCTGTTGCGCAGGTTCCGCACCTGTGCAACAGGCGGTACGCATTGATGCGTTCAGCAGCGCACCCTGACGACGCACAAAAAATCTGGTACAGATCGGTGCATTTTGCAAGGAGATATAACTGATGGATTAACCTAGGGGGCGCAGTGGAGTAAAATTACATTTCAAAAGTGTTGGGCTCTTTAGAGGTGTACAAAGGTCATACATAGCTAGTTTGGCGCCAGTCGGATAATCCATGTATGATTAAAAGACAATCGTATGAATATGGCGAGGGACTGATATTCGCCATTTTGCCACACCCACATGGTTCAGGCAGCAGCCAACAATGACAGAGTTCATCATCTTATCATTTTAAATCACTTTGCATAGAATGAAATCCATATAAATAACAGAGTAAAAGTGTTCTAGTTTTCCCTATGCACAGTACTCAGATTGTCTGACCTACACTCTATTAAATAGTTCAGAATGAGAAATAAGTCTCTTAATTTGCAACAGTGTGTTTTTTAAATGCAGTGTGTAACTGAACACAATAGCAAGACTAAAATAACTACAAGTGATATCTAAATGCAGTGTAAGTTAAAGCTTGTAATAAAATGAGGAAGGAAAATGATAAAATTGAAGATTTACCAGTTTAATAAACCAGTAAATAATCAGTAATAAACCAAGCGCAATGCACATTAAGAAAGCACAGTTAACGTTCATCACATTAGAACAATAGCACAGGCTGTATCCAACCCATTAATTAGGTATTAATCACAGCAAGTGCTACAAGTAAATATTACAACCCCAACTGCTACAACTCCCGTCTAACACTGTGGTTCCAAAAACGAGGCAAAACGTTCAGGAAAAGTTAGCAGCTCCAACTGGTAGCAAAAAAAAAAAAAAAAAATCCACAGCGGTACAGATCCAACCTCGTTCATTAACGGCCGCCGGCCGACTGCTAGTACGAAGCATGCACAACGCCAGTACAGTTCAGTTTATCACAACTGATTAACTGAATTGCATGATTTTTAATAGGATAGCACGCCTCGTGTAATAGCATGAATTATCACTTTTTTTATCAGTTGGTCACAAGGCATGTCGTTTATTTGCAGGAGTGTTTGGTTCAGAAGTTTACAGTCCCTATTTGAACCTCAGAGCGCTAGCGGTACATAACAGCTGGCCGGAATCAGCGTTCAAAAATCGGATCAACCTTGAGCTAAACGCCTCTTATACCGCAGAGCGTGGATATCTAATATCCAACTTGTAAACAACTTCACTGCGGTCGGTAACACAACGTAAACAGCGGCAGAAAGTTTGTTTTGGTCTGTGGCCTCAAAAGACTGCACCGAGCGACGTAAACATCACATGCAGTTACGACAGCTCGAAAGCTATATGTTCAATACGGAGCGGAGACAATAGCAAACAACCTGACATTTAGGCTACCTTAAGCTAACCTGTATATTTACTCTCTTGTTGATATACTGATATTTCTTACCTTCTGTCTTTAAACCACTCTGAAAAGCTTTTCTTCGTCTCTTTTTTTCTCTTCCGTTATCTGTTGTGTGCCCCGGAGTTAGCTCTTTAGCTCCCTCTTGTCGAGTTGCACTAATCCAATTCAGCTATGGTAAAATAAAATAAAAAAACCGCCTCAGTGCGTTCTCGAAGGGACGCTGGCCAAGCTAGCTGTATGAGGGGAGCGCGGCTCATACAGCTGCTAGTACAACTTGTAAACAACTTCACTGTGGTCGGTAACACAACGTAAACAGCGGCATAAAGTTTGTTCACTGCACAGAGCTACGTAAACATCACATGCAGTTACGTCAGCTCGAAAGCTCGATATGTTCAATACGGAGCGGAGACAACAGCATTTAGGCTAGCTTAAACTAACCTGAATATTTACTCTCTTGTTGATATACTGACATTTCTTACCTTCTGTCTTTAAACCACTCTGAAAAGCTTTTCTTCGTCTCTTTATCCGTCCCCCGGAGTTTTTTTTCTGATCCGAATCTTTCGCTCCCTCTTGTCGAGTTGCCCAAACGTTTCAGTCCGTTCTCGAAGAGACACTGGCCAAGCTAGCTGTATCAGTGGAGAGCGGTTCATGCAGCTGTTGCAGTTGGATATTTGCTTACAAATATCCAACTTGTAAACAACTTCACTGCGGTCGGTAACGCAACGTAAACAGCGGCATAAAGTTTGTTTTGGTCTGTGGCCTCAAAAGACGACACCCAGCGACGTAAACGTCACTGTTACGTCGCAGTTACGTCAGCTCGAAAGCTCGATATGTTTAATACGGAGCGGAGACGGTGCGTTCTCGAAGGCGTTTGTGGAGTCATACTGACACCCAGTGGTGTAATTATTTGATCTTTAGCGCTCGTTCAATCTTTGTCATTTGTGGAGTCATACTGACACCCAGTGGCCAACCATACTGGTGTAATTATTTGATCTTTAGCTCTCGCCATTCAAAATTAGCCACTGGGTGTCAGTATAACTCCACAAATGACAAATTACTGAAATAGTTTGTAAACTGACTGTTGATGTACTTTGTTATTTTTAACTGAAATTAATCAGTATTTGTCCTCTAACAACTTTTAGAAAAAAACGAAAACATATAAAAATGTATATTTAAATAATTATTATGTTAACAAGGCCTGGATAAAAGCAGTATTCTGTATTTGTACTTGTTGAAGAGAAAATTACATCTTTGATCTAAAATAGCCGACTACCTCTTGGGTTTAGACCATCTCTCCATGAGGCTTTTTTGTACGTCCCGACAATATACACATGTGCACCAAGTTTGGTAATTCTAGGTTAAAGCATGGCTTGGGACTGATCAATGGCGTTACAGGTCACTTCGCCACGCCCCCACGCCCACCTGCTCTGTCGAAGCTGGTCGGTGTTGGAATCCAGAACACACCAACTTGTCTTCTGTCTCTGGGCACAGTTTCATGTTGATGAGGTCAAAGGGGTCAGATAGCGACCGTTCAGAGTAAAATATGAATGGGGTCAAAATCGGAACTTCAATCCAAAATGGCTGACTTCCTGTGGGGTTTAGACCATGGCTCCAAGAGACTTTTTTGTACGTCCCGACAATATACACATGTGCACCAAGTTTGGTAATTCTAGGTTAAAGCATGGCTTGGGACTGATCAATGGCGTTACAGGTCACTTCGCCACGCCCCCACGCCCACCTGCTCTGTCGAAGCTGGTCGGTGTTGGAATCCAGAACACACCAACTTGTCTTCTGTCTCTGGGCACAGTTTCATGTTGATGAGGTCAAAGGGGTCAGATAGCGACCGTTCAGAGTAAAATATGAATGGGGTCAAAATCGGAACTTCAATCCAAAATGGCTGACTTCCTGTGGGGTTTAGACCATGGCTCCAAGAGACTTTTTTGTACGTCCTGACAAGGTACACATGTGTACCAAGTTTCGTAATTGTAGGTTAAAGCATTGCTTGGGGATAATCGTTTAAAGTGTTCTAGGGGGCGCTATAGAGAAATGAGGCCACGCCCACCAAATGTTGTGATGGATTCCTGTCGGGGACTGGATGAGGATCCATCCTAGTGAGTTTGAAACAGCTCAGCCTGAAACTGAGGAATTGAGAGCCAAACGTATGGCAATGGCGTTACAGGTCACTTCGCTACGCCGCCACGCCCACCTGCTCCATCGAAGCTGGTCGGGGTTGGAATCCACAACACACCAACATGTCTTCTGTCTCTGGACAGAGTTTTATGTTGATGAGGTCAAAGGGGTCAGATAGCGACCGTTCACAGTAAAATATGACACTTCCTGTTCTCAGGGGGTGTGGCCTAAGTGATGTCATCATTCGACCATTGGGTATTGTAGGACACCCGATGATGATCAATCACAGTAACTTTGGTGCCTCTGTGAGTTTTGGTGTAGCAGATATAACAGTTTTATGTTTCATAGCGAGTAGGTGAAATCCCTAGGAGGAGTTCAATCAAATGCGAAGGCTGTAAACGGCAAAAATGGGGTCAAAATCGGAACTTCAATCCAAAATGGCTGACTTCCATGGTTTAGACCATGGCTCCAAGAGACTTTTTTGTATGTCCTGACATGATGCACATGTGTACCAAGTTTCACAATTCTATCTTAAAGCATGGCTTGGGGCTGATGATTTAAAATCTTCTAGGGGGCGCTATAGAGAAATGAGGCCACGCCCACCAAATTTTGATATGGATTCCTTTCGGGTAGTGGATAAAGATCCATCCTAGTGAGTTTGGAGCAGCTTGGGCCAGAACTGCGGAATTCAGAGCCAATGGCGTTACAGGTCATTTCGCCACGCCGCCACACCCACCTGCTCTATTGAATTTGGTCAGGGTTGGAATCCACAACACTCCAACATGTCTTCTTTCTCTGGACACAGTTTTATGTTGATGAGGTCAAAGGGGTCAGATAGCGACCGTTCACAGTAAAATATGACATTTCCTGTTCTCAGGGGGCGTGGCCTAAGTGATGTCATCATTCGACCATTGGGTATTGTAGGACACCCGATGATGATCAATCACAGTAACGTTGGTGCCTCTGTGAGTTTCTGTGTAGGAGATATAACAGTTTCTTTTTTTATGGCGAGTAGGTGACCTTTGACCCCTGGTAACTCCCCTTCAGCATACTCAAAAACTCACCGTTTTGATAACTTTAGATGGGACATGCCTTATGAACAGACTGACCGAGTTTGAAGCCGATCAATCGAAATCCCTAGGAGGAGTTCGATCAAATACGAAGGCTGTAAACGGCAAAAACGGGGTCAAAATCGGAACTTCAATCCAAAATGGCCGACTTCCTGTGATACTTGCACTATGACATTAATTGTAAATTTTGAGCATCTTGGGGAGCTCTGCAAGTGTACCAAATTTCATGTCTCTACGATGAATTAATGGAATAGCAAAGGGTCCTTTGAAAATTGCTAGGTGGCGCCGTTGAGCCATTTTTTTTGCAATTTTTGCAACGACCATGAAATACGTAAATTTTAAACAGACTTAAGGCCTCTGCCAAGTTTGGTGAGTTTTTGAATATGATAAAGCCCCCAAAAAGCCAATTCATTTGGAGGGAGAATCGTAATAATAATAATAAGAAGAAACAATACAGAAACAATAGGCCTTCGCAGCGCTTTGCTGCTCGGGCCTAATAACTGTCAAAAGGAAGTATCAATTTACTTGTACTTGGGATAATGAGAAAATCTTGGACGCTGCAAAACTCAACGTGAGGCGAATTAGGGGATCCATGGTACTGGGCCACACCTGTAGTCAGCGACGAACCTGACACGGAACCAGAGACGGAGGACTGCACAGGATCATTATCCTCCATGCTCAACCGGGCATAAGTATGCACAGTTTGCTGTAATGGCGCAATGGCAGTTGCTATTAAGCGATTTAACAGGGCCCTCAGACATGCAATGCAACAACTAAATAGCAATAGCAACATGAGAGACACTGTGATCGAGATTAACATAGATTCTACGAGACCGCGGTACTTTCCAAACACAGACATCCAGTTACCCTATACAGACATATCAACCCCCGAGTGTTCTTTCAGCTTGTTGGATAAGGATCGCAAACCATCTAGAGTTTTGGACAGGGTTCCGCCCGCAGCGGTATTGTTGGGAATTACAACGCAACATTGGGAGCCAAAAATCATACACACGCCTCCTTTTTCTGCCAAAAGCATATCTAAAGCAATTCTATTCTGAAAAGTCATGAGTGAAGTAGCCGCAAGTTGCTACTTCACACTTTTGAAGTGTATGGCTTCAAAACCGGCAGTGGTGTAATTGCTGAGTCGCTGGACATTATAATGTACGTAATTGATCCTATCGACGTTTTTATTTGGTGTGATCCAGATAAAAATACACTGTAACAAATTGCTGTATAAAAACGGCCAAAACTGACCAGTATCATACTATTTCTATTGAAAACGGTACTGCATCATGAAAAACAATGCATTCTGGGCAATTATTACTGTTTTAATAAAATACTGTAATATACTGTGAGTAGCATTGCATTTTTGGAATGATGTCAGATTCAACGGCAAGGAGGCTCTCTTTAAACAGAACGCTACTGTATTTCTCAAGAAGACACATTGTTGTGACATGTGGAAGCAACCTCTAGAATTTTCTTTACAAGGACTATCCATTTGAATCCTGCATTTTATGAGCAAATCCTAAGGTAAATTGGAGCATAATTTATTTGTCAGATGATGTCATACAGTTGTCATTTTTAAGCAGACTGTAGCTGTTTGAAAGTTAGCTTAGTTAATCTGTCATGCTGTAATAAGGAAGCTAGCATAACATTATTTGATATATCTTGTAGATAAGAAGGTAAATAATTAAAGTAATCCGTTTTCATTGTTACTTAGTTGTTGTTTTTTTTGATGATTCATACTTACAAATATTGACATGTTTGGAAGCTCTTTTTCTTTCTTTTGTGCAATTTGACTTGAATTGCTATGATTAGCTGCTAAAGTGAAATTGGTGAATGGATATCAACTGGGAATTTGGAGTTTCACAAAGTTGACTTGGCAGAAAACTGTTTAAATGTTATGCTGGTGTCCAAATGGCCATAACTTTGCAAAGAAAAACAAAACTCATTTTGGCTTAAGATTTTTACGACACTACGATACAATAACATGCAGATGAGACAAGGTTTTGATTTATTTGTATTGCATGAAACACAATATCTTTAAATGAATGTGTTTTACAAATAATGGTAAAGGTAATTTGTAGAAGTCATAATACTTGTTATAATTAAAAAAAAAAAAAATTTCCAGGTGGAAAAGACCATGTGACTACTGGGCACTGGATGATCAGTCTTGAGAGCCATATTGTATGTGAGGGCATTCAACCAACCTTTGTGACAGGGCTTGCTGCACTGTTTTCAATGTATTACATCTTTAATCTACAATATCAAGAAGAGGCTGCATGTACACTTGAACAGGAAAAACTGTTCAAAAGAAGTCGGTCACTGTCAACCCCCCTGTTTCAACTCTGCTAAAAAACCTCATGGACTTTGAGTGGAATTTCATATAGGTTAGTGAGAACTTTCTAACCAGACTATAGATATTGTTGCCCCTCCGTGCAAAAACAAACAAACAAACAAAAAACTATACAGGCATGAAGGCAACTTATTCCTGAACAGGAGAGCTCTTGTAATGCCATATTGGTTTTAATTGTGGAGATAGCTCTGCCCTTGGGGGAAATCACATGATTCAGAAAAGTCACAGAAGGCTGCACAAACTGCAATTTGCTTTTTCTGACTTTATGGCCATTTTATTCCAAAAAATATAGTAATTTCATGCTTTCAGAAACACACAGATCATGATTGGGAGCTGCCAATAATAAATTGTTAACATAGTGCAACAGAGCTGTCTGTGGTGCTAGGTTTAAATGCGAAAGATTGTAACAAATTTAAGTCAGATGGAGTTTGTTTTTGGACACAAAGCTTTTTTGGACACGTGTCTGAACATTCAATAGACCACATGTGTCAAACTCAAGGCCCGCGGGCCACATGTGGCCTGCCACGTAATTTTATGTGGCCCTCCCCCCACCATCACCGTTTTATAGGTCCATGATTGAATTAAAATAGGTTTTGAGCACGAATTGACTACAAACTACATCTCCCATAATGCAATCCAATTGTTACCAGCCAACATTACGGCTTCTCACCACTAGAGTGCAGCAGAGTCACCTCAAGCTCATTATTAATTTTCCCAGCGAATAAAACTGAGACATCGACAAGCTAACATCAAAATGTCTAAGAAAAGAAAAATCGATTTACAAGGAAGACTGTTTCATGAACGATGGGAAAACGAATACCCGTTTGTAACTTCAAGGTGAAAAACCAGTTTGTCTTTTGTGTTCTGGGACCGTGTCCGTCGTGAAAGAAAACAATATACGTCGGCATTTTGGAACCAAACACGGAGCTAAGTTCGCCAAATGTAGCCTTCAAGAAGAATAAAGGAAAACCATTGTCTGAACTGTCCGATCCGAAATGTTTGTGTGACTTTGCAATGTTATGTGACGTCACCGAGCATCTTGCTAAGCTAAATCAGAAACTACAAGGACGTAAACAAATCATCACCCAGATGTCCGACATGATCACAGCTTTCCAGCGTAAACTCGACCTATGGAAGTGCCAGGTGGTACAAAACAATCTCGTTCACTTTCCTGCTTGTCAGATCATCTCGGCCTCCCGGTGCTTTTTCATGTGATCGGTTAACTACCAAACTAACTGTTAATAAACGAGTTTGATCGGCGCTTTTCTGAATTTAAATCGCAGCACTCTGATTTTGACCTGATCTTTACCAATCCTTTCACCGCCGATGTCTGCAGTGCACCCCACCGCCTTCAGATGGAGCTATTGAGCTTCAAAGCACAGCGGCCTGAGAGCGAAGTTCCGTGATGTTTCAATCGAGGACTTTTACCATCTACTGCCCCCTGATTTGATGCCACAGCTCCGACTCCATGCAGCTCGTGTGTTGTCCATGTTTGGAAGCACCTATCTGTGCGAACAGATGTTTTCAATAATGAATTTAAACAAGACCAAACACAGATCGCGCATTACTGACGAAAACCTGCACGCCGTTTTGCGGATTGCCACAGCACAAGAATAAAACCAGACATGGACGAACTGACCAAGGGAAAACGGTGCCAGACACCCGGCCATAAAACATCGGTAAGCACGAACTAACTGAATTAAAATAGAATGAATGTAAAACCAAGACTAAGTATACTAGAATATGCATATAGTTTATTGATTTTGCTTGTGTTTTGTTTTGTATTTATTTACAGAACAGGACCGATGAATGAGGATGTGTGTGAGTTGGTGTCAGGGTGAAGAGGACAGGCAACATCACCTAATTGTTTTGTTCTTATGCGAAATTACATGTTGGTTGTGTAATAACAAAAAAAGTTTTGTTAATGAAGTTGAGTTAAATCAAAACTTGTTTTTATTATTTGCTTGCTTACCTTTAAACACTGATTTAAGTATTGTAAGTTTTAAACTGAGCAGTAACTTTACATCCATGTAAACTCACATGTAATATTTAAAACTTGAATACATAAAATGAGTTATTTGACAATATGAGGTGTTGTTTAATTTATTTTTAACATTGTATTTTCATACATTTATGCTCGGGGTGCCCAAGTCTAGTTTTCCAGACCTACCACTCTGCAACTTTAGATACGTTCCTGGATCATTGACTCATCACTAGGCCTCTACAGAACTGAGTTGCTGCTAAAGAGGGAAGTCAACCTTTAGTCTGGGATGTGTTTTAGCAGGGATGCATCTAAAGGTTGCAGTCTGGAGGACTGCACTTGGGCATTTCTGATTTATACCATCAATGTGGCCCATTGAGGGTGGCCAATATGCTGAAGTGGCCCTTGGTGAAATTGAGTTTGACACCCCTGCAATAGACAGAAATAGTTTCAAAATGAGATCTCTGGCCAGGAGATTCACTGGACAACAGTTAGAAAACAGAAACTGATGTAAGTGAAGCTCCCCGGTGAACAGGTCAACTACTTCTAGAGCAGTTGTTCACTGATTGTTGAACCTGATGCTCCAGTGGAATGAATTGTTTTCCCAGACAGTGGAGCATGAGGCAGGGATTTTTCATAATCAATAATTGTGTAGCCACAGAATCTATAACAAAATTTAGATGGGTTTCTGCAACAACCACCAATGAGCCTGGATAAGATTTAATGTGCTTCAATTGTAAATTTCACATATGTATTGTGTGTTACTACTTGCAATTATGCTGAACCGGAGGTTGCTCCAACGGTACCAGGTCTAGTCAGGTGGAATATCCTCCGCGATGTCCTGTAAATCCCCCTCTTAAAGGAAAACCTCGAACCCCCTGGGGAAGCCTCCCTGGGTGCCATCAAATCTTCCTCCTTGGCCTCTATGCACCCTACAGCCACCTGGTTGTGGTCTGAATCATCTCTGGAAGCAGTCTCTGGCCCAATGTCCTTGTTGTCCGCAGATAAAACAAACATCAGGCAGTGTGTTGCTTTGTGGCTGTTCATACTGTCCTGTCTGTCCATATTGTCCATACTGTAGTGACTGTGGCTGTGGATGTTCAGGGCAGCCTGATGAAGCAGGGTGAGTTGGGCTTCTTCAACCTTACGGTTCATACATGGCACACTGAAGATCAGACGAAACAGGTTTTGTAGAATATCCTGTTGTTTTCAGATGTAAAAACATCCTTGTCCTCCTCGCCCTTCCAGGGGCGGCATAGTTTCTTCCTCAGTCTTTGGGCCGTAGGGATAATGGTCATCAATGTCCAAAAGAGGGTTTTTCCTCGGTGAGGCTAATGGTCGGTGAGGTGGAAGGGCTGGATAGAGTCTAGTGATGCCAGGTGAACCCGTTGGTGCTGCTGGAAGCAAGCTTGCCGCAGCAGGTTGACATGTTGGGAAGAGAGAAAGACAGTCATTAGTTTTATTTTTCTTATCTTGTTCAGCTGATTTCTCATGTTTTTTTTTTTTTGGTTTTTTCTCTTCAGCTTTCTGAATCATCTGAAATTTGTGTTGTTGTGTTTATTTCTTTTTTTATTATTATTTCTGTTTCCAGACTGAGTGCATCTGTGTGTGCTTGCAGTATTTGTAAATGGTCGATTTTATTTTATTATTATTTTTTTTTTAAATTTATTTATTTATCTTATTTTTATTTTTTTTATGTTTCAGCAGCTGTTGTTTCTGTAGCAGTAATTTTCTATCAAAAACTCGGGTTCAAATAACCCATGCTTAGGAAATCCAAATTTATGCCTTTGTGGTAAATACTGAACACATGATTCCCCATTTTCTAATTGTAATTCTGCAAACCTCCTACAATTTAAAGCATTTATTTTATTTTATTTTTTTCCCCAAACGCTTAACCCAATCCTCAGTCTAATTTGATAGACCTACAACTCAGTCTAAATTAATAGACTTACAAACCTTAAGATGTCTTGCTGCCCCTCTCAGCTCTGTCTTTATCCTGTCGTGGCTGATCCAACCCGGTGGAGCGTCAGAAAAGTCCTCTTCCTCTCGGACAGACCTGGCAGAGGTTTGGAGGAAAACCAGTTTGAAGGTATGGTGATCAGCCCTCTTCTGAGGTCCACCGAATCAGATGAACCAGCGCAGGTCTCTGTTCGGGCGCCAAAATTGTGAAGTGCACAATTCAGAGACTGAGATCTAGACAAAAGTCAGGAAGCAAAAACAATCTTTAATACATCTGCAGACGGAGAGCAAATACACAGTGCATTAGGCGAGAATCATTCTGCTCTAACAAATTCAGAGTTGCATAGTTACTTTATTCACCTAACAGAGGCGGAGACTCAATCTTATAAGACCAAACAAAAGAAACAAAGGAAAACACCTGGAACAGTTCAACCTTGTATGCTCATTCACTATCATATCTACGGGACGCGAAAACTAAACATTCTATCTTCATGCAGGGGAGGCTACGGGAAAAACAGCAAGTTCCCAGACAACCGGTCTGGGGAAGTTCAGCACATCTTATTTCATTAGTTTATACACCCTCTGCAACTGCACAAAAAACCTTTTAACTGTTATACAAAAAACATTACATTTATATGATGCATAAAGGAACATTATTTAATTCAAATAAAACATTTTGCCTTTAAAGAAAAACTCCTTCACAGGATCCATTACCATAGCAAGTTAGGTATTCTGTCAGGCAAGGCAGAGCATTAGCATTAGCCTTTTATTTTAAAGAAGGTATTAGCTATTTATCTTACTTATTAGCCATGTTTAGTATACTGAATGGAGTAAGTCAATTACAGACAAAATGCTCGTAATGCCCCAAATGCTACTGACAGTATTCATATTAACATTAGCATTTTGGCTAATTTTGACTTATATACTACTTTTAACATACTGATTGGTGCAAGTCCATGTTGGTCAACATGCTTGTGATTCTCCACATGCTATTGATTACATTGCAGCTTTCTTTAGCATTGATGCTAATTTTTAGCATCAGAACACTGGGTCCAAACAGACAGGCACACTTTGGCAGGCCCCAGTTAAATTTCTTCAGGAATTTTCTAGCTTTGTTATTTTTATTCCCTGGAAATGGAAAACGAAGAAGAATTTGAGCAAAAATTGAACACATTTCAGGCAAAAGTAGTCTTTAAGTACAGGCAATATGCTAAGAATGACTGGTTTAAAACTGGAGTATTACAACTCTCTTAAGCCTATCTTAAGACAACATGCTAGTAGAATGTAATGATTTGATACAAGATACACCCATAAATGGGGAAAACACCACATTTTGGGAAAGAGCAGTGAATAACTGCACACTGTTCCGTGACCTCCTTCCAGCAGACAGTGAAGATTTCTCTTTATCATGGTTTGAATCCCTGTAGCTACTATGAAGAAAACTTTATATGTGGTGTAGAAATTTTTCTTTCAAGGCATGACTACATGAACATCAGAAAATTTATCAAAAATTCTACGTTAAAGTGCACAGAACTTAAGGTTAAGAAGGACTCTGACTGCCTACTCTTTGACTTCTTCAGGAAGGATGACTATGACTTAGAGGTCTTTGATATTTTGTATGTGCTCTATATCAATGGCGCGCACTATTATTGTCTGTATGAGGAGTCGGATTTTTCTGAGATATGAATATTAAAATATTATAAGAGGTCTGAAAAGGTAAAGTTTTCCTTCCCACCACCTTTTTTCTTTATTGGATTTTCATTCTCTTTTACACCAGTTGCATTTTTATTAATCACAAAAATGTCCTTATCATTTTCAAGTATGAAATCTTTTTCATCAGTTTTTTTGTACATTTATTTTATAGTCCTGGCTTTCGTTGGCTTTCTTCAAGAATTTCACAAGTCGCTTTTCCTTCTAATTCTATCAAAATCACATATATATCTCTTCACATTTAATTTCATTGTTATCTCTTTTAATTCTTTTTAACTGATTATTTTCTCCCTTGCTTAAAGGAGAATTATCAATACTTTGATCCTTAATTGTTATGTTGTTCTCCCTTATAAATTTTCTGTTCATACTTTCTTTCAGGCTTTGGAAATGTTCATCTTCACACCCAATAATGCTTTTATTTTTGTACATTTCTATTTGATCCATAAGTGTGCTAAATGCATTCTTATACCCCTTCTCAACTGAGGGTGAGAGTCCAAAAAAGCTTTATCTTAGCAAAAGAAGTGAAAAATGGATAATTGGTGAATTCTCAGCTAAACATTTAATTTTCAACCTTATTATCTGTGGAACAGCATCAAAGTCTAAATGTCACTGTTGCCTTGCAGCAATAAGGTCCTGGTTTCGTTTCCCGGACCGGGGTCTTTCTGCATGGAATTTGTATGTTCTCCCTGTGCATGCATGGGTTCTTTCCTGTTACACCAGCTTTTTGCCAAAAACATGACTATCAGGTAAATTGGTCTCTTTAAATTCTTCGAGGTGATTTTGTGTGTGCATGGTAGTTTGTCCTGTCTGTCTTTGTGTTGTCCTGCGACAGACTGGCGACCTGCCCAGGGTGTACCCTGCCTCTTGTCCAAAATGTTCACTGGATATAGGCACCAGTACACCTCCACACCCCACTATAGACATGTTGTACAGAAAATGGATGGGGATATTTTACTGATTTCCTGTTGTACAAGTTTGAGTCATTAACCTCCAGAAGTGCAGTAAAGAGGTCAGGTCATGTGATCATTCACACTAGATGTGTGAAACTGATATTGCGTAGACAACCTATTATTTTATTTTAAAACTTCAATTAGTTGCCACAAGCCAAAACAATACTTTTAGAGCTTCCAGAATTTAGAAAAAAAATGCAACATTTGGTGGGACTAATCCCGGTGGGATTTATGAAAGGCCTTTTGGATGTTCAATTTGGCAATCCAGACCCTTTCGGCTCTCTATCTCTGACCTGCTGTCCACCTGTGATTAGCCTGGATAACAGTGGCAGAAACAGCTTCCTAACCATGGGAAATAAAATGGTTAACCAGATGTGTTTGTTTCTTTTCTTGAGAATATTATACCGGTGCTGCGAAAATCTGACTAATAAAGTAATTCCTGTCTCTCCCACTTATTGCATTCCACACCTCTCTTAAGTTATCAGGTAAACATAATTTCTGGGAAGTGAATTACACTTACATTGTGACAAGAAAACATTTTTGGCTCTATACTGAATCAAAGGTGGAATTTTTGTAATCCCTAAGCTTTTTATTCTGTCTAAAAACACCAATAATCCTATGATTTATGAGCATTTGGGTTTCCTGAGTCGGGTTTCCTAAACTTGATTTAATCAAAGTCAATTGATCAAATGATTTTGATCAATTTGGTTGAAGATAAGAGAAAATATGGACTCAAAGGGCAGGAGAAGGGAAATATCAATAGGCTTTGTTTCCAAGAATGATTTGAAGCATTTACTTAGGAAAGAGGGAAAGTACCCTCTGCTGGCCAAATGCGGATCTGTTCAAAATTTGATTGGTAGTATACTTTGTAGGTAGTTATTTCTAAACAAAAAAATCAATGGAGGTCTTATTAATAGTCGATTTAAAAAAAAAGAGCCTCGTCCTCGTTTCAGACAACCCAAATAAATACCTCTTATCTAATATTGATTTAAAAAAAGTAAATTGGAAATTATTTTTCCACCATTGTAATTGTGTCCAAATAGATCTTTTTTTTTTTTATTTAGAATAATATTTGGTATTGTTGAGTTGTCTTTATCCCTCTAATAAATATTGTTTTCTGTCAAATATTACTATAGCACTATCTTTGTCCGCAGGTTTTATAATGATGTCTGTGTTTCCATTAATTCCTGAAGACCTTTAAATTCTTCAGAACTAAGGCTGAACTTGATATGAATTGATAAAGTTTTCTTCATAATAGCAGTACAGGGATTCAATCCATGATAAAGAGAGGCTGAAAATTGAATATTGTGCTGAAAATTCACATATTTTCCATTTTTCACTTCTTTCGCTGAGATAAAGCTTTTTTTCACTCTCACCCTCAGAACTCAAGAAACACAAGATTTTGACTTGGTTCCAGTTTCAAACAACCATAACTACTGCTTTTCAGCATTTCTATGCTGTTTCAAAGATAATAAGGCTGAAAAATGAATGTTGTGCTGAAAATTCACATATTGTCCATTTTCCACTTTTTTCGCTACAGGCTGACGTAGTGCAGAGTGAATATTGTTCAGTTCCTGTTTGCTTCCTTCTGCAGCTACAGTGCAAGAACTGATGAACTCAAAGAACAATGGCGTCTGTTGCACAACGAAGCAACTTCACACAGCACAGCAAATATAAGATAACATATACTAAATACTTATAACATGTAGGGCTGCGAATTTACAGATGTTCCATTTTTCACTTCTTTTGCTGAGATAAAACTTTTTTGGTCTCCCTCCCTCCAAACACAAGATATTCCATCTTCAAACAACCAGGAGTGCTGCTTTCCAGCTTTTCTCAGCTGTTCCACAGCAAACAAGGCTGAAATTGAGCTGCAAATTTACAGATTCTCCATTTTTCACTTCTTTTGCTGAGTTAAAGCTTTTTTGGCCTCTCAGCTGCAAGCTTTCATGAAACACAAGATTTAGATTTGGTTTTAGTCTCAAACAACCACAAGTGCTGCTTTTCAGTATTTGTCAGCTGTTTACTTAGCAAATAAAGTTGAAAATTGAAAGGCAAGCTATGAATCTATATCTTCTCTGCTCCACCACACACCATATTCACTTGATTCTAATTGGCTGTGGCGCTGCAGTCGTATATAAAATGCCCTCCCTCACCTGGTTGACATGTTTTTTTCCTTCCGGTTCAGATGAGGCAGGCTTTGGCTCTCTTCATCAAGCTAACTATTTGCGATCATTTTTATCTCTTTTCTGTATAACGACTAAAGCAAGCTCAAATGGTGTACTTAACCACACTCTTAGATTATGATTGTGATAGTGGGTCCAATTTTTAGCATTTTGTTCAATCAATGTCTGTGTGTCCTCATTAGGGATTCCTGGCTTAATAAAGGTGGATAAATTCTGGGTCATTTTTTTCCAAAGATGATGTACGGACTTATTAAGTTTATGGATGACACAAACTTTAAGTAAGTGGCGTTACTTGGTAACTTCACTTACTTAATAAGTAACTCCACTTAATAAAATTCAAAATAAATATTGATTTATTGCAGTAGCTCTTAATACAAGTTATATGTTATTTAAATTATAACTTAAGGTACTTTAAACCTTTTTTTTGTTTGTTTTTCTTTCTTTTTTTTTTTTGGTTTTTTCATATCCTGGATGGCTGAGAACCTATATATATGTAGAAATGTAATATTTGGGAGTATCATAAGCCCCAGAGTTTTTCTAGAAAAATGTTATTTATTTTATTGTTTGAAAGGCTCTTCATTGAAGATAGTAAGAAATAAAGGCATAATCTCTGTACTGACAGTAAAGAGAGTATGCCTTTATTTCTGCAATAGCCCTTCTGCTCTCTACTCCCAATACAGAGCTGTCAGGTAGTGATAACTATGGGCATAAATCTTGAAAAATTGAATGATGAATTTTTACCCCCCTCACCCCCATGTCACACATTTTAAAGCAAAAGACATGTTACACATTTTATTTACTTTCACTTCTCAATAGGAAGAAACTAAACAACCAAAATCGGAACGCAGCTTGTTCATTTCATTACTTAGGCTGAATCATGATAAGCTGCATTGTTATGCCTTAAATCTAAATTAGCAAAACTGGCTGCAGTGCTTTGATAGATGTAGCTTCTTTTGTTAAAGGAGGCAAATATCTCAATTATATTTACACCTAGCTCTTATGTAAATAAGAAGAGTTTGAAATGGGCAGGAGGGGCTGAGCTTTACCACTAGCCGACAGCTCGGTGTAAGCCGAGAGCAGCGGGGCAATATTGCAGAGAAGCTGATGGTAAAAAAAGAAAGTATGCCTTTATTTGATTTCCACCCATGCATTCACCTGCACCTCCCCTTTAGCCTCACTGATCTCCACACACTAAACATTCCTTATCGCACCTCACATCTCCCTGCTCTCCCCTCACAATTGTTTCTCTCCCCGCTTCACTTTCAACCTCACTGTCGTTCACCCCATCACCACACACCTCCATGCTCCCATACTTTCCCACACACACACAAATGTTTTTAGATTTTCACTGTCCACAGCTGACACCTGAACAATACTTTAAGCAGAATTCGCAGTGGTGGCGGGTCCCACCACAACACCCAACCACTCCCTGACTACAGGAAAAACAGTAGAAAAAAAAGGCCAAAAATAGAAAATATACAAACACTCTCATGCTCTTCTTCCACTTTTCCACTCATACCCTCCTCTCATACGAAGAAGTGTCTGTAACAAAAGGGTAAATTTCCATCCATTCATCCATTATCATCTTCTTTAATTTAATTACATCCAGTTGACATACATTTTTAAGGCAATGTGGGTTTTTAACCAGTGACATGCAGTTGGATCAACATTGCTGAGCCAGTCTTTTTGTTGAATAGAATATGTATCCCACGTCACCTTCCCACCAATTGCCATTTTCTCTGAAAATGTTTCAGCAGTAGAAGTTTCAAATTAGTCTTTCATAAGTTTACAAACTGTACATACACAGACCTGTACTCTGAAAACACATAAACTTATTCAGCACAGTATGCCTGCAAGAAACTTTCTTGATATTTTGACGCCTCAAAAGAACCATCAATATCTATATCCATAATGTTTACTGTGATTCAAAGTTCAGCTGCTGATTTCAACACTCCATGTTCCTGTGGGAAGGATAAATGCTGGTTGTGCTGCTGTTTGTGTTAGCTGATAACAAATCGGCATGTAAAGGGTATCTACTTCAAATTTTCCACTCAGCCTCTCTGCCTATAGCAATGGCAGAACTGACTCAGTGACCTTGTGCTGATTTGCTAAGAACACATTGGTGCAGATTCTAAGTTGTCCAAGACATGATTATCCTAACTGCTTAAGTAGAAGGGAACTTAATTTGAGAAGAAGTCTACTGGATTTTTTGGTAAATAAGATTGATTTATTGGATTCATTTTCTATGTCATCAAAGTTTGACAGTAACAAGGACTAGACACAAGAAATAGACATAAAAAACTAGCATTACTAAGAAAGGACTGAACCAAAGCAACAACAAGGCTGATCTAATAGAAAAAAAAGAAACTAAAAAAGCACTAAAGTAAACTCCAAAACAACTAAAACAACCCAAGATGCTGACAGTAGCATGTCTTGTACTCTGTAGTAATCCAATGCTCTTGCTGGAGGCTGTTGCTAGAGGTCTGGCTTAATTAGTCTCCACTAATGATTCTTTAGCAGCTCTTTATAGTCTATTAATCAATAGACTATATAAATCAATAGACTATAAGACTATATGATTAATTATAGTCTATTAATCAATAGACTATAAAGAGCTGCTAAAGAATCATTTTGATGTTATCAAAATGTTATCAGATTAATCACACTGATGCTGGGATTAATCACGATAAACCACAATGCTTCATTTATGTGAACTTGAAATGTAAAAATGCATGTTGTCCTGAAAATGTTGAAGATGTCTCAAACAAAACATCTCCGTTTTCCTTTTTTTTTTTTTTATTCTTTTTTATTAAGGACAGTTTAAAATAAGTAATTATGTTCAAAACGTAATTTAGAAATGTCACTATATTCTGGATGTGGTTTAATATAAGAATAATTCATCATTGCAATAAGTACATACTACCCTGGTTCATCCAAACGTTCATCGCAGTGTTTTTTAAAGAAGAATTTGCCGTTGAGTGCCAGTCTGACTCTCTTCACTCATCTTTTCATTTGCTTTTGCAGACATGAGTGACTGCTGTAAAAGCCTGTGAACTCGGTAGCCCTCTGCGGGAGAGAGGCTTTTAGGTTAAAATAGGTGATGCGATTAACCTGTATTATGTAATATTTACATGTGAAATCTTACTTTAGGTCAGGGGGCAGGTGGGTTTAGGGACGGGGGAGGGGAGGGTGCGCTCATGCTCCCCCTCACCCCACTATAAGATGCCACCCTGGGCGGTTGTCCATGTCGCCCATATCCGAAACCAACACTACACACAGACCCCACTTCAAGCATCCCTCCATTCATCCTCCACCCAGGACTGGCCCAATCCTCCTTGGGATTGCAAAATTTGATTTTGGAGCCCTCTATTTTAGATAATGTGGATTGCTGCAATCAACAGTCAGATGATTAGATCATTTGCATATTTGCTATAAACCTATTGTGTCTTCGACAGTGCTGTTTAGATTCTATTCTATATGCATATAGTGGTAGTAAAAGCAACAAAAATCTAGTATGCACTGGACTTGAGACATACTCATGACATGCTTTCATTAAATTAGTTTCTCTTAGGTGTAATTCCAATAGCTAAAAATTAAATATATACTGGGTGGGTTTTCTTGCCTGAGAATGGGAACCAGTATTGGGCTGATTCTGTGCCTTCAAATAATTTTAACAGTGCTCCTGGAGATTTTCACATAATTTCTATGTTGATGTAAAAATAATGTTTGTTTTAGTCATATAAATTATCATGCTCAGCACCAAACAACATATTGCCAAGAGTCCAGCCTTGTGCCAACCACTGAGCCACTGAGCAGCAATTTGATTTATTTCTTCAGCTTGGAAAGGTCTTCCTTAGAGATGCTTCCACCCCAGCACACCGCAGCACATAGCAAGATCGTGGAGACCCCACCAGCTTTCCACAGATGTTAAAGGATCTCAGCCTCCTCAGGTAGTACATCCTAGTCTGAGCCTTCTTAAATTGTTTGATGTTGCTTGTTAGTCCAGCTTGTTGTCCAGCCATAAGTCAAGATATTTATAGGTCTGCATGGCCTCCACTCTCCCCTAGCATCAGAACTGGTCGTGGACTGCCTCTGTCCCTCCTGAAGTCAATAACCAGTTCTTTCATCTAGGAAGTGTTTAGCTACAGACCGTTTCTATGGCACCAGACAACAAAGTTCCTCACCAGACTCCTGTACTCCTCTTTGCTGTCTTTGATGTGATGATGTGTCATGAGCGTACTTCTGTAAAACTGAAATGAAGGTCAGCGATCCACGGAGGATGTCAGAGTTTCTACAGATCTAGTAGAGGAGCTCAGAATCCAGGGAGTTTGCCAATGGATTGATGGTCAGAGTTGTAACAGAAGTATGAGGTACACAGGATGAAGAGGATGGGTAACAGCTCAATTTTCCTGTGGGGCTCCAATATTGCTGGCCACAGTGTCAGACGTGATATTATTCATCCTGACGAACTGTGGTCTTTTGATAAGGTAGCTGGAAATCAAAGCAACCAGGCAGGAGTCCAATTTTATTCTGGTACATTTTTCCAGAAGTGTAGAGGGCTGGATCATATTAAAGGTACTCACAAGAAGTCCAGGAAGAGAATCCTGACGTTGCCACTTCCTTTGTCCATGTGCGAGTGAGCTTGAAGTAGGAGATCGATATTGGCATCCTCCACTCCAACCTCTTTCCTGCAGGCAAACTACAGGTGTCTTCAGCGTCCTTTACTTGCATTCTGATGGTGGTCTAAGAAGAGCCTTTCTAGAGTCTTCATCAGATGTGATGTCAGTGCAACCGGTCTGAAGTCATTCAGCTCACTGGGCCTGCTCCTCTTAAGGACAGGAATGAGCAGGATGCCTTCCAGAGTGTGGGCACGATCCCAATGTGCAGGCTAAGGTTAAATAAGGTTGAAGATTTGTTGTAATGGATCTCTGAGCTCAGTAGCACAGATCTTGCGAATCTGAGAAGATATTCTATCGGGTCCTGCAGCTTTTTGGGGTTGAAGAGCCCTCAGTTCTGCCCTCACCTGATCAGCCATAAAGTGTGTAGAGAGGAAGAATGGAGACGCTACTAAGCTGCTTTGGAGGAGGAGGTTGGGTCAGGGGGCTGGTATGCAATAGAGGTGAGGCAAGGATACCAGGATGGTGGAATGACCACCTGCTAGCAAGGAGGAGGACATACTGGGGGTGAGCACTGGAGCAGAGTAGATGTAGTGATGGTGGTGGGTGAAGCATAATGGCTAAATCTATTGAAACATTATTCAGTTCATTAGCTGTCTCTGTACTTCATCCCTCTTTGCTAGACTGAGCTTTGTGCCCTTTAATGGTTCTAAAACCATCCCAGACATCACTTAAGCAGATTTTTCTCAGCTTCTGCTCCACCTTCCTCTTGTAGCAATCTTTCCACCTCCCTTTGTGCTGCTTTTATCTTCTCCTTATCTTTAGTCCTGAAGGCTCCTTCTTATAGTTGAGGACAGCCTTGACTCCTTGTGTTACCCAATGTTTTTATTTGGGTAAGGTTGAACATTCTTTGGGGGTGTCTATAATTTGTGAGACAGTGAGTCATCCCCTCTAGATCCTCATCATGAGCTCCCAGCAGCATATCCCAATTTGGGACGTTGAAACAATCTCTTTGTCATGTTGGGTGTTAAGTTGCTAGCCCACATGCAGAACACAATTCAGGAGAGGTTGGGTTATAATAACAGTGTATTTATTATAACAACAAACAATGATTTCAGTGAAGACAGTGAGGTAACGTGTATGGTCCAGGAAGGGAATGGGTTCACGGAAATGTCTGCACACTGAGGGGGAAACAGCAGAGAGATGGTGAGTTCGAGGACCGTCGGAGATGGGAGGGTTGAATGAATACTGGATGGATCTTACTTGTTGTACGGAGGTTTGTAATTTTGGAGGGGCAACTGAAGTGTTCTGGGTCCTTGCTTCTCTGAGGGTCCAGGAGGGCCAGCACTCAGCCACCAGAGTTCGGAAACCAACGAGGAAGTGCGTCGGAGGGCGGACAGGTAAGTTCAGGCGGAACGGGAACAGAGGAGCGGTGCAACTCCCAGTCAAGGAATCCAGGAAGGACTTGTGATCAGACGGAGGAGGTGAGTCTGAGAACTCAGGCAACCAGTGAGTAGTTTCCATGCCGTCACGAGGAAGGTCTTGAACATAGAGCCAGGAGAGATCGTCACGAGGAAAATCCAGGGCATCTCAGGAAGGCACCGTTACTGGCTAACACTCAGGCATCGAAGTACTGGCAGTCCACTCCTCTGGTAGGTCTTGCCTGATGAGCGGATGAACTCAAGTGCGCAGGATGACGACACACCACTCCGGAGAGAGGTGAGTCTGGTGCTATCTGGTGGCTGAAGGTTGTTAGCAGCAGGCAAAAAAAAAAACACAAAGGAAACAAAGAACCCCGGAACACAACAAACTATAAACCACTCATTGGACATCACACAAACAGCTGCCGTCAAACTAACTGACAATCTGGGGCTTAACGTGTTCCAAAAGAACCCTGATGATGACAAAACAGCCTTGTCTATTGAAGACAAGACCTTTCTTGAAATCATGGACAGAGAGGTTTATATGGATAATAAAAATCACTGGGTGCACCATTCCGTACACCACGTCCTCTACTTCCCAACAACAGAGAACAGGCTTTGAAGCGTCTTACTGTTCTGTTATGGACACTAGAGAAAAGAAAAGACATGAAAGAACAATTCACTGAATTCATGCAGAAGATCTTTGATAATGACCAAGCCGAAGAGGCCCCACCACTCAAACCAGGGGAAGAATGTTGGTACCTACCAACATTTGGAGTGTACCACCCCCACAAACCAGGGAAAATACGAGTTGTGTTTGACTCTAGCGCCTCATACAAGGGTGTTTCACAAAATGACATTCTACTTAGGGGGCCTGACTTAAACAACACATTGCTTGGTGTTCTACTGCGCTTTAGGCAAGAACGAGTTGCAGTTACTGTAGATGTTGAGCAGATGTTTTACTGCTTCAGAGTCAAAGAAAGCCACAGAAATTACCTTTGGTTTCTATGGTTCCATGATAATGACCAAAACAATCATGGAGTTTCGCATGACGGTGCCGGTTTTTGGCAACAGTCCTTCTCCGGCTATTGCAATCTACGGTCTCAGACGAGCTCTGAACTTGGAGAAGAAGAGTATGGCTCCAACACAAAGCAGTTTGTCTTCCCGAACTTCTATGTGGATGATGGATTGGCTTCAGTGGACAACGAAAGGGAAGCCATCGAACTCCTAAAACAAGCAAGGAACATGATGGCAGAGTCAAATATAAGGCTTCACAAAATAGCCTCCAATGTCAGTCATGTGATGAATGCATTTCCTCCAAAAGAAAGAGCAGCAGACCTCAAAGATTTGGATTTGGATGTTGACCATCTCCCTCTTCAGCGAAGTCTTGGAGTAAGCTGGAATCTAGAAAATGACTGCTTCACATTTCGGGTTGCTAAAGACAACCGACCTTTCATCCGCAAAGGAATACTTTCTGTTGTCAACAGCCTCTATGATCCCTGTGGATTTGCTGCCCCAGTTACAATCCAAGGAAAGGCATTGTACAGAAAGTTAACTGTTGGACAGCAAGATTGGGATGAGCCTTTACCAGAAGATCAAGAAGCAGAGTGGTTAATTCAAGTGGTCTGATTCACTTACTGCTCTTGAACATCTCCAAATCCACAGACCATTTGTTGGAGTTTCAGCATCGTAGGCTCAGAGAAGGGAGCTATGCATTTTCTCAGATGCTTCAACAACAGCAATAGCAGCTGCAGCATATCTCAGGGTTATTGACACTGGTCACCAATGTCATGTTGGATTTATCATGGGCAAATCTAAGCTCGCACCATCATCTGCCCATACTATCCCACGTTTAGAATTATGTGCAGCTGTGTTAGCAGTGGAACTGTCTCAAGTGATCACAAATGAAAGTGATATTGAGTTTAATGCCATGAACTTCTACACAGACAGCCGAATAGTTCTAGGTTACATCCATAACGAGACCCACAGATTCTATGTATATGTGGCTAACAGAGTAACTCAGATTCGCAAGTCTACCAAACCAGACCAGTGGCATTTTGTCACTACTGACCAGAACCCTGCAGATCATGGGACTCGAGCTGTGTTAGCAACCCAACTGCAACAGACTACCTGGCAGTCCGGACCCCGGTTCCTCACACTGCCTGGCACTGAGCCAAAAGATCCAGAACAGATCAAAGAGACTTTTGAGCTTGTGCAGCCTTCAACGGATGTTGAAATTCGTGAAGTCATTTCCCTAGCAACAAAAGCAGAGGAACAAGGGCTTGGATCCCACAGGTTTGCTCATTTCTCAAACTGGAAGTCTCTAGTAAGAGCAATCAAATCTCTCATTCATGTTGCTAAGTCATTCTCTAAAGTGTCAAGCACATGTAAAGGTTGGCACAGCTGCAATCTTGCCAATACTACAGAAATCTCACAAGCAAAAACAGCAATCATTCAGTGCATTCAAACTGAGACTTACAAAGAAAAGTTTGAAAGTCTTAAAAAAGGAACAGAAATCCCCTCACGGAGTCCTCTTGGAAAACTTTACCCTATTATTGATGGTAGGTTGTTAAAGGTCGAAGGACGCTTACAAGTAGCAGATCTTTCAGATGTGGAGAAACACCCTGTGATAATTCCAGGTAATCATCATGTTGCCGTTCTTTTTGTTCGACATTACCACAGTCAAGTAGCTCATCAAGGCAGACAGTTCACTGAAGGTGCTCTGCGCTTAGCAGGATTATTGATTGTTGGTGGCAAGAGACTAATTTCCAGTACACTTCATAAATGTGTAACCTGTAGGAAACTTAGAGGCCGCCTAGAAGTGCAGAAAATGGCTAGTTTGCCCTCTGACAGACTTGCAGTTGACCCACCGTTTACTCATGTAGGTCTGGATGTTTTTGGGCCTTGGAATGTCAAGTCTCTTCACACAAGGGCAAATAACACCGACTGTAAAAGATGGGCAGTAATGTTCACCTGTCTCAGTACCAGGGCCGTGCATATAGAGGTCATAGAGACAATGTCAATTTCGAGTTTCATAAATGCCTTATGCCATTTCCTCTCAATCAGAGGACCTGTCAAACACTTATGGTCAGACCAAGGAACAAACTTCATTGGTGTGTGAAAGGAGTTACAAATCAATGCTCAAGACCCAGAGATCACAAGTTATCTACGGGACAAAAGCTGCACCTGGGCATCCAACGCCCCACATTCATCTCACATGGGAGGAGTCTGGGAGAGAATTATTGGACTCGTTCGACGCATTCTTGATGGATTGTTATCGCAAATTCAACCACCCACCTTACACATGAGGTTTTGGTCACCCTCATGGCAGAGGTCCCGGTGGGGACAACAGGGTGAGAAAGGTTGAGGTTAACATTGTGAAACGAGGTACTGTCAAAACATATCTTAGGCCTGTTAGTGATGTAACAGTACTTTTATCCGACACTGCCACAAATGTTTGAATCAGAGTGGTATATTTTCTTATATACCAGACGGGGAGTGGACTATAATAGTAAAATATGTCTTAGCATCCTATTTTCGGTTATCTTACCACCTCCTTGTGGTAGTATTTGTATTAGGTTTTGTTTGATTAAAATTCAGTCTGTCCAGCATTTTTCGGTGTGCAACGTGGCTGAACGACAACTTGTTCAAGTCTTCAGTATCTTTGTCCGTGAGTAGTGTTATTGTGCTTAAATGTTGTTTGTGATAAGTTTGTCTGCTATTAAGATTTTGTGTAATCTTTAACTTGTGAATCGTGTCCAGCCTTCGTGGCACTACGTGTTTAAGTTCTGTCATATCCTCAACCTCCAACGCCTTGTTGGAGTCGACATTCAGATAAACTCTCCAAAATGACCACACTGACCAGAGGGCTTACGTTGACTCTTTACTGAAGCCAGTTGGAGTAGGGTAAAACTGAGAAAAGAACATACAAACTTTTAGAAATAATACACAGTAGCAAACAATACAGCACTTAAAGGTACAATAAATTTGCTCCAGAGAAAATATTTAGCTCAAGGCTGTAAAAGTTCTTACAAAAGAAGTATTGCTTTTACAAATGGTTAAATTATTCTAAGTCAACAAAATATCCATTGCAACTTTATACATACCAACAGTGCTTTCAAAGACCAACTGAATTGAAGTTGCCGTGTTACTGAGAGAAAACCAAGCTTTGTATTCTCCTGCTTCGTCTGCTTTTTATGACCTCATCAAAACGGCACTCTTAAATGTAGTACAAAAATTCTGCCACTCGATGGCAACAACTGAGCACTTCTATAGTATAAACCTGTGAAATGTCAACAACTGACATATAACAGCACAGTTCTGTCTTTCGATGTTTGTACTTGAGACGTGCAAACTATTCACGTATGGTTCTTTTTCTGCTTATTTTTCAGTTTTACAAAAAAAAGAAGAGATTAAAGCTGCAAGCAGCCTCGAGCGGCCCTCGCAGATAAGCGCCACTCCGGCCTAATGGCCACCGCGGAGGTTTGGGCAACCGCCGCCCGCCAACCATTGAAGAATTTGTCACAAAGTTTCCAGCACCGCCGGCCTCAGGCCACCGCAAAAGCTGTCGCGCAGTTTCCGCGCCTGTGCAACAGGCAGTACGCATCGATGCGTTCAGCAGCGCACCCTGACGACGCACAAAAAATCTGGTACAGATCGGTGGATTTTGAAAGGAGATATAACTGATGGATTAACCTAGGGGGCGCAGTGGAGTCAAATTACATTTCAAAAGTGTTGGGCTCTTTAGAGGTGTACAAAGGTCATACATAGCTAGTTTGGCGCCAGTCGGATAATCCATGTATGATTAAAAGACAATCGTATGAATATGGCGAGGGACTGATATTCGCCATTTTGCCACGCCCACATGGTTCAGGCAGCAGCCAACAATGACAGAGTTCATCATCTTATCATTTTTAAATCACTTTGCATAGAATGAAATCCATATAAATAACAGAGTAAAAGTGTTCTAGTTTTCCCTATGCACAGTACTCAGATTGTCTGACCTACACTCTATTAAATAGTTCAGAATGAGAAATAAGTCTCTTAATTGGCAACAGTGTGTTTTTTAAATACAGTGTGTAACTGAACACAATAGCAAGACTAAAATAACTACAAGTGAGATCTAAATGCAGTGTAAGTTAAAGCCTGTAATAAAATGAGGAAGGAAAATGATAAAATTGAAGATTTACCAGTTTAATAAACCAGTAAATAATCAGTAATAAACCAAGCGCAATGCACATTAAGAAAGCACAGTTAACGTTCAGCACATTAGAACAATAGCACAGGCTGTATCCAACCCATTAATTAGGTATTAATCACAGCAAGTGCTACAAGTAAATATTACAACCCCAACTGCTACACCTCCCGTCTAACACTGTGGTTCCAAAAACGAGGCAAAACGTTCAGGAAAAGTTAGCAGCTCCAACTGGTAGCAAAAAAAAAAAAAAAAATCCACAGCGGTACAGATCCAACCTCGTTCATTAACGGCCGCCGGCCGACTGCTAGTACGAAGCATGCACAACGCCAGTACAGTTCAGTTTATCACAACTGATTAACTGAATTGCATGATTTTTAATAGGATAGCACGCCTCGTGTAATAGCATGAATTATCACTTTTTTTTATCAGTTGGTCACAAGGCATGTCGTTTATTTGCAGGAGTGTTTGGTTCAGAAGTTTACAGTCCCTATTTGAACCTCAGAGCGCTAGCGGTACATAACAGCTGGCCGGAATCAGCGTTCAAAAATCGGATCAACCTTGAGCTAAACGCCTCTTATACCGCAGAGCGTGGATATCTAATATCCAACTTGTAAACAACTTCACTGCGGTCGGTAACACAACGTAAACAGCGGCAGAAAGTTTGTTTTGGTATGTGGCCTCAAAAGACTGCACCGAGCGACGTAAACATCACATGCAGTTACGACAGCTCGAAAGCTCGATATGTTCAATACGGAGCGGAGACAATAGCAAACAACCTGACATTTAGGCTAGCTTAAGCTAACCTGTATATTTACTCTCTTGTTGATATACTGACATGTCTTACCTTCTGTCTTTAAACCACTCTGAAAAGCTTTTCTTCGTCTCTTTTTTTCTCTTCCGTTATCTGTTTTGTGCCCCGGAGTTAGCTCTTTAGCTCCCTCTTGTCGAGTTGCACTAATCCAATTCAGCTATGGTAAAAGAAAAAAAAACGCCTCAGTGCGTTCTCCAAGGGACGCTGGCCAAGCTAGCTGTATGAGGGGAGAGCGGCTCATGCAGCTGCTGCAGTTGGATATTAGCTAACAAATATCCAACTTGTAAACAACTTCCCTGCGGTCGGTAACGCAACGTAAACAGCGGCATAAAGTTTGTTTTGGTCTGTGGCCTCAAAAGACGGCACAGAGCGACGTAAACGTCACATGCAGTTACGTCAGCTCGAAAGCTCGATATTTTCAATACGGAGCGGAGACGGTGCGTTCTCGAAGGCGTTTGTGGAGTTATACTGACACCCAGTGGCTAACTACTGAAATAGTTTGTAAACTGACTGTTGACGTACTTTGTTATTTTTAACTGAAATTAATCAGTATTTGTCCTCTAACAATTTTTAGAAAAAAACGAAAACATATAAAAATGTATATTTAAATAATTATTATGTTAACAAGGCCTGGATAAAAGCAGTATTCTGTATTTGTACTTGTTGAAGAGAAAATGACATCTTTGATCTAAAATAGCCGACTTCCTCATGGGTTTAGACCATCTCTCCATGAGGCTTTTTTGTACGTCCTGACAATATACACATGTGCACCAAGTTTGGTAATTGTAGGTTAAAGCATGGCTTGGGACTCATCAATGGCGTTACAGGTCACTTTGCCACGCCCCCACGCCCACCTGCTCTGTCGAAGCTGGTCGGTGTTGGAATCCTCAACACACCAACTTGTCTTCTGTCTCTGGGCACAGTTTCATGTTGATGAGGTCAAAGGGGTCAGATAGCGACCGTTCACAGTAAAACATGACACTTCCTGTTCTCAGGGGGCGTGGCCTAAGTGATGTCATCATTCGACCATTGGGTATTGTAGGACACCCGATGATGATCAATCACAGTAACCTTGGTGCCTCTGTGAGTTTTTGTGTAGGAGATATAACAGTTTATTTTTTCATGGCGAGTAGGTGAACTTTGACCCCTGGTGACCCCCCTTCAGCATACTCAAAACCTCACCGTTTTGATAACTTTAAATGGGACATGCCTTATGAACAGACTGACCGAGTTTGAAGTCGATCAATCGAAATCCCTAGGAGGAGATCGATCAAATGCGAAGGCTGTAAACGGCAAAAATGGGGTCAAAATCGGAACTTCAATCCAAAATGGCTGACTTCCTGTGGGGTTTAGACCATGGCTCCAAGAGACTTTTTTGTACGTCCTGACAAGAAACATATGTGTACCATGTTTTGTAATTGTAGGTTAAAGCATTGCTTGGGGCTGATCATTTAAAATTTTCTAGGGGGCGCTATAGAGAAATGAGGCCACGCCCACCAAATGTTGTGATGGATTCCTGTCGGGGAGTGGATGAGGATCCATCCTAGTGAGTTTGAAACAGCTCGGCCGAAACTGTGGAATTGAGAGCCAAACGTATGGTAATAAACCAAGCGCAATGCACATTAAAAAAAACACAGTTAACTTTCAGCACCTTAGAACAATAGCACAGGCTGTATCCCACCCATTAATTGGGTATTAATCACAGCAAGTGCTACAAGTAAATATTACAACCCCAATGGATCGATAATAATATATTATTATATATTATAGTATTATATAAATATTATAATATATCCTGTATTTTTATATATATATATATATATTATATATATATATAATATATATAATAGTGCAACCGCATTAACGCGGAGCTGTTCGAAACAGTCCTTTAAACAGGCTCTATAAATAAAAACAAACAAACAAGGCTGAATGTATAAAACTGATGTATCAAGCACACTATTCAGATTCCGTTAACTTGATAAACGTTGTAGGCCTGAGGGGACTCGGTTAGCATTCGTACTCGGAATAGCAGTTCCAATGATGGCGGCTCAGAATCAGCACGAAGAATGGGTTACTCTCCCCACCGTGGTTTAACAGCTTTAAACGAGCGGCTATAAAACTGCTCCAACAGTCCGTTACGAATCCACCCTTTGTTCGGGTCTGCAGCTAGAAAATCCACGGTCAGGAAAAGTTAGCAGCTCCAACTGGTTAGCGAAACAAATTAACAGTCCGCAGCGGTACAGATCCAACCTCGTTCATTCACTGCCACCGGCCGACTGCTAATACGTAGCAGCGTACACGCACAACTCCGGTACAGTTCAGTTCATTGCAACCAATCAAATTGCTTTACCTTGATTTTGCCCTTGACTGACAAGTAAGGTAGCGACAAGTAAAATTGATGCATTTACTTGCGGTAGTAAATAACAGTCATTAAGAAAACACTACATTTACTGCGTGTTTTAAGCCAACAGAAATTACCTGTGTATCATCTATTGTTATGGACTTTTAGAGTGGGTAAAGTTCATCATCTTAATTCAGTTTGCACAGGATGAAACGCGTATGAATAAATAATAGAGTAAAAGTCCTTTTCTCCGTCGATCTGTATGTCATTCGTGGAGTAACACTGACCCCTACTGGCGAAATACTAGTATAGTTATTTATCGTCTTTAGCCGTCTTTCGAAAGCAAGTTGTTTCATTGGTGGAGTAATACTGACACCTACTGGCGAAATACTACTATAGTTATTCATTATCTTTAGCTGTCTTTTTAAAGCAAGTTGTTTCATTGGTGGAGTAAGTCTGTATCTGAAAAACTGTGGGACGAGTTCGATCAGATACGACCTCTATAAAAAAGAGAAAATCACCTCCTTTTGGAAATGTCACGGCAGACACTCGCAAAGTTTTCACGCCCATCCGCCCGTCGATCTGTTTGTCGTTGGTGGAGTAACACTGACCCCTACTGGCAAATTACTGAAATGGTTTATAAACAGTGACTGCTGATGAATGACATCCTTTCTATTATTTCTAACCAAAATGAATGAATGTTTGTACTCTAACCCACAAAACAAAATTATTTAAAAAAAAAACAAAAACGAAAACTTATAATAACGTATATTTAAATAATTAATATGTTAACCTGAATAACATAACCTATATTTCAAGGGCTGCTGTGGTGTTAGCTGGGCTAAGGTGATGTCATCAAGTGACCATGCAAATGTGTTCAGGACTGTTCTGCAGAGAGACATAGGAAGTCTTATGCAGCTGTGATCTTTGCATTTGCAAGTTATTGAATCTTGATGTTTCACGGCGAATAGTCAAAGTTTGCTACGCCGCCACGCCCACCTGCTCTATCGAAGCTGGAATCCTCAACACACCAACATGTCTTCTGTCTCTGGGCACAGTTTCATGTTGATGAGGTCAAAGGGGTCAGATAGCGACCGTTCACAGTAAAACATGACACTTCCTGTTCTCAGGGGGCGTGGCCTAAGTGATGTCATCATTCGACCATTGGGTATTGTAGGACACCCGATGATGATCAATCACAGTAACTTTGGTGCTTCTGTGAGTTTCTGTGTAGGAGATATAACAGTTTATTTTTTCATGGCGAGTAGGTGAACTTTGACCCCTGATAACCCCTCTTCAGCATACTCAAAACCTCACCGTTTTGATAACTTTAAATGGGACATGCCTTATGAACAGACTGACCGAGTTTGAAGTCGATCAATCGAAATCCCTAGGAGGAGTTCGATCAAATACGAAGGCTGTAAATGGCAAAAATGGGGTCAAAATCGGAACTTCAATCCAAAATGGCCGACTTCCTGTGGGGTTTAGACCATGGCTCCAAGAGACTTTTTTATATGTCCTGACAAGATACACAATGTGTACCATGTTTTGTAATTGTAGGTTAAAGCATTGCGTGGGGCTGATCATTTAAAATGTTCTAGGGGGCGCTATAGAGAAATGAGGCCACGCCCACCAAATGTTGTGATGGATTCCTGTCGGGAAGTGGATGAGGATCCATCCTAGTGAGTTTGAAACAGCTCAGCCTGAAACTGTGGAATTGAGAGCCAAACGTATGGCAATGGCGTTACAGGTCACTTCGCTATGCCGCCATGCCCACCTGCTCCATCGAAGGTGGTCGGGGTTGGAATCCTCAACACACCAACATGTCTTCTGTCTCTGGGCACAGTTTTATGTTGATGAGGTCAAAGGGGTCAGATAGCGACCATTCACAGTAAAATATGACACTTCCTGTTCTCAGGGGGCGTGGCCTAAGTGATGTCATCATTCGACCATTGGGTATTGTAGGACACCCGATGATGATCAATCACAGTAACTTTGGTGCCTCTGTGAGTTTCTGTGTAGGAGATATAACAGTTTCTTTTTTTATGGCGAGTAGGTGACCTTTGACCCCTGGTAACCCCCCTTCAGCATACTCAAAAACTCACCGTTTTGATAACTTTAGATGGGACATGCCTTATGATCAGACTGATCAGGTCTTCTAAAGTTTCTAGTTCGTCTAGGGTGGCCAATTGATCTTTTAAAGATTCGCTTAAAGCGTTAAAATAAGTGCTATTGAGTACGGTTGCAGCCGGTTGCTGCAGCTCTTATTCTAAAATCTATAGTGAAGTCTGCTATGATATGTGAGCCCTGCTTAATATTCATGAGCTCGCAGGAAATGAATGATCTGTCAGTGTCTTGACTGAAGACTTGCTGAAACTCTTTCAAAAATACCCCAAATGAGCAGTTGTAATTTGCTGGAGAAGGAAAATGGGTCTGAGCCCAGTCTAAGGCTCGCCCAGACAACAGGGACAAAACATAAGCGATCTTAGAACTGTCTTGATGGACACTCTGAGGGGAATGGTTAAAGATTATGGAACACTGCATCAAAAAACCTTTGCATTTATTTCGGTCTCCGGAGAATCTTTCAGGCAGAAGGGATCGCACATCGGAAAACGTGGACTGGGCTGGCTGGACTGGAGCTGGGACTGGAGCTGGAACTGAAGACAGAGCATGAGAAGCAGAGGTTCTCAAATATTCAGCTATTTCAGCTAGCTGCCGAATTGGTTTCAGCCTGTCTGGTGCTGAGTTCTCAGAGGGCTGTTTCATGCGACTGTAGCAGTGTGTGTTGTTCTGTTAATTTTCTCCTGATCGCGGCTGCTGGGCTTGTTTGTTGGCCTGAGTGTTCTGTCATGTTGGGTGTTAAGTTGCTAGCCCACATGCAGAACACAATTCAGGAGAGGTTGAGTTATAGTGTAAAGTGTATTTATTATAACAACAAACAATGATTTCAGTGAAGACAGTGAGGTAACGTGTATGGCCCAGGAAGGGAATGGGTTCACAGAATGGTCTGCACACTGAGGGAGAAACAGCAGAGAGATGGTGAGTTCGAGGACCGTCGGAGACGGGAGGGTTGAATGAATACTGGATCGGTATTACTTGTTGTACGGAGGTTCGTGGATTTGGAGGGGTAACTGAAGTGTTCGGGGTCTCTGCTTCTCTGAGGGTCCAGAAGGGCCAGCACTCAGCCACAAGAGTCCGGAAAGCAACAAGGAAGTGTGTCGGAGGGCGGACAGGTAAGTTCAGGCAGAACGGGAACAGAGGAGCGGCGCAACTGCCAGTCAAGGAATCCAGGAAGGACTTGTGATCAGACAGAGGAGGTGAGTCTGAGAACTCGGACAACCAGTGAGTAGTTTCCATGCCGTCACGAGGAAGGTCTTGAACATAGAGCCAGGAGAGATCGTCACGAGGAAAATCCAGGGCATCTCAGGAAGGCACCGTTACTGGCTAACACTCAGGCATCGAAGTACTGGCAGTCCACTCCTCTGGTAGGTCTTGCCTGATGAGCGGATGAACTCAGGTGCGCAGGATGACGACGCACCACTCTGGAGAGAGGTGAGTCTGGCGCTATCTGGTGGCTGACTGTTCTTAGCAGCAGGCAGAAAAACCCCACAAAGAAAACAAAGAACCCCGGAACACAACACTCTCAGGGCCTCCTCTACTTCAGGAGTCCATCGTCTGATGGAAAGAGTGGAGACACCCTGCCTTTGGACCAGTGGGGGCTACTGAGGCTGCATGTACACCAGGTTGTGGTCTGACTTGCCCAGTTGGGGGAGGGCAACAGCCGTATATACATCTTTTACATTGGCGTATAGTAACTAAATTATCCTATTTTTCCTGGTGGGATAATTGACAACTTGGTGAAAAGCAGCAAGAGTGGAATCCAGGGTGACATGATTAAAATGTTTAACATCTCCAGATATCATTATGAAGGCTTCAAGTTGTTGCAACTAAAGTTGTGCTGTGACCAGGAGTGAAAGTAAGCAGGTATGGTCGGGTACCACGTAACACTAAAAGATTTAGCGGGAGTACGCAGTACCACTCTTGTGCAAAATTCTATTTGTTTCCATGTTAGAGATGGGGAACGGATTATTTCAGGCAGCTAAAATATATGGTTCCCCCCTCATAAATTTGTCAAATAAAGAACAAATGTTTTCGAACTTACATGATTTTTTGTTGAAGATGAACACAGTTAAATTCTTGCAGGTAAATTCATTTGTTTCCATTTTATGGAGGGGAACAGATTATTTCAGGCAGCTGAAATATCCATTCTCTCCTCTCCTCCCCCCATAACTTTGGGGAATAAAGAGCAACTGTTTCCAAATTCTTAAAAATTATGTGTGATAGCATGTAGTATACTAGAAATTTTCTTAATCCAGTAATCTGTCATATTTTACATTAGAATGGGATTTACCAGAAATTCTACACTCTCACCTTTTCAGGAAGTCTTCATTTTTGTGCCCTGCGTTCATCCAGTGATCAGAAGCGCTGTGAAAATGGTCAGATCCGCCAGATCCACCACTTTGGCTGCAATGCGCACTCCCGACACAGGGGGAACAAATTTTCACAGGGGAACAGAATTTCGCACAGAACATCTTCACGTACATGAGGCATTATTAACACCTTGTAACGCATATTAGGCGTTAATGTTAACGCTATAAACTGAACGTTCTGTATTGTGGTATCACCCATGGAGGAATTTCTTTATTTAAATGGGTTAATTTTTCTGATGGATATACAGTGAGGGTATACACATGTGATGATTTCAGTTATTACATGTTTATAAGAGCGATATTCTGTTGTCCTTCTATGGAAGAGTGCAGCATCCAGACGAACATTAAAACACTTTTTAATATAAGTTGCTGCTTTGACATGATCACAGCACTGCCAAAACATATGTACAAAAATCCTCAATAAAACAAAATATTTGAAAATCAGACACCAGACAAGTGAACAACAGAAACGTCATCAGCCGGTGTAACGCTGAACTGATGCGGTGAAGCTATCAGTAGCAGGAGAAGCTAACAAACACTGAAGAGAAGGAGAACAACCATTAATACAGTTGCAGCCAGGCATGTTTTAATGTTACACAATACAGTTTTAGCAAGTTTCTCAAAGTCTAAACTGATATTGTTGCGCATATTAGGTGTAAAGCAGGGGTGTCCAAACTTTTTTTAGTGAGGGCCAAATACAGAAAAATAAACAAAGGGCCAGGCCACACACCAGAGGTGACATATTGACACATGAATATTGTGTGTATTTCTAACTCACCTATAATGTCAAGAACATTGCACTCAGTGGGAGCAGTGACATTGTCCTTTGGATTGAAGGATGGCAGACATGTCAGGAGAAAGTTTGGTGGCTGAGACGTGAAGGACTTCACAGAGATGGCTATCAGTCATTCTGGTTTCTCAGTCTGCTTTTGTTCTGATTTAACAGAGAAAATGTTTGTTCATATATGTATGTCGAGCCGAACAGGCTCATCATCCTTTTTGCATGGCGTCTCATCAGAGGAAACTTGGCATTATCCAAACTCTGATAGAAATCAGGGAGGGAGAGAAGCTGATGTTAACTCTTCAGAGAATCATCACATAGCATTTCAATAAGCTCTAACTGCAGAAGAAGTTCTTCCACTTCTTCTGCTTCCACCAGGAAGGGGGTCGAAAACAGCTTGATTTGTTTTTCAATGACAAAAAAATCTTGAAAATGCTGATTGAATTCTGTCAGGAAAGATGCAATCACACACACATTTTTCCTTTTTAGCAGATAGGTCGGCCTTTGAAAAAGCAGACTTAATATCAGACAGCGCAGGGCAGTGTGCAGCATTACAGCATTACAGCCTTATAGTTGTGTCTCCAAAAGGCGGGACTTCACGCAGAAGGCTTTCATGTGCGAATACAGGTGTGGCACCAGCTGTTCTTTTCCTTGTAGGTTTTTGTTCAGTGTATTCAGAGGATGCGTAAGATCAACTAAAAATACCAGGTCTGCCAGCCACAGAGGGTCATTTAGTTCATGAAGAGGTTAGCCCTTCTCTTTTAAAAACTGGTCGATTTCTGATCTCAGCGAATAAAACCACTGCAGCACAGAGCGGCGGCTGAGCCAGCCAGAGTGGTAGAGTACATCCCCGTATTCAGCGTCCACGTCAAATAGGAAAGCCTGAAATTCTCTGTGGGACAGTCCTCTAGCTCAAATTATGTTGACACTTTTTATAACAGTATTCATCACATCGCCCAGCTGGACAGTCTTGGCACACAGCGCTTCTTGGTGGATTAAACAGTGCATCCTAACAGCCTCACCTCCGCTCTCTTTTACCTTTGCGCACACCAGCAATGCCATTCCTTTGCACTTGCCCGTCATGGCCAAAGCTCCATCCGTTGTTACCCCACAGAGCTCTTCCCATTTAAGCCCCATCTTTTCAACTGCCTCTGACACAGCTTCAAAAATATATTTTCCCGTCGTTATGCCTTTTGGACTCATAGTATCAAGCAGTTCCGCCGTACAGCAAAAATTATCATCGACTCCCCGCAAAAAAAAAAATTACATTTGCGCGGTGTCTGTGGCATCTGTGCTCTCATCGCATGCTATTGAGTAAAATTAAAAAGCACAAGCTTTGTCTCTCAGCTGAAGTTTCAAGTTAGCTGACAGATCCTCGATTCTCCGCACCACTGTATTTCTGGATAAGCTCACATTGTTGAAATCAGGCACTTTTTCTGGGCACATTATTTCTGAGACTTTGATGAGTCACTGCTTTATGAAATCACTGTCTGAAAACGGTTTGTCATGCTGGGCAATAAGTTAAGTGACTTCATTGCAAATCAATCAGACACACTTTCTTTTGATTTCTTTAAAAAAAAATACAAATTTTCCCACTGTGTTTGAAATCTCCTACACTCACTTGCTATTTTGCGTTTCTTCGGTGCTGCCATTTCTGGTGACTCACGGTAAAAGTTTTTCTTCGCTTAATTTTGTTTCTGTGGCTGGATCCATCTAATGTTGAAACTGAGAAGTGCAGAGTTGAGCTCTTGTGTGGGCTGTATTCAATTATATTTTCAGAATTTGCTGTGTAGTCTGGACACCCCGTAGTTTGGACACTCCTGGTGTACAGTTTACCTGGTGTACAGCTCTGTGCGCTGCGCTCTGACACCAAATACAGGGCCGTAACGTACAGCCTGGAGGCTCGAGGAAACGGTGGGGGATTTAAAATCACTCTTAGATTTTTCCAGACAATAGAAACACACAAAAACACACACAAATTACTTGCGTTTTTTTTTTTTTTGTATTGTTGTAACCATTAAACAATTTCCCCTTCAGTTCAAGCATATAAGTGGAAACACATTGTTGATATTACTATCATAAAATAGTTTGCAATTAAATATTGGCAAAGCTCAATGTAATTTCACAGGTGGTGGAGCGTTGCTGTTAGCAGCTGGTGAAAGTAACTAAAATAGTTACTTTTAATGTAACTTAGTTACTTTCCAAATCAAGTAGTCAGTACTCTAAGTTACTTTTTCAAGGAGTAATCAGTAATCCGATTACTTACTTTTTCAAAGTAACTATGCCATCACTGGTAGTAACAGACTAGTCTTTAGCTCTGCAAACTTATGGCTCCTAGTTGGCTCCTTACTCCTCCACTGTCTCTTACCCCACTGACCCAGTTACCAGATCCATCTTTCATGCATCTCACCTGGATTCCTCGTTTAAATCCCGATTCCCTCGGTCTTCTCGCTGCTCCTTTTGGCCTTGTTCCAGGAGAACATTTGGAACATCAGCAATCAGCTTGCCTGTCCACCCCAGTCCTCCATCAGTACAACCACTTGAAAACGTCAATAACCACACCACCGGACATCACCACTTCCTGCCAACCTCAACTACTGCTCAATCCACGTACAGGGGCCGAGCTCCATCGTCAGACCTTAAGCCACTGCAAGATCCTTTCATTATCATCTCTGTTTTTACTTCCTTATCTAATCACTTGCCTCTCTCTTCAGTTCCTCTTGTGGTCTGGTATTTGGGTTGGTAATTTAATGAAACATTAGTTAAGATTAGCAGAGAAAATGTATTTAATACCTGCTTAAGGTTTATTTTCATAAATGAGAGAGCTTATCTAAATTAGTTGGTTTGCTGCTATGATTCCTGGGTGTTAGACAGAACCTGACAAATTTAAACAAGGTTGAGATCAGGGGAGGACTTTTACTAGATTGAATCCAATCATGGGTCAATAACAGAGAAATCAGACTCAATTCTCTGAAGGCTCAGTCTAAACCAAGTCTTTGAACATTTTCTCATCAAATTCACAACATCGAAATTACAAGTAACTACATGTTGCTACAGTTAGAAAAGCAAACATGTACTGTTTGTCCTTAGTGTCAGGATCTTGGGTTGTTTGACCTGGTTTTCTTTTTTTGTGTGTTCCTTCTCTTTGATCACATCAGCTAGGTTTCTGTTTTACTTTGGTTCAGTCCTAGTAATTCTAGTTTGCTTCTTGTGTCTAGTCCTTACTTAGTTACTTAGTTTTATTAGTCATTCTTTAATGTAAAATTAATTCCCTAGTCCCCAGTGTGCTCCCCTCACTTCCCTATGTCAATTTCCCTTGCTGCAACTTTATTTTAAACCATTTTGATAAATTCTAAATAGCATAGATGTTTGAATTATTGGTTTAAATTACAATATAGTGAACGTGTAGTATAACTAGTTATGGTTTTATTTCAGTGTTTCCAGCCAGAAGTATTCTCAAATTACACAGTTTAAACAATGGGAAAGAAACTAGACCCACCACACCTGCTGGTGTTGGTCAGATTGTCTGGTGCAAAATTGCAGCCTTGCTTCTCTCAGAATGCCCCAGGGCTGCTGCTGGATTGTAGGCACAATCCAGCAGCATGGCATCATTAGTGTGTGGATGTGCCCTTTGAGATTTCATTTTGAGACATAAAAATGAAATTAGTTCAGCTGTTGTAATGTTTAACTAGTCCACCATTACAACCACTTTGTGCTGTTCTTTGAAGGTACGCATCTCCCTGCAGCCTCCTTATTTTATCAAATATGGTATCAGTTCTCTGTAAAATGTGATTTGTTTCAAACCTTTTAAATCTAGAAAAACTAGTGAAAAGGTTCAGAGCAAGACCCAGCAGGCTAATGGTGAATGGTCACATACTCAGGGAATGTCTGAGTATGTGATGTTTAAAGCAAGGATTCGTCTTTGAAACAAGTAAAATGCTTCAAGCATCTCATCTGTCATTTGTGAAGTCAATTGTAAGTTTGAGCTGGAAGCTGAAAACATGGATGGTACAAAACAAACATAATGACCAGGTTTTATTATGGAAATGTAATAAAATATGTTATTTTATTTTTTGAAAAACTGTATGTAATATTATTAAGAACAATTAAAGTAAGGTAATTCTATTTATATAGCATATTTTCAGCAACAAGGCAATTCAAAGTGCTTTAAAAGAATTCTTATGTACATGTGTATTAAGTTATCTTTAAAAATCTGAAATACATTTTCATAAGTTAGTCTTCCTTTTCAGATTGCTTATTCATACAATAAGTGTCATTCTAAAAAACTCTACAGACGACTCTGTTTTATGGAGGTGTATTGTAGTTTATGTATCAGCAGTGTTTTGTTTATTTTCATAATATTTTTGGCCTTTCGGTTATCAGGGTGCTGACTTTCACTGAGGACAACTTCGAGCTTTTGACATCAAAACATGAGTTTGTTAGACCTCTCTAAAATCCATAAGCAGCTAATTTATATTTTTCCTGTGAGGAAAAGCTACACTGGGTAGTAAAAGGTATGACACACATGCCCAAAGGAGACAAGATTTCTGAAAATGAAACAGCATTGGAGCATTGATGAGAAGTATTAGATTTCTTTTAGATGGAGAGAAACAACTGAAGACACAATGGACTTGACCTGGTGTGTGGTGCTAGTGGTGGTTAGGTCAGAGATGGAGGTGGGTAAATCATCCTAAACATAAATGAGCAAAAAAGAAACACTAAGACTAAAGAAAACCTGATAACCTGAAAAAGACAAAGACATAGAGAAATCATAGAAGAACTTAACAGATCTAAAAATAACTAAGGAACACAGAAACTAGAATAACAAAAAAAAAATACTAGATAAAGAAATAAAAAATAAACTTAACTAGAATCACTAAGGAAGAATAGAATAGAATTCAACTTTATTGTCATTGCACGGTCACAAGTACAAAGCAATGAAATGTACTTTGCATCTATCCAGAAGTGCTATACAGGATATAAATATTTATAAACACGTGTACAAAGATAAGGTGTATAAACAGAGAGTAATTGTAACGTGCTATAAAATATTTGTATAAATATAGATATGAGAGCTATGTACATATTGTAGAGATTACGCAGATTGTACGGAATATACAGGAATATTAGGAATGGATTGTATATGTATTAGTTGTTTTATAATACAAAATAAATAATGGCAAATAAGATTTACAAATTATATAAAGATTGTATACAGAAGAAACAGAAGAAAACAAATTAGAAATAAATAGAAAACACTAAGGAACACCAAAAATGGCAAAAATAACAAAACTCCAAAACCAAACTCAAACAACAACAGATCCCATGATGATTCTCTACATATGTAGAGAATCATCCGTTCTCCATGCTGAGTTCTTGATGTATGAGGTTAAAGAAGAGTTAGTGAGTTGAATTCACAAATTCCATGTATTAATACCAAAATACAGCTGGTACTATATGACCTGTTACCTTTAAGAGCTAACAGTCAAAATGGCACCCCAGAACAGTTTTCCATTCCCATTGTTAGCATCTCTCTAAGCTACATCCCAAAAAGGGCATTACCAAGTTTGTCATATCTTGTAATCTTAGCTTTGAGGGCATTTCCTAACATGTCATTTCCTTTAACTTTAGCTTTGCAACTAGCTAACAGAGATAGAAGGAAAACACAGAATGATTTATTCTCAACACATCATACTAGCTAAACCATACAGAACCAAGTAGTTTCAGGAGCGCATTATTCTGGTGCTGATATTCTAGCTGCTTCTTATTTATAAAAGAGGATAGCAACTATAGAGAGAGCATGTCATTCTTTAACCCATCTAAGACCCCCCACCCTCCTCCCATCCCCCGCATGCTCAGTACTTTATCAAGAACTATTCAAGAACAAGTGCTAAAATTGATTTAGCACTTGTACACATGCATACCATTTGTATCTGACTCTGGAAATTATATTTTCCTAACTAAAAGTACCCTGCAGTGTGCTTCAAAATACTGCAAAGTGCAGTAAAGTTTGCATGTTGTACCATGTATACAGCCAAGTTTCATGAGACAAAATTTTTATAAGTAAACCCATTCTATAGTGTTAGTAAAAGATGTCAGCCAATCAAAATAAGAAATAATAAAAATAGATGCATTATAGTGTATTCACAAGAACTTGGTTTCCAGGATGAATTGCATCCAATCTTGATCCATCACCCAAATGGATTGTAAATTTTGCTTTTTAGCAATGCAAGAAACAAGCAATTAGATTCAGTCTTGAAGGTGGTTTTGTGTTTCAGGAAGAACTGGCAGAGAAACATTGAGCTCATGTGTCACAGCAACCTTTCAGAACAGTGTTAGCCCCTTAGCGCCTAGTTGACCCATACAGAGAGGCAGCTCACATTCCTGCAAGACACTGTAATGCAATAATCAAGTTCAGGTCAAAGAGATGTTGATTTCAAAGGCTCACTAGAGTTCAAAAGGAGGTAATGAAATGAGTAAAAGAGACCTCAATTGTTTTTCTTAGAATGTAGATGATTTAATAAAAAAGCAAGTATGTTGTTGAATCAGATATTATGCCAGATATTTGTCATTAATTCAAGTTCTGAGAGCCATTTAGTTTTTGTTTATTCATATGGAACCAAAGTAAACACATATTTTAAGGCCTTCCCAAACCAGTACATTTTGTCGTTTCATCAATTTATTTTATTATTATTACCCCTTTTTACAGCACTTTGGTGCAGTGTTAGCCTGTTTTTAATAAATAGGCACACAGACAGACAGACAGACAGATAGACAGATAGACAGATAGATAGATAGATAGATAGATTTTTTGACTACCTGAAGCTTAGCGTTAATTTTTTCTTCACAAACATTTTCACTCCTTACCGGGCAGCAGCAGCTAACCTGAACTGTTCCTCAATCTGTCCCTGGTCATGTCTCTCTCATCATCCTCCTCTAACGATGATAAACCCCCTGAATCGCTAATTCCCTCCCCTGCTGAATCTCCTACACCGGTCAAAGTTAGTTTGGTAACCAGTGTTGTCAGTAACGCGTTACAAAGTAAGTAAGTACTGACATCAAACCATTTTTCAGAAAGGAGTAATCTAACACGGTGCTATTTCAAATCCAGTAATCAGACTACAGTTACTTTTCTAAACCATTTTGCGTTACTGTTGTGTTACTATCTTCTTTTGTTGTTTAATTGTATTCCCTCTACGTGTCACTCCGATGTCTCTATGCGTCAATATCAGAAACATAAACAATGGAGGGAGATGCGCATTTTGTTGGTAGAAAAACAGGAACTATTTTGAATTTCTGTCGCCACATCCGACTGAATTATAATATTATGAGATATAATATATATATATATATATATATATATATATATATAAAAAATAAATAAAAAAAAAATCCCTTCTCACCCACCGCGGGTGGTTCTTATCCTCTGAGCTCGGGTCCTCTACCAGAGGCCTGGGAGCTTGAGGGTTCTGCAGTATCTTTGCTGTGCCTAGAACTGCACATTTCTGGACTGAGATGTCTGATGTTGTTCCTGGGATCTGTTGTAGCCACTGCTCCAGTTTAGGGGTGACTGCCCCGAGGGCCCCGATGACCACAGGCACCACTGTGGTCTTCACCTTCCAGGCCCTCTCCAGTTCCTCCCTGAGGCCCTGGTATTTCTCCAGTTTCTCATCCTCCTTTTTCCTGATGTTGCAGTCACTCGGTATTGCTACATCCACCACGACGGCTTTCCTCTGTTGTTTATCCACTACGACAATGTCCGGTTGGTTCGACCTTACCATTTTGTCTGTCTGGATCTGGAAGTCCCACAGGATCTTAGCTCGGACATTCTCCACCACCTTTGGGGGAGTTCCCCACTTTGATCTCGGGGCTTCCAGTCCATATTCTGCACAGATGTTTCTGTGCACTATGCCTGCCACTTAGTTATGTCGTTCCATGTACGCTTTCCCTGCCAGCATCTTGCACCCTGCTGTTATGTGCTGGACTGTCTCAGGGGCCTCCTTGCACAACCTACACCTTGGGTCTTGTCTGGTGTGGTAGATCTGGGCCTCTATTGCTCTGGGGTTTATGGCCTGTTCCTGGGCGGCCAGGATGAGGATCTCTGTGCTGTCCTTGAGTCCAGCTTTTTCCAGCCATTGGTAGGACTTTCTGATATCAGCCACTTCAGTTATTTGCTGGTGGTACATCCCATGTCGGGGTTTGTCCTCCCATGATGGTACCTCCAGCACCTCAACTTCTGTTCCCCATTGTCTGAGACATTCACTTAGCACATTGTCTGATGAGGCTTTATCCCTGATGTATCTATGGATCTTGGATGTTTTGTCCTGGACAGTGGTTCTCACACTCACTAGTCCTCTGCCTCCTTCCTTGCAGCTCGTGTACAGTCTCAGGGTGCTGGATTTGGGGTGGAACCCTCCATGCATTGTTAGTAATTTTCGTGTCTTAACATCTGTGGCCTGTATCTCCTCCTTTGGCCAGCTAATTATTCCTGCAGGGTATCTGATTACTGGCAAGGCGTAGCTGTTTATTGCCTGGATCTTGTTCTTGCCATTGAGCTGGCTTCTCAGGACTTGCCTAATTCGTTGGAGGTATTTGGCTGTGGCTGTTTTCCTTGTGACCTCATCGAGGTTGCCATTTGCTTGTGGTATTCCCAGGTACTTGTAACTGTCCTCTATGTCTGCTATTTTTCCTTCTGGGAGTGATACCCCTTCCGTGCGAATGACCTTCCCTCTCTTTGTGACCATCCGACCACACTTCTCTAGTCCGAATGACATCCCAATGTCTGTGCTGTAGATCCTGGTGGTGTGGATCAGTGAGTCGATGTCTTGCTCACTCTTGGCGTACAGCTTGATGTCATCCATGTAGAGGAGGTGACTGATGTTGGCTCCATTCTTTAGTCGGTATCCGTAGCCAGTCTTGTTGATGATTTGGCTGAGGGGCTTCAGGCCTATGCAGAACAGCAGCGGGGACAGAGCATCTCCTTGGTTTATGCCACAGTTGATGGACACTTGTGCAAGTGGTTTGCAGTTGGCTTCAAGGGTGGTTTTCCACAGCCCCATCGAGTTTGCAATGAAGGCTCTCAGGATCCTGTTGATGTTGTACATTTCTAAGCATTCAATGATCCAAGTGTGCAGCATTGAGACATAGGTTTTTTTGTAATCTATCCAAGCCGTGCACAGGTTGGTGTGTCGGGTTTTGCAGTCTTGGGCAACTGTGTGGTCTACAAGGAGTTGGTGTTTGGCTCCTCTGCTATTTACGCCAATGCCCTTCTGCTCATGTATTTATCCATGCTTATCTTAGCCGCTATGATGCCTGACATGAGCTTCCAGGTTGTGGAGAGACAGGTTATTGGTCTGTAGTTGGGTGGGACTGAGCCATTTGATGGGTCCTTCTGGATCAGGATTGTGCGCCCTTCAGTTAACCATTCAGGGTGAGTCCCATTTTGTAGCAGCTGGTTCATTTGGGCTGCCAGTCGCTCATGGAGGGCAGTGAGCTTCTTTAGCCAGTAGGCATGGATCATGTCAGGCCTTGGTGCTGTCCAGTTTTTTATACCTGAGACTCTTTCTTGGACATCTGCCACAGTGATGGTTACCGGGGCTTGCTCAGGGAGGTTGCTATGGTCGTCTCATAGAGAGATCAGCCACTGTGCATTGCTGTTGTGGGACGCCTCCCTTTCCCATATGCCTTTCCAGTATTGTTCAGTCTCCAGCCTTGGTGGGTCTGTTCTGGTGTTATTACCCTGCCATTGAGAGTACACTTCAGCTGGTTGGGTGGAGAAGAACCGGTTTATCCTTCTGGCTTCATTTCCCCTTGTGTATCTCTTTAGGCGACTGGCCAAGGCTTGGATCCTCTGTTTGGCAGTTTCGAGTGCTTCAGGTATGGGCATCTGGCTGTACTTCCTGGGTACTGGTCCTTTCATTGCACCCCTATGGAGCTCTGATAGTTGGCTGACTTCCCTCCTTGTCACCTTGATTTTAGTCTCTAGCCGTCTTTTCCATGGTGGGTACTGTCTCTCATGGTTGCTCTTATAGCCAAGCAGCTCAAGGATCACTGATGCTGAGTTGTAGATCAGCTCATTGGTTTCCGTTATGGTGTTGCTAGGGATCGTTCTCAATGCTGCATTCACATCTTCAATGAGGCTTTCTGATGGTACTTCACTCAGCCGTTGTAATTGGCGCCGAGGAGGTCTGGTTGTCATTCTTGCCATGATCCTATCTCTCAGGTCAGCTGCAGCGTTATTCAGCTCCGATTCCTTCATTGTGGCTGCATACTCCCTCTCCTGACATCCAGGTTCCTCCTCTTTGCCATAGCATTTGTGTTGTACCTCGTCAATCTCAAGTTGTGACAGCAATTGCCGTTTACTAGTTGTTTAGCACTTAGTGTAGACTGGGGATGTCGAAGTAGCCATTCCTCCCTCAGTCTTTGCATATAGCCTCTCCGATTAGGGCTACTTGAGTAGTAGCATTCCAACAGATCCAAGTTTTCACCTCTTGCCCATTTCTGTCTTGTTCCAGTAGCCCATTTATCGTCAAGGTGCTCTGGTTCCCCAACACCTGACGCAGACCTTGTTTGGCCGGGCGACGTGTGAGCCGGCATGTTTCCTTGCTTCTCAATGTCTCTCATGGTCTGAGGTAGGCAGTAGCTCAAAGGGTCTTGTCTAAGGACCCAGACGGGATAGCGCAATTTTTGCCGGTTTCAGCCTGGATTCGAATCCGCAAATTGAATGAGTTGCGGGTTTCGACTTTTTGGGCTCATTTTTGAACATGAAGTTGCTCATTTGGGTTTGTAAATAAGCAGAGACTCATAATAAACCCCAGAATTTGTCTGACATCCAGTTAGTTTTAGACTATCCTTTCCCAGATAATCCGTCCCGCTGTCTCTTGGTTAATGTCAAGTTAATATATTACCTCTGAATGACGTCAACCTTAGCGTTGCAAACATCGAGACTAATATGAACAGCACAATAAAATTTGAAAACAGCCACGAATGAACGAGTCCGTAAAGTTGTGCAACTAAACACAGTTATAATAATTAATATTAAGATTAATGTCACAAATCTGTGCAGCAGCCATCTGAACTGTGGAGCCGCAGGAGGAGCTCTGTGCACTGCGCTCTGACACCAAACACAGGGCCATAACGCACAACCTGGAGGCTCAAGGAAACGGTGGGGGATTTAAAATCACTCTTAAGAGTTTTCCAGACAATAGAAACACACAAAAACACACACAAATTACTTACGTTTTTTTTTTGTACTGTTGTAACCATTAAACAATCTCCCCTTCAGTGTTGATGTTACTATTATAAAATAGTTTGCAATTAAGTATTGGCAAAGCTCAATGTAATTTGACAGGTTGTGGATCATTGTTGTTAGCAGCTGGTGAAAGTAACTAAAATAGTTACTTTTAATGTAACTTAGTTACTTTCCAAATCAAGTAGTCAGTAATCTAAGTTACTTTTTCAAGGAGTAATCAGTAATCCGATTACTTACTTTTTCAAAGTAACTATGCCATCACTGGTGGTAATTAACATATCGGTTAGTTTGACATAGTCTTCTGAATCGGCTTATGCACTTTTTAGCTTTGTTGTAGTTTTTCTGACCCACCCCGTCTCGTATTTGTTCATTTTCTTGGAGTCCAGTTAGTTGATATGCCGCTATTTATAACCTTAGAGGGGACGGGTGGGCCAAGAAGGACTGAGGGATTTTATTGGGTAAGCCCAGTGTCTGTCAATAAAATCAATCAATGGGCTGTCACGGCCAATAAACATTTGATTTAACAAATACATTTTTGTTAAATTATGACAGCGTAGGGCCACCAGATATGGACATTATGTACATCAGTCTGGACTATAGACAGTCAGTCCTCCCCTGGACAGAAGTTCAAACTGAATGCAGCTTCTTTTTTTTTCTGTTCAAACTGTCTTCACTTTACTACACTTTTACCCGCAGTGGAGGGTTCTAATTTCCACCCCTGGCAACATGACACAATAAAATGTGAAAATCTGAAAGATTCACATGCCCATAAAAACACCTAGATATTAAATACTTAGAGCTGAAACAAATTTAACTAATATCAATTTAAACTCTTCTTCATTCTGCTTTGCTTCCATCTCTGTGCCATCCTTAACAAGATAATGCCCTTCCAGGGGTTCCCAAGGTTGGTCCTCGAGGGCCGGCATCCTGCATGCTTTAGTTCTCTCCTTAGTGGTAGTAACAACCTTTTCAGAATGTCAATGTTCTTCTGAGGCCTCTAATGAGCCATCATTTCATCTAGGTGCGATAAATCTGGTGTGGGGCCGCAGGGGGTCCCCATTGTTTAATGATGCAGACCATCCCTGTCTGCATCATTAAACATACCAATTAATGGTGAACAATGCTCAACTATGAAGACTGATCTAGGAGCAAGAAGTAACAAGGACTAAACAACTCTGAGTGAGTGAAAACTCACTCAGAGAGAGTGAAAACACCGTGACTGTTTTCACTCTCTCTCTGGCTGTCATGTTCCGTGTTTTTCTGTGTGTTTATTTGAGTTTTCCTTGTCTTGAGTCTCCTCGTTGTCCTGTCTTCCCCTTGATTACTCCCAGGTGTGTCTTGTTCCCTTGATTACCCTCTGTATATTTAACCCCACATGTGTCCTTTGTTCCTCGTCGGGTCCTAGTTGTTTGTCGTCTTTGTTTGTCGCTGTTTGTCCGGTAGCACTTGTTTGCCCAGTTGCTACCGGTATGAGCCCTGGCTTCCGCTCAGCTGTGCTGCCTGGCCATGGACTATTGTTTACTGTGCTCTTCTGGATATTCATGATCATTAAAACCCTCCTTTTTACATCTACCTGGGTCTCAAACCTCTGCCTCACCACCATCCACCACACCACTTCATGACACTGGCTGCATGAAGCCAGGCATTAACAGTGCAGTGCTAATGTCTGCCACAGTGACAGTGAGGAAAACAATCAAAGAACAATGAACATTCTCTGCATGCTCTTCTGGTCTTGTGATTTATTTATTTGCTAATTAAATAAATGTCAATGTATATAATTAAATACAAATAATAATAATTGCTACTGCAGTTTTTGCTGAGTATTACAAGAACAAAGAACAGCTCTCACTGAGGCTCCAGTCCTATCTTCTTAGTAAAAGGCCAGTCAGAAGAATCGGATCATTGGTGACTGTCGCATCACTGTATTGCAGACTTTGGTCACAGTGTTGTTCCACCATATATGTGACACGTTAGTCAACACCTCCGCGCAATAATTCAGCTCAGTGAGTGACAACTCTTTTTTAGATGCAATTTGTACCTGTACAGCTAGCTTTGCTAATATCACGTCCACAAAGCTTACTTTTCTTTTAGCTGATGATAAAAGTTAGACGTAGTCTCCACTGTCTGTGAAAGCGAAGTGCTGATGAATTTACATGTCGCCATCGGATTTCCTATGTTTTATATAGCGGGATACTACAGGGTAGCCATACGTTTCCACACATAGAAAAAAGAAACATTTTATATGGGACAGCCGTTTTTATTTTTGTGGGACTCTGTGTAATTGCTGCATATCTTGGACCACTTCATGGTTGATCTGCAACATTCCCAGTTTTCTGAAACATGCAAATAGGTTTTTGCCAAAGTGTCGTGTGTGAAGCTTGTTCCAGAAAACTTTTTTCTGTTAAAAGTTTTGTGTAACCACACGACTGCTTCCCGATCCAGACGTCAATATAATTTCAATTCTTTGCTCTTTTGCCAAACACATCATCTTGGGTATCTGAAATATAAAAGAACATTGTACCGCTCTTATACCGCTGTCACACAAAAAAGGTGATGAGTGACAGCGGTAACAGAAACACATAATTAGTAAGTCGTGTTATTGCTTGGATTTTAATTGGTATGTTTTGCATTTAGTGAAAACAAAGATTTTAACAAATAAACTGGACAATATGCTGGCAATTTAGTGACATTTCCGCAGCTGATGGGTCTTGAAATAAAATCCCCAGTCCAAGACAAGCAAAAAGTGGTCTCGAGACCAAGACAGGTCTCGAGTACTACAACACGAATATTTCTGCTTTTATTTTAATAATAAATTACAAATATGAGCATATGCTCACAAATATGAACATATGCTGTACTCTACGCTGATAAGTATACTGTGTTGTCAGATCACATCGCTATTTAATCAGTCAAATGCTATCACTGAATGCAATTAGGTTTTGTGTCCAGCTTGATCAGAAACAGCACAATTAAATGACATCGAGCCTGTGAAAAAGGTGAGACGATATCAAATTAGCTGTTAACATGAATGAATAATAAATTAATTGTTTGAAGTGTAAAATCCAATCTGAGCTGCTTCTCCACAGTTTGCAAGCTCTCCTCATGGATAGGTTCTGCGTACGTACTCCATTTTTCTAACATTTTTTGTGCGTTTTAGTTTGCTATGTGTCTGATGAACTGACCATCCATCCGATCTGTACCCTGGCTCTCACCCAATGACCGCTGGAGGTATGTTCCTGCCCCCTGACCTTGCAAGGATAATCAGTTTTAGTTGATAGATGGATGTAGATGCATATAAAGCAGAAGGAGATAAAGCCAGTGGTCAAAAGGGTCACTGGTTATCTAGAGCATGTAAAAGATTGTACTACAGATTGTATTTCAAACTTGCACTGTTTACCCTTGTTTGATTTTGAATGATTAAAGAAAAAGGCTTTGATTTGAATACATTTTGGCTGGGGTTTTTACTCTGCTCTTCACAAATAGACAATATTTGTTGCTCCTTAAATAATGTATGCTTTAGAATTTACACTTCTCCTTTTGTCCACTGAACATTTGAAGCTCACCAATGTTATGTCAACATATTAGTTATGAGAACATACAAATTCTTGTTTGCTGCCACTATTTAGATTTAAGAATCCCAAAACAAAATGACAATGTTTATGCACAAATGTCAGACAAAGTAGGTTTTAAATTAATGATGAATGAAAATAAAATGTTGACTACATTATTGAACAGCCATTATTAAACAAATACTGTTTAATAATGGTCCTCTCACTTTTCTAGAAGGCTAAATATTCTCAGTACTTCACTGTCGGTCAGTAGGCACTATTACCATTCAACTTTCCAGCAAGTTCTATACTTCTTTATGTGTTATAGTCCGAAAATACACACAGTAAAAGAAAACAAAAAAGTGTTTTCTTTTGTAAAATAGAAAATTTTCTGCTTTTTGGCTGCATTGGCTGTATTTAAATTACTTTATTCTAAATCATAGTAAACTTTTCTCTGAATATGTTTAAGGCATATGTTTAATTCCTTAAGTCGCAAGCAGCCAACCATTTAAGCATATTCTTGTGTAGTGAATTCAGAACCCCCACCCAAATTCTAAGAAAATGTGCTTTCATTTTTCATTTGAACTTCATTTTTCATTTGAACTTCATAGCCAACATTCTCTGCCTCTGGATGCTTCAAAAGTTTCTTAGACACAATTTCCTGTGGACTGCAGGAGACTGAACTCAGTCTCTTGAGTTCAGTCTCCTGCTTTCAGTTATAACTTGTATTTTTTCAATTCAGAAATAAATTTTAAATTTATCTATCAACAGGAATCGATTTTAGTATCCATGCAGACTTCATTATATTCTAACAACAAGGTCTACTACATTATCAATGTGCTTTGCTTTCAGAATTTTTGTTTTACTTGTGGCTGCTAACCTCTCTAGAGGTCTTGAGCATGACATCAGAGCATTAGCTCTTCATCTCCTAACTTTATTGCATGCTTTTCTTTCTTTCATGTTTGATCTCTGGTTTGTGGTTGCTTACCTCCTGAAGCATATACTGCTGAAACACTGATTTTCCTGCTACTGGAATATCAATGTTAGCTATTTAAGCTATTGAAAATGAACCCCTAATTATTCATCAATAGAAAATATAAGGGATGTATGATGTGACTGACTACAATTTTGACTAAGCTCTTTATGTGGGATAGTTTCATGCCGCTATTATAGTCTTAAATAACAATAAGTTAAAAAAAACAAAAAAACAAATACATAGCCTTTTTCGGTCAGCTGTCTCTCTTATCTGTAGTCTATGTATAGTCATTGTAGACATATACCGACATGTTTAGTTTTTTCATAAACAGATATTATTGATTTGTGTTAACTGAATCTTAGTAGAGCTCTTAGCAGAGCTCCAGAGTGCAGTAGCAGTCAGTTCTGCTGAGCTGCAGAAAGATGATGATGATCATGAAGATGATGATTTGAATCTTATTTTGGAATGACATTTGCATGTTCTTCCTTCAAGTTTCTCCAAATACTCCAGCATTGGACTGCTGTTAAAGCAGTCCAATTCTCTGCTTTAACAGAAAATTGCAAATTAGCTCAATGACTGTGTATGTGCTTTGTGTCTCTTGGTCCACTGTTAAACTAATACTGCTCTAAAGTGTTTCCTAACTGCTTAGATACCATCCATGAACACAACTAAGAAACTGCAGAGTTTTAATAAGCTGTTGGTGTGGTGATGTGCTTTAGATATTTGTATGAAGTGACATTATGCAAATCAGATAGTCATGACTGGGTTCTTTGGTTGAGTTTTGTTTATTTCCATTTTCTTGTTGCTTTTTGGTTAGATCAGTTTAATTCATGTTTCCTTTAGTTTATCTCCTTATAGTGTTTCTGGTTATGTTTATTTCTTATAGTTATTTTTTGTTACTCCTGTTTCATCAGATTTCATTTCATTACGTCTAGTTATTCCTTATTTTTTGTATTTTTGCTTGTTCTTCTGTGTTACCTCTTTTTCTTTCCTGTCCAGGATGAAACAAGAATAATCTAAAACACAGCAAGACAGAAAACACGAGGCAAACAAGAAGAACTACAGGAATGAGATCATCACCTTATTAGAGCAATAAGGTGGTGAATCTTAATGTCAGAACTTAATAAAGCCACTTTCTCTTTTCCTTCCCCGAGTCTGGCTCCTGTTCCCATCACTCACGCCTTCTAGCAGTTAGCTAGTCTTTTGCTCCAGCACTCAACCTCCCACTATTAATGCACCTCATTGTCAGTCACTACTCATCGGTTCATTTCGTCAACTTCCGTCTCATTCCTGTAGTTCTTCTTGCTTGCTTCGTGTCTCCCATCTTGCTGTGTTTTCAATTATTCTTGTTTCATTCTGAATTATTGCATTTTGTAAGCCTTGGCTTCTTTTTCTTTTCATTAAATTTTCAACTCAATCTACATCTCCTGCCTGCTGCATTTGGGTCCATGACACAGATAAATTCATCTGAGAGATTGTGTGAAACTGCCGTAAACTGGACTGGAATTAAATTGACCTGAGCTGTTTGTAATTAGATTGAAGTTTATTGTACTGAGTAAAACTATATAACCAATTATTCAATGCAACTGAACTCATTCATAAAGAAAACAGGACAGTAAAAATAGATCCAAAGGCTTTCTAGATTGTGGTGTTTTACACAAACACCACAGTCTATAGTGATCTGAGGTGATAACACCTTCTTAAATGATTTATTTTGACTGAACAGTTCCCTTGGTATTTTTGGAATGTGATCTTGCGCACTTTGACGTAAACAACTCTGACATTGCAACTGCTTTAGGAGCATTTAATAAAGCATTAGGTGACATTTTGTCCTGGAAACAAGTACAGTTTAGTAGTTGTGGCTGACTGGAGTGATCAATTATAACGTTGTGGAAAAGTCTTAAATACCATCCATAGTTTCTATAAAGGAAACTATAGAAATAACAAAAAGTAGCAAACATATGTGCAAACTTGGGAAACAAATGCAATAAAATTATAAAGACTTTGTACTTGGTAGGCTATATTAAATAACTAATCAAATTTGCTGACTATTAAAAATTCTAATGTACACCAATCTAAGATTTACTTAACAATCACCCTATATCACTATAGATGGATATTCAGAGAACTGCTCATCTGTCCAATGTGTTACTATAAAGCTGACACTTATTAACATGTCTCAGCTTTAAATGTCATATATATTAGTTGTACCTAGACATTGCTTTTTTGAGGGAGGGCAAACTGGTTATTCATTACATTCTGGATGTAGAATGACTCATATAGGAATAGGAAACTTGAATTTCACAGGATACTTTAAAATCTAATTCTCATTTAAACAAAGTCCTAAAAAGTACTTCTGTTTATAGTTAGAACCTATACAGTATTGCAGTATTTCTCCCTTTTGATACACACCCCTAAACACATCAGGTTCAGTATCTGGCACAAGGAATGGATGACTGATTAAATTATGAATAAAATTAAAATTATTGAGTTTAATCAGGGCACCTACCTACTCAAGCAACTCTGGAGTCATTTAAACAATGAAGACAAACTCAGTCTCTCATGAAGGAATTAATTCTCACTCCGGGCAGAATTAACTCAAAAAAGAATGCTCACTGACACTCTTATTTCTAATCAAGTCTGAGAATTTATAATTAAAATAGTCCAACTTTACAGCAGATAATAAGCTCTTTCTTTAATTACTGGCATAAAATCTAGCTACTAATGAAAAGAGTCACTGCAATCTTTGGCAAGGGAGGAGGAAGATTTAAGTAAAAGAAGAGGAGGTCAGGTCACTGTCCAGACTCAGACCTGTCCACCACCTTCCAACAATAGGTCATAAAACTCCACATGTTGAGGGTTAACAATTAGGCTAGATAAAGAAATTGTGGTCTTAGGCCTTTTATGACCACAAAGTAGATAAGTATTTGAAATGAAGGAAAGAAGAGAAGTGGAAGCAGGAGGAAGAAAGATAAAAGAGAATGGCAGAGAGAGAGCGCCAGTGAATTTGGGCAGGGCTGAATTCAATTGAACACAACAATTTCTAACATGTGGCAAACCTAAAATAGCCAAGCAGCAACATAACGTAAGAATATTAAACCATATAATCAGCAAAATATCAAGCAAGCATACAACAGACAGGCAATTTACAAAAACCTTCGTTTAAAAAATCTAATTCAGCCCAAATACTGGAATGGTCTTATTTTGAGTTGATCAACAGTTGGGTAAAAGCAATGACCAAAACCCCAAAAATTGATGGAACAGAAAATTTTTTTCTTCAGGCGACAGCTGAGGATTGATTGGCATCCCAGCTAGGTTCTCAGCAGAACCTCCAGTATTTTGGTTTGAAAAACAGAGGAAAGTACTCTTCTGTTTGATGAATGGAGAAGCTGCGACAGCAGGCTTCCACAAGCAGACACATCAATAGACTTTTAAAGTCTCCTTGGGAATGCAGAAATGCGAGGTATGCAGACTGCTTTCTAAAAGTTCTACAGGGAACACTTTGAAGGTTTTGAATAAATTCTTCTTCCTTTCTAACAGGTTAGAAGAAAAAGGTTTAGAGCTGTTGTGTCTCAGTTGGAGGCTGAATCCAAAGACGAGGCTTTGGGATTCAGGTCTTGCTTTTGTAGTGGAGATAAATTCTTATTGGATTAGTTCTGAGTTTTATTGTGGTACTGACATCGCCAATGTGTTTCCAGCACAGTGATTGCTTAGGAATTAGTTCTGAACGTTCATGAATACAAATGGATCCCAACATTCCAGATGAACTGTAGCATTTTCATGGATTGTATCTGAAGTCTCTGTCACTGTTTTTCCCTTTCACAAATAGTTTTATGATGCTGGAGTCATGAATAGGTTAAGGTTTGGCTCAACTATTTAGAGTTAGGGTTATCATCACCTTCCTAAACTGATGGCCTGAAACTGATTTTGACAAAGAAAAATTTAAAAAAAAAATTATGACCTTTTTTTTCCCAAAAGATGGTTTTGGCAAAAAAAGAAACACACACTTTACACAAAAACACTTTGCACATTGTCAGTATGAAAGTGTCTTCATAGTATGATAGTATGAAAAAAACCTTTATGTGTTAAACAATACACTAAAACAGTGAAAAAATAGATTTCTGTTCATAAAATCTTGCGGCAGTCTGAACAAGATTAAAAGTGAATGGAAAAGATGTGAACCAGATCATTTTTGTATGCTATGGGTTGGACAGAATGGTAAACAAAAACTGTAAATAAGATTTAAGAACAATGCTAAGTGCTTTTGCAGTGTTAAGTAAAACTTGCTGATGGACAAATCAAATTGAAGAGATTCATAGTTGAAAAAATATAAAGATTAACAGCACTTTTCACAATTTATTTGACCAGCTAAAACCGATTAAAATTTGAGTCTAAATTAGAGGCAAAGTGTCAAGGACAGTTTATACAGTTTTCTTCCTCTATGAAGGAAATAACCCTGAAGAGCAGCATGTGCATATGCTTTGTTGGTTGGCCTGTTGGTACAGTTTCGCGCCCCACCTAACCTTACTCGCATAGGGTTTTTTATAACGTCATCCACACTGATTAAGTGTTGCAATATTCTCGCGACGTTTTCATCCCACTGTCTGAAACAAAAGGTAATCACTGAAGTCTCGCGATGCATTTCTCTGCGGATCCCACCCTTCTCCGGTGCCGTCTGCAGTATGTATAATAGCAAGCAGAGAAACGCTGGGACACTAGGAGGAGCCGTGGCAAGGTCGACAGCAGCATCCTTTATAACAGCACAACGCTTAGAAGTGGTCCTTCCTGACTTTTAAAAGACGAAGGTTGTTGGAACGTTTTTATTTACTGCGACAGAAAGAGAAAAAGGAGAGTGGTGGTAACTTCCCAGCTTGTACTCGCATGTCCTGACGCTGCTAAGCAGCTATCTGCCTTTAATACCGCCCTCTGCTAGGGATCCTGTGCCTCTTCTCAGCGGGCAGCACAGCGTGTGTTTTTCTGCAACTAGTAGGGGTTTAGTGACGGAACAACACAGCGCGTTCTTTACTAATTTAGTAGATCCAAGCGATTGTTGGCTACATTCCGCATAACAGCTATGTCGGAACCATCATCTGCGCCTTCCGCGCCAGCACACAGTGCTGCACCGGAAAATGATTTTTTAGCTCCAGATGCCGGGCAAAGGCCGTCCGGTCCAACACCTAGTCAGAGCCGTTTCCAGGTGGATCTTGTGTCTGAAGCTGCGGGCGCCTCTGAAGAAAAGTCTGCGAGTTCCGAAAACTCCGCAGCGGGTGGTGATTCGGGGGCCGCGGGGGAGGAAGCCAAAGGACGGTTCAGAGTGGTAAACTTTGCGGATCCGAACGGGTCGGGGAGCGGGGCCTCTCCGGAGGCAGTGCCGCCTGAGGGATTACAGAACGGAGACACGGTGATGAGTGAGACCAGTTTGCATTCATCCACAGGGGGCCAGCATCACTATCACTATGACACCCATACCAACACCTATTATCTGAGGACTTTTGGCCACAACACCATTGATGCTGTTCCCAAAATTGACTTTTACCGACAGACGGCTGCGCCTCTGGGAGAGAAACTCGTGAGACCCACCCTGTCAGAGCTCCATGATGGGCTGGAAAAGGTAAGCTTCCCTCAAAATTCAGAGCGTTGATGCGTGCAGAAAACAGCGTGTTTAGCTCGGTGACTAATTTAGATTGAGAGTTAAACATGACTTCGACAGCAAGATATCACGCTTTGTGGGATCCTCACAATCAGCTATGCTGTAAATTTAGGGACAGATTAGTTTGTATTGTTGCTAAAACTCCAAATAATCCCAGATGATTCTTCTGCTCCTTTCTTTATTTCACTGTTAGCTTTCCACTTCACTAAGCAGAAAGTCGTTTTAAACTTTGGAAATCATTAATCAAGGTTGAAATGCTATATCTAAGCAATCATTGCTTAAAATAATCGAAAATGCAGCAGTGAGACTATAAATTTGAGAGAAATTTAACACTTTCTGTAGTTTCAAGAATTTAAAACTCCATATGGAGAGTGAGGGTGTACCTATTTTCAGCTTGTAATAGTCTCATTAAGTCAAAGCACAGTCTGTTCTTTGTTCATCCCTATGGCTGTGAATGTAGAATCTATGGTTAACTGGCCATTCTATTGGCCAAATCTCTTGTTCAGGGTTTCTCGCAGGGTGTTGTAAGCCTGGTGGGCCACCTGGCTTTACTTGTGCTCCCAACAGGCTAAGCTTTATTTATTCTGATATCTTTTTGTATGTTTGCCTTTAAGACTTTATATTTGGAGTTGAGGTATTGTTAATAATTATTACATTAACATATCATTACATATTACCTTGTGATATTTTAAAGGTCAACTTCAGACACTTTTTTTAAAACTCAAAAACACACTAGGCCACTGGATGACTGCCCTAGCACTTAACCCCAATCAGAGTTTAACAAATATTCTTTTAAAATCCATTCTAAATACATGTTTCTCCATATTTTATATTTGAAAACTGTGATAAATGAGAGCAATATTAGCTAGTACATAGATAAAACATATAAGTAGCATTCTAAAGTATTTTGTACTGTTTGTGCCCACACAAAAATATTTGTTTTAGCTTTTGCAGGTTGTCAATTTTCTACGAAAACATGTTGCAACACAGTATTTTTCTTTTGACGACAAAAAAAATACTGTTAGACAAAAAAACGCTTCTAATTAATTTGTGAAACATTTCTGGAACCATTTTGTTTTTAAATTGGCATGAAAGCTCCTTTTTCAGTTGGAATGTTTGAAAAGTAACCAAAACGGTACTGTAGGGATGCAGTGTGGGTTGACTCGGTTAGAACACAGCATACAGAAAGACTTTCTGTGATTTTGGACCCTGAACAACCATGAAGTTCACTGAATAAGAGTCTTCTGAAGGGTTGGAAAATGTTAAGCTGCTGAAGTAAGGGATCTTGAAATAAGCAATGAGGTACATTCGATACATTGCAGTTCTATGTTTTTGCACTGATTCTACTCTGTGGACTAGTCAAAACAATAATAAGATGATCAATGATAAATTCCTTTTTTTTTGGAGTCAATACAGTAAAGTTTCACAATAAGCGCCTTATCCAGGTATAAAGTGCTTCAAACTTCAAATATCCTATAGCTAATTGAAACAGCGTCTTGTTTCAGGCTGGGTTTGGTGTATGTTCAGTTTGCAGGATTTAATTTCTCCTTGATAGAAATAATTAAATTCAGGAGGAATTCTGAGTGCTGTTGATGGAATATGTTACAACTGCAACCAACATAAATAACATTGATGATAATTGTAGTAAATTTTACACATGTACCATAAGATTTTTCCTGCTGTTACATATAAGATGGAAAGATTTAATGTTGGTGTCGGTGTCCTTCATGTAAAAAGAATTGGAACATATTTCTTAAATGTCAAACAGTGTTTGGCACAAGCAAAATTGTTCATAGTGATTATAATATGGCTAGAAATATTCATTGCCATTGAGTTATGTTGCATTATACTGATTTCTTAAACAACAGGGTTTCCCCCAAAAAACTTGCTAAGCCCAGTGGTCGGGGCACTGAGACGGTCCACTGGGGTTTGTATTAAAAGATATTAAATTGACAAAAAATGTAAAATATTCCTGGGTAATTATGTTACTGGATAACATTGCTGACAGTACTTAAACCTACTACTATACAATCTTAAAAACAAGAAATCCAAAAAATACAGTTAAGATAAATATAAATTATTTGCACTTCTGTTAAATCCAAATTAAGTAATCAATTATTGGCTCTAAAAGTATGATATAATGCTGATCACATTTAGAATGTGATGCAGAACTAATGTAATGTATCAGCATAAATACATTAAAAGATTTTAAATTCTTTAACATTTAAATGTGAACTTTTACACTTGGATGTAAAAGCTTACATTTAAATGTAAAGCTTATATTGGCAAGCTTACTTTGTAAAAGTTCAAAGAACATTCTTCTTAGTTAGATTGCTTTGTTACCACAGTTACAATCTGATGCTGTCAGTTTAATCCTTGAGTCTTAGCTGATTTTTCACAAATGCATCTTAGTGAATTATATTTATAACTGAGTGCTTTTACATTTGACCAATAAAATTAGACCCCTGGTCCAGATTTCACTAAATCCATATTGAAATGCTATTAAGAGGTGCTGATATTCTCTACAGCAACAGGTGCTCCTAAATCAAGGACTCATTAATTATTGGACTGGCCCTGCATTATGAGCATGTTCCACAGTTCTGCTGCTGGATGTAAAGGGATAAACGGGAGATTTAATTTATGTAGCTTAGTAGCTCTTCCATTTTATGTCTATTGTGTTTTTAATTACCGCCACAAAGACTGTTTTTTTGTATAATTTTCTCTTATTGAAATCCAGAAGTTAGCTTGGTGCTTCATTGAGCCTGTACATCATCTGTTTTAAGAAAACGTTAAAAACTAAGTGAAGGTTTACAACGGTTCAATAATTAGGTAAAGTCACAAATCTTTCCCCCCATTGATAACAATACAGTCAACAGACAGGGCACACATGGAGGCAGGGTCTGAGCTAGGGCTGAAACGATTCCTCGAGTGATTCGATTACCTGATTAAAATTCCTCGAGGAAAATTTATTTGCCTTGAAGCTTCGTTAAATTATATTTTATTATACAGATATGTTTGTAAAGCTTTAAATTGTAGATCCAAAGAGACAGGTTTGATATTAGGATTATTAAGTTATTATGTAATAAATAATTCCCCTACCCCTTGCTTGAGGATAGAGGTCTTTAATTAGTGTAGTCAATGAAGCCAAAGACGAACTCTATCCTGTGAATTTCTTCTGAGATACCTGATACATCTGTCAGTTATCAAGTGATTTGTGATGAAAAGCTTCTCGTGGGTCCTCTCAAGGTTGTCTATGAGGTTGAGTGGGGGGGAAGCCAAGATTGTTTTCTTTAGTCCTTAGTTAATGGCAAATGTCCGACACAATGACGGGAGTCTCTTTCATCACCTCCATATTAGAAAAGCTGCAGTTCTCAGGATGGGGATGGTGAGCTGCTGTAGTTAGCTGATTTTTAGTGTGTGTACTTTCTGGCAAAATAGTTAGGTAAAAACTTAACTTTGAAATGAATGAGACTAGTGCAGTTTGAAGGTCGTAATGACCCTAATGCTTCCACCCTATCATGTCTTACGTTTTCCTCTCTGTGTTACACACGCAGATTGGAATGAGCATTGGAAATTCCACTGTACCAATTGATTGCTTTTCCACTGCAATTAATGACTGAATCATAGAATTGTTCCAGTGTATTGGCTGCACAATAGCTAAACTCTTGAGGTTCTTTTTAGTAACCGATACAGGCTGTGATGGTATATTTAAATTAAATGTCTTTGGGAGTTTGAGCAATGATTCTTGGGCAGAAGTCTTTTTTTTTGTTTTTCCGATCACATGGCAACAGCATTCTAAAAGTTTATATTGACAAGCTAGAAGGGAACCAATAACAAAGGAGATTAATTCCGACTGGGGCAGCCAAGCATAAACCCAGGCCGCTTAAATATTGATGTAATCTCACCCATGTGGAATGCTGTAGTGTGGCACTTCCACTGCCACACTACAGCACTCCACAAGGGTGAAATTAAAAAAAATGTCACCCAGATATTTAGGCCCGAGCAGCTAAGCGCTGCGAAGGCCTATTGTTTTTGTACTGTTTCTTCTTATTATTAGGCCCAAGCAGCTAAGCCCTGCGAAGGCCTTTTGTTTTTGTACTGTTTATTATTAGGCCCAAGCAGCTAAGCGCTGCGAAAGCCTATTGTTTTTGTACTGTTTATTATTATTATTAGGCCTGAGCAGCTAAGCGCTGCGAAGGCCTATTGTTTTTTTTACTGTTTCTTCTTCTTATTAGGCCCGAGCAGCTAAGCCCTGCGAAGGCCTTTTGTTTTTGTACTGTTTATTATTAGGCCCAAGCAGCTAAGCGCTGCGAAGGCCTATTGTTTTTGTACTGTTTATTATTATTATTAGGCCTGAGCAGCTAAGCGCTGCGAAAGCCTATTGTTTTTGTACTGTTTTATTATTATTGCGAAGGCCTATTGTTTTTGTACTGTTTTATTATTATTCTGCCCCCCTAAAGAGGGGGCTTTATCATATTCAAAAACTCACCAAACTTGGCGGACGCGTCAAGGGAGTTTCAAAATTTCGTATTTTAAGGTCGTTGCAAAAATCGCAAAATAAACGGCTCAACGGCCTAGCAATTTTCAAAGGGCCCTTTGCTATTCCATTACTTCATCGTAGAGACATGAAATTTGGTACACTTGTAGAGCTCCCCAAGATGCTCATAATTTACAATTAATGTCATAGTGCAAGTATCACAGGAAGTCGGCCATTTTGGATTGAAGTTCCGAATTGGACTCCATTTTTGCCGTTTACAGCTTTTGCATTTGATTGAACTCCTCCTAGGGATTTCGATTGATCGGCTTCAAACTTGGTCAGTCTGTTCATAAGGCATGTCCCATCTAAAGTTATCAAAACGGTGAGTTTTTGAGCATGCTGAAGGGGCTTTACCAGGGGTCAAAGTTCACCTACTCGCCATGAAAAAATAAACTGTTATATCTCCTACACAAAAACTCACAGAGGCACCAGAGTTTCTGTGATTGATCATCATCAAGTGTCCTACAATACCCAATGGACAAATGATGACATCACTTATGCCACGCCCCCTGAGAACAGGAAGTGTCATGTTTTACTCTGTACAATCGCTATCTGACCCCTTTGACCTAATCAACATGAAACTGTGTCCAGACACAGAAGAAATGTTGGTGTGTTGTGGATTCCAACCCCGACCAGCTTCGACAGAGCAGGTGGGCATGACGGCTTTGCAAAGTGACCACTAACGCCATTGCCATACGTTTGGCTCTGAATTCTGCAGTTCTGGGCCGAGCTGCTCCAAACTCACTAGGATGGATATTTATCCACTACCCGAAAGGAATCCATATCAAAATTTGGTGGGCGTGGCCTAATTTCTCTATAGCGCCCCCTAGAAGATTTTAAATCATCAGCCCCAAACCATGCTTTAAGATAGAATTGTGAAACTTGGTACACATGTGTATCATGTCAGGACAAAAAAAGCCTCTTGGAGCCATGGTCTAAACCCCACAGGAAGTTGGCCATTTTGGATTGAAGTTCCGATTTGGACTCCATTTTTGCCGTTTACAGCCTTCGCATTTGATCGAACTCCTCCTAGGGATTTCGATTGATTGGCTTCAAACTTGGTCAGTCTGTTCATAAGGCATGTCCCATTTAAAGTTATCAAAACGGTGAGATTTTGAGCATGCTGAAGGGGCTTTACCAGGGGTCAAAGTTCACCTACTCGCCATGAAAAAATAAACTTATATCTCCTACACAAAAACTCACAGAGGCACCAGAGTTTCTGTGATTGATCATCATCAAGTGTCCTACAATACCCAATGGACAAATGATGACATCACTTATGCCATGCCCCCTGAGAACAGGAAGTGTCATGTTTTACTCTGAAAGATCGCTATCTGACCCCTTTGACCTAATCAACATGAAACTGTGTCCAGACACAGAAGACATGTTGGTGTGTTCAGGATTCCAACCCCGACCAGCTTCGACGGAGCAGGTGGGCGTGGGGGCATGGCGAAGTGACCTGTAACGCCATTGCCATACGTTTGGCTCTGAATTCCTCAATTTCAGGTCCAGCTGCTCCAAATTCACTACGATGGATCCCTATCCACTCCCCGACAGAAATCCATCACAAAATTTGCTGGGCGTGGCCTAAATTCTCTATAGCGCTCCCTAGAACACTTTAAATGGTCAGCCCCAAGCCATTGCCTTCACCTAGAATTACAAAAATTGGTGCATATGTGTATATTGTCAGGACATACAAAAAAGCCTCATGGAGAGATGGTCTAAACCCAAGAGGAAGTCGGCTATTTTAGATCAAAGATGTAATTTTCTCTTCAACAAGTACAAATACAGAATACTGCTTTTATCCAGGCCTTGTTAACATAATAATTATTTAAATATACATTGTTATATGTTTTTGTTTTTTTTTCTAAAAATTGTTAGAGTACAAATGCTGATTAATTTCAGTTAAAACTAACAAAGTACGTCAACAGTCGGTTTACAAACTATTTCAGTAGTTAGCCACTGGGTGTCAGTATAACTCCACAAATGACAAAGATTGAATGAATGACGAGCAGAGAACAAAATATCAAATAACTACACCAGTATGTCGCCAGGAACGGCGCTGCACTAGAGGGAGCGCAAAAACGATGTGGGGATTTTTTTTCTTCTAATCAGCATTTTATGTACTTAACCGCTGTTTGTATTTGAAATTATCAATAACAGAGGAACAGCACTGATAAGCCACCCCGCCCCTCCTGCCAGGCGCTCTCCCCTCATACAGCTAGCTTAGCCAGCGTCCCTTCGAGAACGCTTCGTCTCCGCTCCGTATTGAACATATCGAGCTTTCTGTTGGAGCTGTTGGAGCTGACGTAACTGCATGTGACGTTTACGTTGCTCGGTGCAGTCTTTTGAGGCCACAGACCAAAACAAACTTTCTGCCGCTGTTTACGTTGTGTTACCGACCGCAGTGAAGTTGTTTACAAGTTGGATATTAGATATCCACGCTCTGCGGTGTAAGAGGCGTTTAGCTCAAGGTTGATCCGATTTATGAACGTTGATCCGATTTATGAACGCTGATTCCGGCCAGCTGTTCTGTACCGCTAGCGCTCTGAGGTTCAAATAGGGACTGTAAATTTCTGAACCAAACACTCCTGCAAATAAACGACATGCCTTGTGACCAACTGATACAAAAAGTGATAATTCATGCTATTACATGAGGCGCACTATCCTATTAAAATTAATTCAGTTCAGTTCATCAGTTATGATGAACTGAACTGCACTGGAGTTGTGCATGTACACTGCTTCGAACTAGCAGTTGGTTGGCGGCCGTTAATGAACAAGGTTGGATCTGTACCGCTGTGGATTTTTTTTTTTTTTTTTTGCTACCAGTTGGAGCTGCTAACTTTTCCTGAACGTTTTGCCTCATTTTGGGAACCACAGATCCGGGCCACGCTCGTGAGCCGGAACAGACTGTTAGACCGGAGTTGTAGCAATTTAATTGCTGTTCGTTAAAGACGTTAAACCACGGTGGGGTGAGTAACCCAATCTTTGTGGTTGTTCTGGGAGCCGCCATCATTGGAACTGCTATTCCGAGGACGAATGCTAACGGAGTCCATTCATAATTATTGGTCCTTTGGGGTTGTAATATTTACTTGTAGCACTTGCTGTGATTAATACCTAATTAATGGATTGGATACAGCCTGTGCTATTGTTCTAATGTGCTGAAAGTTAACTGTGCTTTGTTAATGTGCATTGCGCTTGGTTTATTACTGATTATTTACTGGTTTATTAAACTGGTAAATTTTCAACTTTACCATTTTCCTTCCTCATTTTAGTACAAGCTTTAACTTGCACTGCATTTAGATCTCACTTGTAGTTATTTTAGTCTTGCTATTGTGTTCAGTTACACACTGTATTTAAAAAACACACTGTTGCCAATTAAGAGACTTATTTCTCATTCTGAACTATTTAATAGAGTGTAGGTCAGACAATCATAGGGAAAACTAGAACACTTACTTTTACTCTGTTATTTATATGGATTTCATTCTATGCAAAGTGATTTAAAATGATAAGATGATGAACTCTGTCATTGTTGGCCGCTGTCTGAACCATGTGGGCGTGGCAAAATGGCGAATATCAGTCCTTCGCCATATTCATACAATTTTCTTTTGTTGTATCTACCAGAGGAATCCTCTGGTAGATACAACATTACTGATAGTGGAAATTATTTATAATTGTATAAATAAAATGGCATATCTGGGGGGTCAGTGGGGGTTACGTATAGTCAGTCCTCCTGTTGAATCTTATTGTTGATGTCCTGTTATGGGTATAGATTTACACAGGTGGGCGCAGTCTGCTTATAAAAGGCCACAGGTTGCTCTGGTGAGCACTGCACTCAGGTCAAACGAAATTGAAGGCTGTGTTGTTTTTTTCTTTGTCACTACCCGGCATTTCCAGCCCTTTAAAGATGGCAACGTCAACAGTTTATGGACCCAGGAAGGAGTTTGGAAGCCAATGGAACAGATTATTCTTTGACGGAAATGAAAAGAAGTATGAGTTGTGGGAAACAAAGTTTTTGGCCCACTTACCTCTGCTTTAGCTGAAGAATACCATGTTACTGACGGGCGAACCCAATTACGTGGAAGAAGACGACACTAAAAATGAAGAGCCGTATGCAGAATTAAGTCAAGTCTTGCCCGTTAAGAGTCTTTCCCTTGTCATGAGAAATGCGAATGATGATTGCGAAAAAGCCTTAAAGATCCTCAGAGATCACTATGCTGGTTTGGGTAAGCCTCGAGTGATTAGTCTGTATAAGGAGTTGATGTCTCTTCAGAAAGGTGTCAATGAGAATGTCACTGACTATATTATCTGAGCAGAACGTGCAATTACAGTGTTGCATAATGTAGGAGAAGTTTTAAGTGATGGCCTGCTGGCAATGACTTTAAAAGGCCTGCCTGATGAGTTCAAACCATTCTCTGTTTATGTTACACAGAGTCATGAAGAGTTAACGTTTGCCCAATTTAAAACGAAGCTGACAATCTGAGACCACAGAAGTTGTGTGTTGCTGGCTCAGTTGAAGATAGCGTGATGAAAGTTAAAGGAAGAGACAATTGTAGTATAAAACTCACTTGTTACAACTGCGGCCAGAGAGGGCACAAAGCCCAGGATTGTCCTTCAACCTCGGGCAAACGTCGAGAGCCGAAACAGTGGTGTAGTTTCTGCAAGACCGCCACACATCAGGACGTAAATTGTCGCCGGAAAAGGCGAGACAAGGTCAAGCAAGCAATGGATGAGGAGGACCATACGTTTGCTTTCAAAGTGAAGAAGATCGACGACGCCCAGATCTATGGCATGAAGGTAAAGGGCCTCATGGTTGACTCAGGTACAACAAAGCACATTGTGACAGATGCTGCAAAATTCAAGGATTTTGACTCAACTTTTAAGTCTCAGAGCCATATTTTGGAATTGGCTGATGGCGTTGGGGCTAGTGGGATCGCCAGTGTTTGCTTGAGAGACAGCAACTGTCGAATTGTGAAGATGATGTTAATGGACACCTTATACGTGCCATCATTTTCTCAGGACATCTTTTCGGTTAAAGCTGCAACTCCCCAAGGAGTGACAATCATCTTCAAAGATGGTTGTCACTCTTTCAAGATGTGACAAAGAGTCACATCTTCTTTGTCACATCTTCAAAGATGCGACAATATCTTTGTCACATCTTTGTGACAAAGGCTCATCCATAAAAATGGTAAAGCTTTTGATATTGATGTTTGATAGATTGTACTATTTAAATACTCTTACAGGTAATGTTTGAGTGCAATACCTGCTGTGATATCCAAGCGTGGCATAAAATTTTAGCTCATTGCAACTATGATGTGTCAAAGTTGAAGGTTGTTGCAGATGGAATGAAAATTAGAGGTAAAACTGAAAAGCCTGATCTGAAATGTAAAGTATACATAAAGGGTAAATTTACTCAGACCAGGAGTAGAGATCCTGATGAAAAAGGTAAAGGTGCACTAGACATGCACATCTGGCTGGACCAATAGAGCCGGCTGTTAAAGCACCTACTGGGTGGTGGCAGTGGTCCCAACCACCGGGCCGTGGGCCGGTACCGATCCCTGGACCAATTGGTACCAGGCCGCGCAAGAAATAATTAAATATATCTGTTTTATGTTTTATTCGAGTCTATAGGATCTTTTATTTTGAAAATCCTTTAACTGGATTCTCTCGGTTATGTCTTGCACGCCAACATTGAGCCACAAGCAGCAAAATGAGTCAGAAACAAATCAGATGTCTTTGGAAAGTTTCTTTGTGAAGGGGAAAAGACCCAGAGACAGGAGAATGGATTTATCCTGGACTGGTATCCAAGCTGCTCTGCATGACATGGTGACTGGCTCATTAATGAGGCAATGAAGCTTCAAAATGCTTCTCCATGTAGAGACCAAGTAGGCTCAACATAAGCAACACTTCAGTGTCATTGTCTCTCATCACTCCCAGATGGGAGGAGCAAGCTCAGGGTTCCCTTTAAGCTCAGGGTTCCCTTTAAGCTCAGGGTTCCCTTTTAAAATGTTTGGTATCTGACATAAAATCAGTTCAGCTGACAGAAAAGAAAAAAAAACTCATTTATAATATGTAATCAATGTTCTATTTCGTATAGGCTTTGCCTTTTTAGGTTATTGCTAGTGGGTTAAACAGTGACGCAGGATAGTGTCTATTCTATGCCTCACTGGGTCCATCCAGACCACCACCATGAAGCATCTGCTCGCCTATAACAAAAAACAGTCTCAACCTAGTGCGTAATTATGCACTCCCGACCTCCCATAAAGCAGAAGGCTACAGAGAAGAATAGCCTCTGGTCAGAAAGGTTGCGATAAACAGACCTGCTGTTGTGAACAGGAACATTGAAGGATAAGAACTGTAACAGTGTAACGATGAACAGAAGAGGTAACTTATTATATAGCACTTTGGACAACCATGTTGTTCTCAAATACTTTGTAAATAAACATAGAACTCTCCAGGAAAAAATATCATGTGACAAAAATAATTATTGCGGAGTGTGTGCGAGGAAGCTGAGATCGGCTGATCTGACAAAGCTGGAACCTGCAGGAATTTTGCTGTCAGCGATATGTTTGTTTTATTTCTACACATTTGACATTATCACGCACATTCTCCCCAGCTAGTCATTTCCTAGCTTGCCTTCTCCATGGTCCCAGCAGCTCGCCAGTCCAGGATGTGAACAGGAATGACCTGTTCACATCCTCGGGCTGACATCTGCTGGGAAGACGCTGCGTCACTTGCTGTGGCACTGAGAATAATTGCCGAGAGGTGGAGGAAGATGGCGAAAGAGGTTGATGCAGCTGTGGAGAGTCTCTGTTGATGACAGCAGTCACGCTGGTCCCTCCAGGGACCGGAGGTGCGGGGGATAGGTTGCGGCCCTACCAGGCAGAGGACGAACTCCAAAACCTTCTGGGTCTTCTTTGACTTCGATAGGAGAGACTGGAATTTGGCACCGAACAGTGCATCAGGGGTGATGGGGCCATCCAGCAGGTCCTTCTGGAGCTTCTCGGACAGAGAGGCGAGGCATCCCCCGCATATCCGGTGCCTGTCAAAGGACATGATGTACCCTGTCTGGCAAGACTGGCACAAACGGACAGTACTGCTAGGACACATCTTTGCTCTTAAGACTGTGCCATCTTATGCTGAAGAAAAAGAGGGAGCCGTTTGTCCGGTCTGACTGTTATTTATATGGACAAGGGAGTGGCCCACTCAGTAGGTGGGCGTGAACTAAGCTTTTTTTCAGTGCTGCACTGCACGCCAGGGATAAACCCACTTAAAGGACGAAGCCTATACGAAATAGAACTAATCCATTTTTTTTTCCTCGCTCGTGTCAGCTTTAAAATACACGCAGACTCGTTGCCATAGCAACTGACAACAACGCAACTTTATGTATCAGGATTCAGCACCAAAAACACTCAAACATTACCCCCACATTAGAAAAGAACATTCAGTTTGTTACAGTTTTGGGTTTTTAGGCTTGATGTGTATTTTGCTTATATTAATCAGTGATCACTGTGGTAGATTAGCCACTCTAACAAAGCGGTGGTTAATTAGCGAATTTAAACACCTGCTTTACTGATGTTCTGCCAAAACACACCTTATTCCACAACACATCTATTTAAGTTTGTCAAAGTCAAGCATACTGACCTACTTCCCTCTTCCTCACGATTTTTTTTCTTCGTTAAAACTTATTTCTTATCTAGTCATAATGTACAGTTCACATAAAAATACTGAATCCCTTTTTAAATTAGTTTACATTTATATTTAGCAGGGAAATGGGGACGGGAACGTGCGTGGGTGACATGCTGCAAGGGATGTATAGTTTAAAATAACATTGGAGCTCATTTAAGAATATCGTGATATATATCGTGTCTAGTGATACAGGAAAAATATATCAGAATATTAAATTTTTCTCATATCCCCCAGCACCCGCCTGGAGTACAGCAACCTTTCTCGTCCCAGAGTTGCTTCCTGGTGGTGGCGTAGAGCGCTGCAAGTGTATTTATACAGGTGAGCTGATAGACTGAATACTGTGGGCGGCTATTTTGTAGTTTATGTTTTAACAAAAGTGTAGCTTTACTGACAAACTGGAAAATAACTTTTGTTTCATCTCGGTCTCAACAACTGGTTGGCGGAGCGCATCGTCACGGTACATAGCTAGTAGATGTGTTTCTGTGAGTGATGAACCAAGGTGCCAAATCCTGTCGCTAGCATGCACATAAAAGCCATAAATAGCTGGGAGAGTTCAACTATTAAATTGGCTGAAGATGAATACATACAGTACAGACCAAAAGTTTGGACACACCTTCTCATTCAATGAGTTTCCTTTATTTTCATGACTATGGAAATTGTATATTCACACTGAAGGCATCAAAACTATGAATTAACACATGTGGAAATATGTAATAAACAAAAAAGTGTAAAACAACTGAAAATACGCCTTATATTGTAGTTTCTTCAAAGTAGCAACCTTTTGCTGTGATTACTGCTTTGCACACACTCTGCATTCTCTTGATGAGCTTCAAGAGGTCGTCACCTGAAACGGTTTTCACTTCACAGGTGTGCCTGTCATGTTAATAAGTGGGATTTCTTGCCATATAAATGGGGTTGGGACCACCAGTTGTGTTGTGCCGAAGTCAGGTGGACACACAGCTGATAGTCCTTCTGAATAGACTGTTAGAATTTGTATTATGGCAAGAAAAAAGCAGCTAAGTAAAGAAAAACGAGTGTCCATCATTACTTTAAGAAATGAAGGTCAGTCAGTCCGAAAAATTGGGAAATCTTTGAAAGTGTCCCCAAGTGCAGTCATAAAAACCATCAAGCGCTACAAAGAAACTGGCTCACATGAGGACCGCCCCAGGAAAGGAAGAATAAGAGTCACCTCTGCTGCGGAGGATAAGTTCATCTGAGTCACCAGCCTCAGAAATCGCAGGTTAACAGCAGCTCAGATTAGAGACCAGGTCAATGCCACACAGAGTTCTAGCAGCAGACACATCTCTAGAACAACTATGAAGAGGAGACTGTGTGAATCAGGCCTTCATGGTAGAATAGCTGCTAGGAAACCACTGCTAAGGACAGGCAACAAGCAGAAGAGACTTGTTTGGCCTAAAGAACACAAGGAATGGACATTAGACCAGTGGAAATCTGTGCTTTGGTCTGATGAGTCCAAATTTGAGCTCTTTGGTTCCAACCACCGTGTCTTTGTGAGACGCAGAAAAGGTGAACAGATGGACTCTACATGCCTGGTTCCCACCGTGAAGCATGGAGGAGGAGGTGTGATGGTGTGGGGTGCTTTGCTGGTGACACTGTTGGGGATTTATTCAAAATTGAAGGCATACTGAACCAGCATGGCTACCGCAGCATCTTGCAGCGGCATGCTATTCCATCCGGTTTGTGTTTAGTTGGACCATCATTTACTTTTCAACAGGACAATGACCCCAAACAAAAATCCAGGCTGTGTAAGGGCTATTTGACCAAGAATGAAAGTGATGGGGTGCTGCGCCAGATGACTTGGCCTCCACAGTCACCGGACCTGAACCCAATTGAGATGGTTTGGGGTGAGCTGGACCGCAGAGTGAAGGCAAAAGGGCCAACAAGTGCTAAACATCTCTGGGAACTCCTTCAAGACTGTTGGAAGACCATTTCAGGTGACTTCCTCTTGAAGCTCATCAAGAGAATGCCACGAGTGTGTGAAGCAGTAATCACAGCAAAAGGTGGCTACTTTGAAGAACCTAGAATATAAGACATATTTTCAGTTGTTTCACTCATTTTTGTTAAGTATATAATTCCATATGTGTTAATTCATAGTTTTGATGCCTTCAGTGTGAATCTACAATTTTCATAGTCATGAAAATAATGAAAACTCTTTGAATGTTCAAACTTTTGGTCTGTACTGTAAACTAAAAGCTGGATTATAGTCACTCTTTATAACCGTGTTTGTAACCCTGCCTCTTTATTATTAAATTGAATAGAACTTTAGTTTTTTGTATAACTTTAAATATATTCAATTCAGTAATGAGGAGACAATTTATAAAAAGTGTCTATACTCCAGCTTTTGATTTATGCATTCTTCTTCAGTCAATTTAATAGATGAACTCTCAGCTTGCCCAGAAATTTATAGCTTTTGTGTTTTTGTTAGCGACGGGATTTAACACCTTTGTCACACACAGAAACACATCTACCACCCATGTACAGGCATGTTGAGACCGGGATGATATGAAATAAATTTTCCAGTTTGTTCCTACAGCTACACTTACATTAATCATCTAATGCGCAGCCGGCCGCAGAATACAGCCTATCCGGTCACCTGTATAAATACACCTGCAACGTTCTTACCCGCTGTTCACTCTGAACATCGGCCACTAGGCAGCAGCTCCGGGGGGAGAAAAGACTACCGTACTCCAGGCATCATGCCAGTCATTTTAAGGGTAAGGGCTATGGTTAGGATTACTAACCCTGAAAAACGACAAAGACCCAGACATTATCATGAATCACTAAAATCCTCCCAGGGCGAACTTGAAAACTGGACGTTATACTGCTAACACTTAGCTTTCGTCAACAACTCAAGAGCTCAGAGCTCCACACAACCCAAGTAATAACCGGGCCGGAATACGATGCGCTAAATAATAAAATGTAATTTAACGAAGCTTCGAGGTAGATAAATTTTCTTCGAAAAATAAAATAATCGAGGTGCTCGAATCACTTGAGGAATCGTTTCAGCCCTAAAATACTTGATTACGGTACTAAAATACTTGTTTACAACAGCTATGCTACACTTTTATAAATGAAAGTTACATATTTTCTTTATTGTGCTTCAAAATATCTATTGAAGACTGATATATTAAAATGCTCTCATCCTTGCAATAATATTTTCAGCCTATGGAACATAACTGCAGTGACCTTCATCATGGCTGCGTCCTGTGCCCTCTGTGTTGGTGCTGGCTAACATATCGACTGTTCCCTTGCAACACTGCTAAGTTCAGCATTTTGCAAAGTGAATTGCACTGCTTTGATGCAGAGGCTCAATTATGGCATGTGCTGCAAATGTTGACATCACTTTGTCACACAACCCTCATGCACCCCCAGAGAGCCACAACAAACTGTTAGACCTGGTGCAATGCTGATATTGAAAGAAAAACGGACACGTTTGGAAAAGTTTCCAAGGTTAGCAGAAGTGGTTGAATACATCTCCTTTTGAAACCATACCTAGGTAAAGACATTTAGAAATATCAATCTAATAAGCGTACTCTTCCAATGAACCATATGGTATAATATGCATTTTGTCAAACATAATGATTCAAACTTTTTTGAGACATGTTTGATCTCTCAAACATGTCCCCATTATGGTGTATGTATAAATTTGCTGCATGCAATTTGCGTACGATATAGCATAAAGTTACAGTTAGTATTCATCAAATGAACACCACCTTTTCACCAATCTCTTAAACTCATTGATTTCTCCAAGATGAACTGATTTCTGCATAGAAAAAGTGCAAGCCACATTAATAAATAAAACTTGACTTACATTTCTTTTTAATGTTTTAAAATGCAGAGATGTGATTGTAATCTTCTGATTTTAATTATGTAAAATCATAATGGATCCATGGATGGATCCATCCATCCATTTTCTTTCACCCTTATCCCTTAATGGGGTCGGGAGTTGCTGGTGCCGATTTCCAGCTACGTTCCGGGCAAGAACGTAGCTGGGGTCACCCTGGACAGGTTGACAGTCTGTCACAGGACTTGTAGACCCTTAAATCCATTGACATTTACATTTTTTTTTAGCAAATATATGGTTTATTAATGTGGAATTTGTTTTTGTGCGTTAAGTATCCTCATTTTCCTAAAAATAAGTCCTTTTTTGTCAAAATTGACTTACATAGGTATATGTAAGTCAATTTCTTACATTTCTTTAGAAATGTCAATGAATATCATAGACATTTCTTAATATCTTAAGGTTGCCTTTTTTATATATAGTTCATGTGCCCTTGCTATATACTGTAGTTCAAGCAAAGATACATTTAGGTTAATGGGGATATGTAGTTTAAAATAGTTATAGTTGTAATTGTGATTTGATAACTGTAACAGATGTCTGCATTCCCAGTTTTGACATTCGCCCTACGTTATGGACACTTTGACAGACGGCTTTTGTCTTTCTTTTGTCCTCGCTGCTCTGAACCTCTGGTGTATGAGCAAACAACTTCCTGTTTAGAAATGTTCTGCTATTCTTCAGCCATCTGTTTGACATAGATGGAACTAAAATTGACTTCCTCTGACACAACTCACCACATCATGGAAAGCTGGCAAACTTTGCCATGTTTACAGGCTGCCACATGGGCTGATGTATACACACATTGCCCATGGAGCAGTAGGCACCAACAAACTTATTCATCTGTAACATGAAAGCATTCATCATGGGCTCTGTTTCTAAACATTGACAGAATGGCCATGTTGGTAAGAGGAGATATTCAGCAGCTGATAGGAGCAAAGTTATCATATATGCTCACTGCTGACAGACTTTTTGGAGCTTTCACAACATAATTAATCAGCAAATTGGATGAAGAGAGATACCGTAATTACCGCATTTGTATTTCATGTTCTAGGCCAGGGATCAGCAAACTTTTCCGTTTAGAGAGTATTTTTTCCCCCATTTGAACTGGTGCAGCATTTAGCAGAGTCCTATGAGCAGCACTAGGTAGTGCTGCTAATACTTGTAGCAATTCTGTTGGTCTTTTGCAGCATGCTAGAATATATGAAAGTATGAGAGAAAGAATGTTGCATTATGTATTCCTTTTATTTGCTAGTAGCTCCTAAAAAAACCCAAAACACTTTATTTCTGAATACATTTTTTCTCAGTTTTGCCAGTTTTTCTCAAATGTTAATAAACATATGACATTACTGAAGGGACATGATTTCTCAAATTGTTGTTTGAGAAATCAACAGTCTCTCAAACATTTTGAGTTGAGAAATCAACTCAAAATGTATTTTAATTTAAAAGGTAAATAGCTGCCAATTTAACTGCAAATTAGCTAATTTGCAGTTAAACTGTAATCAATAGACTGTGCCTAATTTACGGTCCTACCACCTCTCTGCTTTGACAGATTGTCAACATGTTCTAGTCCTTCATGATTTATACCGTCATGCCACCTATTACTGCCTATCAATAGTGCTCCTCTAATCTTTTTACAGATTTATATTGCTCGGCAACAAAAGTGCTCTCTGTTTGGAGGTGCCTCACTCATCACCTCTTTCTTGCTCAGGTCAGAGGCAAATAGTAATTTGATCCAATCTAAAAACAATCATCTATGTAGTGTGCTTTGTCTCCGTCAACAGGACTCAAGCAGCAGTGAATCCAGCTCTGGGAGAGTTTCTGTGCAGAAAAAGAATAATGCGCCGAGTGTTGAGAGGTTTTCCAAACAATAGACGTTTGAGACAGTGGACATGTGACCAGTCCACCCAGTCTGACAGCTGGGCAGGGGAAGTGGTGGAACAACAATTTGAGAACCTTCGTTTGCAGTACCTCAACTCAAAACATGCAACAGTGTAACGCATTCTTCATATCAACCGCTGTGAAGGGGACCGCTCTATAAAAACATTAACACCTGCTAAATCAGTGGTTCCCAAAGATTTTCTGGGCTCCCTTATGCATTACAATAACCCCCCACCCCACCTCAAAAAGAAAAGCGTCTTACTCCAGCTGTCCTAGTGTTACGTGTGTAACTTGCCTTAAGCAAGTTACACGTCACTATCACTATGTGTAACTTGCAATCATGCAACAAGTTTGTAATCATGCTGAGCTTTAGTTGTCACCCTTTATTACCAGACACACTTCCTCAACAATATTGTTCACAGTTTTCCGTGCGTAGCGTATTTAACAGTTAAAGCAGTGTTTAAATTTCTTTCATGTATATTCATCTTTGGAAGGAGACCCCAGTGCAGACAAAATTTATGTGCTTTTGATTTAGGCTCTCCCATCATGTCCCTCTGTAATCTTACAGATTAGACTAGTTTGTGTTTGTGTCATGCTGCCTTGATATTAAATAGCATTTTATCACAAATCAAATAAAAGCAAAAAAAAAAAAAGTTGAATCTGCTTTTCTAACAACCAATGAAAAAAATTATATGACTATACAGACAGTTGACCTGTATTTTAAGCATCCTTAATTAAAATCAGGCCAAAAAGGGAAGTTTTCATGTTTAATGATGTCGGCCACACGAACTGACCTCTGTCTTTGTTCAGCTGTTTTCAGAAGGTTGAGTCAAAAGCCAATTGGTGCAAAGTTGATTTACTATTTTTGCTTGAAATGGCTGTATAGTCAACGGTGTTAAGTAAGGATGTGTGATATCACGTGAACGTATCACAATGTATAATGTGATGGGTGGCGGTAGTATGGAGTGAAAATAGTTTCAAAAAACCTACACCTATAATACTGGATTTGTAATCTGTGTAAGCATCTTTGTGTGTAACGTTTGATAATTGTGTCTGAAACATGATTTGTAAACCGAAAAAATAAAAAATTAGTGCGTAACTCTGGGTACTGGTAAATATGTGGTCAAATGCATATACAAATATGAAGAAATTATGAATATAAAATAAAAGTACACACACAACTACAATTTCTACAAATGTTACATTTCTATACAGATTTTTTTAAATTCAACCTCACAAATCTGATAATTACAAATTCAAACCTTCTCCTACCCCTGCACGTGTTAAATAAGCACACACGAATTGCCTGATACGCAGACAAAACTGCATTTACGCACAGATCAGGTCAGGAGTGCACAAGGATTTCTGAGACTCATTTCACACTTAAGACAACCCCAGATTCATGAGTAAGTGGTGTGCTTAAATGCTGGTAGAAATCCAGTTCTGGGAGAGTTTCTGTGCAGAAAAAGAATAATGCACCTAGTGTTGAGAGGTTTATCTGATTTTTGCTCAGTGTTTTCATCCTCTGAAAACACTGCAGTTGTGCCGAAGTGGGAAAGACATTATTTAATTGGAAAATGGAATATTTCAGTACTTTTAAGAGTCCTCACACCCTGGTCACAATTTGTTCCAACGGCTGCCATATGGCTGCAGACACAGGAGCATTAAATCAAGGACAAACAGTTTATACCTCCATAAGGGCATTAAATACCCTCTAGTACTATTTATCATGAAAACCACACTGCTCTTCCAGAATCCGAGGTTCGACTATTCGACGGACCCTCCTCTCCAGGACCCCTGAATAGACCTTGCCAGGGAGGCTTCAGAGTGTGATCCCTCTATAATTGGAGCACACCCTCTGGTCCCCCTTTTTGAACAGGGGGACCACCACCCCAGTCTGCCAATCCAGGGGAACTGCCCCCGATGTCGATGCGATATTACAGAGTCGCGTCAGCCAACACAACCCTACAACATCCAGAGCCTTAAGGAACTCCAGGCGAATCTCATCCACCCCAGGGGCCCTGCCACTGAGGAGCTTTTTAACCACCTCGGTGACCTCATCCCCAGAGATGGGAGAGCCCAACCCAGAGTCCCCAGGCTCAACTTCCTCAACGGAAGGAATGTTGGTGGGATTTAGGAGGTCTTCAAAGTACTCTGCCCACCGGCCCACAACGTATCGAGTCAAGGTCAACAGCACACCACCCCCACTGTAAACAGTGTTGGTGCTGCACTGCTTCTCCCTCCTGAGATGCCGGATGGTGGACCAGAATCGCCTCGAAGCCATGCGGAAGTCTTTCTCCATGGCCTCTCCGAACTCCTCCCACACCCGAGTTTTTGCCTCAGCAACTACCCGAGCTGCATGCCGCTTTGCCTGCCGGTACCCATCAGCTGCTTCTGGAGTCCCAGAGGCCAAAAAGGCCCGATAAGACTCTTTCTTTAGCCTGACAGCATCCCTCACCAAAGGTGTCCACCAACGGGTTCGGGGGTTGATGCCACGACAGGCACATACAACCTTGCAACCACACCTCTGAAAAGCTGCCTCAACAATGGAGGCATGGAACATGGTCCACTCAGACTCAATGTCCCGCACCTCCCCCGGGACGTGTTAGAAATTTTGCCGGAGATGAGTTAAAGCTCCTTCTCACAGGGGATTCCGCCAGACGTTCCCAGCAGACCTTCACAATACTTTCCGGCCTGCCAGGTCAGACCGGCTCCCCACCACCGGAGCCAACTCACCACCAGGTAGTGGTCAGTGGACAGCTCCGCACCTCACTTCACCAGAGTGTCCAAGACATACGGTTGCAGATCCGCTGAAACAATGACAAAATCGATCATCAAACTGCAGCCTAAGGTGTCCTGGTGCCAAGTGCACATATGGGTACCCTTATGCCTGAACATGGTGTTCATTATGGACAATCTGTGATGAGCACAGAACATTGCTCGAGTTCAGATCAGGGGGAGTGTTCCTCCCAACCACGCCCCTCCAGGTCTCACTGTCATTTCCCACGTGAGCGTTGAAGTCCCCCAAAAGAACGAGGGAGTCCCCAGGAGGGGCACTCACCAGTACCCCCTGTAAGGACTCCAAAAAGGGTAGGTAATCTGAACTGTTGTTCGGCCCATAAGCACAAACAACAGTCAGAACCCGTCCCCTTACCCGTAGGCAGAGGGAGGCTACCCTCTCGTTCACTGGGGTAAACCCCAACATACAGGCGCCGAGATGGGGAGCAACAAGTATGCCCACTCCTGCCTGATGCCTTTCACCGCGGCAACTCCAGAGTGGAAGTATGTCCAGCCCCTCTCAAGGAGACTGGTTCCAGAACCAGAGCCATGCGTCGAGGTGAGACCGACTATTTCTAGCCGGAACCTTTAAGCCTCACACACTAGCTCCGGCTCCTTCCGCACCAGAGAGGTGACATTCCACGTCCCAAGAGCCAGCTTCTGCAACCGAGGATCGGACCATGGTTAAAAGCCCGGCCACCAGGCGCTCGCCAACGTGCCCCATCTCCAGGCCCCGGTGACCTGAGTGGGGCCCCGGTGACCCGCATCCGGACGAGGGAACACGAAATCCAAACTTCTTATTCGTCATTGGGGTCTTCAGACAGACCAGACAGAGCAAGCGGGAACCAGCGTGGTGTGGAGCGCTAGAAGAGCTCAATAAAAAGGCAGGTGCAAAAATCAATTCTCCGGACCTGGTTCGGGTTTAACTTCCCGTGGTCTTAGTATGACGGGTCAGACAGCGGGGAAATTAAGGGTGTTTTGACACCAACTGATTACCTCAACATGCATTACTGTGTCGCGTCCTGTCATGCATTGGATTTTATGCCATTTACTGGAACTGAAATGAATGGTGAACAACACACTAATAGCGCAGTGAGCTTCCCAACTGGTCCACTCTGGGCCGTGCAGAAACCTTTGGAGGGGCAGGGGCTCAAAGTTAAAAAAAGGCACATTGAACAAGATCTTAAAACACCGTACAACAACATAGCAACATATTAATCCAGAATTAAATTGGATCATACTATATCATTGCCATGATGCAGGAACTACAATACTACAATGCAAAGCAAATGTAGTATATTTTCCCCACAGGTATAATGTTTTTGCTTCTGCTGCTGACAGTCCTGGAGGGCTGAGTTGATCTGAGACTGTAGCTGTTAAACCAGAGGAGAGAAGAAAAGGTCATTGGTTATGAAGTTATGAAATAAGCTAATTTTCTGCCATTTTACTCAGTAAGCCCTAATAATATCCATTTAACCTCTACAAGAATTTGGCTGCAGACTGTTTTATAGATCAAAAAAGCTCAATAAAGCTTTTTTGATTAAACTCTATATAATTTTTTGATATTGGCACCTCTGAGATCTAGAATTGTAAGACTGGAATATCAAGGCAAAGAAAACTCAGTAGCTGCTGGCCATTCAGGAGGCCCTACAAATGGTGGAATTGTAACACAGAGCATAGATCTAAACCTGTAGCATTCCTTTATAGAGAATGACAATGTTATTAAATGTTATTTAATGCATCCAGCTGAGAGAAAAAAATTACATTTAGGAAGTTTACTTTGTAAAAGTTTAAAGAATCATCTTCAGTCTAAATGCTCTGGTCCAAAAGTTACTTTAACACTTGAGGTTCTGCAATAACTTCTACTTACAGCCACTCACCTCCAGCCCAGTTCCTGCGAACAGTCAGCAGTTTGTACCAGGTGATACTGGGTGGTACCGGGGCTTTGAGGTGAGTCGCAACTCGCGGTGACAGTCGCAGTACTGTTATTATATCAGGATGTCTGATATAAAGACAGACATTCTTTATATTTGTCGGTGGGACCGACTCAGACTGCCTGCAGTGAAGTGGGCATTTAGCAGCCTGATTAAGTTAAAGTCAGAAGTTTTCACAGAAGCATTTCTGTGTTTAGGGGCGAGGCGTGTTTTGTCCTGCTATTACAAGGACAATTATGAAAATATAAATATTAAACCTAAGTTTTTATTTACAAACAAGTGTATAAAAATATTCTTGCCCATCCACAGATCTGACCCCCTCCTCCTCCTCACTATGGACCCAGTTTCTGAACAACATGGAGGAAGAGAAACTGAGTAATTATTAGACTGAGCCAGACTGGTTTATTTTGCTAAATTATTATAGCTAAATGTTATTGCTGAGGGGCACAAGCAGGCCTCCTGATGCACAGAAAAAAATACATACATTGATTTTAATAAATTAAAATCAAATAAAAAATAAAAAATAAAAAAAAAACTCAAAAAGGGCACTATGGGCGTAATGGATAAAAGGCGCAGAGTCACAAGTCTCCTCCTTCCCCCTCTGCATGTGCCAGGAGTCCACTAGTCACTCTGTGTATTGTAACAAAACTCCAAGTTAGCCTTTGACAGAACCACCAACACTACTCAGAAGAGAGAACCGGATTTGATGGCTTACCACAGCAGAGCTCTGAACAAACTGTGGAATTTCCGGTTTCCCCTCAAATTTATAGACAACCAATAGGCAACGCCAAAAACCAGCCATCATAGGACAATTATGAAATATATTTTAGCAAGAATTTCATCTGTATTATCCAATACCCATTGCACTAGTGTTAACCACGTTGGGGTTCCCCATAACCGGCTCCTAGCAGCACAAATTAGCAGACAAGTATGTGTTTGACTTAATCTGCAAATGATTAACTGTCTGAAGCCACTTAAAAGAAAATAGTTTTATGGAGTTCTCCATAGATCTGGGATTTCTAGATATTTATTTGTCACGCATTACCATTTTTTAACAACCAAAGTAAACGCCGTCGATCGCCATAATGTAAATGCCTCGGCCTCTCTGTGGAAGACTATTGACCTTGCTACAGCAAGGTAAATAGCTAGCTTTAACAGCAAGTGTGTTAAAGCTAGCATAGTGCTAGTTTTAACGCACTGTTCTCACTCTTGTTCTCACTCTTGTTCTCTGTAAACATGTCCCAAGTTGGCTTAGAGACAGTTTTCCTGCTCCTTTAATTTTGTAACTTGTGTCACTCGTTAGCTGGAGCTTTTATAGAGTTCTTCTACATCATGGTTTCAATTACTTTGGGATTACAAATAGATAAGATTGCAGATGATTAAAATGAAATGGCAGAGTGTTTTATTGTTTATTAGCTGCAAACCACAAGCAATTCTCTTTAATTTCCTGCTTTGTCCCTAGTGCCTGAGCAGACTGACTGACTTTTGGACCATTTCCAACATAACTTGTGAAAGTAATTTATTTTCCACTTTCCTGCCAGTTTTGTATTGTGTAGCATTTTACACCAAGATGTGAACTAGACTTCTCTAGTTCCATGCCAATCAGTTCATATATTAAATGTTTTTTAACCATTTTATTGGTAACGTACAGACAGGAAGAACACTCTCCCACTGAATGGCAGCCAGTACAGTTAGCCAGAGGTTGCACAATCCAAGGTGAGACTCTGCTCGCTGCTGCCTCACCAGCTGCGCTTCCTAGCATTTTAATAGAAAATTGCAAAACTTCAGCAATTTTGAAGAACAAAATAATCAAAATTGGTTAAGCGCAATGAAAAAGTATTTTATAGTGCAAACCACAGGATGAAAATAGCACTATAAATTGTCTTGCATATTATTCTTCCACGATGGTAGGTGAGGCTCTGCCTCCACCTGTCATTTGCACAGACTTTAGCAAGTTTAGGTGCAGGTGGCTCTGACTGCACCAGCGGTTCATCTGATTCACCTCCTGACTGGAGACATACTCATCACTGTCCTGGATCAGACCAGGGATGATTAGTCAGTTTTATTCCAGGGGAAACCGAGTTTGGAGAGAATGCGCCCCCACAGGGTGTTGATAGCTCTTGGGCAGAAGATGCTGGGCGGTGAGGAAGTTGGTGATCCACTGGCAGGTGGAGACTGGCACAGTAAACTGGATAATCTCCTGGTGGAGGATGTCTGATTGATGTTGAAGACAGAGCTGACCTCTACTAATAGGATTCTGACGTATGCCCTGGGCTTCACCCACTTAGACCAGTTGATTGCATCCTCTGGCGACCTATTGACCAGAAAACCAAATTCTAGGGTGCATGTGATGTCTTTCAAATGTTTCAGGCCTAGGCAATCAAATGTGCATGACCACGGACATCAGGGCAATTAACCTGTAGGCATTTAGTCCTGTCATGGTCTGTTTCTTGGAGTCTTTATTTTGGTGTATTTTCTGTGAACATCAGATAGACTTTTTGTAGACGCATTATTGAGAAATTAAGTTGCATTTACCACCAATTTGGTGGCCCTCTTGTTGCAATAATTTTTTTAAGTTTTGGGAAAGTAGTGGAAATATTTTGGTGCATGAGAACCACAGTCTTGAAACACGTGTGCAAATCTCCAACTGTCACAGGCAAGTCAAGCAGAGGGCAGTGCAGCAACCCACAGAACACACTACCATGTTTGCACACACGCGCATGCCCACACACACACGTTTGCGCGGCTATCTTTGCGGGGACTTTCCATTGACTTAAATTCATTTCTACAGCCTAAGCCTTACCTTTACCCTTATCCTAACCCTACCCATTGCATACCTAACCCTAACCAAAACTCAATTCACACCTTAGTCCTAAATCTGACCCCTGACCCAAAAACAGTATTTCCCCTTGTGGGGATCAGGCTTTAGTCCCCACCAGGAGCAGCGGGTCCCCACAACGAAGCATGTGTCCAAAAAAATGGTCCCCACAAGGTATTAGAAACAAACACACACACACACACACACTCCGAAGAACATTAGCTTTAACTCTTGACATTAGATGTCCATCCGTAAATTTAAAAAAATTACATAAATCAAACCAAATGTCCAGTCATTTCTGTACTTGCCACTTTTATTTGTTTCTCTTGACTGAAGCAAACCAGAGCGTATTGAACCATAACTTTAAAAACAAAGAATGAACCATACTGCCCCAGTACTATTATGCACAACTACTTAGTGCTGAATAATTAGTTAAAACCAGAAAGTTTGTATTGCTACGGGCAACACCTGGCCCATCCTTAAAGATCTTAGGGAGTTCATTTTTAATCTTGGATTGGGAAAAAAATAATTTGTAAAATCTAATTAAATTGCAGTACATCAATTACTTTGAGAATTTGGACACATTTGAGTTTTACAGCAGATTATTTTCTATTCCACATTCTGTCCATTGCTATTCTAAGCTCTTGCGCACACACAGTTTTGTTTTCTTTTTCCTTTAGCTTCATATAAAAAACTGAATTATAGGAACAGGAAATTTTGCCCAATTACAGTGCTTCTATTCATTCCATATATGAATGAATAGAAGCACCTTTTAGGTATGCAGTGTATGAGAGTGTGTCTAAGTACTTAAAATTTAGATTTTAGCCATCCATGTGAGGTATGTGAGAGGCTCTTTGCATTATCATCCTAGCTGATCCAATTACAAATGGAGGACTCTCCAGTATTACTGTTACTGTGTTATTTTACCCCAAAGGTTTTATGAAGGGAGGAGAATGAGTATACTCCCTAAAACTCATCCCCTTCGCAGCAATTCTCTGCTGCAGAGTTAAGTGTCAGCACAGTATGTCCTTTAAGACCTTCTGCTCTATTTTATGGTGGTAATCCATTGTCAAACAAAATAACTATTTGTTAGATTAGTTTTACTTTTGTTATGTGAAATCTTATTCTTTTTTTAAGAATACCCTAGTATTACTCTATGTGAGCAGGATTGTTATTTGTAGCACAAAATCCTGGACGGCATGAACACATCAGTGCTAATCAATAGCAGCCTTTTTGATGAAATAAACTGTAAGAATGTTGAAAAAGCCAAGGTCATCCATGCCAAATACTCTGTTGAAACACCACTCTGAAGCTCATTTTTTGTTGAAAGCAGATTATGAATCTGATCTTTAGTCAATGTGTGTTAACTGATACACATAGTGTCTAATATGTTCACTCCATCCAAATAGTGCCAAGTTAGTCCTAGCCTTTATTTTGTTGTTTAACAAATACTTCCTGACTTGGATCTAGACCAGGGGTAGGCAACTCCAGGCCTGGAGAGCCGGTTTCCTGCAACTTTTAGGTGTCTCCCTGGTCCAACACAGCTGATTCAAATAGCTGAATCACCTCCTAAATGCTGTCAAGTTCTCCAGAGTTCTGCTAATGACCCCATTATTTGACTCAGGTGTGTTGAAGTAGAAACACATCTAAAAGTTGCAGGAGACCGGCTCTCGAGGCCTGGAGTTGTTTACCCCTGATCTAGACTTTCTGGTTCTTTAAATGCCTCAAAAAGGGGCAGGGTCCGCTGAGGGTAACTACCCTGAGCGGACGCTTGTCGCTGGGCTCCCACTTCTCTCGAGCCAATTTGGTTTATTTTTTCATTCTTATCTTAACTAACAAGCTGTAAGTTTATCTTATAGCAACCCGACGCCATGCCCAACCCTAAAACAGCCAAATCTTCTGCTTATAAACCAACCGAAAAGTCAATAAGGAAGAATATGCTAACTAGCAAAGAAGCTAACCAGGTAGCTCAGCAGCATGAGGCGCTTGCTAGCGGCTCTGACACTCTAGCCGTGGATATTTCCCAATCTGTCTCTGAGAATATTTCAGCTCTGATGGATAAGAAGTTTAAAGAGTTTACCACCACTCTGAACAACATCTCTGCTAAATTAGAAACCAACACGGAGCGCATCACGGAAGCAGAGCACTGCATCTCAGCGGTGGAGGATGACATGTCTGACAAGGATGCACTTGCTTTCCTGCATGAACTGAACTGAGACCATCCTACGGACTGGTTGGTCACACATGTTGGACCCCGCCTGGAGGTTGATGCTCTACTTTTTCTTTCCTTTTCTCTTCGGTGCAGAACTATGTTGCAAAGGGATGTGGTTAATTGTTGGACAGATATTCCACAATTTGGAATTTTTTTACTTTGTGCCTCACATGGACAAATGCAATATGATTAAAAAAAATGTTTGTTGCTAAAATTTATTGCCAATACGTTTAAATTTCTGTGGCTCGGGTTGGGATGGGGGGGCTTAGCTTTAGAGAGGATGTTCGGTCTTCTTTCCTAGGCGGCAACTCTTCTCGGTTTCATGTACCCCGGTTTGTCTTGTGGTGTCGCGATTGGCGTTCCGAGCCGCACAGGGGAGGGGGGAGTCTGGTGAGGGGGATGGAGGTTGTCTGGGGGCCATCATTTGGGGACGGCTGTTCTTTCGTTCATGAGGGTTCTTTTTTCTTCGTTATTGTCTACGCCGATGTACAATGTAAGCTACCTATTTTCTATCCCACCAAACAGCCGATTTTTCAATTACTCTTTATAATTTCATGGAAGTCTTATTATCAGAAACCTACTTAACTGACAATGAACACCTTAAACTGAGGAGGAATTGGGTGGGCCAGGTGTTTTACTCATCGCATAACTCTTAAGAGTAGAGGAGCTGCCATACTAATCCATCGCAGTCTTCCCTTTACATTGGAGAAAACTCTTGAGCGACAATGATGGCCGATATGTTCTTATCTCAGGTTATCTTTATGGAGAACACATTTTAATAGGTTGTATATATGGTCCAAATAAATATGAGGCTACTTTCTTACCAAAACTTTTGTCGGATATTGCATCGGTACATACACCGTATATTGTTTTTTTTTGGGGGGGGGGGACTTTAATTGCATTCATGACACATGTGTTGACCAATCCCCTCCTAGATCCACTACAGCCTCAAGAAAAAGTCTGAGATTGCGAGAGTTCTGCCAAGACTTAGAACTGTATGACACCTGGATAGTCATTAACCCAAGAGAGAGAGATTACACTTTTTTTTTCTCAGCCCCATCAAACCCCCCTAACCCTAACCCTGATTGACTTCTTCTTATCTTCAAGAATGATATTGGATCAAGTTAGAAAATGTTCAATTAGCACATGTACAATTTCTGATCACTCTCCTGTTATCTTATGTTTTAGCCCCCCTTATGCTGATCCTGCTTCTCGTCTCTGGAGGATGAATCCCTCTGTACTGAGCTATTCATCTTTTATTGACTACATTACAGATCAGTGGAATTTATTTATGGATACTAATAAGACTCTAGATATTGGCCCTTCGTTGCTCTGGGAGATGGCTAAAGCTTTTATTAGGGGAAGTGTCTTTTCATATACCACAGCTCAGAAAAAGGCTGCCATTAAAGAACAATTGCGCTTAGAAAGAATAGTACAATAGACAGAGTTGCAATTTCAAAATACACCTTCCAGATCACTTTCAAAAAAATTAGAAGCAGCTCGTTCAGCTTTAAATCAATTACTGACAAAACAAGCAGAATCGACCATTTTCTTTGCTAAACATAGATTATATCAATCAGGAAATAAACCGGGCCGGCTACTAGCAAGGCTAACAAAAGGCAGAATGGAAGCAAACACAATTTCATCATTACAAGACAATAACCGAGACAGACACCACAAAACAACAGACATTAATAGGATTACGAGGGAATTCTATCAAAAACTGTATTCATCGGAATGCAATTCATCCAATGTTAAAATTACAAAATTCTTAAATGGAGTGACTCTCCCTCACCTAACAGAGGAACAACAGGAAGTCTTAGGTGCACCAATCTCTCAGGAAGAAGTCAGAGGATCCATCGCCTCCCTTAAGGGTGGTAAAGCTCCGGGACCTGATGGCTTCTGTCCAGAATTCTTTAAGAAATTAAGCCACCTGGTGGTAGGACCACTTACTGACATGTTTATACACTCGTTTGGGTGTGGAGACTTGCCACCAACACTTAATTTGGCAAACATCAACCTCATCCTTAAAAAAGATAAACCATCAGACATCTGTGGCTCATATAGACCTATTAGCCTTATCGGGGTAGATTGTAAGCTGCTTTCTAAATTACTAGCAATGAGACTGAAGAAGCTTTTGATTTTCTTAATAAACCCAGATCAGACTGGGTTCATACAAAATCGTTACTCCTCCACAAACATGAGAAGATTATTTAACATTATTCAGTACTCAAGCCAAACTAATTGTAGAGCCTTTGCAGTATCTTTAGATGCTGAAAAGGCCTTTGATAAGATTGAGTGGAAGTACTTATTTAATGTTTTTGAGAAATTTGAGATAGCAGGTGATTTTCTAAAATGGATCAAGCTACTTTACAGTTCCCCGTCAGCCTGTGTCATGACTAATGGTGTTCAATCTCCACCTTTTGCAATAAATAGGGGAACTCGACAGGGTTGCCCTCTATCACCACTCCTATTTGCCCTTGCGCTGGAGCCCCTTGCAGTGGTTATTAGATCACAACAAAATATACATGGTGTGATGATTAGTGGCAAAGTCCATAAAATAGCGTTATACGCAGATGATATTCTGCTATTCGTAACAAAACCTGACATCTCAATACCAGCTATCTTGTCCACTATTTCTGAGTTTGGCTCCTTCTCTGGTTATAAAATACATTTTGACAAATCTGAAGCAATGCCATTAGGTGTTGCTACTGTTCAGGACCTACCCTCTGGTTGTTACCAGAGGGTAGGTCTGAATTACCTTGGAATTCAGACCTACCCTGAATTACCTTGGAATTCATGTGTCCCCTAACCTGTCAGAGCTATGGAAGCTTAACTTCTCTCCAATACTTGGCAAAATAAGGAGGAACTTAGATAGATGGCATGACCTTGCCTTATCATTTATGGAGCGTATAAGTTTGATTAAAATGAACATTTTCCCACAGCTTTTATATTCCTTCCAAATGTTACCCCTTTGGTTATCCAAAAAAGTTACTGCGGACATAGAGAGAGCATTTTCCAGATTTATTTGGCATGGCAAGAGACCACGACAGAAAATCAAAGCTCTGCAGCTCCCTGTGGACAGAGGTGGCTTGGCTTTGCCAAACATCTACTATTACAATTGGGCTTCCCATGCTCGTTATCTGTGGGAATGGCTACATGCTCGTCTCAGCTCGGACCCCTGCCTTGAGTCGTGGGCCTCTCAGCCTGCTTCCTTGTGGAGCCTCACAACTGGAGATAGGAAGAGGATATCAAGAGATATTAAACATAATCCAATTATTTATAACACAATTGGAGTGTGGCAGAGAATTTGGAACCACGCAGGAGGTGGGTTCTGCTCTTCACTCCTGACGCCTCTTACAAGAAACCAGGATTTTATCCCAGGGCTTGAGCCCAACATTTTTGACCTGTGGCATGGCAGAGGAGTGAGAGTGATTGGAGATCTGTTCACAGAGAATCTACTCATGACATTTAAACAATTACAGTCAAAATTTGGTATCCCTAAAGAACACTTTTTTGGTTTTCTCCAAATCCGCCATTTCATCAGTTCTATGAGGCTCTCCCAGTCTGGCTTTGTCACACACAATGAGATTGAAAAATTCCTTGTTGACCGGAAAAATCCCAGGCATTTTATATCTGCTTTCTATGCAGTGCTCTGTTCTCTAACCACAGGTGGTGCCGGGGACATTGCGTGGAAATGGGAGGGAGACCTTGACACAGTATACATTGAGGATGACTGGCAAGAAGCCATTAATGTGGTTAATTCAACCTTTATATGTAATACGCTCAGAGAGACGCAGTATAAGATACTACATCTCTACATATAACACCTTTTATACTGAATAAGATGAATCGCCAGCTGTCTCCCTTATGCAATAAATGTGGAAGGGAGGTTGGATTATCATTATTTCTGGCAATGCAAACTGATTAAACGATTCTGGCGTGCAATCTCTAAAGAGCTGAGTGATGTGTTTCATGTTAACATCAACTGTGACCCAGGTCTGTTCCTTCTTGGCCTCCCTTCAAAATCAGTCACTCTGGCACAATCACACTTCAAACTTCGTGACAAATAATTGCTTTTGGCTAGAAAATGCATTTTAATCAATTGGATTAAAGATAAACCACCAACTGTCACAGTTGAAATATTTAGGGTCCTCCCCAATGAAAGGATTAGTACAGTTATTAAGGGTAATGAGAAATATTTCATTGATATGTGGTCTCCTGTGCTTAACTATTTACCTAAAGAGTTGACACAAATTGTGATGAGAGGTCAGAATCCCATAAAATGGAAGGTCTCACCAGGACCTAACTAAAGAAAACCCTCTGTTGTATTATTATGTATCTTTCTTCTTTCTTTGATCGTCCGGCTAGACATGATTGTGCTGTGATCAGGCTTTAAATATGTCTGTAAATGTTTACCCCATTGTAGGCATGATTTAATGTGAATGTGACATTGTACAGCAGCTTTTTAAAAAAAAAATATTTTATTATTATTTATTTAATTTTTTTTTATTTTTTTTTTATCTTTTTAATTTATTTTTCATTTTTCTCTTGGGGGGGTTGTTTTTGTTTCTCTTCCTTATCACATACTTTTGTAAGATGATAGACAACACAGTGTACAATGTTCTATTTTCTCTACTTGTGAAAACACAAAACTAATAAAAATGTTTAACAAAAAAAATGCCTCAATTAAAACAATCTGTCCTTTTTAATCTAGTTTTAATGTGCCTTATCCACCTTTATTCACCATCAGCATACAAGTTCATATTTAGTCAAAAAGCAGTCAAATTCATTTTAGTTTAACTAACCCCATCACAGGAACATATTGGTGGAAAATTTAAGTTTGCCACTAATAACATTGCAGATATTGTCATTTGTATGTCTTTGTCTAAATCGCATGATCCATCATCTACTTACACATTTCCCCATTTTCTGGGTATTTTTATCAGACAACCTTCTAAAACTCATAATATAGTCCTCTTAACGAGATGAGAAGATAGACTGGAAGCTTCACTAACTTAACTAATTATTACATTTATACATTGATAAATGCTGCCCTCTTTCCACCCTCCCAAGACATGGTTTTTTCTGACAGAACCTTTGTGCTTTTAGCTTCAGTAACAGAATAATGGACTGTTCGAACTTCAGCTTAAATCTGTCATGCTCGTAGGGGCTTTGGTACTGGCAAACTTATTGATGTCACTTTGTGAGCTTGAAATGCTCCTGGAATCAAAGCTTTATAATGTACGTAATAAGGTTGGACAACTGGATGAATATATCGATCGACGACAGTAGAGTGAACCTTTCAATGGTGAACTTTTCTGCTGCACCTCCAACTGGGCTTAGAGAAACCCTGTACAAGAAACTTTGTACAATTATTTTATTTTGCTGAGTAATGTGACAGTATTTGTTGTTCTCAGGAGCCGTTTGAGGATGGCTTTCCTAATGGTGATGAGCTGACACCGGCTGAAGAGGCTGCTGCTAAAGAGGCAGCAGAGCCCAAAGGAGTGGTCAAGTTTGGCTGGATTAAGGGGGTTCTGGTAAGTCACTTTAAAAATCCTGGTTTTATACTCTTGTATCAAACCAGTACTTTTATTGTTTATAATTGGGTCATATAAATAAGTAATATAAGTGTATTTAGTTGCCTAGTTTTTCTGTTGTGATTGTAATGACGTTATAATAATATGACTAAAATATTTTTGCAACCTTAGCCAATTCATTGGTAGACCAGGGCTGGTGCTGGTTTAATTAAACTGGAACTAGATTGTTGTTCCTCAGAAAGTAGTATTATGAGGTGGCTTCAAGGTAGTTTTTAAAAGGATGTCTCTTGCAAAAAGGATTTGAAACTATGCTGTTTTCCTTTTCTCTACATCTCCCAACCCAGGTAAAGGTTATACATAGAAGGTTACAAAAACTGTTAAAATTTCAGATAATTTGTCATGTTATTTGTTATGACCAGGGGTGCAACGATTGCAGTTTTCTGGTTGATTGCCGATTACCAATCTTTTTAAAAGCCTAACCTGCTGATTCTGGATTTAAGAACTTTTTTTTTTGTCTGATTTTTTTGTTGCTCAATATATCAAGAAAGTTACTGAACTGGCAACAGTATTGTTAACTGTAAACACGTGACCTGGTGGCCTGGTCTATCAGTCAAGCATTTCTCACTTGACAGTAGAGGACAGTGGTTGATATTTAGACATTTGCCGAAGTAGATAAGATCAGCGGATAAGATCGGCTTCACATGTAAAAACTGACTGACCACCAATCTCCCAAAATTAAGAAAATCAATAATAATAAATCGGTGCTTCCCTAGTTCTGTCATGACATGCTGACAGCTTCAGTTACCAGACTGCAGAGATGATATTCCACTGTAACTTTATAGCTCCTCTTAGGTGAATTCACAATGTTTGTGTTAAATAGAAGCAGCGCTATAAATTTAGACAATTCCTAAAACACATTGCTTCCTTCTGCGACATTATGAAACATTTTAAAGAAATTAGCCAAGTAATAGAAGCAGATGTTTGCAATTTCTCTATGTGTGAAGGTGTTAGCTTGATGTGTCCAATACTTCTCTTATGTAGTGACATGGGTTCTGTGTTCCAGAGATTAATGTTTTGGTGCTAAATCTGTAGATCAGCCATAGAAATAAGCAAGCGACTGCAAAGATGCTGTTAAAACTGGGAAGACATATCCTTTACCTACATGAGCAGGAAGCCATTCAGAGAAGAAGCCATGACTTACTCATCTTTGGAGCCATTTCTCTTGGTCTGGGACTAAAATTAAAGTGTTAGGACAAAATTGGCATTGTTGTAAAACTTTGAAAGGCTGGCTACAAGACCCGAAACACAAACTAAAATGTAAAGTACGGGGTGGCACGGTATTGTATTGTTGCAGAAGAGACTGACTTAATAGACATCATAAGTAAAGAACATTATGCAAACATATTGTAGGAAAGTCTCAAAACACCAGCGAGTCTTTCAAATGGACAATAACCTCAAATTATGTCAAAAGCAGGTAAAAGTCGATATGAGCTGAGCCAGAAGCTAAGATTTTCTCTCCACTGTCACTATGCATGCTCAGTCTGAGGGATGACTGTAAAGCCAATGACGCAATGCAAATGATTGTCACCAGTGCTCGTCCAGGAGGAGCAAATGACTTGGTGCAATTTTCTGGGTTTCCTTTGACAAAAATACTATTTTAGACTGATGTTAAAAATGAACTGAACTGTTTGATAAATAGAATAGAATTTAATAGAATAGACTTTCTTGATCCCAAAAGGTAGCTTATTTGCTGACAAGCTACAATTGGGACGTATGTATGATTGAATTTAAAAGACTTTGATTGTGAATTGGTGCAATATAAATAACTTGCTGTATTAAAAACTGTGTGTAAGTGAGGAGGCCTAAAGCCAGTTCATTCAGGAGGATTAAAATTCCAGTAATTATAGTAAGAAGCTTATACAGATATCCTGACCCAAATTATTTTATTTAAAGGTAGCTGCTAAATACTAAGGAAACATGAATTTGATAGAGATTGAAGAAATTATTCTGGCATTTAACAAACATATTTTTTTTTATTGATCCTAACTGAGCCTCTGGGAACACTAAGAAAAAGGATCTCTTGTGTTTGTTTTTGTTTGTTTGTTTGTTTTATTTCCGTAGTCAACAGAGAGTCATTGTTCTGACAGTTGTGAAGAAGTTAATTTTTTGCATTTGTGTTGGCTAATATTTAAACAAGCAGCAGTGATGTAACAGATAAGCTAACCTGACTTTAATGAAATGTGATGTTTAGGGTTGGTTGTTATTTTAGATAAAGCAGTCAAAAGATAAACTAAGGGAGAAGCATGCTGGTCATTACATATTGATTTGTTATTGGTGAGTCTGGGCACAGCCTCACACTGTTTGGTTCCAGGACGAAACTGGCATTTTATTGGTAGAAACATAATGTTCTCCACTATTTATATCTGATGCCTTGGCAGACTAAAACAGGCTGATCACATTGCCAGCCATCACACATCGTCTTCTTGTTGCCCGTAATTATTCAGGCTACTTCTTATAGCCTGAATAATTGGCTCACCAGCAACCAGGGTCCTTGCCAACAGTTTGTACCTTCGTCTGAGCAGATGTGTGTTATGTTTGGAAGCCAGGACGAGGTAAAAGCACGAGTAGGCAAAGAACACTTATTCTTAACTTGCTCAGCAGTACAACAACATCAGGTATTCCTTTCCTCCATCTTATCTCTTGTTCTTCTTCCCTGGACATCAGTACTATTCTCGTACACCACCTAGTGGTAGACACAATAATATGTTACTGCATAAATCTAGTAGAAGTCTTTCAAAGTCTGGCATTTTGAGCAGCAAGAATTTGCTGAAAGACGTTAACTTCCAATAACTTTTCCAGTCTTTGAGTGTAACAAATGATTTTCTCTGCAGGTACGCTGTATGTTGAACATTTGGGGAGTCATGCTCTTTATCCGCATGACATGGATTGTTGGCCAGGCTGGAATTGGTAAGCTGCCAACTCATGTACAATTCCACACAGTTCCAGTACTAAGGAAAAAACACTAGTGTAAGCTTTGTTTATTCATATGCTTACAAAAAATGGAGACTTATGTTTAGTGTATGTGTTTGTGATACCTTATGAGGATCATTTTCCTGACACATACTATGTTGTGGGGACCAAAGCCTGGTCCCCACAAGGGGAAACACTGTTTTTGGGCCGGGGATTAGATTTAGAACTAAGGTGTGTATTGAGTTTTGGCTAGGGTTAAGGTTAGGTATGTAATGGTTAGGGCTAGTATAAGGAAAAAATTCAGGCTGTAGAAATGAATTGAAGTCAATGGAAAATCCCCACAAAGATAGCTACGCAAATGTGTGCGTGTGTGTGCGCAATCAGATGTAACAACTCTTGGCTTACTGGATGAAAAAGTAGTAATGTCACTTGTTCTTTTTCAGAAACAGGAAGTCTCATGTTTACAGCATGACAGTTCTGCACTGCTGAATGAAAAGCATCTATTGGGACAAACACCCAGTTTAGTAAAGAAGAGCATATTTAATGGTATAGGGACCCACAATTAGTTATAAAAATAGACCTTATCTGGGAAATATTTATCTTGGATGTAAAAATATCCATCCATCCATCCATCCATCCATCCATCCATTTTCTTCTACTTATCCGGGGTCGGGTCGCGGGGATAGCAGCTTAAGAAGGGAGGCCCAGACTTCCCTCTCCCCAGCCACTTCTTCCAGTTCCTAAGGGGGACCCCAAGGCGTTCCCAGGCCAGCCAAGAGACATAGATGGGAGTTAAAGCTCCGTCTCACAGGGGATTCCGCCAGATCTTCCCAGCAGACCCTCACAACACGTTTGGGCCTGCCAGGTCTGACCAGCATCCTCCCCCACCACTGGAGCCAACTCACCACCAGGTTGTGGTCAGTGGACAACTCCACACCTCTCTTCACCCGAGTGTCCAAGACATGCAGTCGCAGATCCGATGAAACGACAACAAAATCGATCATTGAACTGCGGCCTAAGGTGTCCTGGTGCAAAGTGCACATATGGGTACCCTTATGCCTGAACATGGTGTTTCTTATGGACAATCTGTGACGAGCACAGAAGTCCAACAATAGAACACCACTCGAGTTCAGACCGGGGGGGGGGCGTTCCTCCCAACCACGCCCCTCCAGGTCTCACTGTCATTGCCCACGTGAGCATTGAAGTCCCCCAGCACTCTCCAGTATCCCTTCTAAGGACTCCAAAAAGAGTGGGTAATCTGAACTGTTGTTTGGCCCGTAAGCACAAACAACAGTCAGAACTCGTCCCCCTACCCGTAGGCGGATGGAGGCTCCCCTCTCGTTCACCGGGGTAAACCCCAACGTACAGGCGCCGAGATGGGGAGCAACAAGTATGCTCAATCCTGTCCGACACCTCTCACCACGGGCAATTCCAGAGTGGAAGTATGTCCAGCCCCTCTCAAGGAGACTGGTTTCAGAACCAGAGCCATGCATCGAGGCGAGACAGACTATTTCTGGCCGGAACCTCTCAGCCTCGCACACTAGCTCCGGCTCCTTCCGCACCAGAGAGGTGACATTCCACGTCCCAAGAGCCAGCTTCTGCAACCGAGAATCGGACTGCCAGGACCTCCTCCCTGGGCTGCCACCCATCCCACACTGCACTGACCCCTTTGGCCCCTCTCACAGGTGGTGGACCCATGTTTCCTCTTCGGGCTGAGCCCGGCCGGGCTCCATGGGCAAAAGCCCGGCCACCAGGCACTTGCCATCGTGCCCTCGCCTCCAGGCCTGGCTCCAGAGTGGGGCCCCGGTGACCCGCGTCCAGGCGAGGGAACACGAGGTTCAAAGATTTCTTTCTTCGTCGGGGTCTGGATGTAAAAATAATACATTAATAATACTGTAGGGTATTTAGTTTTTATAAATTTCAATGAAAATATTTTCTGCAGTGCTGTTTCCGGTAGGCATCAGCTATGCTGTGAATAGTGTGGTGGTAAAAGCGACACCCGACATTGTTACCACCAACACCATGGGTCCGATCGGATCGGTGATGGCAGTACGGCAGGCCGTATAGTGAATATACAAATAGTATTTTATATGTATTTTTGTATGTGTGTATGTAAGTATATATGTGTGTGGCTGTGTGTGTATGTATATACATATATATGTACATATGTGTATATACACACACATATATATGTACATATGTATACAGAGGACTAGTGAGTGTGAGAACCACTGTCCAGGACGAAACATATAAGATCCATAGATACATCAGGGACAAAGCCTTAACAGACAGTGCTCAGTGAATGTCTCAGACAATGGGGAACAGAAGTTGAGGTGCTGGAGGTACCATTATGGGAGGACAAACCCCGACATGGGATGTACCACCGGCAAATAACTGAAGTGGCTGATATCAGAAAGTCCTACCAATGGCTGGAAAAAGCTGGACTCAAGGACAGCACAGAGGCCCTCATCCTGGCTGCCCAGGAACAGGCCATAAACACCAGAGCAATAGAGGCCCAGATCTACCACACCAGACAAGACCCAAGGTGTAGGTTGTGCAAGGAGGCCCCTGAGACAGTCCAGCACATAACAGCAGGGTGCAAGGTACTGGCAAGGAAAGAGTACATGGAACGACATAACCAAGTGGCAGGCATAGTGTACAGAAACATCTGTGCAGAATATGGACTGGAAGCCCCGAGATCAAAGTGGGGAACACCCCCAAAGGTGGTGGAGAATGGCCGAGCTAAGCTCCTGTGGGACTTCCAGATCCAGACAGACAAAATGGTAAGGTCGAACCAACCGGACATTGTCGTAGTGGATAAACAACAGAGGAAAGCCGTTGTGGTGGATGTAGCAATACCGAGTGACTGCAACATCAGGAAAAAGGAGGATGAGAAACTGGAGAAATACCAGGGCCTCAGGGAGGAACTGGAGAGGGCCTGGAAGGTGAAGACCACAGTGGTGCCTGTGGTCATTGGGGCCCCCGGGGCAGTCACCCCTAAACTGGAGCAGTGGCTACAACAGATCCCAGGAACAACATCAGACATCTCAGTCCAGAAATGTGCAGTTCTAGGCACAGCAAAGATACTGTGCAGAACCCTCAAGCTCCCAGGCCTCTGGTAGAGGACCCGAGCTCAGAGGATAAGAACCACCCGCGGTGGGTGAGAAGGGAATTTTTTTTATCTATATATAGATATCTATAGATATCTATCTATCTATAGATATATCTATATCTATCTATATATCTATAGATATCTCAGATATATAGATATCTATATATATATATATAGATATATAGATATCTATATATATATATATAGATATCTATATATCTATATATATATATATATATAGATTCTAAAAATTCTAATATATATATATATATATATATATATATATATATAAAAGATATATATATATAAAACTATAGATATATATATCTATAGATATCTATAGATATATATCTATATGTAGATATCTATAGATATCTATATATAGAGATATCTATATATAGATATCTATATATAGATATATCTATATATAGATATCTATATATAGATATATCTATATATAGATATCTATATATAGATATATCTATATATAGATATCTATATAGATATCTATATATAGATATAGATATCTATAGATATACATAGATATATCTATATATAGATATATATATCTATAGTTTTATATATATATATCTTGTAGTTTTAGCATCTCCAAAACTACAAGCTCTGTCTGTCTCAGCATGGCAGAACGACATTTAAACGCAATATGATAAACAACTGCTTGGGAAAAGTTAGCCTTCCTTTGTTTACTCTGTATACTCCAGTACAGAATGGACCAAAACGCGTGATCAACCCATTGGTTAAAAAATGGCGACCGCCATTTGTGAAAAATACAACAAAAGATGTACTTTTTGAAGCAATTATGAGTTTTGGCGTATCACAAACAACATTTTTAGGCCAACATGTTCAACTAGTCTTGGATCCTTGGGGGTAAAATTGACAAACAAGTGTAAACTATTGGTTTGTTTTAAAAAAACATATTTAACATTTGTAGATTACAGTTCTGCTCTAAGGGGCGCTGTGTGAGTTTTGAACCCAAAAACCTCAAAGCTAGACTCAGAAATTTTAACTTTGTTTGCAGTGGCGGCTGGTGGTAATACTTGAATATATATATTTTGCAAGAGATGCATCCAATTTGCAAAATAGGAAAAAGCCCTGCTATAGTCAACCATAAAAAATCAACAACAGAAACATTACATAGAGTTGTCCAAATTAATTTCCCTGCATTAATTCTCCAACACTCCTAGACAGAATCACACTGATAATATGAAACAAGAAACAATATGTTTTTCAATGAGGCCTACCTTATTTAAAGAGAAGCTCACTCCGACGACTTTTCTGGGAGGCACTCGCGCTTGAGGCAAGTCCATCCTGATTGGATGAATCCTGTGACTGCGGGCTGCCCCTGGGCTGACCAAAATTAGCCCCAATGAGCCGCAAACCGAGAGGGTGTGGCTAGTCGCCTGTCAGTCATTCTGAGACATGACAGTTAGGCTGAATGGGGCTGTTAGAAGTTAGCCCTTTGGAAAGACCCCAGGATTTTCCCCAGGTGGTTTGACACCAGGTTTGTTGAAAATTTAACAAATGTGATGCATTATTTTTAAAATGCATTTACTTTTCGGTAGTTATTTTTAAGTTGTTTATTTTAACAACTTTATTGTAAACGTCAGGGAGGGCTGGTATAAGTGGGCTAGTAAGCCCACTTATACCAGCCGTACCAGCCATCCCTGCTTGTTTGTCTGCTGGCAGAAATGAGGGCGACTCACTTTTTCCCTTGTTCCCTGAAAAAAGGTAACAAGGGTTATTTTTTCAGTTTTATAGTAAGCTAACTTGGATGGATTCACTGACCTGGTTTGGATTCAGGATATCCATTAGTCCTTCCATTAGCCTAAAGGTGGAAGCAGGTCAGTTGGTGCCTTAAACCCTTAAGGCACCAACTGACCTGCCACAACTGACCTGCGCCACAGACAGGACAGATGACTGTCCTGTCTCTGTGTTTTATTGGTGTTGAACAGAAGATGTTCAATAAGGGATTTTTTTAAATTTTTTATGCACATATGATGTTGGTGATATGTGTTGTCTGCATGTGAGTAGGACCAGATTTTACCACTGGAGTTAGAGAGCTGGTCTCCTGCGGATACTGGAAACATTCTGGCTAAGTTGCAGACCACTGGCATGTGGTATAGTTATCAATAGTCTGTTCAGAAGCTTGCAGCCATCACATTACCCCACAATCTGGGATTTTCCACTGTGATGTGAAAAATAACATCTAAGTAACTACAGGGGGGTCTCATTGTGGGGAAGTGCCATTAATACTTCACAGAGCTGTGAGTGAAACAACTAACATGATACGTCTTTGTGTTTTATTTTGCAGCTCTGGCCTGTGTGATCGTCGGCATGGCAACTGTTGTGACAACCATTACTGGCCTCTCTACTTCTGCCATAGCCACCAATGGATTTGTTCGAGGAGGTATTTGTTGAGTCCCAGTCTGTCTCTAGAGCAAACAGGATTAGTAATACCCATTTAAATTGGTTAAAATGGTGAATATAAAGCAGGGGTCTCAAACTCAATTGCCTTGGGGTCGCTGGTGGTAGAGTTTGGGGGAGGCTGGGCCGCTTCGGGTTTTCCACAAGAAAAGCTCCTACAATAACATTCCAATGTTATCAAATGTCTTTATTTTTATTTTTTAACACAAAATAAGATGAATGTATATATATATATAATATATATATATATATATATATATATATATATATATATATATATATATATATATTAATAATTCATAAGAAAAAAAAATCATCAGTAATAAATAAATAAAAAAAATGAAAATAACAATAATAATAATACAGCAGATATAGAAGACTAGAGAAATGTTAGGTTAGGTTAAACTTTATTAATCCCGTAGGTAAATTAAGGTTGTCTGTTACTCACACGTTAGTTCACATCCACACAAGCATAGAGATCGTACAACTGTAGACATGCATAAAAAAAAGTACACAAAATATAATACATTACCACTAAAAAAGAAAAGGTTTAGTAAAGTAATTATTGTAATTCAGATTCGAATGGCTGTTTTAACAGTTCTTTAACCTTTAACTTTCTGAACATAAATGGAACATTGAACATAAACTGTTGAGAACATGACTTCTTCTGCCTACTTCTTACTGCTGGAAGTCTGGCAGCGCCTCTTCTCACATAGCCGAGCCACATTTGGCTTAAGGGAGGAGAGGCAGTTGAGACCCTAAGTAGGGCTTGAAGATGCTCGTCAATAAGTCTGGACCTGTACTTGGACTGATTTAAGTTCAAGGTAGAGAAGAGTTTTTTGTATGAGTGTGTGCTCCCAAAAAGACACATGGTCCGCTTGAACATTCGGAAAAGCTCAGGTAAGCTTTCTCTCAAAAATTGCTCAAGCTTGTCTGCTTTTCCACTCACCTCCCTGAACTTGGTTTTGAGTTCAGAGTTGCACTGCAGCTCAATGAGCTCCATTTGAAACACAGGAGGGGCATCTTGCACATCAAAGGAGAAGGGGTCCGCAAAAATTTGATATTTGGCTCTGTGCGTCTTGAAAAAATCTGTGATCAAATTCCTCCTGTAGCTTCAAAATGACATCCACATATTTCTCACCACTGTATGGTGAACCTGCGTCCATGAGTGCCTTGCATGCTGGGAAATGACAAATGTTTGTCTGAGAAAGCGGGGCTTTCCATAACATAAGTTTTGCAGAGAATGCGCTCACATTGTTATAGGCAGTACTGACAAGTTGTCCCTGGCCTTGTAACTTCTTATTCAGTACATTAAGCTCAGGAGTAATATCAACAAGAAAAGCTAAGTCCTTGAGCCATCTGGGATCACTTAGTTCAGGAACAGCAACTCCATCTTTCTCCATGAAGGCTTTCACTTCCGCACTCAACTCAGAAAATCTCTTCAATATATTTTCTCTGCTGAGCCAACGAACCTCGGTGACATAGAGCACATCCCCATTTTCTGACTCCATTTCCTCTAAAAAAGCATGGAACCTTCTCTGCTTTATGCTCCTGGATCTGATTTGGTTGATGCATTTCACAACGACAGACATCACATTGTCAAACTTCGAGCATCTGCTGCAAAGGGCCTGCTGATGGATAATGCAGTGCAGAACAACGGCCTCCTCCACACTTTTTTTAACAAGTGCCACCAGTCCATTTTTCCTTCCTGTCATTGATGCTCCATCGGTTGTTAATCCAACAAACCTCTTCCATGGCAAACCGGCATTCTCAATGGCATCACACAGCTGGTGAAATATCTCCTGAGCAGTGGCCATGCATTGTGAGCAGCTCCTCTGTGACTTCAAAATTGTCATCAACACTATAGACATAGAATGCAAGCTGGGCAGTAATCAAGAGCAACTGAGTATACATTTTACTTTCTCACATAGTTGATCATAAACGTCACTTGACAGGTCAGAAATGCGCTCTACCCCGGTGTTGGCAGAAAGGCTGATGTTGCTAAGCTCACCTTTCTTTCTGGACAGACAATTCTTGCAGCCTAGAATGTGCTCTTTTTGACAAATTCACCTTCTGTGAATGGCTTTCCTGCTTTAGCAATCATCTCACCAACCACTTAGCTAGCTTCGACTGCTGCATCATTCTTTTTGGTTGCTTTCTTAAAGAAATCTTGTTGCCTCAGTGGACACATTTTAAGATTAACAACCCAGTTGGCTCTCTCATCTCCCTGGTATTTTGCATACTCCTCAGCATGTCTAGTTGTGTAATGATGTTTCAAATTGTATTCTTTGTGCACTGCAACTTTCTCTGTGCAAAAAAGACGCGTCGGGATGCCCCTGTGCTCAACAAAGAAATATTGCACTTCCCACTTCTTCTGAAATTGTCTGTGCTCATCACCAACCTTTCTCTTTACTGCAGGCTTTGAAAAAGACGTGTTTGGGGCTGTATAATATATATAACTCCACCTGGTGTCACTGTTGCGTTGAAGTTTCAGTGTTTAGCCGATGCGTCTTTTCCGCTTCTTTTTCTGTCCCGCTGAGCAGCAACTTCCGGGTCTAGACTGAACACTGAAGCATGTGAAGCGTGGCCGTGGAAATTGTGCATGTGCATGTGCATGTGCCGCATGAAAATAATGACAAATAGAAAATGCACACAAATATGCTTATATCTGCAAAACGCCTGGCTGATGTCCCGCCCCCGAGAGCAATATACTCCACCGTGATTTTTTAGGTTCGTTCAGTTCCGCACACAACACTGAAAGGTGCCAATCATATTAAACTTCCAGGCTGCACTAACATTAAACTTTCATATTGAGGCAGGGGCCACAAACTATCGTCCCGAGTGCCGCAGTTGGCCCGCGGGCTGTGAGCTTGAGACCCCTGATATAAAGAAATTTGAAAGTGAGCTTAGTCTATATTGATTCTTTATGCAAGGTGGTAAATGTGGTTTGGTGCTGGATGGAATGGCAGGACTTTGTAAATCTAGAGGGAAACTCCCTGAATAGTTGGTTGGTTCATGTTGGTTCAATGGCCGAATGGGTTTCCCCCTGTTTTAAATTTTTACCGGGGGTATCTGCATGGGGTTCTCATGCTCAGGGCAAAGTGGGTTTGGACCATGCTTCTTGGAACTTCATGTACAATTGGAACCCGGTACATTGTAACTTGTTTTTCAAAAAACTGTGTTTAGTTTCACCGTTTTGTGATGCATCACTGTCTCCCTGTGTATGTGTTTATATATGTGTATGCGTGTGTGTTATAAAAAGACAGACGCATGAGGGAGATCAGTCTATGATCAGAAACTGTTCTGACTCTGACAAAATGAAGTATAATAGACATATAGAGTTGTTGGTTCTATTTTACAAGCAGATATTTTTAAAAGACTAGAGGCCCTAACATACTCGGGTGCACTTCAGTCTGTGTACGTCCGCGTAAGTATCATTTTTTTATGACCACGTACGCATACTCTGTGTTGCACATTGAACTATGCATTGGAAACGGTGTTCACATCGAACTGGTTTTTATGTGACACTGGGCTGATAAGGTTGAGAATAAGGGTTATATGAGTTGACATTGTTTGAAAGTTGACATCAACATAATAAAAGCCAACATAAAATTGTCACAGGGACGTGATAGGCACATAAGCCAGAATGCTTAACAGCAACAGGCTTTATATATTCACGCAAATATTGACATGGTGAATTATGCAGAATTCTAAGAACAAAAAATAAGACATCATCCCAGACTTCTTTAACAGCAGTTGAGCAGAAAGGTGGTCCAGTAAGTTGAGTCTGACTTTTTTTCCCCTTGAACAACAGCAAGGAAAGGATGATTGGGTATATGCTCATTTTCGATTGCTGCACAAATTATTACACACATCACAATTGTTCTTTTGGAACATAATAAACAAAGCTTATCGAATGGATTCCTGATTACAACTAAACCCAACGCAGCCTCCTGCTGCTCCTCTGCCTGCAGTAGGATGCTGCGCTGGCTCCGGGCAGCGATTCACTGTCTTTGCCGGATGAACTGACATGTGACTGCCATTCTCTGTCCCGCACTGAGAGGGGAGTTAAGGCTTCCCAGAGGGAGAAGAAACAGAGATAGGTGCCTAAAAAGTTAGTCAAACTTGCATTAGGATTGTGTGAAATAAAGGAGTTGGTCACGAGAGAATTTTAGGTAATCAGTACGCTCGAGTATGAAGACCCAACCATCTCCGGACAGTATGTGCGGAGTCTGCACATGGAATGCGCACACTACGCCTGAGTATGTGGGGGCCTTAACAGTTTCTGATGTTGGCAGTATGAACAGATAGTTGTGATTAGCTCTGGAGTTTAACACAGAGATGCAGACATATTTATCAAGTGGTGTTGCAGGACCCATCAGAAAACATCAGAAACCCAGTAAATCAGTTTACTATGCAGTCTCCAAAGTGGATTTTTTGTGATGTTAGCTCTTTTAGATCTTCTAAAAGGCAGACTCAGTCAGGCAGCTGATGTACAGTGTCTGTTCCAGTTTGGATCCTGTAACTGAAATGGCTCTGAGTTCTTCACATGACATTTCTTTTCTGTTTGTGTGGTCATGGCGTTCTCTCTAGTGGGTTGGGTGCTGATGCAATAACGAAAGTGTTTGATGATCACTTTCACATCATGGACTGGGACTAATGGGAGCTTGTAAACCTGAGTTTCCCACAGAGCATAGCATGTTTGGAGCCACATTAGGTTGAATACATTTTTTGGTGCCACGTGATTGTGATCATTTATTTTGATCTGTTTTTATGATGTAAGACAGTATTACAGCATGAAACCACATACAAATAGTTATGAGTAGGCCTGTCTCAATAAGCAATCAGTTATTTGCATAATAAATTAAAATGAGCTCATTTGCATGATTAATCACATTTCTCTCTCTCTTCTTTCCAAAAACTGGGTCACTTCAGTCTCACCACGTTTTGATCTCTATGCAGGAGGAGCGTACTACTTGATCTCGAGGAGTTTGGGTCCAGAGTTTGGAGGCTCTATTGGCCTGATCTTTGCCTTTGCCAATGCAGTGGCTGTGGCCATGTATGTAGTCGGCTTTGCTGAAACTGTTGTGGAACTTCTCAAAGTAAGTCTTTTGATTCCCTATGTTGCTCATTGTAAAGCTTTTTTTGTGATGACTTATTAGCAGATTCAGTTTTAATGCAAGTCAGGTATTATTTAAATGTCCATTTTTGTTTAACATCTCCCTAAAATGTCTGTCAGGGTGTGGATGCGCTCATGACTGATGACATCAATGACATCCGAATAATTGGCACCATTACAGTAATCGTTCTGTTGGGTATCTCTGTGGCAGGAATGGAATGGGAGGCCAAGGTATAACCTGTCAGCTGACACCAACAGTATAGAAACACAAAGTTTCTGGAAAACTTTCATATCTCTGTAACCCTCTGATTTCCATAGAATTCAAGAAATAACAATTCAGTCATTTGTCTTCTTTAGGCCCAGATCTTCCTGCTTGTTGTCCTTATCACAGCTATTGTGAACTACTTTATCGGATCCTTCATTTCTGTGGAATCAAAGAAACCTTCAGGCTTCTTTGGATATGATGGTATGATCAGCCTGTGACTCAAAGTTCTTTTTTTTTTCTTTTTAACCAAACTTTAATTTTTCATATTCCAGATATTTTACAGTGGTTAAATATCACTGTAAAATGATATTACAACTGCAATTACATATGCAATTGCAGTTGTAATTGCAATGATATTACAACTGCAATTACAGTTGCAGTTGCAATTACAACTGCTTCTTGCACTTGTTTTTAATTTCAGGTGAAATCATGTGGGAGAACATGGGACCAGACTTTCGAGATGAGACGTTCTTTTCTGTCTTTGCCATCTTCTTTCCCGCAGCCACTGGGATTCTGGCTGGTGCTAACATTTCTGGAGACCTTGCTGTAAGTCAGCTGGTTCACACACACTAAGAAAGTGTCCATGTACCAATAAATCAGTCAAGTTTATTTGTATAGCACATTTCAGCAACAGGGCATTTCAAAGTGCTTTACATGATAAAAACACAAAGGTTTAAAAGACTTCACTACAACTGAGAAAACCTCAAACATTTGACATTTTGTCAAATGTCATTAATACACATCAAATATGTTGATGTGTTTATTATTATTATTCAAAAGCAACTCTAAACAAGTGGCTTTTAGTCTTGATTTAAAGGAACTCAGTATTCCGGCTGTTTCGTAGTTTATTCCATATTTGTGGTGCATAGAAGCTGAATGCTCCTGCTTCGTGTTTAGTTCGGATTCTGATGCAGAGCAGAACCAGAAGACCTGAGAGGTCTGGTAGGTTGATCCAACAGTTCAGTGATTTATAAACTGACAGAATTTTAAAGTCTGTTGTCTCAGTGGAAGGACTTTAGACCTGGGTGATGTGCTCTAACTTTCTTGTTTTAGTGAGAACCCACTAAACAAGAGAGGGTTTAGTGGGGGGTTATTAGTATTTTGAATCTGGAGGATGGATTTTTTTATTTTTTTAGCCAGACCTGTGACGACATTGTTGCAGTAATCAATGCAGCTAAAGGTAGATGCACTTAAGGTGCACATAGGTGTCAAATGTCAGAACCCTATAACTGGGGGTGCACCAATTTATCGGCCAACAAATTTATCTGCGGTGATTTCCTTAAGTTTGGGAAATTGGTGATCGACTGATACTTACACGTGAATCCAATCTTATGTATCTCAACAAAGGTTTAAAAATCAAACACTGTTCCCTTCTGCTCTGTTCTATGAGTGAGGTTTGACTGATAGACAGGTCCATTAGGTCATGTCTGCACATTTACAGTAAACAGTAGTCACCACACTGTTGATCATTTTCTTGATATACTGAGCAACATTTCAGACAAAAAAAAAAAGAGAAAAAAATGGTATTGACCAAAATTGGAATTGGCAGTTTCAGGCTTTTTAATGATTGGCATTCAGCGATTGGCCAAAAAACTGCAATCGCTACACCCTACCTACAACTTCCTGTTGATCCAACAACAAGAATGTTCTTTAGAGTTTTATTTCAACATTATTTTTAACTGCAGTCTAAAATAATTGTGTAATTAGCTTTAAAACCTAGTCATTAAAATTATTTAATCAAATTCCACTTTGCAGTTTGCTTTTTAAGGTGCTGAATGAGTTTGACAAACAAAATGAGCAATTTTTTTTTGTTTGTTTTTTTAATATATATATATATATATATATATATATATATATATATATATATATATATATTATTAATTTTTGTTTTCACAAGCAAATAAAATAGAACATTGTACAGTGTTGTTTATCATCTTACACAAGTACGTGATAAGGGAGAGAAACAAAGACAAACAAACAGACAGCCCCCCATTCCCTCACCCCAGGAAAGAGAAAAACAAAAACTAAACAAAAAAAACGCCGTACAATGTCACATTCACGTTAAATCATGTCTGCAATGGTTGGCAAACATTTACAGATGTATTTAAAACCTGATCACAGCACAATCATGTCTAGCCAGACGATCAAAGAAAAAAGAGGAAAGATACATAGTAATACAACGGAGGGTGTTCTCTAGTTAGGACCTGGTGAGACCCTCCACTTTAAGGGATTCTGACCCCTCATCACAAGTTGCGTCAGCTCTTTAGGTAAATAGTTAAGAATAGGAGACCACATATTGATAAAATGGTTCTCATTACCCCTAAGAACTGCACTAATCCTTTCATGAGGGAGGACCCTAAATATTTCTCGATACCATTGTGTGACAGTTGGTGGCTTATCCCCAATCCAGTTGATTAAAATGCATTTTCTGGCCAATAGCAATAATTTGTCACAAAGTTTGAAGTGTGACCGTGTCAAAGTGACTGATTTTGAAGGGAGGCCAAGAAGGAACAGACCTGGGTCACAATTGAGTTTTACATGAAACACATCACTCAGCTCTTTAGAGATTGCACGCCAGAATCGTTTAATCAGTTTGCATTGCCAGAAATAATGATAATCCAACCTCCCTTCCACATTTATTGCATAAGGGAGACAGCTGGCGATTCATCTTATTCAGTATAAAAGGTGTTATATGTAGAGATGTAGTATCTTATACTGCGTCTCTCTGAGCGTATTACATATAAAGGTTGAATTAACCACATTAATGGCTTCTTGCCAGTCATCCTCAATGTATACTGTGTCAAGGTCTCCCTCCCATTTCCACGCAATGTCCCCGGCACCACCTGTGGTTAGAGAACAGAGCACTGCATAGAAAGCAGATATAAAATGCCTGGGATTTTTCCGGTCAACAAGGAATTTTTCAATCTCATTGTGTGTGACAAAGCCAGACTGGGAGAGCCTCATAGAACTGATGAAATGGCGGATTTGGAGAAAACCAAAAAAGTGTTCTTTAGGGATACCAAATTTTGACTGTAATTGTTTAAATGTCATGAGTAGATTCTCTGTGAACAGATCTCCAATCACTCTCACTCCTCTGCCATGCCACAGGTCAAAAATGTTGGGCTCAAGCCCTGGGATAAAATCTTGTGAGAGGCGTCAGGAGTGAAGAGCAGAGCCCAGCTCCTGCGTGGTTCCAAATTCTCTGCCACACTCTAACTGTATTATAAATAATTGGATTTTGTTTAACATTTCTTGATAGTCTCTTCCTATCTCCAGTTGTGAGGCTCCACAAGGAAGCAGGCTGAGAGGCCCATGAATCAAGGCAGGGGTCCGAGCTGAGACGAGCATGTAGCCATTCCCACATATAACGAACATGGCAAGCCCAATTGTAATAGTAGATGTTTGGCAAAGCCAAGCCACCTCTGTCCATAGGGAGCTGCAGAGCTTTGATTTTCTGTCGTGGTCTCTTGCCATGCCAAATAATTCTTGAAAATGCTCTCTCTATATCCGCAGTAACTTTTTTGGATAGCCAAAGGGGTAACATTTGGAGGAGATATAAAAGCCGTGGGAAGACGTTCATTTTAATGAAACTTTTACGCCCCATAAATGATAAGGCAAGGTCATGCCACCTTTCTAAGTCCCTCCTTATTTTGTTCCCAACCATGTTGGGAACATCTCAGGGAACAACCAGAGGGTAGGTCCTGAACAGTAGCAATACCTAATGGCATTGCTTCAGATTTGTCAAAATTTATTTTATAACCAGAGAAGGAGCCAAACTCAGAAATAGTGGACAAGATAGCTGGTATTGAGATGTCAGGTTTTGTTACGAATAGCAGAATATCATCTGCGTATAACGCTATTTTATGGACTTTGCCACTAATCATCACACCATGTATATTTTGTTGTGATCTAATAACCACTGCAAGGGGCTCCAGCGCAAGGGCAAATAGGAGTGGGGACAGAGGACAACCCTGTCGAGTTCCCCTACGTATTGCAAAAGGTGGAGATTGGACACCATTAGTCATGACACAGGCTGAAGGGGAACTGTAAAGTAGCTTGATCCATTTTAGAAAATCACCTGCTATCTCAAATTTCTCAAAAACATTAAATAAGTACTTCCACTCAATCTTATCAAAGGCCTTTTCAGCATCTAAAGATAAAGCAAAGGCTCTACAATTAGTTTGGCTTGAGTACTGAATAATGTTAAGTAATCTTCTCATGTTTGTGGAGGAGTAACGATTTTGTATGAACCCAGTCTGATCTGGGTTTATTAAGAAAATCAAAAGCTTCTTCAGTCTCATTGCTAGTAATTTAGAAAGCAGCTTACAATCTACCCCGATAAGGCTAATAGGTCTATATGAGCCACAGATGTCTGATGGTTTATCTTTTTTAAGGATGAGGTTGATGTTTGCCAAATTAAGTGTTGGTGGCAAGTCTCCACACCCAAACGAGTGTATAAACATGTCAGTAAGTGGTCCTACCACCAGGTGGCTTAATTTCTTAAAGAATTCTGGACAGAAGCCATCAGGTCCCGGAGCTTTACCACCCTTAAGGGAGGCGATGGATCCTCTGACTTCTTCCTGAGAGATTGGTGCACCTAAGACTTCCTGTTGTTCCTCTGTTAGGTGAGGGAGAGTCACTCCATTTAAGAATTTTGTAATTTTAACATTGGATGAATTGCATTCCGATGAATACAGTTTTTGATAGAATTCCCTCGTAATCCTATTAATGTCTGTTGTTTTGTGGTGTCTGTCTCGGTTATTGTCTTGTAATGATGAAATTGTGTTTGCTTCCATTCTGCCTTTTGTTAGCCTTGCTAGTAGCCGGCCCGGTTTATTTCCTGATTGATATAATCTATGTTTAGCAAAGAAAATGGTCGATTCTGCTTGTTTTGTCAGTAATTGATTTAAAGCTGAACGAGCTGCTTCTAATTTTTTTGAAAGTGATCTGGAAGGTGTATTTTGAAATTGCAACTCTGTCTATTGTACTATTCTTTCTAAGCGTAATTGTTCTTTAATGGTGACTTTTTTCTGAGCTGTGGTATATGAAAAGACACTTCCCCTAATAAAAGCTTTAGCCATCTCCCAGAGCAACGAAGGGCCAATATCTAGAGTCTTATTAGTATCCATAAATAAATTCCACTGATCTGTAATGTAGTCAATAAAAGATGAATAGCTCAGTACAGAGGGATTCATCCTCCAGAGACGAGAAGCAGGATCAGCATAAGGGGGGCTAAAACATAAGATAACAGGAGAGTGATCGGAGATTGCACACATGCCAATTGAACATTTTCAATTTTCAGTATCATTCTTGAAGACAAGAAGAAATCAATCCGAGAGAACATTTGATGGGGCTGAGAAAAAAAAGTGTAATCTCTCTCTCTGGGGTTAATAATTCTCCAGGTGTCATACAAATCTAAGTCTTGGCAAAACTCTCGCAATCTCAAACTTTTTCTTGAGGTTGTAGTAGATCTAGGAGGAGACTGGTCAAAACATGGATCATGAATGCAATTAAAATCCCCCCCCAAAACAATATATGGTGTATGTACCGATGCAACATCCGACAAAAGTTTTGGGAAGAAAGTAGCCTCATATATGTTTGGACCATATATACAACCTATTAGAATGTGTTCTCCATAAAGATAACCTGAGATAAGAACATATCGGCCATCATTGTCACTCATAGTTTTCTCCAATGTAAAAGGAAGACTGTGATGGATTAGTATGGCAGCTCCTCTACTCTTCGAATTATGTGATGAGTAAAACACCTGACCCACCCAATTCCTCCTCAGTTTAAGGTGTTCATTGTCAGTTAAGTAGGTTTCTGATAATAACGCTATTTTTGTGTTTTCCTTTTTCAGGAATGTTAGAATCTTTTGTCTTTTTACAACATTATTTATACCCTTAACATTAAGGGAGACTATTTTGAGATCACTCATAATAATCCTGATGATAACTTGATAGTCTGTGAGAAAGCATTCCAAGAGCTGCAGTAGGCCTCCATGACATTACAAAAGGTAATTGAGAGATCAGCAGTTTGATAACCTGAAGAATATGTAGTTTACATTGTACGTCAGCATAGACAGTAACGAACAAAAAAGAAACTTCACGAACGTAAGAACAGCCATCCCCAAACGATGGCCCCCAGACACATTCCATCTCCAACTCCCACCCCTTAACCCACCTTCCCCTGTGCGGCTCCAGGACGCCAACCGCAGCTAAAAAAGAAAAACCGGGGCACATGAAACCGAGAAGAGTTGTCGCCGAGGAAAGAAGACCGAACATCCTCTCTAAAGCTAAGCCCCCCCCCCATCCCAACCCGAGCCACAGAAATTTAAACGTATTGGTAATAAATTTTAGCAACCGACATATTTTTATCATATCTCGTCTGTCCGTGTGATGCACAACATAAACAAAGGTCCATATCGTGGAATATCTGTCCAACAATTTTAGACCATATACCTTTGCAACAGGGTTATTCTGCACCAAAGAAAAAAGGAAAGAAAAAGTAGAGCATCGACCTCCAGGCAAGGTCCAACTTGTGTAACCAACCAGTCCGTAAGATGGTCTCAGTTCAGTTCGTCCAGAAAAGTAAGTGCATCCTTGGGTGATTGGAACGAACGGGTTTTCCCTCTGTGTGTAAAAGACAGAACAGCCGGGTATCGCATGGAGAATCTCACCTCCTTCTTGATAAGACGCTCGCACACCCCGTTAAACGCATGGCGCATCTCCTTGACAGCAGCGGTCATATCCTGTCTGATGAAGACGGTTTGGCCTTCGTATGTGAGCGGAGCCTGCTTCCTTGCCACCGCCAGGATCCTGGATACATCTCTGGAGTGGTGTAGCTTAACGATCACAGCGCGCCGGTCAGGTCTCGGCGGTCCAAGGCTTCGATGAGCCCGGTCGATCTTAATGACGCCCCGCTTAGATTCCAAGCCAAGAAGGGTTGGGAGCCACCTGTCAAAAAATGAGAGTGGCTGTTGGCCTTCCGTGCCTTCTTTGAGGTTGTAAATCAGAATATTATCTTGACGGCTCCGTCCCTCCAGATCGATACATTTCTCTGTCAGAATGTGCACCTTCGACTCCAGCTCCTTCAGCCTGGGTCCCACCGCAGACATGTCATTCTCCATCGCTGAGATGCGGTGCTCTGCTTCCATAATGCTCTCGGTGTTGGCTTCTAATTTAGCAGAGATGCTACTCAAAGTGGTGGTAAACTCCTTAAACTTCTTATCCATCACAGCTGAAATCTGCTCAGTGACAGATTGGGAAATATCCATGGCTAGAGTGTCATAGCCTCTAGCAAGCACCTCGTGCTGCTGAGCTAGCTGGTTAGCTTCTTTGCTAGTTAGCATATTCTTCCTTGTTGGCTCTTCAGTTGGTTTATGAGCGGAAGATTTGGCTGTTTTAGGGTTGAGCATGGCTTCGGGTTGCTATAAAATAAACCTACAGCTTGTTAGTTTCTTAAGAATTATATAGATAAACCAAATTGGCTCAAGAGAAGTGGGAGCCCAGTGACAAGCGTCCACTCAGGGTAACTGCCGAGCAATTGTTTAAACGATCATTTCAATATTGTTTGTCATCCTTGAGCAAACATAGCTATTCTGTTATAGCTTGGTCAATATTTGTAGGCTTTGTTGCATGTGTTTGTTGCAGGACCCACAGATGGCAATCCCCAAAGGAACACTACTTGCCATATTGATTACAGGCATTGTCTACTTGGGGGTTGCAGTTTCCACAGGTACACTGCTCTCCTATTGGCAATTTTCACCCCCTTTCTTTTGAGGATACATCTTATGTGTGTTCTGCTTTTCTGACTTTAGGGTCTTGCATTGTGAGAGATGCCAGTGGAAATCTGAATGACACAATCAGCACTCGGATCACTGCAAACTGCACTGGTGCTTCCTGCAAGTTTGGCTTTGACTTCTCTAGCTGCAAGAGCCAAAAAAACTGCCGCTATGGACTCCATTATGACTTCCAGGTATGAAGCAGCTTCAATAAAAGAACAATTTCTTGATGTATTTTATTATGCTGAGAATTAGGTTAAACTCCAACCAAACAATTCTCAAAGCATTGTAATGTCTTCATTCTGTGCAAAAAGCCCAAATCAGAGAGAACAGACAGATACAAACAATGCTACCAAATTGAACTTCCTGCTCTTTGTTCATGTGTGCTGGCAGGCCTATCCTCCTCCCGACTTGTTCAACTGGCCCACAAAACACTAACACTTCTCAACAAACCTACATACATGATCTGCTTGGCTATATTATGTAAATTACTTCATATCCATTGAGTGCAACACTTGTGATTGAGGACCATGTTGTTGGGAGCATTTAAAATGGCAAATGTATGAGATTGTAAAATGACTACATATGGTCTATGGAAATAACTAACACCGAAAAAAAAACTTTTGAGGTTGTGTCATGCAAACGTTGCCACTCCCTCAATCAACTCAGATCTTCCTTTCAATCTGTTTCAGAATGAATGCACACAAAGTCACACTTGGCACATACAAATATCAACATGAATTTACCACACATTTCCTAGATGGAAACGTCAGAAAGTTGACTTTGTTTCTGTGTTGCTTCAGGTGATGAGCTTGGTTTCAGGTTTTTCTCCCATCATCTCAGCTGGAATCTTCTCTGCCACTCTGTCCTCTGCTCTGGCCTCTTTAGTGAGCGCGCCTAAAGTATTCCAAGTAAGAGTCAATCCATGCACCGGCATAACTAATACATTATACTACTGGCAACATGTGTACCCCTCTTTACGTATTAGTTCTAAAATACCAAATTGCATTGCTGTTTTTTGCAGGCTTTATGTAAAGACAACATCTACCCTTATATTGGAATATTTGCCAAAGGATACGGGAAGAACAATGAGCCTCTCCGAGGCTACATCCTGACCTTCGGCATTGCTCTGGCTTTCATCCTAATTGGTACGCTGCTATCTTTGCTTACTTTTGCTAATTTCATGCTAACATGTGCATCTAAAGTTTATGGTAACCCTATCTGAATAACAACAAGTCCCCTGATGAACTTGTCATGTCATCAACCTGGAATATTGTAATGCTGTTTCACCAGTCTGCACAGATGATCGGTCTCTCGTCTGCCAGCTTTTCAGAACACAGCAGCCAGACTTCTCACCATACCTAGTAAAAGTATTGACATCGCCCGGTGCACTGTATCCTAGTGGATTTTAGAATTTGTCTTAAAAGTTCTTGGCCAGGTTCTTGATAATTTGTGTCAGCTTTTAACTAAACACACAATCTTCCGTCATATTTAGTTGGACATGTCGGTGCAGATTTGTTTTGCTGACTCTAAAGATGTTTTTAAAAAGTGTTTTCCTAGACTTGTTGCTTCTTATGCTTGTTTGTACGACTTAACTGTGATTTATGTTGTAAAGTACTTTATGACTTTTCCCTCTAAAAAGAGGTTTGAACTTTTCTCTGGTATATTTTGTTTGAAAGTGTAGTTTTTTTAATAACCCATCATACTGTTGAGTAAGACAGTAGGAGAGGAAGTGGAAATAATCTCTTTTCTTAAACTTCTGTTTCTTCTGTTTCCAGCTGAGTTGAACACAATTGCACCAATTATCTCCAACTTTTTCCTGGCATCCTACGCCTTGATCAATTTCTCGGTGTTCCACGCATCCCTGGCCAACTCTCCAGGTAAGATCAAGGTGCAAAAAGTGAAAACCAGCATAAAAACATGTTAAGCTAAGAATATTAGACAATGTTGGAGGTTTTCTTCACGTTCTGTGATTGGTTTAATGACATTGAATTAGTCATTTTAAATTTGAAGTTAAGTTGTACTAAAATGCATAAATTTTGAGCTCCTGGACGGTCGAGTTACACCCCGACAAATATCTTAGAAAACATCGTTTTTAGTATTTACATGTCATGTCAGGGAGTAGCAAGAGGAAGACAAGTGGAATTCAGCAAGAATAAGCGAAAGAAACTGTTGTTTTATCGACCGAGGTCTCTGAAGATATAACCGAGGTAGAGGAATTCAACATGGACGTCAAAGACGTACTGAGCTTCAGCTACAAAAAGACCTACAAACACGTCTAACAGATCCAGAAGCCCGTTCCTGAAGGAATAACATCCAAATCCATGGGGTTACAGAGGGAGAAGAAGGCGATAACCTGCAAGAATTCATAGAGAATTTTATAAAAACCGAACTCTCCCTCACGGACATCACGCTGGGCATACAATGCTGCCACCGGTCCCTCGGAGCCAAACTGCTGCCCGGCCCCAACCCCAGATCCATCGTGATACATTTTCTGGAGTATACCATGAAGGAACTTGTACTTCGTTCTGCGTGGGGTAAGAAAGTGATACAGCTGAAAGGAAAACGGGTGTTCTTTGATCAAGATTTCCCCAGTGATATCCTCGCTAAAACGTAAAGTATACAACACCATCAGGAAGATCTTAAAAAAGAAGAGACTTCACTTTCAGACTATGTACCCATCCAGACTTCGTGTGTTTTATGAGAACGGCCCGGTGATTTACAACAGTGACAGGACACGTATGATGACATGAGGAAGAGGAACATGTTTGAAGCGGTGGATAAACCAACGGAGGATGCCTCACAACCCAAACCGAGAGCCCACTCCCGGGAAGGAGCGAGCGGAATCCAGCGGTGGAACCGGGAAACGCGAACGAAACACATCCAGGAAAACCTCAAGGCCTTCAGGCGCAACAACAACACCCCGTAACTTTCTGGTGAATTATTCTGTAAAGTAAGAGTATTACGGACGGCCGCAGATCTGGGAACAGACATGCTTTCTCCAAGGGCTGCAAGGATGGACGAGAGACGAGGGGCAGCACCGAGAGGAGCCCCCTGGGATTCTAGGGACTCTCCTCACTACTCTGAAGGCGGACTGGTACTTCACTCTTGGAAGTCACATATGTTACGTGTTTTTGTTGTTTTGTAGACACCCCCCTCCAAGTTCACCAGAGCATCTGGAACACAATAGGTATTCCTTACTTGTATATTAATGACAGAAGTTAAACAACAGTATAAGATAATTACTCTTAATGTTAACGGCTTACATAATCCTATTACAAGAAGCAAGGCTCTTACAAAGATGAAACAAGAAAAGCAAGATATAATTTTTTGGCAAGAAACACATCTTTCTACTGTTGAGCATGAAAAATTGGGTAAAATGGGGTTTAAAAATGTGTACTTTTCTTCATATACCAAAAGCAGCTCTAGAGGAGCAGCAATTTTAATATCTAATAGACTGAATTTTCATTTCTCCTCACAAATTAAAGACAAAGAAGGACAATACATACTGGTCAAAGGATACATAGACCATAAAGAAGTCACCTTATTAAATAACTATTTTTTTATACAAAATGTTGATAAACATAGAATAATAGATTGTGACATAGGGGTGAGGGATATATCGGATCATATATATCCGATATATCCCTCATAGTGTATCATATCATCTGTATATGATACACTTCATCATATATAGATGAAGTGTATATGACACTTCATCTGGATAATGATCGCAAAGAAACCCTGTGGAGGTTTAATAATAGTTTGTTAAATGATACTAAATTTAACAGCTTCGTAGAAAGAGAATTTAAAAACTATATGGACCACAACAACAAAGGGAATATTTCTCCCTGTATTTTATGGGACGCAGCAAAAACTGTTCTGAGAGGGAAGTTAATTATGTGGTCCTCCTATAAGAAAAAAGAAAGAGAAACTTTTGAAAGATCTTACTTTAAAATTAAAATCTTTAGAAATACAGCACATGGAAAATAACAATGACCACACACTATTACAAATAAAAGAAACAAGACAAGCTCTAAATTGTCTATATGAAGACCAGATAGAGAAAAAAGCTAAATTCATTAAACAGAATTATTATGAAAATGGACCCAAATCAAAGAAACTTCTTGCCTGGAGAATATATAAACAACAAACTGATAGATTTATACAGGAAATTAAAAATCCAATAGATAAAAAGACCATTCCTTAAGAGACATTAAAAATCTTTTGAATTATACTACACTCAGTTATACACAACAGCGTCATGCAGTTGACCCATCCTCGGTGAGAGCGTTTCTTGCCTCTCTGGATTTACCATCGATAGAAACAGATCAAAACAATAGGCTAACACAACAAATAACTGAGGAAGAGATTAACAAAACAATTTCAAAAATGAAAGTGAACAAGATGGCAGGTGAAGACGGCTACCCCGCAGAATGGTATAAACACTTTCGAAAACTATTCACTCCACTGCTTAATCATTGCTTTAACCATGTACTCTCTGGGGGAGAAACACCACCATCTTGGAGAAGAGCGGTGATCTCAGTGATTCCTAAACCGGATAAAGATAAAACAAGAGTGTGGTTCATATAGACCTATATCAGTTTTAAACATCGATTACAGGATATTTGCAACAATACTGGCTAAAAGGCTGGAATTTATAATCCCAGAAATTACAGACACAAATCAGACCGGTTTTGTTCACAAACCCATGACAATGTGAGACAGGTTCTTCACCTTAGATGGAATGAAAAACACAGAATCGATAGCTGTCAGTTTAGGTGCAGAAAAGGCATTTGACTTGGTCAGTTGGAAATATCTTTTATTTGGTTTTGGAAAGATTTGGCCTTAATAATCAAATTATAGGTTGTCTCCGGTCTCTGTATGCATCACCTTCTGCCAGGATTAAGATTAATGGGGATCTATCAGATAAAATATAATTAGGAAGAGGCTGTCGCCAAGGCTGCCCCCTCAGCCCCACATTGTTTGCGCTTTTTATTGAGCCTCTAGTGCAGGCCATCAGAGAACACAAGAATATTACGGGTGTGACCATTAAGGGCAAAGTGCACAAGATATGCCTCTATGCTGACGATGTGCTCGTAACTAACTAACCCGGAAGTCAGCCTACCTAATCTTTTTTCTTTACTTAAGACATTCGGCGCTTACTCGGGGTATAAATCGAATCTACTGAAAACACAAGTTCTCTCATTTAACTATCAACCGTCACCAAGAATTCAGGAAATGTCCAGGTTTAACTGGCACAATAGCTCTATAAAATATCTGGTAGTTAAAATCCCTGTAGAGTTATCCAATCTTTTGGAATGCAATTACATCCCACTGACAACAGAGATTAAGGCGGATCTACAGCGTTGGTCTTTGCTACCCATGAATCTACATAATCGAATAGATATAATAAAAATGAACCTTTTACCAAGGATTCTTTACCTTTTTCAAGCTCTGCCTATAAAGGTACATGATAAACAATTCCGCGAATGGGATAGAATAATCTCAAATTTGATCTGTGCTAAACAAAAATCGAGGGTAAAATTCCAAACGTTACAACTATCAAGAGAAAGGGGTGGATGGGCTTTACCACAGGTAGAGGACCATTATAGAGCAGCACAGATGAGAGTGTTGGTTGGTTGGTGTGACCCAACATGTGAAGCGAAATGGAGGGAGATAGACCTGTCTTATAGTGACATACCTCTACAATCCTGTCTCGGAGATCATTTCCTTATTAAAAAACATATAGATTCTGACCTAACTCCCTTATGGCTAAAAGTACCGTTGGGCATATGGTATAAAATATTAAAGCAAGGAAAGTTTGAAAGCTCGAATATTAAGATGGCCAGCTTATGATAGAGATTTTCTCCCCACGAGAATGGATAAGAAATTTACACAGTGGTCACAAAAGGCATAACAAGTTACTGGAAGATCACAAGCAATAGTGAATTAAAGAGTTTCAAACAACTTCAAGTTGACTATAACCTGGAAAAATGTGATTTTTTTAGATATCTTCAGCTAAGACATCATTACAATAAAAGTATAAAACTTTTGGGGGAGGATGAGACAGGTATACTTAAATCCTATTAGATTCAAGCAATGGAAGACCTCCTAAAAAAACAATATTCAAACTATACTCATGTCTACAAATGGAAAGAAAATGCAATACATTTTAAGGTTAAATGGGAAAAAGAAGCCAAAATCACGATAAATGATGATGTTTGGTTAAATATATGCAATTCTGTGATTCACACATCAAGTTCCGCCTGTGGAAGGAATTTTCCTGGAAATGCATGGTGCGTTTTTTTATTACACCTAACATTAAAAGCAAACATTGTGATGACGCTGAAAAGGCAAAATGCTGGAGGAACTGAGGGAATGTGTCTGCAGGACATTTTCATGTTTTTTGGAAATGTATTAAGATCGTACCCTATTGGGCAGAAGTGATAAAAGAAATTAATACTAAAATGGACCTAAATTTACGCTGTGATTTCCCTATGATTTTCCTGGGCAATTTACCCCGGGAACTGAAGAATAGATAGACTGATAGATATCTTCTGTTAATATTATTAGCAGCTGCCACATCAAGCCAACTCGCAGGTGGCTTGATGTGGAACCACCATCATGTTCGGACTGGAAGGACATAACTGAAGAAATTAACGCAATGAAGAGACTGACCTTTTCATTAAGACTCGCCACTCATGAATACAATAGATACTGGAAGAAATGGAACACTCATTGGAGCCTGACACCAACTGTATAATTAATGTAAATGCCTTTTCTTTTCTGTTTTCGTTTAGCATCACTCAACTGCTTCTTGTCAAACTAGTTGCTCTGTAATTTTGTTAGAGGGGGCTCTAACTGTTCAATGTGTGTATGTGTTCTTGGAAAACTACTAAAATAATAAAAATACAGTTTAAAAAAAAAAGAATTAAAACGAGTGACTGGAGTATCAACTGATCCTAAGCATTCCTGCTGTTGACTCGCAGCCTATAAAGACTGATGGTGATGGTAACCATTATTGTGGAATTTTTCCATAGATTTTAGCATAGTCTCAATAGGGATGCTCCGATCAGGTTTTTTCCTTCTGATTCCGATCATCCACAAGGCCGATCTCTGCCAATCACCGATCTTAAGCAAACGTTCGGTGTGAGAGTTCATGCCGAGTGGAGGTTGAGTGGTACTATAAAATATTGGGTCACAGACGTAATACTCACCAATAGTGAGTAGCGGTGGTCCAACAGCAAGAGCAGAACCCAGGATCTTAAATCGCCAGCTTGAAGACTTAAATTATTTTTCAGGTTATTTGTTTAGCTTTTTGACTGTGATGCTCTTCTGGGTGAGTTGTGCACTGCTTTACCTGCTATTTGACTGCTCCGGATGTCTGTTTTCCAGCAATGAGCTTCGATATAGCTGCTCTGTCAAGTGCTTGTTTTATAAATGTAATATTAGACTCACTGTGTTTATGCATTTTGACATGCTGCACCCCCGAGGCAATTTTCCGCTGCAACACGCAAATTTCCCCATTCGTTCAGTTCCACGCGACAGGCACGCACGTTTGTTGACGTGCGCTTACGCAATGTGAAGGAAAGAGGAGATGGCTGCACAAGCAGGCTGCGAAGAGAGATACAGGTTTAAAATAAAATAAATACACAATAAGAAAACAAACACAATATCAAATCATATTTCTGACCAGAGCTCTGCTATTATGTTTTGTCTTTCCTAAAATAACTGCAGTTTTGAAATACATTTTTTGGAGTTGAACTCTTTAATTTGTTATTTAAAATACATGTTTTACTGCTGAGTAGATGGTATTTTATTAAGTTGTGCTCTTTCCTCCTTCTATACCAAATCCTGTGCAGACCAACAGGTACAGATTATTTATCTGTTTCTAATATCTGCAGCAGATCATCTGGACCTAAATGGTACATGACTCATTTAGACAGACTGGTTTGTCCAGCTTCTGGAACCACAAGCTGGAAACCCAGTTTTGTGTTTGGACTCCACCCCACCCCCAACTCCATCTCCCTCTGGGAACTGTAAACCTTTCATGGGAAAAAGACAGATTCCAGTGTACCGTTTATGTCCTGTGGTTTGTGGACTCTTTCTGTAACATCACACATCAGTTATATGCCATCACTAAAGTCCGTCTAGCTTTTATGTTAATTGTGATCCTGTTAATAGCTGTTATAACCTTATAGTCCTGAGTCTAATAGCCTTCTAATTTTCATTGTTTAACCCAGGCATTTGTTGTCCATGCCCTTAACAGCTCTGTTTACTGTTTTAGAGACCATGACCATATACGGAGAACAACAGTGCCCCCTCTTCTAATTCTAATTATTCTAATAGAATTTGTCTCAAGCTTAAAGAGAATTTGTGTCTTCGCTTCATTATATGGTCATTTTTTTTGCCAACTGCTTACTATCCCACAGCATCGTACATCAATGGCCCAAACTTTCTCTTCTTGTGATAAATTATTGTTGCTGCTCTAGGCTGGCGTCCCAGCTTCAAATACTACAACATGTGGGTTTCGCTTGCTGGAGCCGTGCTGTGCTGTGTGGTGATGTTTGTCATCAACTGGGCGGCTGCTCTACTCACTAATGTCATTGTTATGGCTCTCTACATCTATGTGAGTCACAAAAAGCCAGGTGAGTTTTTGTTTTTGCAGATGTGTTTTTTGCAGATGTGACGTATTTCAGTAAAACTGTTCTCTGTATGCCATCCTCAGGATCTCTGCACTAAACTACTTAAGATGTTTTGTTGTTTGTTAAATTTACATATAAACAATATCTAAATGTTCATAACAAGTGCTATCTGAACTTAAAGGCAGAATATAAAAGGATTGGATTTAAATTTAAATGTTTTTTTCCTGGGCTGTGGCTCATTAACAGTAGTGAAGAAATATTTTTTTTTGTACAGAAAAACACCCTATAATCAGCTCATTAAGTTCTGCTGACAGCAATATCAGTTCATCCTCTGAGGATGTGGACAGGAGATCAACCTCTCATTTCTGTTGAGTAAGACCAAATTGGACCAGACTCTCCAGTGTGCCAGAAAAGTTGTTCAGAATGTAGCTTTGCTGTTGGAAAACCAGAATTTGGAGGGGGAAGAAATGTTTTCTAAGTAACATGAAGCACTGATCTGTACCCCGCTAAATACAAAGCTTAGAACACATGTGTGTTCACCCAGTTTGACATGCAGCTACACACACAGAGTCGGCCTTTTCTCTGACTGTAGCGCTGCATGGGTCACATGACCTTTAGCTTGGCAGACTGATCCATAAACACATTGACTAACTCCAGTGTGTTTTTGCCTGCGTGTGTCCGCCTTTGCAGATGTGAACTGGGGCTCGTCGACCCAGGCTCTAACCTACCAGCAGGCTCTAACTCACACACTTCACCTCAGTGCAGTGGAGGACCATGTCAAGAACTTCAGGTATCGCAAAGGAGTTGCACTTGCTGTCCCTAAACATCTACAGTATTTTCTGAACATTGGATGGAGCATTGATATGAAACTACATCTACAGATACTAGTTCTATCATATTCAAGAACAGTTTACTGTACATTTTTATTAAAATGCTTGTAAATACCAAATCTTTACACTCTTTTTCACTTTAACCCTTAAAAAAGATGTTCTGGAAAGAAATCTGCTGTACATAGTTCTTGATAGAAATAAGGCAATGTCATTATAACAGAACATGTAAACTCCAGGCAGAAAGATACCAGGCTGGGATTTGAACCCAGGATCTTTCACTATGCAGCATGTTAGTTGTCTGTATTGAATGTTTGTTTTTTTAATTAAGATGATTAAGTTATGTCGTACTGCTAAGTTGCTTGTGATTAAAATTCATTAACTTGTTCAACGATCAGATTGTTGGTTAAAAGTAAGCAATGCCTGCAATAAAATTAACTCTAATAACTCTCAAGCTGACAGCAAAGTAACACTTTCATCGTAGTTTGGTCCACTCAGGACAAAGCCTAGGCCACAGGATTGTCACTATACAAACATTTCAATCTTGTTACAGATACTAAGAGAAATGCTCAATGTCATTTTTGATCCAATGGCAACATTTTGCTAAGAAATATACTTCTTTCTAATTGAGGACAAAAATATGATTAATTGCAATATTGGAAAATGTTAGCTTCCTTAATTAGGGAAAAACCAATAAAAACAAAGTAATTCAATTATTGTTTTGAAAAATATTGAACCAAGAAAGTGTCACTTTCCTGTTTTGAAAACCGGTAGACAAAATGTCTAAACAGCAAACATTGCCAAAATTCCACTTAAACTAAGTATTATCAGTCTGATACTGATGATCAGATGGGCATCAGTACGTTGACCACAATTGTGCCTTGGAAGCGTCATAAACTAAGCTTAAGAATTGATCACCATTGATGACAGTGAAATTCAGTGCAACCCCCCGCTGCTCCTCTGCCAGGGTAAAGAGACTGGGAATGAGAGTAGAGCTCAGGACAGCCTGTATCTAGGGCACCTGCTTTAACCATGGCACCATGCAGCTCTCCTATTCCGATATCTTTTGCCGGAGTTTGCAGTACCCCTAATTGGTAAACTACTTATATTTTTATACAGTTCAAACTAACAAACTCGTCTGAAAAAATCAGTTTTGTCACAATTGCGATTAGCCATTTAAAAAGCTATTGCAGAGTAAAGAATTGTCTAGTCAACCCCTAATTCAGTTATGTCGATATTTTTTTTAGCATAATTCCTTATTTTCACTGAGTGCTTCCATTTGGCTGTCAATTTTATGTTAATGCAAATACATTTTACAACTGAGGAGCAAGTATAGAATCAATTAAAGTACATTGTGTTCAAAACAAACATGGATGTGGCACATTAAAAACCTTTTAAGTGTAGACAAGAGTCTGGTTCATGTGGATGTATTCAGCAGCAGTGTTGTATAATTTGAGTCTTTCTGAAAACTTTGCTGAACAGCATTAGGGTAGGTTAAAGGTTGTTACAGTATCTACCTTTTTGCTGCTGTGATTGGCCTCAGACTTGGCCCCACCTTCATTTGTGAGATTGTTAGCCACATTAGCCTCAAATGCCTTTACCTTAACAACTGACTCTTGTGTGGAAATTATGTTGCAGTGCTTCTCAGACTAATTGGCAGAATAAATGTGGCAAACAAACTACTGAACCCTCTGCTTTTCTAGAAAAAGCAGTACTAGAAAATTAATGTACATGTTTGTCTTACTGATACCAATAAAGATCTAATATACTGTTAGTCCTGAAAGTTTGGGTGCACACAGTCCACAGTAACAGGGTTGTTTCTGTGGACTTATTGGTAACCATGTGGGACTGGCTGTTCCCATGGTAGCACAAGCAGGGATTTAAAGGCACCTCATGGTGCTTTCAGAATTACTTGCATGTTCCTCTGAGCTGCTTGTCTCCCTTCTTTCCGTCTAATAAATCCCTTTGCTTAAAGTATGTTCTTTGAAGTGCGCTACTCTGCCCCTAATTTGTGTTAAGATTATCCCTGTGTGAAGGTCACAAAAAAGTCAGCAGATTTGAAAACTTCTAATCTCATAAATAATTAGAAGCAGAAAAGATGCTGCACAAAAGATGACATCATATGTGCAGCACACCAAAATTAAAAATGCTTGTTAACATGCCAAATCTTTACACATTGTTAGCGTTGCATTGTTAACATTTTGTTAGCATTGTTAGCATGGTTTGTTCTGTTTTCCTTTGAAGACCGCAGTGCTTGGTGATGACAGGGTATCCCAACTCTCGTCCTGCTCTCCTGGATCTTGTTCACACCTTTACAAAGAACGTCGGCCTTATGATCTGCGGCCATGTCCGCATGGTGAGTTCTGTTTTTTTTCCTTTTTCATGTTCAAGATGAGCTGGGGAAAATTATTGATGAATGAAAACTTTACAGTTCATTAAAAGCTTGTGAACATACTTAATGTTTTGGACATATAATGGAAAGGGCTAATTGTCACTCTAACAATAATCGCGTCTATTAATGACCGAGCAGCTCCCAGTTCTGTTCGGTCGTTCGACTCCTTCCACCAACACTCTGTCACCTTCACTGTGAATTGAACTCATGACCGCTCTAAGCCAGGACTCTGGCCACAAAATGGCAGCTTTTATTTTCACTGTAGTGTTAAGTGATTGAGGCTGTTTAAAGATTGTTAGTGACTCTTGATCTGTGGACACAATCTGCTGCTGGTTGTGGTATCCTTGCTCCAAGTTTTCTGCTTGATCAAAGTTTCCTGCTGTTATGAATCTGTCAGCTGACACATAGGAAGATTTAAGGTGAAATAATACAACATCCTTGCAAAGAGCCTCAGAGAGAGCTGGGCTCTACTCTTTTCACTTTACTAGGTTTTTTTTTTTTTTCTTCCATTTTGTTTTTATATAATCTTTAAAACTGTTTCTAAGATAGTTTGGATCAAATCAAACCTTATAGTCAGCTCTGCTGTCCACTTACCTCCATGTGTAACATAAATCTCAGCAGTATACTCTCGAGACAGCCTGGAGTCTTTGTTGATGTTCTCATGTTAACCAGATTTTTGTGAGCATGCAATCAGAGGGTGGTGCCAAAAACAGATGGAAAACAATTAGGGGCCAATCCAAAGGAGAAGATGATTAAGTACAAAGCTCCCTCTAAAAGCTTTGCCAACCAAATCTTTCTTTGCTTTATTCATGTTATTCTACCTTTCAACCGTATGGACAAAGTTTGTTCTCATAGAAGTAAAAGACATTTGTTCTCACCATGTGTTGAATAAAGGACTGGTGGTCCCTGTCTTCTTTGACCTCTGATGTGAAGGAAACCAGACAATTCTGACCCTTTCTGAATGTCTGGTTTAACCTGTGACTCGACCTTGAGACAGTTGCTTTAAACTTCCAACAGAAATCTTGATTTTTTTTTGTCATTTGTTTTAAACGCTATACAATAAGATCTGCTGTAAACCTGTTGCCACTAGAGCTGCACTATCTACAGTGAAGATGGAAAAGCCTTCATGTTTTAGTTTTCCACATTTCAGCAGTTTTGATTCAAGGGACAGAATTATTTCTGATCTCAGGGAATCCGAGGGAATAATTGATTAGGTGTGATGCTGCAGCAGGGAAACAGTTCCAACATCCAGGATAATGAGACCTGTGCAGTAAAAAACATCAGTTATCCATGATTGCAAAAAAGTTGTTGTTTGCATGCTTAGCAAATCCCCTGCTGGGTATAAATGTTTCGCAACTGAAAAGCCTTGTTGAGCGGATGAATGCAGCCTCTGTGCAGTTCTCACTGGCAGCAGTCCTCTAGCTGTGGCCTCTTGTTTGCTCTCCTGCTTAGTTCTGTTGCTTCCATTAGGTATGAAAAGGAACTTGGCTCATGGTAAATGGCATAAACATTCCCATTTAATAGCATTACACTTTCCTGGCTGAAGAGCTGGATTGTTCACCCACTCTTCATTAAAAAAGAATCCAACAAAAAACAAAGTCTAAATTAAGGCTAATTTGTAAAATCAGAATTTTATACTGTTTACATTATATGTCACATTCATTTTCAACATCCAATTAATTTTTCCATGAGCCAAAGATTAGCTCAGTATTTAACTAGAAAATTCCTGAAGAAATTTAATCGGGGCCTGCCAAAGTGTGCTCGTTGGTTTGGACCCAACGTTCTGATGCTAAAAATTTGCGTCGATGCTAAGCTTACCTAAATGGTAGTCAATAACCTGTGGAGAGTCACAAGCATGTTTACTAACATGGACTGCACCATACAGTATGTTAAAATAAGTGTGTAAGCTAAAATGAGCCAAAATGCTAGTGTAAGCCTAAATGCTGTCAGTAGCATGTGGGTTATCATTAGAATATTGTCTTAGGTTGACTTGCTACATTCAGTGTCCTAAACATTGCTAATAAGTAACAAAAAAAGCTAAAAACTTATTTTAGGGAAAAGGCTAATGCTAATGCGCGCAAGGCAGAGCCCTAACCCAAGAGAAAAAGATAATGCAGGCTAATCTTTTTTTTTTTCTTTCTTTCCCATTTTTTTTCCCCGAAGAGTTTTTGCGGTGCTAGTGGCTCATATTTTTGACAGTAGGTAGACAGGAAGGAGGGCGAAGAGAGGGGGAAAGACATGTGGCAAAGGTCGCTGGGACCAGGAGTCGAACCCGCGACGTCCGCGTCGAGGACTGAGGCCTCCAAACCACCTACAGCGGTGCAATAGTGGGGGGAAGTGAAATGCTAATGTTTGTGCTAATGTTAATGCACTGTCTTGCTCTGCAAGACAGTGCCCTAACCTCACAGAAAAAAATAATTCAAGCTAATATTATTGCACCGCCTATGGCAGTACACTAACCTGACAGGAATATGGAGGCTTTTATTTCGAAATTTTCAAAAAATAGGCCTTGCTATGGGCAGGCCCCAATAAGCACAAGATTTCTACATGGAGTTATGTATCAGCAGTGATGAATGGAAGGTTCTGTTGTTTTCCAGCAGGGCTATAGAAAGCCAAACTTCAAAGACCTTGCAGCAGATCAGTCCCGGTACCAGCGCTGGTTAATGAGGAATGAGACCAAGGCCTTCTACACACCAGTGTTTGCTGAGGACCTGAGACAGGGATCCCAGTACCTGCTCCAGGTGAGAAAGTAGTGCAGTTTTCCCAACCTCTATTTGTCTAAGTGCAGCAATTCATGTGTTATCCAATGTTCTTGCATTACCTTGAAACATTACCTTAAACTGTATTGGTTCTTTAACCATTCCAACAAAAATGCTGGTGTTTTTATGTACTTATTTCCTAAGATGATAAATAAATAAAATAAATAAATAAATAAAGCCTTGACAGAATCAAGGAGTTAGCTAAGGTGAGTGTCAAGAACGTCACTGAATGCATTTGGATAATTTTTATTACCCAAATGCAAAAAAATGGCAAAAACAATGCCAAATAATTATATCCAAAACATGAAGCACAGTTATATCCATGAAGAGGCAGCTAAAAGCTAGCACACAGTACTAACAGAAGCAGAATACTGTTGAACGCATGGCCAGGATGTCACACTAAACACACTAACCGTCAGGTCTCGTCTAAACTAAATTCATATCTAAAATAAATGCTCTTAATTTAGCGTTATTAACAGCTTACCACTTTGCTGTGTCCCTTATTTCCATAGAGATAAGACACTGACCCTCAATCAAACAGAGTCTTTCAGAAAATCCCTCTTGATATTGCTGAACCACTCATGTTCAGACAGACTTTTCACACTGATGTGGAAACTTTTCTGAGAAAAATAAAATTTGACCAGACATTTCAAAGAGGCTCTGTTGCTGGGGGCGATGTAAGGAGTTATGTGTGTTATTACGGACTGTAATAGAACATTTTGACTCATCTGTTTGTAACTTCAGAATAATTGAATTTGGACTACAAAATTGTTGCAAGGAAAAATATTAAATTGGTGGATTCACAAATTTGATTTGCTGAAAGTCATGACCTTGGCAATTCTACACTAAATGCGGTGACGTCATAGACAAGAAAAATGTCATAGGCAAAAGAGAAAAACAAAGAGACTGAAAAATATAAAGATATCTACACAGCACTGGGAGAGAATAAGTTGATTTTTTTTTTACTTCTATGCATCCAAAGAACACAAAAAATGTATTTAAAGGACAAAAAAGTGGATTTTACATGATATGTCCCCCTTAAGTCTAATTACTAAATCCCAGCAATTTTGAAGGTCAATTTAAATGGTGAGTCATCGATAGTACTAAACCTTCAAACTCAAGTACTAAAGATAAAAACAAGTAGTCCATGAATTAATTAGGTTAATCCACAACTTGCCCTCAAAATAAGCATGTAACTGAACACTGCTTGCATTCAATAGTAGTATTTCCAAACTTGTCGTTCAAAAACAAATGTTTGTTATACTTTGAAATGGCAGTCCAAACCAATGCAACCAGTCATACTCGTAGTGCTTGCTGTGGTTCTGTCTCAAGCCACATAAAAGTGAGGGTGATGTTCAGCGATTTGAACTTTTGTTCTTTCAGGCTGCGGGTCTGGGTCGTCTCCGGCCAAACACACTGGTGCTTGGCTTCAAGAATGATTGGAGAGATGGTGACATGATGAATGTGGAGACTTACATTAATATGATCCAGTAAGTAGGAGCACCTAAAGCAATACTTACATTACAGGTCAATTTTGAACTGAGGCTTTTTTTTTTTTTTTTCTATCAAGACTCAATTTTATTAGTTTTTTTTCTGACTACAAATAATCAAGACACATGACACTTAATATTATTGCTGTACTTAACATCAAAAACTATTCAGATCTTGCCAGATCTCCTGTTTCTCAGAGCTGGACCGTCAATCTCGCTCAAACGACATGGCCTAGACGAGACCTGACGGTTAGAAATAGTGACCTGCATCAGTGAGCTAATTAATACATACAGTTATGCACTCAGATTTTGTTTTAGAATTTTTTTTATTTTATGTAGCCATGGAGGCAGACATGCTACAGAGATCAAGCTACAGTGTTGGGTTTAAATAAGTTGAGCTCCAAATGCTTTGCTTTATTTTGTTCTAAGGTTTTTTTTTCCTTTTCTTCTTTTTTTTGCTCTACTGACCTTTATTTCACAAGCCCAGTGATGGCTTGATGCAGTCAATGACCTTTCCTGTCACCATTTTTTTTTTGTCCTCTTCAGTGATGCCTTTGACTTCCAGTATGGTGCCGTGATTCTGCGGCTGCAGGAGGGGCTGGATGTGTCTCATATCCAAGGACAAGGTATCTGACCCCTGCTGCTAGAGCCTCTTTATAAAAAAACTGATTACCCATATGGCCAGTGTGAGCAAGGCATTCAGAATTAGACAAAATAATCAAATCCCACCCATCACACCTTTTTTAAAATTCTTTAGTGTTGTCTATGTGCAACACAGCACAAATTTTGTAAATGGGCATGTCTAAAATTTAGAGCAACCTTTACACACAATCATGCCTTTTGTAACCCACAAGAAAGGTCACTTCAAATACCCTTGACAATACCAGATAGCAGGTAAGTTAATTTACTTCAATGACTAATACAAACACTTCACAAGTATAAAGAAAGTTGGGCCTAATCAGAAGATTCTGAATTTGTGGGAGCCTAGGTGAAAGCAACAGAGGAGAGCACACAATGTCTATGAGAAAGAGTAGAATTTAATATAGTGAACATTGCGGATCCACATTTACAAATAAATAATAATTGTGTGCTTATAGAAAAAAAAAAAAAAACTAGTATTTTATAGTCTTTTTGATGTGTCTGTCAAATATTCATTCAATGTTTCCTTCAGTCCTTTTTAGTCCAATGTTTCCTTTAGTCTTTTCAGTGTCTGTCAAATGACCTGACTGGTCACTAGCAGTGAGACATTGGGGGTGTAGCGATACAATAATCTCACGATACAATATGATGTACGATAGTCTGATCACAATACGATATATATCGCCATATTTGGCAAACGATACAATTTGGTGCACTTTTACAATTTTCTGAAAGGTTTTGGAGGGACAGAGTGATTTTAGTGATTTTTGTATTCCATAGACTTGGATTTAATTAACTGAAAATTGTTTTAAAGCACCAACTACACAATACTTGACTCTGATTGGACAGAAACTAACAGTCTACAGCTGTACAAAATTAATCAAAGATGCAGTGAGAAAATTAGTTTCCGTTATTTAATTTATGTGTATTTGACATAAAACTCAAAGTTTCAACAGTGATCCAGAAGCTGAGTGAGGAGATTATCAGCCTCTGTAAACTCTCAATATGAAAATGATGGCACTTATGTTGGGTTTTTTTTTAACATACTGTGGCTGCATTTTGGAGTAAAAAACATTTTTTGGACTATAGGGAAAAGGCTTTTCTACCTTGGCTCCTGGAGTGAACCATGAATTAGCAACATGAAATAAATTAGCGCCATTGAAATGTTAGAACATGTGCTAATAGAAACATAAAAATTTAAAAAAAACAGAAAAATTACAACACACAATAATAATAATACAAAATTGTACAATAAAAATACATTGTATTTTTATTCAATTTGATCAGTTACCAGGGATTTTAGCCAATTTTCAGCTAATTTACTGAGCTAACTGCTGAGCGCGTGCAATCACTCACTGATGCTCCAAAGGTCGCTACAAAGGGATTTTTCCCAGACTTCAGTCGCTCACAATGGAAGCTTTCCGAGATTTAATAAAAAACGATTTTGAACTATTTTGAATCATATATTTGGCAGAACTATTTTAACATTGTTTTTCTTACCGATTTCCAAGATTCTCCATCGAATTTGACAAGATCGTCCATGCTATTAGCAGAAGCAACCATCAGCTTTGAGCTTTCAAGCGTGTCTGAGCAAAATCTCAGCAACGCAGTTAAAGGAGCAGGACAATCAACCTTATTGGCTGTAAAATCAACTGTGCCAGCTATTGGCTGTTTAATCCGACACTAAAAGCAATCACGAAAGGCATATGTAAGCACTTAGCACTTTATCTATATTTATGAACTTATTTTTAACTTTATTACTTTTTAACTCTTATTGTAGAATAAGACAGGAAATCTATTTATACTTTTTAATCTCGTTGTAGAAGATATTAAATCAACATCTATTAATTTTTTACTTTTGTTTTTAACACTGGGTTATACTTTGCTACATGTTCTGGCTGGAAACACCAGCTAGCCACTTAGTGACCTTTTCAAAAATAATCAGGAAAAATTCATTCTGACTTTAGACAGATGTTGAGCTGAACTTGGGAATGCTGTGTAATTGATAGATTACTGCCACCTACTGTTGTTATTATTATTATTACTACTACCACCACCATCACCAGTGGACCATGAAAGCATCACAGCAGCAAAAAATATTGGCATAAATAATAATTCAATTGCATATTTTTTAAACTTTAACAATCGTTTAAGCTTGAGATGACATGTTGTGAATTAGCTGGACTGAATAAACTGAACTGAATTTGAAAAGTTTAAAATTATTTACTTCTCCATGTGGTACTTATTCTAATTTAAGTATTTTGATTCTGCTTCTGCTCAATCTGTGCTCTAAATTGCCGTTTTTGCCAGATGAGTTATTGTCCTCCCAGGAGAAGTCTTCAGGAGCGAAGGACGTCATTGTGTCCATTGACACAAGCAAAGACTCGGATTGTGATTCATCCAAGCCGTCTTCAAAGACCACCAGCCTGCAGAACAGTCCAGCTGTGCAGAAAGGTTAGTGAGCTCATTTCCTGCAGCTCACACAGGAAGCTGCTGTAGATGAGACATAGACATGGCAGATGGGAAATGTTACAAAGTAAATTATTACATCCGTAGTTCTTTAGTGTGTTATGTGTTTTTAGTGAAGCTTTTCATTTAGCTAATCAGTTCAACCCTATTGTGAGAAAGCTCTGCTAATCTCTAACCCCCTTTGCATACACTAAAGGGGCAGAACTCTAGGTCACAGGAAGTGACCTAGAGACCTTGGTCACAGGAAGTGACCTGGAGAGCTAGAACCCCTGTCTGGGCTGACTGTGTTTGCTTTACAGACGTTTTTGGCAACACTATGCGTTTACATGTTTATACATGTGTGGGAGAGATGGCAACAGTGTAATGTAAAAGTGCCACCTGAAGAGCTGAAATAGTCACACAACTGTTCCCATAGTATTACACACAGTACAATCATGCTTTTGCTTTTATTAAGGCTAGAGAGGAAAGTTCAGAATCTTAAGATATTACAAATTTTTTCAGTACTATTACCATAGGATAAATTGAAAAACATTTGTCTTTCTATTTTCAAAGCACAAACAATTTGCAGTACCTTGAGAAAGTGTTGTTTACTGCTTCATCTGTAATTCTTATCCTGTCATTCAAATATATATTTTTGAGAAATGTAAAGCTTATTATTTAAATGTTTGTCCAGTGAGACTGTGTTATTGGTCCAAGCAATCAGAAAACACAAGGCAGGGTCCGTCACAGGGCAGCATTAACATACACACCCACATACACAGAGAACACACAGACTTTACATTAACTTCCATTCATTAGCCTAATCATCACATACCTAACCCCTAACCCATAAACAGCATTTTCCCTCATGGAGACCAGGATTTTTTCCCACAACCCGCAGTGTAGACAGGCAACATGGTTCACACGCAGGCCACTTTAAGAGAGTAGTTATCCTAATCTGCATACTTTTGGATTTTGGGAGAGAATCTAACGTACTTGGTGTGAACCGAACAGGGAGAACATAGAAACTCAACACAGAAAGGAAATGACATGCAATGAAGAGAGAAGAGCGAGCTGTAAGAGGCAGCTGATGATATTAATTCAATATTTGAGCATGAATGGCTTTGTTCACTTCCTCCATTGCAAAGCTGCAGGCACACTACAATTCTAAAACGGCACAGAAAATTGATGTCATTGTTCACAACTCCTCCTTCTGATTGACCCAGTCGAAATTAGAATATAACCTCAATGGGATCAATGCTTTTCATCTGGACATCTAGCCTGAACTGGCACTAGTTGTGGGACAAACACATCATTGGTCACATCAATTAATTAGTACCAAAACAGAAAAAGCCATATAGGTGGAGGTCAGAAAATTAGAATAACATGGAAAAGTTTATTTAAATCAGTAATTCCATTCAAAAAGTAAAATTTGTATATTATAATAATTCATTTTCTACAGACTGATATATTTCATATGTTTATTTCTTTTTGTGTTGATGATTATTATTGACAACTAATGAAAACTCCAAAGTCATCTCAGAAAATTAGAATATTGTGAAAAGGTTCAGTATTGAAGTACCCTGGTGCCACACACTAATCAGCTAATTAGTAAAAAAACTTGTGCAAATGCTTTTGAATTGTCTCTCAGTTTAGTTCTGTACGCTACACAAGGCATACATTTGATATTAGGTTTTGTTGTCCAAAAGATGACCTTTGACACCTAGCACAAGAGTGCAAGACAGAAACATCATTGCTAAAGATGCTGGCTGTGCACAAAGCTCTTTGTTCAAGCACATTCATAAAGAGGTGAAGGGGAAGAAAAGATGTGGTAGAAAAAAAAGTGGACAAGCAAGAAACCACATCCTGGAAAAGATTGTGAAACAAAACCCATTTAAAAATGTGGTGAAGATTCACAAAGAGTGGACTGCAGCTGGAGTCGGTGCTTCAAGAACCACCACACACAGACAAGATATGGATTTCAGCTGTCGCATTCCTTGTGTCAAGCCACTCTTGAACAGGAGACGGCATCAGAAGTGTCTCAGCTTGGCTAAAAACAAACTGGACTTTGGACTACTGCTGAGTGGTCCAAAGTTATGTTCTCTGATGAAAGTAAATTTTGTATTTCCTTTGGAAATCAAGATCCCAGAGTCTGGAGGAAGAGAGGAGCGACAGAATCCGTGTTGCTTGTGTTCCAGTCAAAGTTTCCACAGTCAGTGATAATTTGGGTTGCCATGCCATCTGCTCGTGTTGGTCCACTGAAGACCAAGGTCAATGCAGTCATCTGCCAGGAAGATTTTGGGCACTTCCTGCTGCTGACTAGCTTTATGAAGCTATAGATTTAATGTTCAAACATGATTTAGCACTGCTCTCTCACTTTGTGCAGGTGCTGGATTAAGGACCATGGTATCCCTGTTCTTAATTGGCCAGCAAACTCACCTAACCTTAACCCCATAGAGAATCTATGGCATTATGTGAAGAAAAAGATGTGATACACCAGACCCAACAATTCAGAAGAACTGAAAGTCACTATCAGAGCAACCTATCCTCTCAACACCTGAGCAGTCCCACAGACTGATCTGTGGGACTGTGGGACTCCATGCCATGCCCCATTGCTGTAGTTATCTGTGCAAAAGGAGCCCCACCTAAGTACTAAGTGTTATGCATGCTCATATTTTTAATGTTCATACTTTTCAGTTGGCCAACATTTCTTAAAATCCTTTTTTTTTTTTTGTATTGGTTTTAAGTAATATTTTGTTTTTCTGAGAGAGTGAATTTGGGGTTTTCATTAATTGTGAGTTAATCATGAATATTAAAAGAAAAAAACATTTGAAATATATTGGTCTGTGTGTAACGAATGAATATAATATACAAGTTTCACTTTTTTAATGGAACTACTGATTTCAATCAACTTTTTAATGATATAAAAAAATGTTGACCTGTACTATGGAGGAGCTGTCTCAGTGATCACACAAAAAAGAGCAAAAATGAAGATTAAAACCATTTATTGGCTAATTTAAAACTGTAGCCTTCAGAGTCATTATGCGAACATACTGTTCACTTTAATCCAAGTGCAGTCTTGGTGAAATAGAAGTGTGGAGAATTAGAACTGATTCATGTCTATTTAAAACAATCACATGTCCATAGCTGTTGCTTACAAAAGACAGTGGACTCGAGTTTGATTTAACGAGGCAGTTCTGGCTTAGAGTTCCTGCTTCAGCTTTTATTGCTCATGGCAGACACAAGAAATTTTCCAGAAGCCATTGAGAACAGTTTAGCTTTGTTCTGTTTCCTAGGTTTTCTGTTCACTTCATGGTTACTGCATTGTAACTTACTGGCAAAGAATTGACTTGCAGATGTTTTTTTCCTGAGCACAGCGAAACATCATTGATACTTGAAGGTTTCATCAAATTAGCATTTCACATTAAGTATGTTCTCTTTTTTGTTCTTTTGTTTCATACTTCCCAGATGATGATGACGATGGCAAAACTACAACTCAACCTCTGTTGAAAAAAGGCAGGAGACCCCTTTCATTTTGTTGCCTTCAACTTCATCTCCCTGAGATTTTCTACTGTGTGCTGGTTTTCTCCTTCCATTTTTCTGCTTCATCCTGTCTCATCCTGTCACCTCATCATTCACAGCAGATTTAGAAATCTTTTGTACTAACATTCTGCCCTGCACCCTGCTGTCTCTGCTTGTTCTGTGCTTCCGCCTGCTAGCTACTTGGCTTGGGGAACAGTCATTTCTCCTGATCAGTCTCGAACTTCTTCTGATTTCCACTCAGTCTCTGATCTCCTGCTGCATCACATGGCTTTTATCTCACTTCAGATCCTCGGTAGTTATCGTCTCTCTGACATTTCAGTTCCTCCAAAGCATCTGAAGCTTCTTCCTTCCTTAGAGGTGACAGTTCTTTTCCAGGATCCTAAGTCTGCTTCAGAAACATCTCAGCTGCTGTCTGTTGGCTCCTCGGTGTTAACAGTGTTTCTCCTCTGCTTCAGTGTGACTTCATTTTAGTTCCCCATTAAGGCTAATGTTCTCAGAATAAACAGATGGACATGAAAAGTTTTAAACATCTGAGTTTTTCTGACCTTTAATTGTCACTTTACTGATAGGATGTGCTGTGTGTGTCTGTCTGCCTTACAGACAAGAAGAGTCCAACCGTTCCTTTAAATGTGTCTGACCAGAGGTTGCTGGAGGCCAGTCAGCAGTTCCAGCAGAAACAGGGGAAGGGCACAGTAGATGTCTGGTGGCTGTTTGATGATGGAGGTAAGACAGGACAGGACTTCTTGTCTGATAAAGGAAGTCAGCCAGAGATCAGTGAACTATAGCCACAAACTAAAAGAACCTTGTCCCATTAAAGCGGTGGTGTCCAAAGTTGGTCTACGAGGGCCTGCATGTTTTAGTTCTCTCCCTGGTTTAACGCACCTGGATTAAATGATGGCTCATTAGAAGGCCCAAGAAGAACATTGACATGCTGAAAAGGTTGTTACTACCAGCAGGTGGAGAACTGAAACATGGTTGCCGGCCCTCGAAGACCGCCTTAGGGCACCCCCGCATTAGAGTTTCTCTGTTACCTTCTGGAGCTATTCCAGTGCTTCATTTTAGTTATCTGAAGACAAACTTTGTGTACTTAAAAACTTTTAAATAAGAACATGGGTTTGGTCACTCCCTTCACATACTTGCACTAGATCAAACATAGATGGTTTAGATCAAGAAGACAAACATATGTTCATTAAAAATTAAACTTATAAAATGACATTTGCATTGTAATTTTATTAAAATAAATCTTGAATGTAGGAAAGCATTCCTGAGCTATTCCAGTACATTCAATCATTGCTGTGTTCATTAATGGAACTTATTATATTAATTATACTGTGTAGATTTACAGGTAAGATTTATTGAAAGTTATAAATCAGAAAAATGGTAAGTAAACTTTAAATGTACATTTATAAGCAATACATTCTTAATGGGTTTGTGCTGTGTTTTTGAGAAAAATGCATAATTTGATATTAGGTTTTGTTGTTTTGATTGGTTTGCTTTCCTTGGATCAGGTCTGACCTTGTTAATCCCATACTTGCTAACCAACAAGAAGAGGTGGAAGGACTGCAAGATCCGCGTTTTCATTGGAGGGAAGATCAACAGAATTGATCATGATCGCAGAGCGTAAGGCCTGACAACTTTTCAACTTGTAACATTAGTAATAATGTTGGCAGTGTAACTTTGATAAGACATCCTCTCAGATCTGGAGAAACTTCTCCACATGCTGGCTGTAACTCTTATTTAGAAAGTCACATAGGCTGCAAATGTTTCATGCTACTAAAAGGACCTGCTTGGTGTAAAAATGTTCTTTCTTGTTAGCTTAAGAGGAAGAAAATAAATCACCTAATGTCAAAACGTTTGGAATGTAGTCTTCATTGTTAAAAATAGCATTTTTGCCTGTAATCAGGAAGGTGAACCATCAAAGCTGCTGTGTTTGAAAGAGTGCAACACATCCTGGGAACATCCTGTCTCTGCTGGGGTCGGCCTCCTTCTGGGTTACTTCATTACAGCTGTTACTGTTTCACTATAAAATCATATTTCCTTATTTATGTTAAGAATCAGACACTACTGTCTTGTCAGTGACTGATAGAGTGCTCTAATATGTCTAGTTTAATCTTTAAGAATTTAACACAAATCTGAGTACAAGATGCAGATATTTTTATTGCAAGGCTGCTGACTTCCATGTTCCCATACTTAATAGTGTCTGAAACCTTAGAGGGGAAAGAGAAAAAAAGACCACAGGAAAGGTAGGAAGTTGGATATGTTTGTTAGATGTTCTAGAGAACATACAGGTTTGGAGTAAATACTTGGAGACAGTCAAGCATTAGTCTGCAGGTAGTGCTCTGTAACCCTAACACAATATTCCTGTTTCTCCTGAAATTAGGTATTTTGGATAATTTAAAGTTTTCCAGCTGGGTCCCATCCTGTGATTATAAGAACTCTTTATTACTCTGTATTGATATGATCAATGCACTCTCTGTTCAGTCTGTAAACAAGCAGCTGGAATTCCAAGGAAACTTATTTAAGAACGAGACCAAGGAATGCTAATCTCTATGGTAGAAGCCGACAGCACAAGTTGTAAACCTGTAAGAACAGATTTCCACTTTGCTCCCACCAGGAATTTATAATGTAAAGATAAGTGCTAGATTCCACAAAGCTAGTTAAATTAAACTGTCCATTGACAAGATTTGCTAAACTTTGGTGCCATTATGGTTTTTTAATATATGGATGTCCCTTACTGCGGTGTTTTCTGGTACACACTTTCACTTCCATAGTCTGTCATGGTTCTTCCAGCTGCCTCCCACTTCCTTTTGTTGGATAAAATTAACTTGATGCTACAGTAACAGCAGAGCCTTTCATATGTACAATACTGAGTGCACTTTGTTCTTCTCAGCTTTAAACAAAGAGGATTTTAGACAGGTTTTTTTGAACAAACACAAAGGACTTCACTGTTTCTCCTCCATTCACTGCATCGTTTCATACCAGGACATCAAGCAGCACTCATCTAAGTTTGGATGTGTTTAACTGCTTCATTTCCTTCTTAATCAGTCTTCTTTACTGGGCTTTAAGTGTTTCCGTAGTTTGCTTCCAGAAGCGCCTGGTAAAAAAACATTCTTGATGAGGCTGATGTGCCAATAGATTTTCCTTCCTATTCCAGTAAAATGATTCAAATGAATAGTAAGAAAATTATTTAGTATTATTATTTAGTAAGAAATAGTATTATTAATTATTTAGTATTAAAAGTATTATTTACCGCAATGTTCATAACTGATAATCAGCAAAAAATAAATAACAGCAAAAAAGTAAGCAGTGAAACAGAGCAGAGCGGCATGGAAGCTAAGAGTAATAAAACGCACTGGCCAACAGCTTACCTGCCATCTGAAAAATCTTCTACACTGTTACTTGAGATGGAGAATTCAGCCTAGCTTTATTGTTTACCTGCAGTTGTTGCCATCAACACAAAACTTTTCAGCATCTTCTATCGCAAGGGGTGAAATACAGATGGCCCAAGCATTAAATAGGTCAAAGGTTTATCATTTTCTCCTAGTAGCCACATTGGCTATTTAGTTTCTCTTCTGGATTGGTAGAACTGGCGCCCCAGAATAGAGCTGATCGGAGTCTATCAGGGGAAGTTCACAATGACTCCATTGGTGGAAATTTTGTGTAAATAATTCAGATTTCATTTAGGTATACATAATTAAGGAAAGTAGGTTTTGATGATATAATTTTTTATAGATAATTTTTAGATTTAGATTTTAACCTCCACATTTGGGAAGGTGCACCAGCGTCCCCTAGGGACTACCCACCACCGTTTGCTCCCATTCTGGTTGTGTGCTGTGTACCTCAGGTTCAAGCTGAAACTGTACAAAAAGAAAGTAGACAGGAGCTGCAGACTAGGTGCCACTGTGAAGTCGCTATGCCAACTGTCAGTGTAAAGACATTAAATATTCAACATGTACATTATTGATGGCAGAGAAATTATAACACAAAGGTGCTGTGCAGCATACATAATGCCTCACTGTCAGTCATTCTGCTCCTTTGAAGTTAGTGCAGAAATAAATGAGCTCCAGTTCCAGGTAAACTCTGCTCCTATGAGCAACAAAACACAAACCTACAACTCTGACTTTTTTTTTTTTTTTTTTTTTTCAGGATGGCAACTCTACTGAGCAAATTCAGAATAGACTTTTCTGACATCACCGTGCTGGGGGACATCAACACCAAGCCCAAGAAGGAGCAGTAAGTTTGTTCTTTCAGTCGTTTTCATGTCATCCTTGCCATCATCTCGCCTTGCTCTGAGAGCATTTCATCTGTACCTAACTAGGTCACTTCTAAAGTCTGACTCTACTTTCAAAGTCTCAGCCATTCAACATTTTCTGGAGATGCAAACTTTGAAATAAGTAGAATTTTTGTTTTATGGTTGACCTTTATATTTTAGACTTTCTAAGATGCTGAATGAGTCAAAGCCAAGTTAAAAACTGAGAAACAATAAAGACCACATCAAACATGTGCCAGTCCCACTCAGAAGCCAGTGTGGCTTTTTTGTTGTACAGATGTCACATTCTGGTAACTGTGGCGGTGCCAGGAAATCTGCAGCTTATGTCATGTTGTTAACCACAAAGTCTGTGATCTGACTCAGTGTGGCAACCTTTGAGGAGATGGTTGAGCCTTATCGGCTGAAGGAAGACAACATGGAACTGGAGGCAGCTGAGAGGTTGAAAAACAGCGAACCCTGGAGGATCACAGACAATGAGCTGGAACTGTACCGCGCCAAGGTCTGCACCACTCTCTGATTCACTGCAGCACTCATGGCACACACACTCTGATTCACTGGTTTGGAAGGAAAACGCTGCAAAAATATTTTATTTCGTTAATTTACATTGCAAATACTTTTGCATGGTAAAATGTGATGGAGTGATTCACTGTGAATCACGGGGTTAGTGTTTCACTGTGAATCGCGGGGTTAGTGTTTCACTGTGAATCGCGGTTTTAGTGTTTCACTGTGAATCGCGGGGTTAGTGTTTCACTGTGAATCGCGGGGTTAGTGTTTCACTGTGAATCGCGGTTTTAGTGTTTCACTGTGAATCGCGGTTTTAGTGTTTCACTGTGAATCGCGGGGTTAATGTTTTATTGTGAATCGCGGGGTTAGTGTTTCACTGTGAATTGCGGTTTTAGTGTTTCACTGTGAATCGCGGGGTTAGTGTTTCATTATGAATCGCGGGGTTAGTGTTTCACTGTGAATCGCGGTTTTAGTGTTTCACTGTGAATCGCGGTTTTAGTGTTTCACTGGGAATCGCGGGGTTAGTGTTTCATTGTGAATCGCGGTTTTAGTGTTTCACTGGGAATCGCGGGGTTAGTGTTTCACTGTGAACCGCGGTTAGTGTTTCATTGTGAATCGCGGGGTTAGTGTTTCACTGTGAATCGCGGGGTTAGTGTTTCATTATGAATCGCGGGGTTAGTGTTTCACTGTGAATCGCGGTTTTAGTGTTTCACTGTGAATCGCGGTTTTAGTGTTTCACTGTGAATCGCGGGGTTAATGTTTTATTGTGAATCGCGGGGTTAGTGTTTCACTGTGAATTGCGGTTTTAGTGTTTCACTGTGAATCGCGGGGTTAGTGTTTCATTATGAATCGCGGGGTTAGTGTTTCACTGTGAATCGCGGTTTTAGTGTTTCACTGTGAATCGCGGTTTTAGTGTTTCACTGTGAATCGCGGGGTTAATGTTTTATTGTGAATCGCGGGGTTAGTGTTTCACTGTGAATTGCGGTTTTAGTGTTTCACTGTGAATCGCGGTGTTAGTGTTTCATTATGAATCGCGGGGTTAGTGTTTCACTGTGAATCGCGGTTTTAGTGTTTCATTGTGAATCGCGGTTTTAGTGTTTCACTGGGAATCGCGGGGTTAGTGTTTCATTGTGAATCGCGGTTTTAGTGTTTCACTGGGAATCGCGGGGTTAGTGTTTCACTGTGAACCGCGGTTAGTGTTTCATTGTGAATCGCGAGGTTAGTGTTTCACTGTGAATCGCGGGGTTAGTGTTTCACTGTGAATCGCGGTTTTAGTGTTTCACTGTGAATCGCGGTTTTAGTGTTTCACTGTGAATCGCGGGGTTAGTGTTTCACTGTGAATCGCGGGGTTAGTGTTTCATTATGAATCGCGGGGTTAATGTTTTATTGTGAATCGCGGGGTTAGTGTTTCACTGTGAACCGCGGTTAGTGTTTCATTGTGAATCGCGGGGTTAGTGATTCACTGCAGTACACGCTGCATGCTGCTTCTATGTCCTCTCAAACACAGTGAGGTCCTGGTGAAGCCTCCCACTAACTTTTAACGTCACCAGTCCGGTCACAAGATCGACATTACTCAATCACATCTTGGTCGACATTCTGCAGGAATATGTCACTTTTATCCAGTTAAAGCAGAACATCAGCAGATAAAATCTTACCTGATCAATGGCAGCATTCAGACATCAGAAGGTTTCTGATTCATTATAGTATAACTCAAAAAATAAGAATAAAAAAATAAAACCAGCATGATGTGCAATTATGATGCAATCTGCACCAAGGTAAACAAAAGTTAAGTATGTAACTACGGTTCTATGAATCCCGGATGAACGCCAGAGGGCAGTGCTGAAAGCACTGGGTGTTCCCTTCACACATGCACTGTTGCAGCAATAATGTCAAGTCACACCTGTGACATATTGGATGATCAATCAGAGACTATATAGCATGACGTCATCTGAGGCTCCGTTCCTACAGAATCTTCTTGCGAAATGCAAGGACTCTGAGTGACAAAGAATCTCTGGCGGTCATCCGGGATTCATAGAACTGTAGTTACATACGTAACTTTCGTTCTATTTCATCCCTACTGAGGGAGGTGCTGAAAGCACTGAATGACTAATACCAGCGATGTCACAAGGAATCCTGAGCACAAACCTCACTGAGAAGGCCCAGAGGACCCTTGTAAAAGAACCTGGTCCAGAGGATTAGAGGAGGCCACATCCACATTGTAAAATCTAGTGAATGTGCTCAGAGAAGCCCATGATTCAGAAGCACATATAGCTTCCAGTGGAACTCCTTTCAAGGCTGCCCAGGAAGTGGAAACCCTCCTGGTAGAGTGAGCCTTCACTCCGACTGTTGCCTATACTGCAGGGTGGCGCCCTGCAGTATAGGCGTGGCAGATGACATCCACAATCCAATGGGAGAGACACTGTCTGGACAGAGGACAACCTAATCTAGGGCCCCCATAACGCAAGAACAGCCAATCTGAGCGTTTTATAGCAGCAGTGGCTGCAATATATGCCTCCAGTGCCCTCACTGGGCACAGTAACTCAGAACTATCACCAGCTTCCCCTGAGATGGGCTGATATGCCCTAATCAATTTATCAACTATCTGCAACGATTCTGCCTTGCTAAATGCTTACAGTATGGCTTATTTTAAAAAAATAAATAAGGAATTGTGATTATTTTTTTATTTTTTTATTTTTGTTTTCTTCTTATGTATAATAAAAACAAAAACAAGAACCGCTTAGCCTGGGTGGTAAGAGGAGCATATAAAGCCTGACAACCCACCTAACTTGTAATATACTGCCTGCAGTCACAACTGTTCTCGGTTCTAGCTGCTAAAATCACTGCAAAGTTTCAAACTACTGTCAGTTGTTTTCTCACGTCTTCACATGACACACTGACATTTGAAGAGTCTGGATGATTGTTCTATTTACAGATCATTCTACAGCAGGGGTGCTCATACTTTTTGAGACCAGGATCTACTTTTTCTCTCACCAGCCGGCTGAGATCTACCTCATGACACGTAGACATAAAAATTGTAAATTAAACACTATTGTCTCATTTTCTATATGAATATACATCAGATATATCAGAAAGGATAAAGTGGTAGAAAACCTAATGTGGTTTCTTCCTCAGTGAGATTCTGACACTGGGAGCAGGTTACTGGTTTCTCAGTCAGAAGCTGGTTGCAAACCTGAGGCCAGCAGATGTCAGTCAGTTCTGGTAGATCTGAAATTTGGTTTCATGACATCAATATGAGAAACTACAGACTGATTGGAGGAACCAAAGAGCACTGTTAAAGCAAAGGCAAATCTTCTGAATTTGGGATATAATTAATTTAATTTCACATAATTATCGTGATAGAAGCCGTTTGTTTGTTAAAACTTAATCAAATATATTTGTCCTAGTTGATGTTTGTTAAGATATTTGCTGCAAACCAACCAGGTAATTAGTCCAAGTTTGTCGTTTATTGAACCTTCAGAAACCACAGCGGCTGTGATGAACCACAGCAAAGGTCAACAAAGGTGAAACAACCCAAACAGGTGATCAGCTCAAAACCACTCTTACTTTTTACTCTCCGTCTCTCTGTCGCTTAAGCACACCCATTCCGTGGCAACGGCCTGCAAGCCCAGCAGAGATTACGTTAAAAACATTCAGTCCGTTACGATATCAGGTTTCCAGGCTTGATATTTAGTTCTGGATTATTAATAAGCCTCTCATGAACACAGCGGTGGTTGATTAGCCAATTTAAACTCCTGCTCTGCTAGTCAGTCGGTCTTTGAGTCCCTTTTTTTTTGTTAATGGAACCAAAACGCACTGAATTGCACAACACCTTGTTGAAACAATAATTACTAAGATTATTAGCTTTAATAATTTTAGAATTTTGTTTTGTTGATTTTATTATTATTTAATGAAGCTTCAAACATTTAGGATCTTAGTGAATATTTTGAGAAGCCTGTCAGAAGAGGAAGTGCTGGTCTCAGCGTCCTGATGGCGTTCAGTTTGTCATCTGCTGCCGAGATCAACTCAAAACCTTCTCGCGATCGACGTTATGAGCACCCCTATTCTACAGCAATGACCGCAGCTTATGCAATTAGCAGAGAAAGCATAAAGGAGTACAGCATCAAAAAGGCTGTACTCCTTTTGGGCACATCTGTGTCCATAAGTGAGATTGTCCTGCCCCCCACATCCTGAGTCTGAGTGGGGGAGATCTCGAGGAACGTCTTCTAACTGTGTGTTGTATTTGTTCTCCAGACCAATCGTCAAATCAGGCTCAATGAGCTACTGAAGGAACATTCCAGTACTGCCAACCTCATCGTCATGTAAGCCAGCATTCCTAATTGATTGTCGGTTGTAGCACCACTTCATGAACGTGACAGTGTGTCCATTCCAACGCTGTAGCCAAAGTATGAAAGAGCTAGGTCTTTCATGTTTTTAACTGTTATTTTTCTCCAGGAGCCTGCCATTAGCTCGGAAGGGCGCAGTCTCTAGTGCCCTCTATATGGCCTGGCTGGAGGTGCTGTCTAAGGACCTGCCCCCCATCCTCCTTGTGCGTGGCAACCACCAGAGCGTCCTCACCTTCTACTCTTAGTGTTAAAACAGAGAAAAATCCTGTGTCTTTAAAGTATCACATTCACTTCTGCGGCAAATAGCAAAGCCACAAACATGTTCCAGTTAAAGCCCAAAATAAAAGGTGCACCATCACACTCCAGAGACTGTAGAAAACACAGCCACTGTTGATCTGAAGAAGGAAGTGACCAGTTCCTTCATCAATGTCTCACGTTGATGAAGAAATTTCAGGGTTAGGGTGAAAATTATTGGTAAGGTTGCCGTCTCAGCTCCTTTCTTTTCTATTTATTCCAAATTTTCCTCTTTTTTTGTAGCTTTAGTTTTTTCAACTTTTGTGCATAAGTTGTCATTTCTGTTCAAATTCCTTTCTCTTAGGCTGCAGTTCAAGCATTCATAATATTTGTGGGTTTTTGTTCTCATGGTATAGAATATCTTTTGAAGTTATTAGGACCAGTTGCCATGTCTGTTAGCAATAATCATCTAGTTTATTTGTTTTAGACATTGGAGAGAACAACACATTCTAAAGCCTTACAGATGTGCCTTTTGGTTAGATCTGATGAAATTAACTCAATCTCTAATCAGATAAACAATATGACCCATATTATTAGCAGATAAATAATAATTTTAATGCATTTATGGTGGTTCTTTCTTAGTTGAATCAGTTTAGCTTTGGGGATTAATTGCATGAAGCCTTTCTGTCATTTTGTTTTTAGATTCCTCTAATGTGTTTATGGTTCAAAGCTCTGCTGGTCTTCCATTGTAAAGCTGTTGATCATTTTCAATAGCCTGTTATTGGACACAGTTGACCATTTGGGTCCAGTGCCTGTATCAGATTGTATTTGATTTTAAATTAAACATGCTATTAGTTGGAAAGATGTAAAGTTAATGATAATTAGCCTTGTTGGTTGGAAGCTGCTGAGTAATGTGTGTTTCTGTTCTTCCCCTCTAAAGACTTTACTCTCTTCAACGACCTAATTAAAACCTTGCCTTAATGATGCTTTCCTTTCTCCAAAGCCATAGTGGCTGTGTGATTTGTGGATAAATGTGTAAGTAATCTGTGGTTTGTCTTCAGTCTCAGCTCAATGTAGACACATCTGTAGTGTCGCTGAATTTGGTGTGCTCTGGTTTGCACATTGCTGTTGAAGTGCTCTGTCCACTGACTGTAATATTTGGCACTAATGTATACTTTCATGTCAGCCTACTGGGCTTCTTCGCTCCCATCAGGCTGCACTCTGGACTGTTGTCCTCCTGTTCTCACAGAGCTCACACTTCCCCACATCCAGAAAATGTCTTGACTGAGTGTGAAGATGTACCTCTATGCATTTCAGTGGGTGAGCTGAAGTTCCGGTCCAGTGGTTTTCTGTGCAGAGGAGCCTTGCTTCATTTGATGACAACCTTCAACACATGCTCCACTGGCTCCAAGCAGCCATGATTCCATGAAAAGCCATATAGAACTTCCCTGCTCTGAGGGGAAAAATAGATCAGACATAGAACACAAAGCTCGAATAGAACTGTAATTTATGCTTGGAGAAGTAAAGTTTGGCTGATTTTTAAAAGTTTTTACTAAATAAACTTAAATGTACATCTATTGCTTATGCAATCATTAGAAGAGAATAAGTACAGTTTTAATGGTGTACTTTTGCTGTTAAATAAAAAAAATAGATTAGGTCAGAAATAGACGTAGTTCAGAGTGAGGAGATACCTTTCAGCTCAAATTCTGTTGAGTAGATGTTGGCTAAAATAAATAAGTCAATTTGATTTCCAGATAAGAGAATCGATGTGACTTTGCAGGTTGTTCGACTATAGAAAGCTTCATATTTGCAAGTCAGATGAACAGCTCCTAATTTTGCTGATCGATGTAGTTTTAGATAAAGAGATGGCTTAGAACAGTAAAGTCAAGTTCAGTTCTGTTTTGATTTACTCTTCTAGTTATGTCTTCTTTTTTTCAAACAAGTTTAATCTTCACCTTGTAGCTTCCTTGTAATCAGCCACTGATTGTATGCAATTTATGAAGACGAATGTCAACAAATGCTTAGGTTAGTGGAATGTAATGTATGTATAATGAAGTCCGGCTTCTGAGTGGGTAGATGTTTTTTTTTTTTGATTGCTCATTCTCATGTATTTAATTTTCCACATAGACAGTAAGACTAGTCCTTTATCCCTCATCAATCTGTGCTTCTTCTGCACACTTTTCCAGACACACTGTCCTGAGAAATCAGCAAAGCACTTGTACTATTAACCTGTAGAAGTGAGAGAAGATGTTCCTGTTTGTCTAATTGTTTGTTGTAGATAAACTTTCCTATGTTAAAGACAGGATTAAGGTGGTTTCTTTCTGTTTTGCGGGACAAACTTCCCAGCTCATTTCTGGTGTTTGGGGAAGCTTTAAGAAGCATTCCCATTCTGAGGATTGTTCTATCAAAGTGGAATGTTCTAGACCTTCAGAATTAGTTTTAAGTTTGTTTAAAAATCAGGTTTTCTCTCAAACAGATGCAGCTCACAAAATGTGTTCTTCAC